>CM038676.1:596838026-597438026 GCA_021605205.1 Aegilops longissima | reverse complement strand
TGACTTCGGTCTTGAGCACTTCTTCAACGGCTTCAACAACAAACTTTGGCTCTTCACCTTCTGGTACCTTAGCGTCCTTCATTTTTTCCATCTCAAGCTAGCATATGGAGGAAAATGATAGGCATTAGTGGGAGATCTATTTCACATTTTGCAAACCAAACCAAGCAAGAGAAACCAAACCAGCACACAAATGGATTACTTGAAGTAACCAAACCAGCACACAAAATCTATACAAGAAGATGATGACTAGTGACCTGGAGACATGCAATTGGAACAATATGATTGCTTCATTAATTAAGCCTATAATGGTGGTTCAATATAAGATGGCTTGCTGAGTGAGCCGATCATCAAACTCAAACTAACATTTTGATCAAATTTCATCATATCATAAAAAATGCAACAAATAGCTATAGCAAGTTCTGATATCTTTGTTGAACTATCAAACAACATCAAATCATCAAATCATCAAAGCATGGAACATACCGTGTGTTCTTGACTGGCTCCGAATCAAACAGCATCAAATCATCAAAGCATCAAACAACATCAAACAACATCAAAGGTGGTTGTGAATCAAACATGACTGAGATTTCTAGTCAAAAGTTTGAACTGGCTGGACAAAGCATGGAGTGACTTACTATAGCAGTCTTGACTGGCTCCGAAAACCCGTGCTTCTTACTGTTGTGGGTGGCCTTAAACAAGTGAATCGCAGACATCTCCTCACCATTACTCTCTTCTTTCTAAAATGGTTTTCAACAAACATCAAAATGTTATTCAGCAAGAATCAGAAATGTTATTCAACGAGGATCAAACGGTAAGGTCTCTAGAGAAAAGTTCTCACAGTGGCATAAATGTGTGATGTGTAGTGCCTGGAACCAGTTCTCTGATTGTACACGACGTTTTCTCGATTCATCTTGTTCGACACACAGGTTTCCTACAAAAAATCATACAGTCGGCATGATCTAGCACTAGCATATCATGTGTAGAACATAAAGCAGAAAACAAAGTAGAGACAAACCTTGTGTCTTGGGGTAGACCACATCTCCACCAGAGCTTGCCATTCACCGTCCGTCAGATCTGGCACCGAAGACTTGATGCTGACTTTTTTTGTGGCTACGGTATCAAAATACTTCTTCTTGGTCTGATAGCATTTGCTCTTTGAATTTTTCTGCAGAATATCTTTGCACGCGGTCTTGATGGTCTCTGAGTCCGTGTTCATCTCAAAATTTGCCTACCAAGACAGCAAACAAGGTAGGAACAATATTAGTGATCATGCATAGGTGTAACAGAAAATAGATAGCACATTAACTACGAAACAAGTAGCTTACAACAACTTTGCATATGTAGTTCTCCAATAGACTAGCATTTTTTGTATAGCTTGAAGTGAGGAAGAACCGGCAGATGGCTTCTTGCAACGAGTCAACACTCAGAAGCAAGCTTTGCTGCCTACAGAGTCTTCTCTGGATGCTTCATCCCTTCGGCAATTTGGATAGGCACCTTGCTACCAAGCGACTTGGTGATTCTCTCTCGCCCTTTGCCCTTTCTAAGTCTAGTCTTGGTAGTCATTGCATCTGAAAATGAAACTGAACTCATAAATTAGAATAGAAATCGACAGATGCAGGAATCAACAAAAGCAGACATGATCATTCCATTTGGAAAATCCAGTAGGAAAAGAGAGCATTGCAAAGGTCAACTTGCCTGGTTGAAGCACAAGCTCTTGTTCTTCTTCACTGATGACAACATTCCTGTCAATAGAAGGTGCAACAGGGTTGAGGTCTGTGTGGACAGTGCCTGCTTCATCTATGCAGATAGTTCCTCCTTTATCTAGGAAGACAGTGCCATTTCCATCCATGCGGAGAGTCGTTCCTTCATCCATGGGTGGCAACTCATCACCCATTTGCACCGAGGTCTCAGAGTCCATGCGCAGCAGACTTTCCTGATGGTCCGTCGCAGTCGCCATCTTTGCTTTCTACCTTGTGACTCTATCAGGGGCAGGTTCATCGGTTCCAGGATCCTCTTTTTTTTGTCCCGAGTCAGGCCATCACCCTTCCTGGAGGCATTGTAGCAGATGTTTCGAGCTCTTCTTCTTCTTGCTAACTGTCTTCTTAACACCGTGCATCTTCGTCCTAGATTCCTTCAGTGCCTCGTATAAACAGCACGGAAAAAAGCATTAGATCACAAGAGAAATATGTGAGCACAAGGAAACACATAGCATAAAATAACCCCAACCCTCCAAGCCAGACAGAGTTTGCACCTTAACAGTCTTCTTCACTACGACATCATCCACTTCCTATCCATCAATAACTTCATCCTCCTTAGGATTGTACTCTGGGTCATCATTGATAACTCCACTACCTTCTTGAACCTCATCACTTCTACCTTCTTGTACATCATTTGTTTTCCTAATCGTCGACGCTATTGCACTGATGCCAAGGGACTGGAACATCCGATTGTTCCTCATGATATTTCTAGCCCTAACCTTCTCGTACTCGGTGAGAGGCTCTTCTTTGCATGATAAAGGAAACGTAACTATTCGGTGAATGTTTGGAATGCATGGACAGACAACCAAACATTTCTTATGAGATTTTATTATCATTTAATCCTAGTTACTCAGGTAAGGAAGACTAACAGCACACAGGCACAATTAAGCCAGCTTATTTAGATTGCAACAATACATTTCACTTAGCATATTAAGACACAGATTTTATAAAACTGACAGTATAACCCCAAGGGGCAAGTTGCATACCAACGGTTGGCCTCATGTTTGACCTTGTCATCCTTGCCATGGATGATCTTGAGGTGGTGCTTGCAAAATAGAATAAACAACAATCAGATAAAACAGGGATAAAGTAAAATGATGCACTTGTATCAATAAATGAAAGCATTTGGACCGTCATGCACATACATGTAATACATGTGAAGCAAACTTGATGGATCAACAATACAGTGATGTAGTCTTATTAGTTAAGCAAACATGTAAGTGCACTAAACAAGCATGCATGTACACTAGTAGCAAGCAAGCAAAGTGCATAAGTGCTACTAATACAAGCAAGCAAGCAAAGTAGTACTGATAGAAACCAGCAAGCAATGAAGGAAATTGAAGAGAAGCAAGCAAGTACTATTGATACAAATCCTAATTAATAAGCAAGCAAGTAGCTTCTTCTCCAAGTGCTACTGATACAAGCAAGTACTGCTGATGGAAACCCTAATTAAGAATGTATGCTAGCAAGCAAGCAACATGAACTAGTGAATTGGTGTCATGTACACATGCTTAGACAGTCTGACAGCAAGCTAGACGAGTATATCATGAGGACCTTCAAAACAATTAGATGTTGCCAATGGTAAAGCATGAAACAACTATACTTGCAGCAGTACAAAAACTGATGAAAAAACTATACTCAAATATTGATTATGCTGCCTCTACACACCAAAAATGGCTACAGACTAGATGGCACAAGTTAAGACATTTCGACAATTAGAATCAACCTTTTATATTACAACACCCAAAATTATCTAGCACCAATCTAGTATATATTAAAACTACTCATACTCCCTTAACACACTAGGAATTCCAGTACCACAATAAGTACTAAGCATTCTCTTGTTCACAGGAAAGAAGAACACAAGCTGCATGCGCATATCATAAAAGAAGAACACTGCTACAAACCCTAGTAGTGCTACTGATAGCAAAGTGCTACAAGAAATCAAGTACATGTTGATACAAACCCTAGTTGCAAGCAAGCAAAGTGCATAAGAGCTACTAATACAAGCAAGCAAGCATGGAAAGTGCTACTGATAGAAACAAGCATAGTGCTACTGACAGAAACAAGCAAGCAAGGAAGGAAATTGAAGGGCAGCAATTAAGCAAGTACCGTTGATACAAACAAGCAAGCAAGTAGCTTCTTTTCCAAGTGCTGTTGGAAACCCTAATTCACCATCTATGCTAGCTGAGTAATTGAACCATATACAAGCGCCATGAACCAGAAATCATCCAATTCTAACATCATCCACTTCCTCATACCCTAAAATCACCCACTTCCTCATCCATCCCCATCCCCTAAAATCATGCACTCCCTCTCCAACCTGAACCCTAAACCTAACCCCAAGAACGAACGAAACAAAGCCTTACCAATACCAAGAACAAACGAACGAACCCCTAAGCGGACTACCAGAAGGGGATCAAACGAACCACCAGGAGGGAGATCATCCCCACGCAACAATAAACATGAACCGTAACCCTAACCCCAAGAACAAGGACCTACCGAACCACCAGTTGATCCTAACCCTAGAATATCCTAACCCATGAGGGGGGTCGACCGAACCACCAGAGGGTAGATGGATCCACCAGAGGAGGGGAGATGGATCAAGGGGAGAAGTACCTAGGGGGGGATGATGTTGATGATGCAGCAGTGGTCATCGTCGATCGCGCCGTCGTCAATGTAGTCGTTGTCGTCGTCGATGTAGTCAATGTAGCCGTCGTCGTCGTTGATCTAGTCGATGTAGCCGTCGTCGTCGTCGATGTAGTCGATGTAGGGCAGCACGACGCGGTGGGGCGGTGCGAGGGGGGGCTGCGTGGAGTAGGGGAGGGAGTGCGGCAGCACGGAGCAGGGGAGGGAGTGGGGCGGCGCGGAGCAGGGGAGGGAGTGGGGCGGCGCGGAGGGAGGCAGAAGCTAGGGTTCGTCAGGGGAGGGGAATGGGGAAATTTTGGGGAGATGGGAACTGATCCCGCGTGTTTAGTGGGAGAGGGGTGATTGGCCCCGTATGGTAGTGGGAGAGAAGCGGTGGGAAATTTTGGTGGGGTGGGATGGAAAATTTGGTGCTAGGAGGGAAAATTTAGTGGGGTGGGAGGGAGTTTTTCACCATTTTTTAGAGGTTTGGAGGCAGAAAAATTCAGTGTCTTTTTTGTAACCTTGTAGAAATAATTTTTAAAATCATACCGAATAACTCAAGAAAACGTCGGTATTTCAAGTTTAGTATTTTTGCTAGTTGGTAGGCCACATTTGATGATGTGATGCAGAGGTCTCCCATTTTTTTGATTTTTTTGAATATTTTACGTTGTTTTCAAAAACTGGCCGATTTCGCCGCGGCGGCCGTCCGTGGCTAGGGCTTGAATCATGCAAATCTATTGTCGATTCTTTGATGAAATGCCTACTTGTGAAGCTAAAAATTATTTTTGGCAAAAATAACGGGCAAGCTATGGAGGACCCGCAATTCAAATTCCAGCCGGTTCTAGCTGAATCGGCCGAAGGTTGTCTGAATGGCCGGGAGTAGCTACGAGGGTTGGAAATACATGATTTTTGGCGACCGTCTGTAAAATAGGGTCTACTTTGAGATAGACATGGAATGGCGCCGTTTGGGGGTGACCCTCCTTTAGCCGCCTCACGAAAAACGCATGTCTTTAGAACTCGAAAAATGAAAAACTGTTTTTTTGTGAAACAAGTTGGAACCTTGCTTTGGCAACATTGTTTGCCATCACAAGACGGAGGCATGCGCCAAATTTGGGCATATTATCAAAAACTATTCAACTGATGCGGCCATATCATTGCTAGTTTGGCTTGAAAGCCATGGATCTTTGTTCATGGTAGGTCGTTTTTTAGAACACCTTTTCAAGAAAATGTCGGTATTTCAAGTTCAGTATTTTTGCTAGTTTGTAGGCCACATCTGATGATGTGACGCGGAGGTCTCCCATTTTTCTGACTTTTTTGAATATTTTACGGTGTTTCCAAAAACCGGCCGATTTCGTCGCGGCGGCCGTCCGTGGCTAGGGTTTGAATCGTGCAAATCTGTTGTCGATTCTTTGATGAAATGTCTACCTGTGAAGCTAAAAATGATTTTTGTCAAAAATAACGGGCAAGCTATGGAGGACCCGCAGTTCAAATTCCAGTTTATTCCAGCTGAATCGGCTGAAGGTTTTCTTAATGGCCGGGAGTAGCTAGGAGGGTCGGAAATGCATGATTTTTGGCGACCATCCATAAAATAGAGTCTACTTTGAGATAGACATGGAATGGAGCCGTTTGGGGTGACCCTCCTTGTAGCCGCTTCACAAAAAATGCATGTCTTTAGCATTCAAAAAATGAATTTTTTTTTTGTGAAACAAGTTGGAACCTCGCTTCGGCAACATTGTTTGCCATCACAAGACGGAGGCATGCGCCAAATTTGGGCATATTATCGAAAACTATTCAACGGATGCGGCCATATTACTAGTTTGGCTTGAAAGCCATGAATTTTCGTTCATGGTAGGTAGTTTTTTAGAACACCTTTTCAAGAAAATGTCGGTATTTCAAGTTCAGTATTTTTGCTAGTTGGTATGCCACATTTGATGATGTGGCACGGAGGTCTCCCATTTTTTTCTGAATTTTTTACGGCGTTTTCAAAAACCGGCCGATTTCATCGCGGCGGCCGTCCGTGACTAGGGTTTGATTCATGCAAATCTGCTGTCGATTCTTTGATGAAATGCCTACCTGTGAAGCTAAAAAAGTTTTTTAGCGAAAATAACGGGCAAGTTATGGAGGACCAGCAGTTCAAATTCTAGCCGGTTGCAACTGATATGGCCGAAGGTTGTCTGACTGGTCGGGAGTAGCTACGAGGGTCGGAAATGCATGATTTTTGGCGATCGTACGTAAAATAGGGTTTACTTTGAGATAGACATGGAATGGCGCCATTTGGGGTGACCCTCCTTGTAGCCGCTTCATGAAAAACACATGTCTTTAGCATTCAAAAAATGAAAAACGGTTTTTGTGAAACAAGTTGGAACCTCGCTTTGGCAACATTGTTTCCCATCACAAGACGGAGGCATGCGCCAAATTTGGGCATATTATCAAAAACTATTCAACGGATGCGGCCATATCATTGCTAGTTTGGCTTGAAAGCCATGAATCTTCGTTCATGGTAGGTCATTTTTAAGAACACCTTTTTTCAGGAAAACGTCGGTATTCCAAGTTTAGTATTTTTTCTAGTTGGTAGGACACATTTGATGATGTGACGCGGAGGTCTCCCATTTTTTTGACTTGTTTTCGAATTTTTTACGGTGTTTTCAAAAACCGGCAGATTGCGTCGCGATGGCCGTCCGTGGCTAGGGTTTGAGTCATGCAAATCTACTGTCGATTCTTTACAAAAAACCATGTTTAGATGGCACTGTCATACTTGTGCATGAAACTTATATTGTTACATAATGCTGTTGATTCTTAATGAAAAATCTTACCAAAAAACATATTTTTGACAATCACAAAATGAAACTTATATTGTTTCATACATGAGCATGCACAAAAACCCATAATTTCATCTTTCATCCATGAGCATGCACAAAATACCAATTCCCATCAATTACCAAACTGAATATTCATAATTAAGAAACTGAATATTCATACTTGAGCATCCATAAGCATGCACAAAATTCAAACTAAGCTTGGCTGACACTCTCATACTTAAGAGCTTTACACTAACAAGCTTAAACCTGACATACTAAACATTGACATGTTCAGATTAACATACTTAACGTTGCCACTTGATTTCTTACATCTACACTCGTTCTTCTCCTTATTCTCCTTCATCCTCCTAATGCACTCAGAGTGGCGAACGTCGACGTGGATGTACTCCTCTACCACAATTGGCATGGTCCTGTCGCCCAGCTGTGGAATCGCCGGCACCACTACCATCACGAGGTCATCATTATGCACCACCATCGCAAGGTCAGCGTCAGGCACCACAATCGCGAGGTCAGCATCAGGCACCACGATCGCGAGGTTTTCGTCAGCCACCACCATAGCAGGGTCGTCGTCAGCCACCACCATAGCAAGTTCGTCGTCAACCAGAATAGGCTGCACCTCCCCGCTCTACTCCTCGTCATCCCCGCTCTGCTCCTCGTCATTCCTGCTCTGCTCCTCTTCTTGCCCACTCTGCTCCTCGTCATCCCCGCTACTGCTCCCATTGCCTGGCCAAATGCAACAAAGTGTGAACATGGTGTTGTTGTCGTGCTGGTAGAGGAAGCCAAATGGACAGGAAGAAGACACACAGAGAGCTTACGGGCATCGTTGTTGTGCTGGTAGTACATGCGGCACATGGTTTTGTTGAACATCTTCACGGTGAACATGGCATCGCCGTCGTAGGGGAAGACGAGGAAGTGCCCGAGCTGCAGCTCATGGGCGCGGGCGAAATGCTCCCAACCGGGCCCTAGGTACATGTGGCCTTCGCCGTCGAACACGACCACCACGTCCCAAAGCTTGCGACGCCCGCTGTCAGCCCCCCGCAGCTTCACTTTGTGGGGCTCACGACCGGCGAGCATCTTCGCAAACTTGTCAGGCAGCCTCTGCAGCGAGGGTCAAGAAGTGGTTAATTGTGCCAATCAAGCACTAGACAACAGAGTGATGATAAAGAGATGGGTGAAGGGGAGATATTGTCTTGAATATACCTGCCTACTGCAAGATTTCTCAATTACGATCTCGAAGAACTCGAAACCTTCCAAGCCAGCCATCTCTCTTGTCTGAAAAGCAGCATTAGTATTGTAATTAAACAACAAGTTACCATAAACCAGACTGGACATAAATAGGAAACAAGCACTTCAAAAAACTAGAATATTTACTACATGTGTTTGCCAGGGCCAACAAGAATAACAACAACATCATCATCAGCTGACCACCAATAAGCACTAAAATCTACTATAAATGGACCAGAACACAACTTGAACCATATCTACTATAAATGGACCAAAAGCTATAAACAGGACACAACTATAAACATGACTCGACATTGTTCCATATCTATTAATGAACATATCTAAACATTGGCATAAATGACAGATAATATCCCTATCTAAACCCATCAGTATCTGAACATTGGCATAAACATATCTGGACATATCTATAAATTTATATCTATACCTACTAATAAAGCAAGGTGTGTTTCTCCAATCTTTTCATCCGTTCACCGCCGAAAAGTTTTTTTCCTATTCGAGGTGGTACTAAATTTTTGTGCATCTATCCGCTATAAAAAAAAAGGTTGTCCGGAGTTCTAAATTGGGCCGCGCGCGCTCCTTCCCAACAAATCCGGCCCAGTAATTATCCTGCCCATGCAGTTGAAAAGACCTTATTTGTTGCACAGGGCAACAAATAGTTAAAGCTATTAATTATGCACAGGCTGCCCAAGACTGGGCCTGCCCGTTTCTGTTCATTTCTCTTTCCTATTTATTTTTCATATTTCCCTTCTTTATTTTAATTTTTCCGTGACCTAAGAATTTACAAAAATACTCAAAATTTCAATTTATGTTGGAATATTCAAAAAATGTTCATAATTAAAAAAACTGTTTAAAAAAATATTCGAATCTTTTGAAAAATATCGTTTCAGAATTTGCCTAACATTTAAAAAATGCTCCTTTTTTTAAGAAAATTGTGTTTTTCAAAATTGTTTGAGATTTTTTATGAAAATCAAATTTTATAAAATCTTCCACATTCAAAGAATATTCTTATTTTAGCGAAATATTCACAAATAGATAATAATGTTTGCGTCAAAGAATTTTCTAAAATTGATCTAAATGACCCTTTTAAAATAATCAAAAACGTTTTTGTTTTTATAAAAGCTTGATGTTTTCAAAATATTGTTTGCGAATTTCAAAAATTATTTCTGTTTCTAATTTTGTTCATGTTACTTCCAAAAATAAACAGAATTTTCAAAAAAACAATGTTCGCATATTTCAAAACTGGTTGGGATTTCAATTTTTTTAACATTTCCATGAATATTCGACGGTCCATATTTCCATGAATATTTTCTTAATATGCACTTGCCATTGGTTAGCAGCTTGCGTTTGTCCTACGCTCGTTAGCAATAAATTAAAGAAATTGTGGGCATGTGCCACAAAAATGCTAGACTTATGGGGCTCAGCCTACAGATGAAGGTTACGGGATTAGGTGTTCTAATCTCATTGATTCTCGTCCTTTGATTTTAGCAGCGGGCCCAAGATCATGATGAATGCTAAGTCTCCACCTCATCTCCGTAACAACTTTCCATTAAAACTTCCCGTAGCTGTAGCAAAGTTCTATGTGCCAACAAAGAGAATATGTTGTTTGGCTCTACTTAGAAAAAAAGTGAGCATATGAGCGCTAAAATAATAAAAGAGAATAAACTGTCATAAAGAAGGAACATTCATCCGGTTACGCCATCGCGGCAGAGAGTGGTCGAAGCATTTGTGTCTCGAACATCATCGGGCATCCACCTAATGAGGAGGCATACACAATCCTGAGATGAAGGCGGACCAGGAGGAAAAATAACACGAGTTGGATGTTCACCGCCACGCCAACTAATCCCATCACTATCAAGATTTCGGGGGCCAAACATGTCCAACAAGAAGACCACAAATCCTTGCTTTGTCACCTACTGTTGTGGAGGCCATTTTTGGTGGACACATCAATTATCTTTCCCGTTGCTTATCGCAACAAAAATATCTTTCCCGCTGCAACGCACGGGCATATGTGCTAGTCTACTATAAATGGCAATGGCCTCAATTTGTAGAAGACATAAACACATCCATCAAAATATTGTTTGTGAACATTGCATCAAATCAGCACAAACACTGCATTAACATGCACAAATGACAGAAAAGGTATTAAGGCACAAATATACTACAATCAATATATAACAGCCAACATTTGAATCCATGGACACCAAATGACAGAAAAGGTATTAAGGCACATGTTCAGAAACCATCAAATTTGGACAGATATGTTCATAAGTGGAGATATATACATATAGTTTACTTCAGAAACTATCAAATTTGCATATATACATATATATGTTCATAAGTGGAGATATATGGACAACAACCATCAAATTTCTAACATCTCCAGTTTACTTCAGAAATTGAACCACACAAATCATTGAAATAAACAGAAAACAATCTCAATGTTCAGTCATACTGCACAAATTTTCAATCTCAATCTCAATATATCTGCCCATGTCTACTGTAAAAGGCATATCTGCCCATATCTAAAAATGAACATATCAATATCTTTAAATGAACACTAACCCTAATCCAACCCATATCAGAGAGAAGTACATTAGTGGAGAACATCAGTGGAGAACCATATCCTCTTGACTTGAGTAGAAGCCTAATCCAACCCTAACCAGCTTAGTTCAACACAACAACAGCGGCGGCAAGAACCTTAATCCAACCCTAATAAAAACCTAATCCAACAACCCTAATCAAACCCTAATCCAATCAGTTCAACCCTAATTCAATGGAGTCGAAACCTAATCTAAACAGCAGCAGAAAACCAAATTGAGAGGAAGGAGTCAGCGATGGATTCATACCTCTGCGGGAGAGGAAGGTGTCAGCCGTCGATGGAGGAGAAGGGGATGCCGTCGCCGTTGATGGAGGAGAAGGGGATGCCGTCACCATCACTGTCGATGGAGGAGAAGGGAGGAGAAGTGTTAGGCAATTGGCGGGCAGTTTAGATTAGGGTTCTGTTTGATATAGAGAGGGGGAGTGGGTCCCTCTTGTCAGCCAGTTCTTTTTGATATAGTAAAATGTTGCTGTACTCAGCCAACAACCTCTTCCAAGCCCAGTGGTAGAAAGCAAGTGAAATAAGCGCTCGGTCGTGGGTTCGAGCCCCCGCTCGCGCATTATTTTTTAGCCTAGTGGGGATGCCGTCGCCGTCGATGGAGCCGCACGTGGGATTAGACGGGTGTCTGATGGAGCACACCAATATTCTTTACTAGCTCATGGGTTCGAGTATATAGTGAAACAACTAGGCACATTATCAACATTCTCTTGCTAGCTCAGTGGTTCTGGACAAGGTGAAACATGCGCTTGGTCGTGGGTTCGAGTCCCCGCTCGTGCAATTTTTTTATATTCAGACATAATTTAGTTTCTATACAGTTAAAGCAACAACGTCTCAATTCAGTTCAAAAAACTTAATGAAAAATATTTTGCAATCTTCAAGCATTACAAAAAACAACATCACTATCTGCATTGTATCAAAACAACAATCCTCCATCATCATTTTACAAAATATTCAGTTCAAAATATTCAGACATCATCATTTTGCACCAAAGCAACAGCCCTCCAGCACATCATTTTGCACTGTACCAACAACAACATCTTCATCATCACAACCAAAAACAACATCACTATTTTGCACCAACATCACTATCTCTGAAAATAGTTTGAAAAATAGCTGTGAAAACAACATCTCAATTCAGTTCAAAAAAACTCCAGGAACATTACAACATCATTTTGCATTATAACTTCAGGATCATCACAACCAACAGTTCTCACCAAATCTAAGAAAATGGCACCAAAACTACATCACTAGAGCCACTATGCATTTTGCCTCTCCATCACTAGAGCCATCATGATCACCAAAACTACATGATTTTCCCTGAAACATCATCTGCCTCTCCATCACTACAACCATCAGTCTCATGCATTTTGCTACCTGAAGAAAATTATAGTACAAAAACTACATCAGGAACATGTATTAATAACATTAGCTCACAAAGGAGACAAAATTTACCTTCGCTACTCATCGTCGTCGATACGAAAACAAGGAACTCTATGCCCACTCCTGTTTTCCTCATCATCACTACAATATTGCAGCATAGTATGATTAGTCATGTTTTCCTCATCCTCGCTCTCATGTCCATCCGCTACCACCTTTCTTCTTCTCTTGATGCCTTCAACTGTTGCAGCATCAACGAGCACACGTTCCCGGTCCCTTCGCACTCTGCGTTGCACCAGAACTTCCATAGAGTCATCATCAGCTTGCAACGGAACTTCTGTAGAGTCATCATCTTGGTATGTTAGTCCACCACCACCGGGGCCCTTTTCCACTTCAGTTTCAGTAACACTCCACAAATGTCTGTGCTCAAAGTTTTGCACAACTCGCCACTTTCCGTGCAAAAGAGTGTCTGGCAGATAAAACACCATTGTTGCTTGTGTTGTTAGAATAAAGGGATCACTATTATATCAGCACCTTGCAAGGTTGATGCTTTTAAAGTGGCCATCATATTTGAAAAAAGAGTCTCTCTTCTTGCTACCAAGCTCAAACCAGTCATAGCGAAATAAGACAACCGAGCGATGGATGCCTCCACTAGAGTTGTACTGCAACTGTACGATGCTTCTCGACTGACCATAGAAGTCAATGATCTCACGATCATCTTACCGCTCAGTGACGATTCCACTATTTTGTGTCTTCCTTTTTTCCTCGCGGTCAACGGTGTGGTACCGGACACCGTCAGCAATGCATGCTGAATACACTCTCACTCACTTATCCGGTAAGCATGCCAAAGCAAATAGATCATCATTGACCTTCTTCTCCTCATGCAACTTTCCAATCTGCACAAATAAACCATTTAGCAAACAATGGTATTTAACAGTTGGTGAATAACACAGAAAACATCAAACATGTGGCTAAAGATCTCAAATGATTCTTAAACCACTTAGCAAACCCCTTGGCAACCCTTTTATCAACATGGATCTTGCTTTCTTCCTGATTTAACTCTTCCTTGCATTTCCTGCAATGCAAACAAAACATGTGAATTAAAACATTAGGCTGGTGCCAACCCAAGCAAAAAAATATATAATGAGTGCACAAGATATAACGTACTCGATATATGGTAGAACCTCGGCGCAATTGCTGAGCACATACCAAACCATCTTTTCATACTCATCACCCGCCTCCAAGTATTGTGAGGCTCCAAGAAAGTTGACACCATGGTTGAAAATAGAGACATCACCACTTTGCGAATCAAACCGCTCTCTATTTCTGCCCGGCCGGTTCCATCTTGTTTCCACATCGCCAAAGTATCTAGAGCAAGAAGTCAAGCACTCGTCAATGACATATGCTTCAGCAATAGAACCTCCAGTTCTTGCCATGTTTCGCACATAACGCTTACAAGTAAGGAGCCTTCTTTCGATTGGGTACATCCAACCGTATTGCACAGGGCCTCTAAGCATTGCCTCTTTTGGTAAGTGCACCACAAAATGGACCATCACGGTGAAGAGAGCTGGAGGGAAAATATTCTCGAGCTTGCAAAGAATAATTGGGATTTCTTTTTCAAGTCTTTCCAGGACAGTTAACTTGAGTGTTTTGCATCACAGTTCTCTAAAGAAATTTCCCAGCTCAGCAACCGCTTCATATATATCCTTGTCCATGATTCCTCGGAGTCCCGCCGGTAAAATCGTTTGGAGGAGGATGTGACAATCATGGGCTTTCAGTACTGAAAGCTTGAATCCATCAGAAGTAACACACTTTGCTAGGTTAGCAACATAACAATCTAGAAATTTCACCGCTCTTAGGAATTCACCGAATGCAAGCTTTTGTTATCTACTCATTGTATACCATGCTCGTGGCATTTCAAATGAATCTTCATCTTCATTGTGATGTATATGCAAATCTTCTCTTATGCCCATGTCCTCCAAATCAAGCCTAGAACTAACTGTGTCCTGTGTCTTCCCTTCAATGTTAAGAAACGTCCCTAGCAGATTCTCGCATATGTTTTTCTCAATGTGCATCAAATTGAGATTATGCATTAATTTCAGATCATCCCAGTATGGCAGGTCCCACAAACAAGACCTCCGGTCCCAACATTGAACTTCCGCACGCTTTCTTTTCTTCGCAAGCTTTCCTGGTCTCACATCTTTCACCTTTTCAAGTTGCTGCTCCAGCTCTTCTTTCGTGAATTCAGCTGGCTTGTCATGGGTTTCATTCTCACCATTAAAATCTTTGCTTCTTCGCCAGTGATGGTTTTGGGGAAGAAAGCAGCGGTGCCCAATATAGCAGATCTTTCTCCTTATTCTCTTTGAGCAAGGGTCTTTGTCACAATGGACATAGGCCTTATAACCCGCTGTGATCCTCCTAGACAGAGTGTGCAGAGCCGGGAAATCATGGATGGACCATATGATTGCAGCAAGTAGATTGAACTTTTCTTCCAGACTCAATGCATCGTATGTAGGTACACCAATTCAGAGCTGGACAGTTCTTCTACCAGGGGCTCCATAAAGACATCAAAATCCTTTACTGGAGACTCTGGACCTAGGATAAGCAATGACATCATGAAGTTGGACTGATCCATGCATGCCCTTGGTGGCAGGTTGTACGGCACCACAAAAACTGGCCACATGCTATAAGACGTGTTCATGTTCCCAAACGAATTAAACCCATCTGTGGGAATGCGAAGTTTTATGTTCCTTGGATCTGCAGCAAAATCTACATGTATACGGTCAAACTCTTTCCACACCTCTCCGTCCGTTGGATGGCTCAGCTCATTGTCCATAGGTTGCCGCTTCAGCTTGTGCCATTGTTCCTACAGCAATGATTTCTTCGAGATGAACATCTGTTGCAGCCTTGGTATCAACGGAAAGTGCCTCAGTACCTTCTCCTGTATTGACTTCTTCCCATCATCATCTTTCCACCTAGAGGCATTGCATTTTGGATAGTTGTCATGCTTTGCTAAATCCTTCCGAAACAAGACACAGTTATTTGAGCACACGTGTATTGACACATAACCTAACCCCAGCCTGTGGATTATGCTCAATACTTCATCATAAGATCTGGGAACACAACTATCAGGGAATTGCAAGCTCAAAAGGCAGAGTATTGCGTTGAATGCAGCATTGCTAATCCGGTAGAAAGACTTGATGTGGAGTAACTTCACGGTGAAGGTAAATCTTGAAATGTTACCCCCTTCATGAGCTGTGCGCTTTGCCTCCTCTAACAGCTCAGCAAACAACGACTTCTGTCCACCAGCACGATCTTCAGCATCATACAAATCCTTCAATAGGTCAGGAATCCTATCATCTTCATGCCCATACTCTTCCTCCAAACCAGCATGATCTCACAAAACCTTTTCCATGAAATCAATGCCAGCACCACCACCACCCATCATATGAGGGAGCTCTGTATCAGCTTCAAAATGTTGAGGTTGCCTGTCTAAAGGTTCTCCATGATATATCTCTACTCCTAATGGACGAATTGGTTGAATAGTCCCACCATTTTCAACCAGTTTATTTTCAACCGGTTTATTTTCAACCGGTTATTTTTTGTCTGGTTTTTTTGTCCCACCACCCCCTTCCATCAGTTTTCCTCTTCTCTGGTCTGGCAGACAATACTCAACGTATTTATGGTAATCGATCACAATTAATCCATGTATGGAAAGGCTATAAACTCAGAAATCTCATCAATCCAGGTATGGTAAGGCCGTAACTCAGAAAATTTCTAATATGGTAATCATATGGTAATAAATTTAAATTACCCTAAAGGTTATCAATCCAGGTATGGTAAGGCCATAACTCAGAAAATTTCGAATACGGTAATTATATGGTAATAGATTTCAATTACCTCAAAGGCTATCTCTACTCTTAATGGAGGAGTCTGCATACCTAAATCACCTCGTAAATCACAATTATATCGTCGCTTTACGAAAAAGGAACAGATCCCGTTTCCGATCCTCTCCAAACCAAATTAATGATGGGGCACCCTCGGAAGAAAAGCAACGCCCACATCCTTTGGGACTTCCGAGCAAGAGGTCTAACCTCTGCTTTCGACGTAGCCCGCCGCCACTCCCGTTGCAGAATGCCGCCGTCCTTCGATGGCTCATTGCCGCCGCCACCGTCCCGCCGCTGCTGGCCACCTTGCTCGGCGCCTCCCAATGCCACCTCCCTGCCTCCGTAATGGTGAAGGGTCCGATTCCATGGACACGGATCTGGTAGAGTGGTAGTGTTGAGAGGAGACCAAAGAAGGAGTAAGCGAATCAAGAAGCGGCGATTGCATCAAGTCAACACCAAGTCACAGTACACTAATTATCTGGATTTTTGTCAATCCTCCCGATCGTGCTACGCGCGGATGCAACTTTTGCTGGCCAGTGAATTGAAACTGATTTGCGATCGAAGTAGTAAACCAATATAGCTTCATAGTTTTGGCGTACTCGGATGAAGCGACGGGTTCAGCAAACATGTAGTTGCGTAGTGTCTTGGCTGCTGGTCGTAATGGGGTTAATTAAGCGCATGCATTGGCACAGCCATCCACCTGCAATGGCGTGCTTTTTGATTGGAAAATTTTCTTTGGTCAAATATGAGAATGCTCTTGGTGACCAAAATGCACTACTTCTCAATCTCTAGCTGGTTTACCTGTGATGTGTAAGTTTAGCGACATGATGTTAAAATTGTAAGACAAGATCCTCAAAACCATGTTTACTATTTCAACAAAATTAGAGAAACTACCAGGATAAGCAATGCCTTGCTTGGTGCTGATTTCCCAAAATTAGCAAAAAAGAAAAAAACCAAGTACATAAAAATTTGGATGTGCTTAATTAATTAGGCAGGCAGTTAATCGTGTCGAATCAGTTTGAAAGTGTTTGTGGGCAAGGACGGCCAAGAGCTAGGCTATCGCTGCCATTGGTGACTGCCAACATGCTCTCAACGACATGGTTGGCCAGCGTTTGCCAACATAGATAACAACCACCACGCCTCGTGACATGAGCGACCAAGCATTCAGTAAAGATGGATGATGACCGTCGTCTACACAATCGATGGTTGCCGAAATGTTTGCGGGCGAGGATAATAGATGCCATAGAACAAGGTCAACGGTCGCGGCTTGAGGAAGACCAAGCACTAACGGTCGAGGGTGGACATAAACAATCAATGGGCTCTCAGTTACATTGCAAAGCACCGAGAACCGGTTGCCAACATGGACAACGGCCACCATGCGCTCGCGACATGGGCGACCTAGAAGTAAAAGGAAGAGTGTTCCAAAAACAAGAAGGAAAAAGAACTGAAGCCAAAGTGGTGCATGGTGTTGGAGAAAGTAAGAGTGTTCCAAATAATAAGAGAAAAAAAGAAAGAAAGAGTATTCTAGGAAATATGTAGGAACGAGAACTAAAGTTGCCGAGGAATGAGAAAGAAGAAGATGAGGCATCGATGATGAACACATTAATGTTGACGTGGTGCTGGTTGGTGCCAATTAAACGGATTGGCGAAGAGGCATGGAGTAGAAGACGTAGGGAAATATGAAGAAGAGAAGAACGACAATTATCCCTTCTAGCATATATGTGGGATGGAGGTGGAGCTTATTGGTGACTAGGAAAGATCTCTGTAGTTATTTGTTGTTTTGTGTCAATAGTATGTGTTAGTTTTTAACCCACTCTATTATATCGTAAACAAGAAAATTTCATCCTTACTGCAATGCATGGCGAAGATGAGTTGGCTGTCATCTGCTTTTAAAGGAGGTGGCGCCAGTGAGAGAAAAAACGAGAAATGTCTCACTACGGCGGAAAATCGGTCAAGAATGAGAGGTTCCGACAAAAAAAGGGAAGGTGCGTCATTGAATAGGGTTTTTGTGTTGAACCCGGATGTTACAGATATTGCGGATAGCCCGTAGCAACGCACGGGCGTTCTGCTAGTCCATCTAGCATATGTGCTGGACATCCCATTAAGAAGCAGATGCTCTTCCACTTTTCCTTGAGCCATTCTTGAACGGTTGAGGCATTTGCAGCATGGGCATAAAATGTGAGCATTGTTAGCAAAATTTGCCCGAACAAATGCCATGAAATCATCAACTCCTTTAATATGTTCTTTCGAAAACTTTCTAACTCATTTTCTAATCCAGCTACTGTCCATCTGCCAAAGAGAACAAATTTTTGTAACTTAGCAAATCAATGCAAGTGCATCAACATTAATTAATGAAAATGGATGGAAGTAATGGCACCCAACTTTATATGCTAACTGCCACCACAACATTCAGCTATTTCCAATTTCTCACTACTATAGTCCACTTCACATGGTTTACTGATTGCACATGGGAGAAAAGAAAAGCTAACAAAAACCTGTTGGTTCACAAAAAAACAGAGGTGGTTTACAAAGAACTACTATGGTTAAACCACCAACAATGACAAAATATGCTACCACAAAGAACTATTGTGATTAAACAACCAACAATAACATCATTGCAAAGTTAAATGACTCCCTTCATATTTTCCCTGTTTACATCAAATCTACATCAACACCACAATCCTATTTCAGTGAAAGACCAACTTGGTGGACAAAATAAATCAGCATTCAATATTTAATCTTGGCATGAATCAGTCGAATGGATCACGATCCTATTTACTCAACATTCACTATTTACTCATGGACAAAATAAATCAAGAATTTAGAAGGATCCTGTTTTAGGGAAAGAGCAACAACAATTTCATCACCGCAATTTACTCATGGAAAAAATAGAACAGAGAGCTCTGTTCTATTGATTGCTGACGACATAATTCACCGCTAACAATTGACTAAATTCCAAAAGAATTCTTAACAATTTCATCAACAACAATTATCCTAACAGTTTCATCAACAGAAATTCTCTTCACAATTTCTACCAAAATCATCAATGCCATTTCCAAGAGATTTTTCCAAGCTTACAACAAACCTACAGCGAATCAGTTTGTGTGTGTGTAGAGATTCTCCTAACAAATCTACATCAGATCAATGACATAAATAGAGAGGAGATGGGTCAGAGGAGAGGGGGAGGAGAGGTGTGCATACGTGGGCGAGGTCTGCTTGCTTGCGGCGGCGAGTCCCCCATGCTCGGCGGCGGTGAGTCCCCCATGCGTGTGTGAGGTCACCGTTCCTGTCGCGGGCGAGGTGAGCGGCGAGGTCGCCATTCCTGTCGTGGCCGAGGCGAGCGGCCCTTGCACCACCACCAGCGTTCACCGCCCCGCCCCCGCCCCTGCCCCTGCTGGTCTCTTCGCCTCCATGCCCATGCCCTACCTCACCTCCATGCCGTGGGTGAGGTCACCTGCGGCGAGGTCGTGGGCAAGACGAGCGACCCCTGCTGATCTCTTCGGCCGCCGGCCCCGGCCTCGTCCGCTGCCCCCCCCCCCCCCCCGGTTGCCTCCGCCCACCGCCCTCCACCCGCCAGCACCGCCCTCGTCCGCCGGCCCCTGCTGGTTGCTTCCGCCCGCCGCCCGCCGCCCGCCGCCACCTGGTCGGAAGACCTAGAAAAATTCTAAGTGTTGCTCTGTTCAATGCCACCTGGTCGGAAGGTCCCAATTGTCACTAATACGAGAGAGCTGTGGTTTCATATAATGTATAGCTAAATTCCCATATATGAGCAACAATCCCTCTCTAGCTCAGTGGTAGCGAGCGAGCTAAGCCAGCGGCAGGTCGTAGGTTCGAGTCCCAGCGGGCGCATCTTTTTTGGGTATATTAAGCGCTCGGCCCCACCTGTCAAATGGGTCCCGCCTATCAGTGTGTGCCCCGTCTGTCTGTTGAATATTAACATTTATGCAAAAATGACACCTAGACAGTGACACATAAGCGAGATTGCTGAGGTGGTTGCCTAATCACCCTAATGCATTCAAACTCAAGTGCAGTGACCATTTTATATTGGTCGTTATCAGCTAGGCGTGAGGCAGTGGAAAGTGTTGCCCGCTTTACAACCATTTCCTCTAATGAAATTACGACCTTTCTGACCTAAATGGTCGTTATGGTTCAGGGTTTGAAGGCCCCCGAACAGCTTTTGACCAATTGGTCTAAAATGGTCATAAATTTATGACCAATTCTTCCAGGGTCACTAATAGTAGGTCATAAGTTGACATATTTCTTGTAGTGCATATTATTAGATCTATATTGACTTGTTCCAAATGTAGAGGAAAGCCCGCAAGGACCAAAAAGTACTTGAACCAAATGTTGTGGAAATCTTCAAGGACTGTCACACCAGCAAGAAGAAGGGCATGACTACACCAGTCAAAGACGCTGTTGTAAGTCCTTAATCCTCATGCCTTTTAACCACTACTTACGCTGAATTGTGCCTTGAACTGCATGGTTTGCAGCCAATGTCTATTACTCTTTTCAATTTTATACACAATTTTCTTAGCGTATCATTGAACCTTACAAGGTTTCAAAGAGAGGAGTGATGTTCCTTTGATCTTGACCTGTAATCTATTTCCATGCTGCACTTTCCCACACAACGTTACAATTGCCTGTTTGTCTGTTCTCAGTTGTTTTGTGATATGAATGATGTCATACTATGCTTACCGTATTATAAACTTCGTCTCTTTATCCTTAGCTTGTAATACAATGTGAAGAGATAGACAATCAATTAGCGATGGTACATGGTCATATGTTTGGAACCTGGTTTTATTATGTACTTTGCAATAAAATACAACTAATATTTTACATGAGTTCACCGGAATAAGTTCTGTATATAGACCAAAGCTATTTTGTTTGGTTTTGCTGCCTCCTTAATATCTTCTGTTCTGGTACTACTAATATAAAACATCAACTTTTCAGCAAGCTTCTTTTGTTCTGGAATGTTAGGAATGACAGGGTTTTCAGGAATATCAAACCATCTTTTCGTAGGTGGAGAGCTTCTTTTATCTTGGATGTTTCTCTTTTAGTTCATAGGATTAAACCTAAATTCAAAGATGATCTGATTAGATGGATCTCTTTTTTGCCTCCTTGAGGTTAGTTTTTTCATCTTGCCTTTTCTCTTTTTGGGTCTCCCTGACCTTGTAAATTACTGCACATATGCATTTTATTTGGAGTAATAGAATTGCTGTGGGGCCAAAGCCCTACAGTTTCAGGTCAAAAAAACTTTTCAGCAAGCTATGGAAAAAATGGTGGAACCGCCACCTTCTGAAGGTGGCGAGGAAACTATAACCGCAATGTCAGCTCTTGCTGCAATGGGTCAGTACCTTTCCACAAACAGTGCCAAAAGCACGTTCCTGCATAATACTGGGTTGGTTGGTAAGGCAATCTCGTCCAAACTGCCTCATGATCAAGATATGCAAGCTCAAAATAGTGTTATATCTGCGCTCCAGACACAAATCCATTCCCTAATAGAGACCCTTTGTGAAATAAGGAGAGACATTGTTCGATGTCGTCAAGATATGCATGGTTTTGAAACCAGACTATCAGACATTTGCTATGTTGTTCAGGAGCCTAGGAGAAATGAAGGCGAAGGTTATGGTGCTCCATCGGACAATACAACACAAATTGTAACAGTCAGGTCAAATGACTGAGCTTCTGAACTTCTGGTGGTGCATTTATCTGCTAGACTGTTAACTTTTATGCCAACCTTCCTTTTCTTTTATAGTTGTAATTTATTTTGGTGGGATACAAAATTTGTTCTTAACATGCAGCCACCGGCTGAAGAAAATAGCAAGAAATTTTTCTATAGTGTAGGGTGTTCCCTATATTTGCACTGGTGGCGATCTTTGATGCCGAATGGATGTAATCTGTGCAATCGCCTTAATAGCCTAGCGTTAGTTTCGGGCTTATTTATTTCCTAGTCTTCTTTTTCCCTGGTTTGCTAGTGGCCGCAACAACCATGGGCCATATACAAACCGTGGTAACCTTGACCCTGCTACGGGCCGTAGGATCCACGGGTCTCCTACGGGCCATCGGTAAATGGGCCTCCAATAGGGCCGTAGAATCGGTGGGCCTCGGGCCGTAGGATAAATGGGTCTACGTGGGCCGTAAACGAGCATAATTGGTATCGGCCAAGCAGGGTAACGGGCTGTTAACAGGCCGGAGGATAGAAAAGGCTTAATTCTGTCACAGGCATAACAGGTCATTAATGCGAAAAATATAGGACGGGCTGGAAACGGTGCAACGGGTCAACAGGCCAGAAACGGGCGAACTCTTGCCACGGCCGAATTTTTGGACCATTAGGGGAACAGGCAGTGACGGGCCGGAAGTAATCGAGGGCCGGGAAGGAGCCCAAGAACGTATGGGCCATTAGTAGGACGAAAGCTAACACGGGCTGGAAACAGCCCATGTGAATTATGGCCCGTTAACGGTTACAAAGAAAGTTACTGTTCATTATGGGCTAGAGTCACCGTGGGCCTCTAAAGGGCCTAAAGATACGAAGGCCTCATATGGGCCGAAAGACGTCGTGGGCCATACATGGGTTGAAAGTGAAACGGGCTGGTGTTATATTCGACGGCCGACATAACGTTGTTGGGCCAATTTCCGTTAGGACCTAACCGGCCGTGAGTTAATGGGTCGTAAAATGGGCTATTTGCAAAGAGACCAGTAACAGGCTTTTCATGGGCCAGCCCGCTAACTTTTGAACAAGTCAAACGGCCCGGCAGTGTAAGCTAAATGGGCCAGTGGTGGGCCATCGCACGTGTCGACATATCATAGGCGCCTATCTGACCCACTAATGAGCTGACACGTGTTTCCTCCGGCCAATCAGAATTTTCCATGCGGAAAATTCCCATTGGTCCGGGCTGTTAACCAGTTATCAGATCCAGAACCTGACCCGATAGCTTAACGGCGTCCCATTATGGTGGATGCCACGTGTCAGTCACCGTTGACGAAAGCACTTATGTGACGCGCGATTTATTGTCATGGAAGTGGACACTTCCGTGATGATAATTTTGGTAATGTCATGGAACACTTCCACGACATCATAGGTATGACTATCTTGATTCTGTCATAAAATCGTCATGGATGTACATGCATGACAAAAAATGTGACCTACTGTGACGAAAACGTACAATCATGGAAGTGTATTTTTTGTAGTGGTATTACGTATCGATGGTCCTTACACCATGCAAATCCCGATATCCGCATTATCAAAAGATAGCATATGCGGTCTTTATGGCATCCCGCAAGCTGCGGCACTACTTTCAAGAGTGCTCGATCAAGTTGGCTTTCGAAGTACCACTTAACGATATTATAAACAATCGGGACGCCATCGGCTGGATTGCCAAATGGGCCATTGAGCTCTTACCATTTGAAATAATTTACAAGCCACGCCGAGCTATTAAATCTCAGGTGTTGGTTTGAATTCATCGCCGAATGGACAGAGGCCGAACTCCCTAAAGAGTATGACACGTATTCCAACTGGGTGATGCACTTCGACGGCTCTAAAATGCTAGCCAGTTTTGGGGGCTGGTGTCGTCTTGACATCCCCCACAGGAGACATAGTCCGTTATGTGCTCCAAATACTGTATATAGACTCTAACAATGCAGCCGAATACGAGGCCCTATTGCACGGTCTCCGGATGGCCGTCTCCTTGGGCATACAATGCTTCGAAGTGCACGGGGATTCAAACCTCGCAATATCTCAGATAAACGGAGACTTTGACGCAAAAGATTCGAAGATGGTGGCTTACCGCAATGCCGTACTCAAAATATCAGCTCGGTTTGAAGGGCTCAAGTTTCATCCTGTGGCTCAAGGGAGTAACCAAGCTGCGGACATACTTTCCCGCATGGGCGCTGAGGGAGTTCCGGACTAGGGGGTGTCCGGATAGCCGAACTATCATCATCTGCCGGACTCCAAGACTATGAAGATACAAGATTGAAGACTTCGTCCCGTGTCCGGATGGGACTTTCCTTGGCGTGGAAGGCAAGCTTGGCGATACGGATATGTAGATCTCCTACAATTGTAACCGACTCTGTGTAACCCTAACCCTATCCGGTGTCTATATAAACCGGAGGGTTTTAGTCTGTAGGACGAACAACAACCATTCCATAGGCTAGCTTCTAGGGTTTAGCCTCCTTGATCTCGTGGTAGATCCACTCTTGTAACACACATCATCAATATTAATCTAGCAGGACGTAGGGTTTTACCTCCATCAAGAGGGCCCAACACAGGGTAAAACATCGTGTCCCTTGTCTCTGTTACCATCCGCCTAGACGCACAGATTCGGGACCCCTACCGAGATCCGCGGTTTGACACCGACATTGGTGCTTTCATTCAGAGTTCCTCTGTGTCGTCACCGATAGGCCTGATGGCTCCTTCGATCATCAACAACGACACGGTCCAAGGTGAGACTTTTCTCCCCGGACAGATCTTTGTGTTCGGCGGCTTTGCACTGCGGGCCAATTCGATTAGCCATCTGGAGCGGATCGAAAGCTACGCCCCTGGCCGTCATGTCAGATTTGGAAGTTTAAACTATACGGCCGATATCCGTGGAGACTTGATCTTGACGGATTCGAGCCGCAATAAGCGTGCCGCCTTGTCTCGATGGGCATGACCTAGCTCGCAGCGAGCAGTGCCACGGAGGCCGCACAAATATCCGCTCGACCTTTAATCCGGGCGGATTCCCGACCGAGGGCGCAGTGGTTGGACACCGCCTCGGGGCTACAATCTCTCGACGATCGGGCGAACTCCATCCCTGTCGCTGCGAAGACTCCGACTCGAGGTGCGGACTCCTATCCGGACTCAACCCTCCGTGCCCTTGCCGATCGAATCCGATTAGGCGCCCGTTATGGAGTTCACGCGCGGACATCTTCGAGAACTTCGCCTTTTGGCGACATCCTGAATTAACTAAAGTCTCTCTCTTTATCCGGAGAGCCCTGGCGGACTACGGTCGGGAAGATTGGGATGCGGACGACGAAGAAATTCAACGCCCACCCACCACCCACTTGGTAGCCGCCGTCGACGATCTAACCGACATGCTAGACTGCGACTCGAAGACATCGGCGGTATGGGCGACGATGCGAAGGCGACCAAGACCCAGCGCCTCTGAGGCACTGGAAGGCCACCTCGTCATACGACATATAAATGGTGCACTACTAGAAAAAGGGCTATAGATGGGATTGACACTAATGGCGCACCAGAAAGATGGTGTGCCATTAGTATATACTAATGGCGCACCACCTTCTGATGCGCCATTAGTGTTTAAACTACTAATGGCGCACCACGCAAAGGGTGCGCCATTAGTATCAATTTTTTTTTTGAACTAGTGCGCCTGTCCAAACATACTAATGGCGCATCCTGCCGAAGTGCGCCATTAGTAGTTGTAACTACTAATGGCGCACCGAGCAGGAGTGCGCCATTAGTATAGAAATTTTTTTTGAACTAGTGCGCCTGTCCAAACATACTAATGGCGCATCCTGCTTAAGTCGCCATTATTAGTTGTAACTACTAATGGCGCACCGCGAGGGTGCGCCATTAGTATAGAAACTTTTTTGAACTATCGCTTTGTCCAAACATACTAATGGCGCATCCAGATGAAGTGCGACATTAGTAGTTGTAACTACTAATGGCGCACCATGCAAGAGGTGCGCCATTAGTAAGTGGGCGGCAACAAGATATTTGGGAGAGCCTCTCCTACCCACACTCACTTTCTCCCCACTTCATTCTCTCCACCTCCTCCTTCTCTCGGGTGCCTCATCTTTTTCACCTCATTTCCACCATAGATTCATTCAAATTAAGTGGTTAAATTACCTTGTTTTAATAGGTAAGTAAGGGGGGAAGCTATATTTATGTTGTTCTCCCTACAACAATGTGCACATGCACTTTTTACGGCCTAGCTAGATCTATGTATGTTCGTGGTGTTGCATATGTTTGTCGTGTTGCATATGTGTTTGTGTTTGGAGGTGTACGGTATTTGAAATCTGATAGTTGCCAATATTTTGTGGAATGTTGATTCATTTCCGTTTGGCGAAATTTTGGCATTAAGCATTCTTTTGGTCCTATTTTAGGAAAGTCATGCCAAATTTTGTTTGGTTCTAAAATATCGTTTTGCTCTACCCATGACGACCATAGGTCCGCATACGATGACCGAAGGCATCGTGAATAGGTTTTAGGTCTGCAAAGGCGAGATGCTTCAAAAGAATGAGGCGGAGATAAGATGTCCGTGTCGAAGATGCAAGTGAAGAGCCTTATTGCGGACCCGGTTCTGGCAGGTCTTGGGACCACCTGCTCTTGCATGGTTTCATGGATGGCTATCGGTGGCAAGGTGATGAAGATGACTACGAAGTCGTCCATGCGGGCAGGCAAGAAATGAGGAAGGGCAGCAAGACAACCACCGCGGCTCGGGCGGGCGAGAAGACGAAGAATCCCGGAGATGATCACGGCGGTGATCTTGTACAGTCATCATGTAGAAGATGCAGGACATGATGATGAGGAAGATGCGGAGCAGGCGACGGGCATGATCATGAAGATGATGATGCGGCGGAGCGACGACGCTGGACCATCGATGGGCTGGGTGCAGGACCCTCATATTCAAGAGCTGCTTCTCAAGCGGGGCGAATAACGCAAGAGCTGCCGCCGAGAGAAAGCCAAGATGGATCAAATTGAGTTAGACGCGGTTACTCCATTGTATGAAGGATGCAGGCACGAGGATACCCGCTGAAAGTAACGCTCATGGCTCGGAGATGAAGGTAAAACACAAAATGACCGGCGCATGCTTCGGCGAGAACATGTCATTACGGCGAACGTCTTCCCAAGGGGAACAAGTGCCCGACCAGTTTGGAGGATCGAAGAAAATCATGTGTCCTCTCGATTTACCGCCGTGAAATACCATGTGTGCATGAACAATTGCATCATTTATCGGGACGAGCACGCGAGTCTACCATATGTCCGGTGTCTTGGCGTCACTCGATACAAGAAGAGGAAAAGCTCCTCGAAAAGTGGTGTGGTACTTTCCGATCACTCCTCGTCTGCAGCGCTATTTCATGGACCCTAAGGTAGCAAAGCTCCTGCGTTAGCAGCGGATAGGGAGGAGAAGAAGCGAAGATGACGCAAATGATCCGGAGATAGATAAAAAGACAAGATGCTGAGTCACCCTAAGGATGCGAGCGGTGGCAAGCGTTGAACTTCAAGACTCGAATTTGGGAGCGATCCAAGGAACATCGTCTTTGGGCGCGAGGACCGATGGAGTCAATCCATTTGGCAGCGAGAGAAGCACACATAGCACCTGGCCTGTGTTTGGGTGAATGTACAACCTTCCCCCAGGTTGTGCATGAAGAGGAAGTACATTCACATGAGTATGCTAATTGAAGGGCGAAACAACCAGGGAATGACATCAATCAGATCTGGGGCTGCTGAAAGAGGAGCTTGACACGCTGTGGAAAACGCCAGCCAATCGTGGGGCGCCGCAGAGAAGAATATTTCCCTATGAGAGCCGCACTTTGCTCACGAC
Source organism: Aegilops longissima (assembly GCA_021605205.1). Classification (NCBI taxonomy): domain Eukaryota; kingdom Viridiplantae; phylum Streptophyta; class Magnoliopsida; order Poales; family Poaceae; genus Aegilops; species Aegilops longissima. The sequence continues at coordinate 597,410,171 of CM038676.1, read as the reverse complement.
GGTGCACGACTATCTCGATTACGTATATCTCGCAAGGCAGGTAGTCCACGGATTTTCTGGATCGTAAGGTGCATGGATGACACAACGTATCGCCAGCTAGATAGAGATCCGGGTCTTGAAAACCGTGTTCATGGGACATCGAAGGTGGCTTCGCGACGATGACCCGTGGAGAAATGCAAGGATCTGTTCGATGGTGAAACCGAACCCAAAACGCCCGTGTACGAGGAGCGGCGAGAAATAGACAAGCTGTTGAAAAATTGGAAAGACTGCCCACCGCCGAAAGAAGCAAAAGGCGCCAGAGCCGGAAAGAAGCGAAAGCGCGCGAGCAGCTGCTGAAGGTATGGAAAACGAGGTCTGTTTTACGGGACTTGCCGTCTTGGAAGATCCACCGTGTGCCTCACAGCCTTGATGTCATGCATATCACGAAGAGCGTGTCGAGAGTCTGCTTGGTACCCTGCTCAACATGCGGAGAGGACCAAAGATGGGCGAAAGCAAGGCAGACTTGAAATCAATGGGCATCGGCAGGAGCTTCAAGCTATATATGATGATGATGATGATGATGATGATGATGATGAGGCGAAGCGGGACACGAAAAGTCGTCGCAAAGGCAAAAAGGCCAAGAAGACCGGAAATGACTACCCTCCCGCGTGCTTCACTCTAAGTCGGGAGGAGATCGAGCAGTTTTCACCTGCCTCCTAGGAGTAAAACTTCCTTCTGATTCTGTGGGGAAGATAAGCGGATACCTAGACCCAGTGAAGCGAAGTTCAGCGGGATGAAGTCTCACGACCGTCACGCGTGTTGATGACGCAGAATACTTCGGTTGCAATCCGTGGGATCATGGGCGCGCACGTCCGTGAAACGCTATTTGGCCTATGCAACTTCTTGACGTCATCTCTCGGAAGTCGATTGGCGTGAGGCAACTCGAAGGCTACAGAAGAGATCGTGGTGATACTATGCGAGCTTGAGATGTACTTCCGCCCGCATTCTTGACGTTATGGTGCATCTACTGGTCCATATAGTGGAGGATATCATCCAACTCGGGCCGCGTTCTTGCACAGCATGATGCCGTTCGAAAGGATGAATGGTGTCATCAAAGGATACGTTCGCAACATGTCACGTCGAGAAGGAAGCATAGCGGGGGCTTTCGACGAAGAGTGCATCTCCTACGCACGAATTATCTAGGCATCGAGAACCCGTTGGTCTGCCCATCAGCAGCACCTCGGCGGGCTCGCTGGATGGGGTCACCGTGAGGGTCGCCCGCAAATGCATGTCAACCGAGTCGACTCGCCGACTTTGAAAGAGCAAACCTAGTCGCACTACAACACATAGGCGTGGTCGATCCTTGGGTGGTAGAGCACAAAACCTTTATTAAGAAGGCGTACAATGACCGAGGCCAACGGAGGGCGGACGGAGATACACTCAAAGAGAACAACTCATGTTTCACGCGTTGGTTCAAGCGAAGCTTACGTCGTACCCTTTACATGAGGATTCTTCTGGCGGAAGAACAACTCATATTCGCCTTGTCACGGGCGCGAGCACAACCTGATGACCTATGAGGCGTACGATATCAACGACTACACATTCTACACGAGGCCAAGGACATGAAGGCGATGGTTATCGAACTCCGGGTAACGATGGAATCCTACACCGTAACGACAAGGACAGATACTACGGAAGGATCGAGGAGATCTGGGAGCTGAGCTCTGTTGGAGAGAAGGTCCCATGTTCCGTGTCGATGGGCCAAGAACGTCATAAAAGAAGACCGGTATTTCACCACCATGGTTATACCCGAAGCCAAATCAAGACCATGGCAAGCGTCACCGCGAAAAATGAGCCATGGGTACTGGCTTCCCAAGTGGACCAATGCTTCTTCATTACCGACCATAAAAGCCCGGTCGTGTTGTCGTGAGGAGAGGCAAAGGAAGATCATCGGAATGGATGGAGTAGCCAATGAGCAAGACTTGACAAGTCGGCGACCGAGGATCGAACATGGCGATGATGAAGTAGCAGCATACACCACAAGAAGAAGCAGGACCACCCTACCTAAAGGCGTCCGTTCCACGTAAGAACTCCATTTGCGAAAAAGAAGGGCAAGAAGATTGTGAGCAGATAGCTAGCTAAGATCGATTGTATTTAAATCGTAGCCTTCATTTCTCGATTGTATTTCATGGGTACTTTTTGAACTATCATGAATATTTTTAAATTTCATGGACACTCGATCTCGATCCCCTCCATCTCGATCGCTATCCCACCTTGCCAGATCCGGTCCCCCTCGCCGAGCACCCCCAGTCCACCGCCGCCGCCAAAACCCCCGCACCCTCGATTCCCCTACTCAACCGCCGCCGCCGACCCCCCGCACCCCGCGCACCGTCTTATAAAAAAATAAGTATCAAACAACTTTTTAAATGCTACTGTCTTATAAAAAAATATTACTGTTATTATTTAAACAAGTTTGAACATATTTAAACACAAATAAGTATCAAACAACTTTTTAAATGCTAAAAAAAAATTGTGGAGCCTGGGGGTCGAACCCAGGACCTCCTGGTGTGAGAACTGGCTGCTGACCAGTCGAGCTAGTAGAGGGGACTTGATGTGGATCAGTTCTGGTTGTACATAACCTGTTGGCTCGAGTTGAAATAAAAAAATACTAATGGCGCACCGCGGTGAGGTGCGCCATTAGTGTGGACATGCTAATGGCGCACCACGGTGAGGTGCGCCATTAGTATTGTGCCCGATCCCCCCTTCCCTCTCCCCCTTCGCCCGATCCCCCCTTCCCTCTCCCCCTCGCCAGTTCCCTCTCCCTCTCGATCCACCGCCGCCGCCGCCGCTGCCCTGACCCACTGCTCGCCCTCGCCCTCGCCCTCTCCCTCCCTCGCCCTCTCCTCGCCTTCCCTCTCCCTCGCCCTCTCCCTCGCCCTAGATCCCCTTCCCCTCTCTCTCCAGCGCTGCTGCCCGCCGCCTCGGCGCTGCCCGCCGCCCAGCCGCGCCTCGGCCCGCCCGCTGCCCAGCCTTGCCGCCCAGCGCCGCCGACCCCTTACAGACGCCTCGGCGCCGCCATCGATCACTACACCGAGGCGAAGCGCGCCACCCCAACCCCAACCCCCCAACCTCCTCCTTCCTCCCCCCCAATCCCCTTCTTCCCGGCCGACGATTCGATCCCTCAAATCCATCCCCTCTGATTATCGGATTGATTGATTGGCGGGTTGGTTGGTTGGTTGGTTTCCAGGCGATTGCGCTCTGCCCCGGCGTCGCCGTCTACTGGGTGAACCGGGGCCTCTGCCACTTCCGCCGCAAGGACTGGGCCAGGGTCGAGGAGGACAGCCGGAGGGCGCTCGCGCTCGACGACGCCTACGTCAAGGTGACTCACACGGATTATTATTCCCCGCTTTTCAGTCGACGCCAGTTTCGCCATCATGAACTTGAGCCGGGAAGAGGAATAGATTTGTAAAATGTTCTTGCTTGATCGATGCAGGGACACTATCTGCTAGGGTGCGCGCTGCTCGAGAAGGAGGACTGCGCTCTCGCCGTCAAGGAGTTCGAGAAGGTCTGCGGTTGCTTTGCGAATCCTCTCTGTACATTATGAACCAGGCTCTGTATATTATACGAAGACCATCACGTTTCTTGCATGCTAAATTGATGACGTATAGAAGGTTGGGTGGAATGTGGAAAATTCAGGTAACATTATAGGAGAGCGGTTTCTGAATGCCTAGTCTTGGACAAGATTTAATTTTCACTGCCTGTACAGATTTTGTGTACTGCGCCAGGCATTTCTGCTTGACAGATTTTAAGAAATGGCATTGACTAGTATCTGCAGTAGGTGTGTATCGTACAATCAATCGTTAAACACGAGGATTGTTAGGTTTGATATGATGAAAACTACTATGGTACAAGGTTGGGTAGGACCTGGAAGAAACGTAACCTCTTGTCTTGCATGTTAAACTGATGATATATGCAAGGTTTGTTTGTTTAGGACATGGAAAATTCAGTGGGTTTCTGAGGCCCAGTCTTGTACACCATTTAATTTGCACTGCCAGTAGAGATTTTTTGCGTAGTGCGCTAGGCATTTCTTGTCGACAGATTTTAAGAAATGGCATTGACCGGTACCTGCAGTAAGTGTATGGTATAATCGATAAAACACGAGGATGGTTGACATTGGGATTTCTTTCAGTCTAGGAAGTGAAAAATTGTTGTATGATAGAGGTGAAAGTCTTGAGATGATGATAGCACTATCATATCATCCTAGGCAGTCTTGATCTTGATGCAAAGGAGTAAACCGTAACCTCTGTCTGTCTTACATGTTTAATTGAAATTGACGACATACATGGCTGGGTAAGGAGGAAGAATTAGCCGCAGAAGAACAAGAGGTAACAACATTATAGGGCGTCCGTTTTTGGATACCCAGCCAATCTGCATGGCCAATACAAACAATACAATACACATCTTGTGTGTTTCTTCTTCTTCTTGTTGTTGTTTATCTAGAGACGAGTGATATATATGACTTATGGTTGATTAGTAAGTTTATGGAGTTATTACTGTCGTAGATGGTCAGATGTGTCCCATGTGTCGTTGATTGAATTGGTGGTATAAATGATGCATAGATTATGCTCTCTTTTTCCCCACTTAATCTAAGCCCATTTTCAAAGCACAGGAGATATCTTTGGTTAAACTTACTACCGTTTCATTGCTAGGAGGAAGATAGCATCGAAGTTCACTTTGAGTTTGATACTGTATCATGATAGTTGTCATAAATTGAGTGGCTGTTCTTCCCTTTTCTCTGGGCACATGGTCATTGAGTAAAATCTGAGTAGATTAGGCCATAAATTGGATTACGAGCACAGTTTAGTCAAGAAAATGCTTGGGGCCAATGTTCATTCAATTCTTGAGATAAACAGGGCATGTATTCAGTTTTTTCTCATAAGGAGAGCAGATTTTCATCACTTGCACTTACACAGAGTTAATGTAAGCGTTTTGCACAATAACGTAGCATGTATCTTCAGTTTTGCACTTAAAAAGCCAATCTTCAGTTTGTCCACTTCAAAATATTATAAACTCTGTTTCTGCACTGAATATGATCAAATGTTTAGTTTCTTCAATTAAAAAGTGCAAGGGTTTGACAGAGTGCAAGAGTTCAAGGGTTTGACAGTGCAAGAGTGCAAGGGTTTGACAGAGGGCATATATTTAGTTTTTTGCACTTTGTATAGGAATATATGTTCATTTTCTTCTAGTTTTAACAGAGTGCAAGGGTTTAGTTTTTGCCTTTGTGTTTGATGTGTTCTTCCACCTGTAGAAGATTTTCACACGTGTAAAGTTTTTTTTCAAATATATTTTCAGTTAAAACAGAGTGAAGGTTCATTATTTGCTGCCATGGTGGTTTCTTCAATCAAATAATCTTTTCATTCCTGCTTGGCGATTTATTATTTCTAAGAAAAGAGAGCTAGGATCTTACTAACAACTCTACTAGATTGTTAAGTTGGGTGGGATGTAAAAGCAAATCTTCTTCTAAGTGCAATATACTTAGTGCTGCTATATGAGTGTATAAATATTTGGTGCTATATAAATGTGAACAAAATTAGTGCTTGTATATGATATTCTGCCATGAAGCTTCACCAGCTCCTGTGGGTGTGGGATCCATGTGACATGTGACATTGCATCCATGTCCACCGGGATAATGATTTTGCAGGTACCCGAGAGGCCCTTGAGTTTGCGGAATGTCGATTAACTTCCGTTCCGGCAAATTCGGTACTCCATATGTCCTATTTTCAGCAAAGGTCATGCTGAAATTTTCCGTGAATTTTAGCATGACTTTGCTAAAATAGGACATATAAAATACTTGTGACTAATGCATGGGCAGGGTATCTTAGTAGTTAATTAAGTAGGATCAAATGCCCGGCGTACTTGTGACTAATGCATGGCTTTTAGGGTGCCTCGGTGTCGATAAAACCGAAATGATGAAAGGTTAGGCTTTTAGGGTGCCTTGGCGTCGAAAAACCCTCAATGATAAAAGCTTAGATTTTAGGATGCCTCGGTGTCGACAAACCCTAAATTATGAGACCATGATCTTGTTCCTTGACAATAACCAACTTTTGACCAAACTTTGTTTCTATTTAGAGAGAAACATGGCCCTAACGATGAGGCCGGGGTTGAGGCGACAAGGCATTCAGGAGCTGTCCCAGAGATGGAGGAACAAACTCACTTGTATGAGGCCGCCGCCTTCCCACCGATCCCGAGACCACGGATGGTGCCGCCGAGGATGACCACACTGATGCCACCACCGATGGTGCCGCCGAGGATGCCACCACGATGATGGCGGCGCGCGCGACGATGGCAGCCAACCGAAGAGGCAGCGGAAGGACGGCGCCCGATCGTGCTCCGCACCCTCAAGGAGGAAGTTCTTGAAGTGGACTCCAGCGGGGAATCCAGCGGCGCCCGAGCGAATAGTCAAGGGTACTCGCTTCAGCTCGGGTGCATTGTCCGGAGCACCGTCTCGATCAACACCGAGAACACGAGGCATCCCGACCGAGGAATTTATGCGCAACCTCCTCTTCACGAAGCTGCACGAGCGATACAAGTTCCCGCTGAATTTGAAAACACAAGCCTCAAAGGGAATAAAGTGAACAATGCTGCCCTCACGAAGATGAGCAAGGCCCTGTCTACTTGGAAAAGCAATGTGAAGAGAATGATCGAGAAAGGTGAGAGTTATCGAAGATCAAGGAGAAAATCCTTCGATCACGAAGATGACTACAGCGATTTCAAGATCAATTGCTCGAGCACCGCAAGCTCCCAATCAAGTGAGTGGGGAAACAAATGCGAGAGCTGAACATAGGGGAACACACACTCGGTCCCGGCGGTTCTGAGTGGCGGAGCCTATATGGGACAAGGAGGAGGCGGACCGTGCGAGCAAGGCCTACCGCCCTCTTGATACATCGGTGACAAGCGGACCAGGAACTTTGTCGGGGCCGGTACAAGAAGGACCGAAAACAAAGGAGCTTACCACGGATCCGAAGACCAGGCAGCTTGAGCTTGTTACGGTAAGGAATACACCCAGCGTAATTAGCTCCATATGGTTGCATTCTAATTAATGAAGCCAATTTCTAAATGGTTCACATTCCTTCCGCAGCGATCGAAAGCGATGGCGAGGTCGACTCGAGCAACCCTTGGGACACCACTCTAAATAGGGGTTGAATGTAATGAAGAACAAGGATAAGCTCGATGGCCGGCGTCGATTGGTCGTGTGGCGGCAAAGGCTTGTCGACAAAATGGGGTCATACTATACCGCTGGTGTGCGGAAGGAGAAAAGACCAGCTCGGAAAGCCAGTAGCGAGAGTTCAAGAACTCAAGGCACAGTGTGGCGGATTCGGAGATTGTCCAAGAGCAAGTGGAACAACGACTCGGGCGGCGATCACCGCCCTTGTGCCTACCTTGATCTCGGGGTTGAGTCGTGGATTGCGGGCGGCCAACAGGGCCGCCCGATTCCTAGCTTCACGGCCAGCAACTTCGCATAATGCGATGGCGGGGCCATTGGTGCCTCGGCGGAGGCGGCATTAGTGTCTCCGGCGCCCGCACGGAGCTTAATGCACCGGGTGTCGCCGGCCGGCACCTCTGCAGCAAGCGGCCCCTCCGTCAATCTGCCGCCCGCCGTTGGCGGTGCCTCTACGATAGCCGAGCTCGGCGCCATCATCACGGTAACTAATTAAGCCTCTCTCGGCGAGGACTTCATCTCCTTGCCTTTGTTGGGCATCCCCGACGCCCTACATGTTTTCGCGGGCGCCGCCGACGTTCGTGCACTCTCCTCCGCTTCGTGAACAACGAGTTGGTCGATGTCGCCAAGGGCAAAATCGTTCAACGGGCAACCTTGTTCCACGGTACCCGGATGCCACCCAACTTGTTTAGGGTTCAACTGGTTGGTGCTGCCGAGGCTGCGACGACTTGTTACCTCGAATCGACCCGTCGGGGCCGGCGATGATGACGTGATGACCCTCGGCGCTGCTGAGTTGGCCCCTTTTGGCGAAGAGCCAGATTCGTTTGAGGCGGGGACACCACCCCAAAGACAACACCGCCGATCGTGCTTGGTGCCAAGTCGGCCCATGGCAAGACCGCCGTAACGGTGCGGACATCCCTATGCCATGGATCCAAACATGCATATGGCACAGGATCGAACGAAGACGGCGACTATGATACATTTGGCAGCGTCGATCGAGTACTTTGCCGAGCATGGAGTGCGATGGCGACTTCATGGGGCCTCCTTCTCAAGAACCAAACCCAACAAAAGGCGTGTGCGATCTAGCTCGTGCACCGGAGAAGCCAAGTTGCAATAGGCGCCGTCGGCGTTCAGCTCTCGGAGGCGCCTCCGACTGCCGACTTCACCGAGCCTCGGATAGGCGAGGTGCGAAATATTATCAGCCCCAACACACTCAAGAAGGCGGTGCATGAGCAAAACTCGGTCCCATTACGGGAGAAGAAGAAGGCACGCAAAAGAAAAACTAAGAAGGGTGCGAGCCAGCGGCACAAAATGCGATCCGTGCTCGGGGCGGGCCACCTTCACCGCAGGATATCTCGAGGAGGGTGCATGTGGCGGGTAGGGCGATGCTACCGACAAATATGCTCAATGCTGCAACCGGTGCTATCACGGAGTCTGCATGACAGTGTTCTTTCTTTGGAGAAGCGGCGTCTCGGGGAGAAGGATGTGGCATACCGGTTTTCGCGGCCAAGGTGCGGAGGGCAAGGGCTTTGTGGATAACTCCATCGGCGTCGATCGTCCTGCGTTTTGATGACATCCACGCTATGTTGAACCTTCATCCGCTGCACTACACCTTCGTTCGGCTATTTTACTGAGTATGGAGATGCGGATCATTAGCGACAAGACCACGGACATCGTGATAGTCGACCCCTTCTACATGCGTGCCAAGATCTTGGGCAGCGCTGGGGACCGGCAAGTCGCGAGTTCTTACCTCGAAGGCGTCATTCTGGCAAACCAAGATAAGGATAACTTCCTCGTGCCTTACTTTCCCGAGTAAGTCCTCCCCTCAACCGGCCCGTAACATATGAATTCTTACATTTCGATCGTTTTCTTTTAACATTCCGTGTTTTCTGCGGTGACACACGTTGCCGCTCATCCTCCTAAGCCCCAAATATTCCATGGCCACGTATTTCGACCGGACCGTCGATCGAGCGTAGACTACACAAATGTCAAGAAGGTTCTTGATGATGTTCTCCCGGCTACACCAAATCTGGAGGCACCTTCACGAGGCCTATTCAATGAAATCGGCAAGCACGTGTTCTCCCACAATCTGACGTTCGCTGCGTCAAGCAGCCGCTTTGGCGATCGAAGGGTGCCTACTCGCCATCCATCACATGCGGCGATCGTGCGGGACCATCATCAACTTCGCTACCGAGTAAACTCAAGATTGGGCGCGGCGTGTCGGCAATCCAGGGCGGACCTCGACAAAATTCTTCGCATCGATCGGAGTTTGCGGAAATCATCCATCAAGATGTCGCCGTACCTCGGGGCAGTTCTACCTCGAAATCAACCGTCCAACGGTGACATCGACACAATGCTACAAATGCAGGATGACAATGCCCGTTCTTTCATGACTCCCACGATGAGCGGCGGCTTCATCCACGCTTCGGTCCCTTGAGTCGAGTTGTCTGGTTCTGAAACATCGATTGGCTCATGTTGTAATTAAACTTTAATGAACTTGTAGTATGTCTCTTTGGTTTGAGAGTCGTTCAACTTAGATGTAATCGATGCTATTAATGTCTTGCTTTTCTCTTCGATCGTTACTTTGCATACTTATATATGCTTATGTATTGTCGTGAATTGGTACTAACGTTTAGTTTGGCTAGTGCATAGCGATGCCGGCGTATATCGTGTACAAGGTAAGGTTCGGAGTCTCGATGGTGGGAGGAGTGTCGGAGACAGGTTCACCGATTCAGCGATAACAGTTACAAAGGTACACCACTAGGGCGAGGCGAATCTGAATCGCCCACTATCTAGCGGGAGAGGGAGGGCGTTGGAGGAACCGGATGAAGGCGAGTTTCATCGTGATGATGCTCATCGTGATGACCGCAGCTCTCTTCTATGTGATGGTAGTTTAGATGATCGATATCGACTTGTAATGTGAAGACAAACTTCGCTACTCGCGGTCTCGAGACTTGTAATATAATGTTCTATCTTTGTTCGGTCTTTTCAATTCGGAGACTAATATGATGAATTGTATTTGGAGACTAATATGATGAATTGTATTCAAAGACTAATCTTCTATTGTATTTGATGAATCTGTTGTTGATGTGTGCTGTTTATATTTTGTCAAATTATACATTTTGTAACCTGTGCAAAAACAGAAAATAAAAAAATAAAAAACCTAATATTCATACTAATGGCGCATCACATGACGATCGCCATTAGTATGACAATCTGCTACTAATGGCGCATCACGGTAGTGCGCCATTAGTATCTGTGATTACAAATGGCGCATCGAGGTGGTGCGCCATTAGTATCTCAAAAGCACACAGGTATACATGGCCTGGGAGGCATACTAATGGCGCACCTGGCCTATACTAATGGCGCACCACAGTGCGCCATTAGTATACTCAGATACTAATGGCGCACCGGTGGTGTGCCATTAGTAAAAATACTATGGCGTCTTGTAATGGCGCACCACGATCGCCATTAATAGCCATACTAGGTGCGCCATTAGTAGGGTTTTTCTAGTAGTGGTGGACATCCCAAAAGATAGGAGCGGCGATGGAACAACGGAGGATGACCCCTCAAAAAGCAACCGAAGCGCCCGGCGTCGGCCAAGCGCGCTCTAAATCCCGCCACAAAAGAATGAAGACTCCGGCACGGAGACAACAATACACGGACAATGCCGAAGACAATCCACTCCAAAGATCGGTAGCGGGGAAGATGGAGCGCCAGCCCTCACGAGAGGCGGCGAAGAAGAGGTAGAGGATTATATGCCTCCCTCCGGAGGCAAGCAAGCCTCGGCGACGATGAATTCGTCGTGCCGAGAATCCCGTCGAACAAGAGCGTTTTAGAGCGCAGTCTTATAGCCCACGGCGAACAACCTAAAGAAAAAGCAGCAACAGCTTAGAGCTGATCGGGATCGCTAGCCGACGGATGGATGAAGTCCTCGCGGTGACGAGCATGAGCTCGAGCGCCCTACAAAAGCTACCCTAAGCGCAGGCTGCTCCCCGATTAGAGGAGGAGGCTTACGAACCTGCAGCACCAGGAGACAATCGGCTGACCGACCACCCGTGGTCGCGGAAGAAGGCCTCTAGGCCCTTCACTACAACCGTACCCGGCATCGCTCAAAAATCCTGCACGGCGAAGAGGAACTCCGGACCTGCGAGATATATTGGAGGACAAGGCAAGACAATCAAGATCGATCTATGGATCGCGTGGGCGCCCCACGGTACGTGACGACAACCGTCGCGCCGTACGCAGTAAGTCCGGCCGGACCGAACAAAACAGACCAAGCTCTTTTGAGCTCCGTCGTGAGATCGCCCAGTACAGAGGCGCCGCACACCCACTATGCTTCACAGACGAAGTAATGGATCATCAAATCCTCGAAGGGTTTAAACCCGTCAATATTGAATCCTATGATGGCACAACAGACCCCGCGGTTTGGATCGAAGACTATCTCTTTCACATCTACATGGCTCGCGGTGACGATCTTCACGCCATCAAATACCTCCCCCTCAAGCTTAAAGGACCAGCCCGGCATTGGCTCAACAGCTTGCCAGCGAGTCAATTGGGAGCTGGGAGGACCTGAAGCCGCATTCCTCGATAACTTCGGGGCACTTATATGCGACCACCAGACGCCGATGACCTAAACCACATAATTCAGCAGCGGACAAATCGGCGGACAATTACGGACACGATTCTTAACCAAGAAAAACCAAATCGTCGATCTTGTTGGGATCACGGAGGCCCTCGCGGCCTTCAAGCATAATATCATGATGAGTGGCTTTCCCGGCACCTAGGACAGGAAAAGCCGAAATCCATGGCAGCCCTCACATCACTCATGACCGCTTGCGCGGGTGAGGACAGCTAGCTAGCACGCAGCAACAACCTCGGCAAAAATTCGGCAGTCCGGACTTCAAGGACCGAAATGGCGGGCGGCGTCGTAACAAAACAAACGCCGCGTGCGGCGACAATATTGAGATCGGCGGTCAATGCGGATTCAAAACTCTAAACCGGTCAGCGGAAAAAGCCATTCAAGCGAACTACTTGGTCCGTCCAATTTGGACCGAATACTCGACCGCTTGTGCGGATACGACACCCCGAAAAGCCAGCTAACCACACCAACAGGGACTGTTGGGTATTCAACAGGCAGGTAAGTTAATTGCGAAAACAATGACAAGGGGCTGCATAGCGATGGCGAGGCGACACCCAACGCCCGAACAATAGAGGACGAAGGTTTCCCCCACAGCAGCGGACGGTGAACATGATATCGCAATGCACATACCCAAAGGGGAGGCGAGCGTGCACTCGAGGATGTCTCGCGATGGAGCCGATTGCCCAGAGTTCAATCCATGGTCCTCCTGCCCGATCACTTTTGACGAAGGTACCACCCCACCATCATCCGCCGGCGGATTCACCACACTGGTCTTAGACCCAATCGTCGATGGATTTCACCTAACCAGTGTCTGATGGATTTGGCGGCAGCAGCTGAACCTGCTTTACCGGGATACGATGCACAAAATGGGCATAGACCCTCAAGGATTAAACCTACCAAAAGCGACCTTTAAAGGCGTCATACCAGGTGTAAAGCCAATTATACAGGCTCAATTACTGGAAGTGGTCTTGGATCCCGGATAACTTCGAGCGAGGAGTTAATCTTGACATAGTCCCGTTCATGGCGGCTATCATGCCTTGCTCGGATGTACAGCGTTGCAAAGTCAATGCGGTTCCGCACTATGCATACCTCAAGCTCAAGATGCCAGGCCCTAGGCGAGTCATTACGGTCATGGAAACATCGAGCGTTCTCTCCGCGGAGGAACATCTGGCGACTCTCGCGGTGAAGTGCAATGCAGCCTCTTAAGGCAATTCTAAAGTCCGGCCGTTAAGCGGCGGACAGCTAAGCGCGCCGGAGTAACTTACAACAAGACCACAGCACGTTGAGCGCAGCGTAGCGATGCGGCTAACCCAACCCTGCGAAGCGTCAAAGCAGGTCCTTCGCGTACACCATTACGCTCTGAAGATACCATGGGCATGGGGAGAGGGCACGACCACGATAAACCCAGACTGCGGCTCAACCACACGGGGGCTCTCACGTGTGTCGTTCCTTTTCTTTTCTTTTTTACCTTTTACTTTTTACCCACGGACTCCGTTTGTCGGAAGCCCTGTCCCGCAGCAGACCTGCGAACTCACGATCAACAGCCGGGGAAGGATAAAGGCTACTTGAATATCTGGTGGTCTCCATTACGAGCATTTTCATACATCAATCTACAGCCTACCCACGGAGAGGACATGTTTAATAGTCTCCTACCTTGCTTATCGCACTATTTTGTATCGTTCTGCATTAGTAGCAGCATTTATTGAATAAAACAATGCATCACCTTTTTGCTTATAATTGCATTTCTTTTTCATACATATGTTCATTCACGACATGTTGCATCCGTACACTTTAGTGCAGCTAATATACACGAGGGCTTATGTTTCCCGCGATTGGTGTGATGAGTCCGAACACATTCACAAGTCGGCACCCGAACTTATAGCACTATATGCATCGGCTCGAATCATGTCTTGGGTCATTAGTTGGGTTTGCGGCTCCGTCTTTTGGTACCTTACGTTCCGTTATATCGGCTAAGGTAGCACCGGGAATACCACTGCGATTCCGCCCGATTCGGCTGAGTTAACGCCTCGATCTGAAAGCTAAAACTGACCGTCATGATGAGGCGAGACGATCGCTGTTGAGAGGTTTTTGCGAGTCCATAAAGACTTATGCGCTTAGGCGAGGCGGATACTGTCGGCCAAAGGCGTGAATAAGCGCCCCAAATTGACCTTCGAAGACTAGGGCTTCGCCGAAGTTTAAAATTATAGAATTCTGTGGCTAAGTGAGAGTGTTCAAGCATTATAAGTCCGGTTGCCTTGTTACGCTGTGTTGGCGCCTCCCTAGATGGACCCAAAAATGGGAACAAGGCGCTCAAGTTTATCGAACACCCGGCACTTTCGTGGCATGGGGCTGAAGCCGACGACTTGCCATCTCTCAGATTTGATAAACAACCGCCTGAAGGTAATATTTTAAATTAACAAGCGTTGCTTAAGCGCTTATGAATTAAGTTTTCAACGCAGGGATAACAAAATCGAGTCTACTCAAATATTACATCTTTGGAGCACTCACCCGCAATAATCTGCAGCGCCTTCAGCACACTCTTATAATACATCTCGGGCGTGCGATGCTCCTTGCCCTCTGGGCGGGGTCCGTCACAAGCTTACAGGCATCCATCTTGCCCAGTGCACCTTCTATGCGGGCAAGGGCCGGCAGGCACCCTCAATACAAGCGGAATGCTTGATCACTTCAACCACAGACGCGCATCCATCGGCCGCCGCACAGGGGGCTGAAGTAGCTCCAGGCATGGCCTCCGTGAGGCCACAGGCCGAACTATGAGGCCCTTCATGGCCTGTTCGGCCGCCTTGTGGAGCTTCGTCCAACTGCTTCAGCTGGTGCTGGCTAAGGGCACGGATGTCCGCCTCGAACATCTGAGACCAGAAGACCTTCTCCGTCGAGCTCCCTCCTCGGCCCGGTAGAATCACGGCAGCATCGGACCACTGCAAGGAAGATCTGCGAGCGCCCTGGAGAGCTCGAATTCGGCTAAGCAACGGGTAATTAACACCCACATGCTTACTCTGCATGAAAATGCCTTACCGCTGCCATTTTATTCACCGCCTCAATCTCTGGAGGGCCTTATAAACCCGGCCTTAGCGGCTTTGGTACTCTCAAGAGCCGTTGCAAGCTCGGACTCTCGAGTCTTGAGTCACGCTCAAGCTCTCATGTTTTTTCACGAGATCCTGGAGCTCTTGCTGTACCTCCGCCATCCGCACCTCCTGCTTCTCTCGCTCGGTGCACTCCGCGGCCGCATTGCGTTCGGCCGCGGCAACCGCCTCCTTCAGGATTGCCACCTCGTTAGTGGCCCCTACAACACCCACGTTATCCTTGTCATTTTTCTTGCAACCAAATCCTTTTACATGAGGTACAATTTTTATAAGGTATTACTCACCTTCTTTTTCCTCGAGCTGCTTCTTGGCATGGCCGAGCTCGTTCTCGGACCACTCGAGATTTTCCTTCAAAGTATTGACCTCCGCAGACAGTGCGGCGGCGGTCAGCAGCACAGCCTGCAATCCCATATTGACATATCCTTTATATGACTCCTGCGTTTATCTTTCTAAAGATCCTCAGTCCGGCTTTTCTTTCCGAACACGAACCGAGCATCGAGGGCTCTGTCTATTCGGTACCATTTTACATATATTGAAATTTCTTACCTCAAAGCTGGTAGAAGGCTCTGCGAGCTTGGTCAGCCCGCTCTTGGCGGCTGAACCTTACGAATCACCGCACTCATAACAGCGCGGTGTTCCTCTTCGATGGGCGCTGTTGGCGCCTCCGGCAAATATCCGGCACCTCCGGTTGGGCGGAGGCAGCCCGCGTCTCGATCTTTCCCTTCTTACGAAGGGTCGCTCGCCTGACTCCGGAGCCAATGTGGCCTCCGGGGCTGAGTCCGTGCACAGTCCGGGAGGGTGTCTGTGACACCTCCGGGACCTCCTCCTCTGGTGGGTCCTTTTAGGATCCCACCTCGGCGTCGTCCATGGCGGCACGCAGAGGTGGAGGCAGTCGGAAGGAATCCATATCCGGCGCACCCAAGGACCCGCTTCGGCAAGCAGGAAGATCATCCTTGGGCGGACTGCAGGATTGTATGCGGCATTAGAAAGACATTATGTGGCGAAAATAAAAACCTTGAAGTTATTAAAGTCCGGATACTTACGATCTCGCCGAGGCTTGGCCCTTGGATGTCGATCTTAAATAAATCGTCCTTTGGCGTTGGCGGAGCAGTCGGGAGGAGCTTTTCCTTCTTAGACCCTTGGCCTCCTTGTTGGGGAGGCCTTCCTTTCTTCCTCTCCCGGGGAGAGGCTCTTCTTCTCCTCCTCACCTTGGTGGGAGAGTTGACCTCGGATACATCATCGGATAGCACCTGAAAACGGGAACTCTTCCGAGTCCCCGTGGCCGTCTTCTTGGCCTTCTTCTCCGGCACCACGTGGGGTGCCGGAGCCAGCAGCCCTGTTAGGCGGGCGTCTGCTTTGTCCTCTGGCAATGGGACCGGACAGGTAATCCGTTCGGCCTTCGCCAGCCAATCCTGTCAAAGGTAAAGGGAGTTTAGATCCCGCATAGAGCCAAACGATGGAAAACAAGTGGAGAAATCACTTACCTCGTCAGCTGGATGCTGCGAGCAGAATCCGCGATCTTTGGTAGCGGATACGGGAGCTTCGGCGCCCTTGAACATCACCTTCCAGACATCTTTGTACGTAGTATCAAAGAGCCCGCTCAAGTGCAGTGCTGCACAGATCAAACTCCACATATTAAAGCCCGTCGGCTTGCGGGAGAATCCGGCGGATGAGCATGACACTGGATTACGTTGACAAGCTTGAGCTTCTTGTCCACCAGCTTCTGGGTACATGCTTGGAGTCCGGTCAGCTCATCGGAATCCCCCCAAATCCGGCCACTCTCTTTCGAGGAGGTGAGCCGTGTGGGGGATGCGGATCTGAACTTCGGGGCCGCTGCCCAATCAGGTCCGCAGCGGCTCGGTGATGTAGAACCACCCGATTGCCACCTTGATGGTTTCCACGAAAGTGCCCTCCAGCCACGTAACGTGGGACATCCTGCCCACCATGGCGCCTCCGCACTCCGGCTTGGCTGCCCTTCACAACCTTGACTTGACACTAAAGGTTTTGAGCCACAAGCGAAGTGGGGATGGATCGAAGGAATGCCTCGCACCTGACGATAAGCGCCGAGATGTTCGGGGATGAAATTCGGGGCGGATCATGGAAATCTAGGCCGTAGTAGAAAATGAGCCCGGACAAAGGGATGAAGCGGGAAGCCCAGTCCGTGGAGGAAATGGGGAAGAAATACTACCCTCTCATGGGGCTGGGGTTGGGAATGAGCTCTCCCTCGTCGGGGAGCCGATCTGCGATATTCTTGGACAAATATCCGCGTCGCGCAGCTTCTGAATCTGCCCTCCGTGTGGAGGAGGCCATCCTGCCTCCCGCTCCGGACATAGTTGGAGAAGGTTGAGGTGAGAAGTGCGGACTTAGGCGCTGGAGCTCGAGTTAGCGGAGATGGATAAGCTAAGGAGGAAGGAGGCGCGGGTAAAGGTTGGATCCTTATCCCTTATATGGGCGGACAAAAACATGTGTCCCCACCGGCTGGTAAAACTTCGCTTATCTCCGAGCACACGCAATCAATGGTAGCGGTTGGGTTACCCGTCCGTATTGATAGGAATCCCGGAATAAGGGAACACGATCTCTGCTTGACAAGGCGTGCCAAGAAACCGCTTAGCTGAGCAGCTGAGGTGTAACAATAAAAACAATTTGAATAAAGGCTTGGTAGTGGTGCGGCGTCCGCCACAAAATCGTCGTGATTGATCTTGTGTAATATTATTCTCTCTCGGTGCTATGTGGAATTTATTTTTGCGAGCGGACACTATCTGGTGTTCACAATCTTCTATAAATTATTAGGAGGAAGAACCCGCCTTGCAATGCGAAGACAATATCTGCGCCGGACTCGTCGTCATTGAAGCCTGGTTCGGGGACTCTTGAGGAGTTCCGGACTAGGGGTGTCGGATAGCGAACTATCATCATCGGCGGACTCCAAGACTATGAAGATACAAGATTGAAGACTTACGTCCCGTGTCCGGATGGGACTTTCCTTGGCGTGGAAGGCAAGCTTGGTGATCTGGATATGTAGATCTCCTACAATTGTAACCGACTCATGTAACCCTAACTGCCGGTGTCAAAACCGCGGATCTCGGGTAAGGGTCCCGAACTGTGCGTCTAGGCGGATGGTAACAGGAGACAAGGGACACGATGTTTTACCCAGGTTCGGGCCCTCTTGATGGAGGTAAAACCCTACGTCCTGCTCGATTGATATTGATATTGTGGATGTTTACAAGAGTGGATCTACCACGAGATCAAGGAGGCTAAACCCTAGAAGCTAGCCTATGGTATGATTGTAAGGGTTGTTGATGTTGTACGGACTAGAGCCATCCGGTTTATATAGACACCGGAGAGGAACTGCGCCGGACCGTGGAGGGCATGCTAAGTCCGGCTCCGCAGCCCGAGGATCCAGAGAGATCCCGGGATTCGGCCTCTGAAGAGGATCCGGACATAAAGGTGGAGCTAATCGACGGGGTGTTCCACCAGCTCAGCATGGACAATGCTTTAGTCGCCATCACGGCCGACTATCCCGGACTATATCCGGCTTGCGGTCATTGCGGCGAAGCCACGACACCGTCATTCCTTCCTTGCTTATTTCGACCGCCATATATGATGGCGCTGTGCAGGGCGCCCTAGGGGCGAAAGCGAGCCAGCGGTGGCTGACCAACAAGGGCGATTCGGACCGATGGCGGAAGAGGCGGCGCGGACGACGAAATGTCGCCCGCAAAGGTGTAACTCACAATTCATTATTTGAAACAACGTTCCTAGGAAGCGTTTGAGTGCTCATGACTTTTATAGGGAAAAAGCGTCCGCGGACCTCTGCTTGGCGTGGAGGTTCTCAATCAACCTCTACCAGCCGGCTCCCTTTTGGTCGGGAGGGAGCGGCGCAAAGCGCGACGGACATTCCTCCGACGGAGGATGCCGAAAGACTGTCCGCCACCAAGTCTGAGGTGGAGAGTGCCACTGAATCACAGGCGCCGCGAACAGTATTCGTGACGCGTGCTTCTCCCGAGGTGTTGAATGCCTTTAACATGGGGGCGCGCACCTTCGTGCTGCTCAAGATGGTTTTATCGAGCCACGGGCGGTATGTAAAAGACATCTGGTAAGAAAATTTAATGGCTATATATGCGGTAGCCCCGAGACTTAAAGTAGTTATATTAACTGATTTAAGGATCATATAAACGTAGGATCTTACGAGAAGAATACCCAATTGTCTCGGAGCTGCAAGTGCAAGGCCCAACTTGAAGCCGCACTCTCTGGCGCGGGAGGAAGCATAAGGACCTCTCACAGTAGCGCATTATTTTAGAAAGATAAGTAGCGTTTGGCCTTTGCATAGCTGAAAGAAAAATGATGTTGCAGGTGGTGCGGACAAGATCCGGACAAGCAAGAACCTGCGCCAACTAAAGGCGGCGAGAGGTGCTGCATAAGGTGCAGCATGAAAGGAACAAGCTCGGGATGCCCATGCCCAGCTTGGAGAAGAGCTGAAAAGCGTTAGGGCGGTAGTCGGGCTCCGTTAAGGAGAATCAGCGGCTTCGTCGCGGCATATATAGTAAGTGCTTGGCGAACTCCTTTGAAAAGAAGAGTTCGGCGAGTAAGTCAATTGATAGAATATATGCGCGGTATGCTCACAGGTAAGCCTGGGAGAGATGCCGTATCAGCGGGTGATCCGATTCAATTGTTGCAACTGATCGAGCGAGTTGGCGGGCAATGAAACAGCGTCATCCAGAGCGCTATGGCCAGCCTTCCCTTACAGGGTCTTGGGGAGCTTGCGGGCTGCTGCGAGGAGTGTTGCAGCGCTTCCATTTATGGAAGATTTGACCTGCCGCCAAGGTGCCGAGGAGGCACAGGCCATGGTAAAGGCAGCGGTACAAGAAGCGGATCCCAACCACATGGCGAAGTCGGACTGTGGGGCCCGATGGGAAGGAGATCCTGTGAGTTTAGTATCTGACCAAGTAGAGTTGGCGCTAAATTTTCCCAACAGGGACTGTAAATTAGACAACCTGTTAGGCGGGATTGAGGAAGAATACAATTAGTCCATTTGACAATGTATTATAAAATGACATCTGAAATGCCTTCTAGCGGATTGTAGATCGTTTGTCTTTGCCGACCTTTTAAGCCGACCTCGGGACCCTAGAGTCGGAGTGTGTCGAATACCATCTCGGTTATGAAACAACCGGGGTATGCATGGAGACCAGGCGTAGGGGTCATCGATGCTTTATCGGACAAGTGCCCAACTAGTTATGTTATATTACATGGGTAGTAAGAAACATCTTCGGGGAGAATAGTTCCGTTAAGGGTTCCTTTCCTTTGGGGTGGCATGCCCTAAAGTGCATGTCGGACTGCAAAAGCGAGAGAAACATCTGGGGCAGATAAATAAGTTGATAAAAATCATCTTTTAAGTCACCGACCGAATATTCCCTTAAGAGCGCTAGCTTTCGGCTTCACCCGGTCGAGGTACACATCCGGCTGACCCGCGATAACAATCACGAGGTGCTCCTTTACCTCCTAGCCGAACAATCGGGAGCGTGGGGGTAAGCACGGAGCCGAGCAACCCAGCTTGGCCAAAACTTAAGTCATATCGATGCATATAATGGTGAATAAAAGGTACATGTGGAGGCTTGACACATGTCTTGGGCATAAGCCCTTATAATTAAGCACGGTAAGAAGCCCCGGTATAATGAGTGCGGATAGCACATCAATTCTGTGTGATCGTCGCGCAAGTAAACCCTTTAAGGCTTGGATGAATAGGGTTGGGAAGAAAAATATAAACAAAAGGCAGCTGAAGTAAAAAAAAATTTGGGCGGGGAAAGGGCGAACTCTTAGTCGGCGCTAACATAGAATCGTCGGGGCGGGCTCGTTCCATGGGTTCGGCTCGAGTCGGTTATCCGATGCATTTCATAGGCAGTGCGCTCCGCCGGTCAGGACTTGATCGATGATGAAGGGCCTTCCATTTGGGCTTGAGCTTGTCCTTTTCTTGTCCGGCGGGCATAGAACCAGTTAATAGCGTTGTAAGTCTTGGCCCGTGCTTCTGCCTTTGATATCTTGAGCCTGCTGCTGATAGAATGCGGAGCGAGCCTTGGCGACGTCGCTCTTCCTCAATGTGTCCAAGCTGTCCTGCCGATCCAACTCGGCATCTCTTTCTTCGTACATGCTTTTCGAGGTGAGTCATGAATGATGTCGCAGGCAAAACTGCTTCTGCGCCGTATACCATAAAAATGGTGTGAATCCGGTAGTGCGGTTGGCGTTGTCCGCAGCCCCAGTCTGGTCGAGCTCCTCTACCCGGTGCGTGTCAGATTTCGTGAGGACCGCACTAGTGCAGGTTTGATGCCGCTCATTATTAGACCATTTGCTCGTTCCACTTGACCATTGGTTTGAGGATGATAGGCGAAGCGTAATCGAGCTTGATGCCCATATTTTTGCACCATGATTTAACCTCGCCGGCGGTGAAGTTCGTGCCGTTATCGGTGATGATCTTGTGGGGACACCATAGCGGTGTACTACCGGATATAAAGTCTATCACTAGTCCGGACTCTGCCGTTTTAAGCGGCTTGGCCTCTATCCATTTGGTGAATTTATCCACCATGACCAATAGGTACCTTTGCTTGTGGGTTCCCCCTTTAAGTGGTCCAACCATGTCAAGCCCCTAGACCATGACGGCGGGTAATGGGTATAGTTTTGAGGCGGTGGGTGGCATATAGCTCTGATTAGCAAAGAGCTGACAACCGGCGCATCTTTGGACTAAGTCTGAGCATCTGCTCGGGCGTCGGCGATAAAATCCTGTCTGGAATGCCTTTCCTACAAGGGCCCGAGCTGCGGCGTGGTGTCCGCCCTAGTCCGGCATGAATTTCAGCGGGGAGGTTTCGCCCTTCCTCTTGGAGATACACCTTTGAAGGACTCGGTTGTGCTTTTCTTATAAAGTTCTCCCTCATAGACCTTGTAGGCTTTAGATCGCGGACAATGCAGCGGGCCTCATTTTGGTCTTGAGGAAGCTCCTGCCTAAGCAAGTAGGCGAGAATGGTTACATCCGCAGGGCAATTACTGCCATTATGTGCGTGGGCGGAAGGTGTTATGTCATCGGCTGAATCGCGGTTGGTGCGGCTTGTTCGGTTTGTTAGTTCGGACTCCTCTTCCCATAGTATGGATGGCTTGAAGAGCCGTTCGAGGAAGATGTTAGGAGGGACAGCGTCGCGTTTTGCGCCAATCGTGCGATCGTCGGCTGCTTGGTTATTATCCGGGCTCGTGATGGAATTCAAGTCCTTGAACCGGGCTGACATTTTTAGTACAGCGTTGCGATATGCTGCCATTTTCGGATCTTTGGCGTCAAAGTCTCCGTTTATTTGGGATATTGCGAGGTTTGAATCCCCGCGCACCTCTAGGCGTTGAATGCCCATGGAGATTGCCATCCGGAGACCGTGTAAAAGGGCCTCGTATTCGGCTGCGTTGTTGGAGTCCGTGTACATTATCTGAAGTGTGTATTGGACTGTGTCCCCGGTCGGGGATGTCAATACGACGCCAGCCCCCAATCCGGCTAACATTTTGGAGCCATCGAAGTGCATAATCCAATTGGAGTATGCGTCGTACTCTTTAGGGAGTTGACCGGTCCATTCAGCGACAAAGTCAGCCAAAACTTGTGACTTTATAGCTCGCGAGGTTTATAAGTTATATCAAATGGTAAGAGCTCAATGGCCCATTTGCAATCCTGCTCGTCGCGTCGCGATTGTTTATAATGTCGTTAAGTGGTACTTGAGAGGACCTTTGTTATCGAACACTCTTGAAAGTAGTGTCGGACTTCGGGATGCCATGAACACGCGTATGCTATCTTACGATAGTGCGGTTAGCAGGACTTGCGGGGGTTAACACGATGGATACATAGAATACTGGTTTTGAAGAGAATTTATGCACTTTTTTCTCTCGTTCGGCAGCGAGAACCGCACTTACAACTTGATGCGTTGCTGCGATGTATAACAACATTGGTTCGCCCGGGTTGGCGCAGCCGAGGACGGTTGTTGCCAATATGGCCTTTATTTCTTGAGTCGGCGGTGGCGGCATCCGTCCACTCGAAGTGTTGATGCGCCTAAGGAGGCGATAGAGGTAATGCCTTTTCTCCTAGGCGGGAGATAAAAGCGGCTTAGAACCGCCCGCATCTGATCAATTTTGTATTTGATTGAGGTCTTTTGGGATATCTAGCTGTGTGAGCTCGGATCTTGGCTGGGTTTGCTTCAATTCCTCTACGGATACTATGAAGCCCGGCAGCTTTCCACTGATGCGCCAGCGCATTTTCGGTTCAGCTTGATGTCATATGCTCGATGTTGTCGAATGTGAGCCTCAAGTCGTCTACTAGAGTTTCGGCGTGTTTAGTTTTGGCGACTCGTCGTCTCGTATGCCTCTACTGTTTTGCCGATCTGGTTAGCGGACATATACGAATCATGCGCTGGTATGTTGCGCGGCGTTTTTAAGTCGAAGGGCATCGTGTTGAAGCGAGAATGGTCCATATGGAGTAATGAATGCCGTTGCGGCTTGATCCGCTTCTGCCATCTTGATTTGATGATAGCGGATGTCGTCCGGAAGCACAATGAATCGTGCCTGCGGTGGCATCGATGATTTGGTCGATCTTGGGGAGGAAGGGATCCTTTGGGCAGGCTTTATTTAGGTCTTTGAAATCGACACATAGGTGCGAGTTTGTCCTTCTTTGGTACCATTACCAGGTTTGCTAGCCAATCCGGATGCTTGATGTCTCGATGAATCCGGCTTCCAATAGTTTGGCTAGCTCTTCTCCCATTGCTGTCTTTTGGGTTGGAAAATCATCGAAGAGCCTGTTTGGTGGCTTGAATCCTTTTAGGATGTTTAGGCTGTGTTACGCCAATCTGCGTGGGATTCGGGCATATCCGAGGGTGCCGGGCAAAAATGTCCCAATTTTCGAAGGAATTCTCGCGATCTGGCGTCTACATCGAGGTTCAATTGTGCCCGATGGAGCCGTCTTTGTAAGATCCGTTAGGTGGACCTGGAATTTTACTATTTCATCTGCTGGTTTAAAGGAGGTGGACTTGGATCTCTTATCGAGTTTCACATCGTCCCTATTCACCGTGGGCGCTTGCGGTGAGTTCCTCTGCCGCTAGGGCTTGGATAGTGCCTCTAAGGCTAATGCGGCTGTCTTGTTTTGGTAGCGAGTGCTATGTCGGATCACTAACAAGAGTGATTATTCCGCCGGGCCGAGGCATTTTGAGCTTCATGTACCCGTAATGGTATGCGGCTTGAAAAATTGTGAATGCCTCTCGTCCTAATATAACGTGATATCCGCTGTTGAGCAGGGCCACTTGGGCGTGACTTCTTGGATCTCTAATTGTGCAGTGAGCGAATACCACATCAGTGTGATTTTTCATGTGCAGCGCGCCTCCGGCTAGTGATTATTCCTCTAAAGGTTGTGCTGCTTCGCTCAATGCGGCTCGATCTGTTTCCATTTTTGAAGGTTTCCTCGTAGATGAGGTTTAATCCGCTGCCGCCATCCATGAGGACTTTTGTAAGTCGAAAGCCATCCACTATTGGACTAAGTACCGGTCTGGTGGAGCTCGGGCTGTCCGAATTTAGGTTAAATCGCTGGCGTTGAAGGTGATGGCTGTGTCGCTCCATGGATTGGTTGTTGCTACTTGGTAGACTTGGCGAGGCTGCGGATTATTCGTTTCGCATATTATTTGATCACGAAAGTCTCGAAGACTGTTGATACCATACCGATGTTGTTGGAGTGGTTTTCGGGGCTAAAGCTCCTCTCCACTTTTAGCCACCTGCCGTAATATCCAACATGCTTGAAGGTTATGTGTTGGGGCGGCGCCTACATCTTGTGAATTTTACTGAGGTCCGCTAAGCCATCCCTCTAAATGCGGTTCCGTGCCCTTTATGGGTCTTTGCTTTTTGGTTTTTGTATCTGGTGCCTGAGTGTAATGCACCCTTTTGTTGCGGACTAGGGTTGTATTCGGGGCGGATTGTCCCAAAATTATTTTGGTTGTCGGAAACTCTCCATCGCCTGATACTTTAGTACTATGGGCCTTGGTCGTGGCGTGTAATTTCCTGACGGTGGCGGTGTTCAAGAGTCCTCGTCCGTGCAATTATTGCCAAAAATTGAGATTGTGTTTTCCTCTCGGCGATCATTTATCCTGTCCATAACCAGGAGAATCTGGCCCGATAGTGATGTCTTGTCTCGGCGGGCTCTTGCGGATTAGAGATAGATCGCATATATGCAGGCGGGTGGGTGGAATTAAGTCGGAACCCTACCCATCTCGAGGCTCGAAGGCGAAGCTTCGAATCTGGAAGCTTGGATTGCTGGGCGTTGTCCAGCGAGTGCAGTCCGATGCGACTTTAAGTTCGAGTGCTTGATCGAAGTCCGTCCCTCGCGGGAATCCGGCATGGAGGGTTGAGAACCGGACATGAGTAGTTTTCAATACTGGAGAAGCGTCGCCGCATTGTTCCTCTACCACTGTAGCGTGGTGGGTGACTGGGAGAGTTAATCTCTCTCGGATCGGTTTCGCCCAATCTGATTGTAGTCTGCATGGCGACTCCCGAGGCGGCGATCACGATCAAGAGCTCGTTCTGGGCGAGAGCTCTATTCGATCCACCGCTCGGCGAATTCGAGCTGAGGTGAAAATTGCTTTGGCGACTCGAGAGGTCATTGTCGAGCGGTGGCGGACAGGTGGTCATAAGAAAACCACCTAGCCGGATAGTTTGGCGGCGGCCAAGGCTCCTTTGGCAAAATACCGTCCTTGAAGGCGGGAGGAGGCATCCTTCCTATCGGTGGCGGCAGAGGAACTCTGAATGAAAGCACCAATGTCGGTGTCAAAACCGGCGGATCTCGGGTAGGGGTCCCGAACTGTGCGTCTAAGCGGATGGTAACAGGAGACAAGGGACACGATGTTTTACCCAGTTTCGGGCCCTCTTGATGGAGGTAAAACCCTACGTCCTGCTCGATTGATATTGATATTATGAATGTTTACAAGAGTGGATCTACCACGAGATCAAGGAGGCTAAACCTAGAAGCTAGCCTATGGTATGATTGTAAGGGTTGTTGATGTTGTATCGGACTAGAGCCATCCGGTTTATATAGACACGGAGAGGGCTAGGGTTACATAGAGTCGGTTACAATGGTAGGAGATCTACATATCCGTATCGCCAAGCTTTCCTTCCACGCCAAGGAAACTCCCATGCGGACACGGGGCGAAGTCTTCAATCTTCTATCTTCATAGTCTTGGAGTCCGGTCGATGATGATAGTCCGGCCGATGATGGTAGTCCGGCCATACGGACACCCCCAAATCCGGGACTCCCTCACTAACCCTATCCGGTGTCTATAGAAACCGGAGGGTTTTAGTCCGTAGGACGAACAACAATCATTCCATAGGCTAGCTTCTAGGGTTTAGCCTCCTTGATCTCGTGGTAGATCCACTCTTGTAACACACATCATCAATATTAATCTAGCAGGACGTAGGGTTTTACCTCCATCAAGAGGGCCCGAACCTGGGTAAAACATCGTGTCCCTTGTCTCCTGTTACCATCCGCCTAGACGCATAGTTCGGGACCCCCTACCCGAGATCCGCCGGTTTTGACACCGACAGGCGCCAAACGCGACCCTGTCCCACCTAACACCTTCGTGGAGAGGCTCTTCAAGCCATCCGTAGTGTGGCAGGATGATAGCGGCAACACCGCTCTGGAGCCGATCATACCCCTAGATTCCGAACACAGCTCCGATATCGTCGGGGGTTCGAGCACCGAAATAACACCATCAGCCCACGAAATCATGTCTGTAATTACCCCATGGACTGAACCTTTCCTCGCCTACCTTACTAGGAATGAGCTCCCTGATGATCAAACGGAGGCCCGTCGTATTGTTCGACGCTCGAAGGCCTACAAAGCCCATGAGGGGGAACTGTACAAGAAAAGTACCACTGGAGTACTTCAAAGATGTATCTCCGAAGAAGAAGGACGACAACTCTTAGCTGAAATACACGCTGGTCTTGGCGGCCATCATGGCCCAGCTCGGGCCCTTGTAAGTAAGGCCTTCCGTACTGGTTTCTTTTGGCCCACGGCCCGAGCAGACGCACAAGACCTCATACAGCACTATGTTGGATGCCAGCTTTTCACCAATCAAAGCCATATGCTGCCCACTGCCTTACGGACAATCCCCATTACTTGGCCTTTTGCGGTCTGGGGGCTAGACATGGTCGGACCCCTTAAAGGGGGGAGGCATAAGAAGAAATATTTACTGGTTATGGTCGACAAGTTCACTAAGTGCAAAGAAGCCAAACCAGTCAAAATGGCCGAAGCTGGACCGGTTATAGACTTAATATCCTGTGTGGTACACATTTTATGGTGTCCCGCACAACATCATTGCTGACAACGGTTCCAACTTTACGGCCGATGAGGTGAAAACCTGGTGCGCTAATTTTGGCATCAAGCTTGATTATGCCTCCGTATATCACCGTCAGACAAACGGTCAGGTCGAACGGGCTAACTGTTTGATAATGAGTGGCATCAAACCTAGACTAGTGCGATCTCTGCGAGAATCAGAAAAGCACTTGGTTGAAGAAATCGATTCCGTATTCTAGGGTCTGCGTACCACGCCCAATCGCACGACCAGATATACACCATTTTCATGGTGTACGACGCGGAGGCAGTTTTGCCTTGCGACACTATTCATGACTCACCTCAAGTGCGAATGTATGAAGAGAGAGAGGCCGAGCTCGACCGGTAGGACGATCTGGACGGCTTGGAGGAGGAGCGCGATGTCGCGAAGGCCCGTTCCGCATTTTACCAGTAGCAAGCTCGGCGATATCAAAGCGGGGAAGTACGGGCAAAGACTTATAATGTCAGTGAACTCGTTCTACGCCTGCTAGACAAGAAAAAGGACAAGCTCAATCCCAAATGGGAGTCTCCCTTCATTATAGATGAAGTTCTCACTTGAGGAGCCTATCGCCTTCGCAACACCCTGGTTAATCCTTTGGAACCAAACCCATGGAACACTGCTCGGCTCCGAAGATTATACGCCTAAGTTCACACTTTTACCCTTTTTCTTCGTCCTTTCTTTCCTCCCTCTCACTTTTTTTCTCTGTTTTGCGTTTTTGTATGACTTCTAGCCAGTGTTCGGATAAACCGTACACTTAAGGGGCATACATCATTAAATGTACATACCCCATAATACCTGGGGGCTGCTTTCCACAGAAGCTTATTATGAATATTCTTTGAGCGTCAAGCTCACCGTATATATGTGTTGTCTACTCATATGTCTCTTGTATGCGCCATTATATACACCTTTATGACTTATGTTTTTGCCAAGCTGGGTTGCCTGGCTCCTGTGCTTATGCCCTACGTTCCCGCTTGTTCAGCTAGGGCATAAAGGGAGCACCTCCGCGATTGTTACAGTCGGGTTATCCGGACGTGTACCTCAGACGGGTGAAGCCTAAAGCTAGTGTTCTTAAGGGAATAATTGGTCGGCGGACAAAAGACGAACCGCCCTCGCTGCAATATACGCCCCAAAATTATAACGTGTACTGTTATTTTTAGCATCACAGCTTATGCATGCCCACAAACGCATGCTGGCCCATGGAAAGGAACCCTTAACGGAACTATTCTCTCTGGAAGATGTTTCTTTCAATTAAATGTAATATAACATAACTCCCTGAATACAACTTGTCTGTTTAAGCAACTATGACCGGACTGCCTGGTTTCCAAACATACCTTGGTGTTTACCGACGGTATAATATCCGGACGCATTCCAAACCTCGGGTTCTGGAGGTCGAAGCAGAAATTCTGCCATGACAATTGTTCTACACTTCGGCTGAAGATAAGTTTGTTGATAAAGTACATTGCTACTTGGGCTGAAAAACTTCTTCCTCTTCTAGACCCTCCAGTAGGTTGTCTAGTTTACAATCCTGTTGAGAAAACTTAGCGGCTATTTTTACTTGGTCGTACACTAAGCTAATAGGCATTTCTTATACAGCTGGTCCCCGAGGTCCGACTCAGGCCATATGATTCAGATCAAGTCTGGTATACCACGTTTTCACCATGGCCCAGGCCTCTCAGGCGCCTTCCCGACAAACTGATATCTTCCATAGCTCCAAACAGTGATGAGCTCCCCTGAATAAATTTACAAGCTCCTTCATACTTCCTGGAGGTGGATCGGACGGCCATGAGGCCTTAGCCATGTTCCTCAATGCTTTTCCGAGCTTGCTCGTGCACCTGGGATAGCTCATGTAGCAGGTCACCTTGGAATCCAGACACTTCTCCTTTGGGACGTCCCTACAGAAGCAATCTTGTGAAATTTTCAAATAGGAGACAATATGACAGTCAGGTTAAAGAGCATACTGAATATGCCGCCTTTCAGCTTCCTATTCTCCTTCAAAGCATCAGATAGTTGGGCTCTTAAATCCTTCAGTTCTTCGGCTTGCTTGATATTTGCATCCTGTAGTTTGTTCTTCTCATTAATGGTCCGTGTCAATACACGTTGTCCAGCGGCTTCTTGCCCTTCGGCGTGTTGTTTGTCCGCTTGAGCAGCCCTTAGCCTCTCGTCCAGTTGATCTGTTGAACCTACCAATGAAACAATGCATAGTTAAGCAACATCGTTGTAGGCACAGAATCTTATTTCCGAGCTATTGTTGTACTTACCATCAGGTGCCTTCTTGGATTTCTTTAAATGTTCCAGTTTTGCGGTGGCAATAGTTACCTTAGTTCGGCATTCTTCTAGCTCCTTGGATAATGTGTTATTTCTTTCCATGAGTACCTGACAATGTAACAACCTTTAAATCAGTTGGGCCAACTGCTTCAAGACTCGGGGGCTACTGGCATATGATTATTGAATCTGCACAAAAGTACTTACCCGCATACCCTTTGAAAGCTGGTGAGTAGCTCCAGCAAGTCCATCCCGAGTAGCTCGGATATAAGCATTCGTTGAGCTGAAGGCATTGAATGCCTCTTCGGTAAAATTTGGGTCGCGCATAGCCGCTCTCCGCCGCCGATGATTCATCGCACTCTCCACTTCGGAGTTCATGACGGATACATTATCCGAATCCTCTGGGAGATGACAATCCGGCATTGCTCCCGCATCCCCTCCAGTCCTTGTGGCAGGGTCCGGGGTCGGATTAGTCTGTGCATGGCCGGCAAGGTCTCCGGATACAGTCCAACATACACTCCTCCTTTAATATAGCACAGAAGGAAACGTCACAGTCCGATCTATCTGCTGAGTGCGTGTTAAAGGATTATACCTCTTCGAAGAAGGAGAGGGCCCGACTGTATCGTTGTTTTCCTTTATATTCAAAGACGAGCCCTGTGCAAGCGTCGTCTTCTTAGAGGACAACTTTGCTGCAGTACGATGGTGCCAGGGGCACCCCTTGGGAGCATGATGTAGTGTGGTGGGTGAGTCGCAATGGGAAAACTCTTTTTGAGGAGATTTCTCCAGGGTACTTACATGGGAGGAGGGCAGAAGGCCGTGGTAATCGGCAATAATGGCCAGTTCCGTGCCATCGTAGCTCGTCTGATAAAAGACTCCATCCTTAAATTCTACAAATATATCCGGATCCTCTTCAAATCCAGGATCAAGGTCTCAATTATGGTCCTCCGACTGCGGAGCGGGGCTGTATAGCCCCGCGACGACCTTTCTCCATTCATGTTAAAGGTAGCCGAATTAAGTTCGACTAAAAGCATAGTTAAGGAAAAAGATCGAGTAAGGCCTATGATCAAAGACTCATCCAGTAAATCGGGTTATACATGGAGAAGCCTTTCTCGGCATTTCAGGTGAGCAAAGTCTTCCTTTTCCCCTATGAAAAGTTCAGGCAATGTGGCCGCCATAGCGGCGAAATTTGCCGGACCCTTGTTCCCACAACGTGAGGTTTCGTCCTCCCCGTTGTAATGACACATTTTAAGCCCTCTGGATTGGAGCGATTGAACTCATCGCGTTATTGAAATCACCATTACCTCGACTATAGATAGTCCGCAGTGGGCAAGTATTCTGATCTTGCTCACTAGCCTCTTAATCTCCGCACTATGTTCTTCTTCATAGCTTCGGGGACGCCAACTGGCGCGCTTCTTTAAAGGAGCGGTGGAAAATTCGGGAAGACCTTGCCGGATTGGGCCCGGGAGGACAACGTCTTCGATGTAGAACCACTATGAGGGCTACTCTTTGGATGCCTTCTTCGGAGTGCCTGACAGGTATCCTGTTCTGCCTATACGCCATACTTCGGTACCGCCCACGTCGAATATGGATCCCTTTTGGGAGCGGGGGACGAGGCAGAAATATTTCCTCCATAACTCGAAATGGGCCTCGCAGCCTAGGAACATCTTGCAAAGAGCAACAAAGCCCGCGATGTGTAGGATCGAGCCCGAGGTGACATTGTGCAGTTGGAGACCGTAATACTCCATAAGACCTCTAAGGAAAGGGTGTATTGGAAATCCTACGCCCCTCAACAGGAAGGAAACAAAGCACACCCACTCCCCTTTATTGGGATTGGGGAAGTTCTCCGCCAGGGCTTCACCATTGAGGGTAGTTAATCCCGTCCGAACAGGGACTAGATTCGATGGAGGGAGGTATCCCTGCGCCTAAAGCTTGGTCAACTGGGCGTGGGGCACCGAGCAGCTCTCCCAGTCGCCTTCTTGAGGATCATGGGGGCACGAGGAAGAACTAGGAGCTTTGGCCATCTTTGGTTGGTTTCCTATAGCAAGCTCTAAGGAGTTTCGCCTGCCGAGGAATGGCATATGAGATTCGATTTCTTTAAATAAGCGCCTTCCCTACGCGGTCTAGGGGTTACCTGTAAAAATACTTAGACCCTTCGTATTAGTCTGACACGTGGAAGCCGAGGCGACGGCGGCACGGAAGCTGAAGAGTATAATATTTAAATGTAAAGGCCGAACTATATGGAGTACAATGGGGAACTCGCCATGCAAAGCCGAAGACATGAAGCTGGATACAATCACTACAAAAAAAGACACATCCGTGACATTTTGGGCCGAACAAATTTTTTTTCTGTCATACATATGACACTTCTATGACGATAATTGTGACAAAACCCGGTATCATCATAGATGTGGTGTGCTCCTACTTCTATGACAAAAAATCATGACAGAAAATGGGCTTTTCGTCCTGGGCGGGCTAGAGACACAACTGCATGACATTCTTTGGGCGTCGGTGTGGAAAAAACCGTGGTAGAAGCGAGGCGAGAAAATTTGGGAAGTTGCGGTTCACGGTGGGAGGTCGGGGCGGCGAAGTCGTTCTCGTCTGCGTCTGTGGCGTGTGTCTGGCGTTGGCTCGCCCGAACCCGGCGGCGTTGGGCTCTAACGAACCCGGCGATTACTGCTGCGAGCTACGTTCTGAACCCGAGCAATCGATCGATGGCTGTTAGCGAACCCGATCGAGAGATTCGCCGCTCTGCTGCTAAGCTGAAGCCGATCGATGCTGCCTACGGGATGAGCGGTGGCGTTGCGGGGGGTTGGATGAGCGATGGCGGTGGCGTTTGCCTCTGGATGAACAGGACCCGTGGTGTGGAGGCTGGATGAGCGATGAAGCGGTTGAGGGTGCCCGTGGAGGGTGGTTGAGCAGGACACCGTGGTGTGGAGGGCTGGATGAGCGATGGCGGTGGAGGGAGGTTAAGCGATGGGCGGTGGAGTAGCGCCGCGGTGGAGGCTGGATGAGCGAGGAGCCGTGGAGGCTGGAGGAGGTCGGCGGTAGCCCGTGGAGGTTGGAGGAGGTCGGCGGTGGAGATGAGCGGTATCCGTGGAGTCCGTTTTGCGATGCGCCACACCCCTCCCGATGAAACGGGACCCTGTTTCGACCGTGGCGCTCAACAAAAGTCTGTTTAGTCCGTTTTGCGATCGCCACACCCTCGATCAGCGGGACCACCGTTTGACCATAGGAGGTCCGCTTAAATGCGTATTCAGATGCGCCACACCCCTCCCGATCAACAGGACCCCCGTTTCGATCGTAGGAGGTCCGTTTCCTCCGTTTTGCGGTACGCGACACCCCTCCCGATCAACAGGACCCCATTTTGAACGTGGCCGATCGAACACAAGGCCGTTTCCTTCGTTCTGCGGTATGCCAGGCTTCGTTTCCATCGCCTGTTCCGTCCATGCCGGTTGGCTCCCACTCGTTCCGTTGCCTCCCGATGAACCGGCGCATTCCGCTGCCAGATTGATACCCTTCTCCGTCGAAAAAACAAAATTACAGCCGCACTTTCTGAGGTCCGTCTTGTCATCCTCACCATGTCTGATCATCTCCTTATTCCTCTCGGTTGTTGACCATGTTGACAACACGGAGGTCGGCCCCCGTGGCGAACAAAGGCGGAGGGCGATGGTGAGGCCTCGAACGAGACGAGCAGGGCGGGAAGATCACAACCAACCGTGGGAGGCGGGAAGCGGCGGTCCCAGCTGGCGCTGGTTTGCTGGCGGTTCGAGGAAGAAGAGGCGAAAAAGCAGACGGACATTGAATGTCAATCCAGCGGTCAAGGTTGGCACAATCGTTTTTGACTAAGCGGACACCATGTAGCATACTTTTTATATATATAGTCGAGAAAACTGCGAGGAAAATCGTTAGTCTGCCGTCCTCCTCACGAGAGCGTTAAGCCACATAAGTGACTAGCACCCTTGGTTTTCAACGAGAGGTCTTGGGTTGAGTCGAGGAACTCTCAATTTTGTCCTCCTTCCTTCCTCGCAAAAAAAGGAAAGAAAATCAAAGACTTGGGAAGGTGTCTGAGAACAAGCTAGTGTACCCGATAAAGAGGCGTTGCCAAGGTTTAGAAAAAAGAAAGGCGTGCTCACATAGCTGGTTGAATCCAAACCTAGACTATGACTATATAAGGTGCTATGCTACTCGCAAGTAATGAAGCTGACATATCCAACGTTAAGCTTCTCCTGTTCTCTACTTACTCGCCTAGCATCAAAAGCTCTAGCCACAGCAACCATGTCCGCTGGCTGCTCGTCCACCTGCTCTTGACGAGGCAACAACGAGATATCGCCAAATCGCCACCCATACCATCGCTTTGTGGGTCTCATCACACCCCGTGCCACGCGCACCACAACCGATTGCTCGCCAACCCGCTACCGTTGGTGTGGTGCCACTGTTGCAAATCAAGCGAGTCATCATCGCATCTCAACCACAATCCGCAACCTGGCGAGTCTTCTACAAATGCCGAATCATGGGGTAATAATATGTTTAAGTGTTGTTCTGCTGCTTTGGTTGCTGATTTTTTAATAGTTTGGTTGATGATCTTCCAATTTGATTAAATGCGAGAAAAGGGAAGATTCGTGTGATTTGTATTTACGGGAAGTTGCTGATGTGGGGAATGCAACTCGCTGATTATTTGGTTAGCGAGCAATCCCAATACCAGCAGGTTGGGGTGTTGGACAAGTAACTGAAGGAACGTCAGAAGAGGAAGATGTAGAGCAGAAGGTTAAATATGCAGTTCCTCTGATCATGGCCAAGCAACAGTTGATGAACGGCCTTGACAGCAATGAGGAGATGAAAGAGCTTGTGAAGATAATGGGAAAAATCGATGTGCTCTGTAGGATGATTGTCTCTTTATTTGAAGTGTATGTAGCACTCGTGATGTATCCAGTGGCTACGACATGAGCACTTTGCTGAAACTAGTAATGAATGAAACCTGTGTAGCAGACAAGTGATGTTCTCACAGCAAAATACTAAACAACATGTTCATCAGGTTTCAGTTGTCATAGCAAACACAATTTCACATAGTAGATAAAAAACGTCTTCTGACAAGCAAATACGATAAAAGCAATGTAATCATCATCCGCAGCAGCAACATCAACATCTTCGCCATGTGTATCAGTCTGAATCGTAATTCCCCACGGTGTCATCTTCTTCTTCGTCCTCAACGTCCTCGAACATTGGCTTCTTCTTGATCAACTCTTTTATGTCCACGGCCTGACGAGGCAATCTTTTAGCGGTGTCATTGGCGTGATGGTTCTCAAAGATATTAGGAAATCTGTGTTATCTTGTACATCGGGGGCGATGTAAGCATCATCTTGTTGTGCAACTTCATTAAGCGAATTCCTCTGCTCAAACCTTTGCAGTACTCTCCGGTCATCGCTACGTGCAAATGTGTCTTCCAATAAAAATATCTGTGTTGCTTGATTTGCGAGAATAAAAGGCTCGTTGATGCAGTACACCGCCTTGACATTGATGGATTTGAAATAATCATCAGCTCTGGGTTTTGCGATCTGGAAAACAGGTTATACCAGCAACGACTGTGAACCACACACCAATGATCCTCGGCTGGAGATATCTTTGCAAGCTGAACAATATACGTTATGTTAGCATACATTTGATTGTCTCTTTGTCATCGTATCCGTGCTCATGATGGCATTGTTACTGTGTCTTCTGCCTTCGTCTCGTGCAAAGGGTGTTGTAGCGCACATCTCCAACAACATAAGATTCATAATGTCTTAGCAGTATCGGGGCGCATTGCTAGTGAGTAAAGGGCATCATCAACTGCCTGCCCATCCTCCCGCATCTTCTTAACCTTACAGTGCACCTCAAAATCTTACATGGTTAGAAAATTGACAAGTTGATCATCTTATGTACTCAATATATTTAAAAAACTGACAGTGCACTTCAATAGCTTACATGGTTCTTGAGCCATTTCGCAAATCCTAACATAACCAGTTTGTCAATGTTTCTTGGATTTTGCGGCAGTAACTCCTCTTTGTAGATGATGCTCAACATAGTGATCGCGTCAAACATCTAAATATATAAGAATGTGCTGCAAGTTTAGTAGATTACGATGTATAAGCTGCAGTACTGCACTTACTTGATATAAGGTAGTATCTCAGGACAGTTATTCAACACATACCAAACCATTTTGTCCAAATCTTTACATTGAGCCCGGGATTGTCTTCACCCACCTCTTTGCTAAGCTGATCAGCTCTTTCAATGTATTTTGAGCAGAATGTCAACGCTTCTGTAGAAATGTAGGCCTCTGCAATGGAACCCTCGGGTCTAGCTCTGTTCCTAACATAGCCCTTGAAAGTGCCTAGCCACCTTTCAATAGGGCACATCCAGCCATACTGTACTGGACCTCTAAGTAGTGCCTCATCAGGTAGATGAACAGCCAAATGCACCATCACATGAAACAAGACCGGAGGATATATCTTCTCAAGGTTGCATAGGATAGTTGGTATCTTGTCTCTAAGGCGGCTCCAAAGCATCTATCCTGATATTTCTCTGCAGAGTTCACGAAGAATTGTCCCAACTCTACAATTGCTCTTGTATAAGTCGAGGCGGCCCAATCCTCTAAGGATAACAGGTAAAACCCTTTGAAGTAGGGCGTGGCAGTCATGAGTTTTCAACCCTTGTACCTTATTTCCATCTGCTGACTCTCCTTTCGGGGTTGGAAGCAAATCCATGTGGGAATCTCACACATGGCGGGACCTCATGAATTCTTTTCTTTTACCTTGTCCAAGGCGTACACAGTGGTGCCATATCCGTGGTTTACCTTCATCTTGCACCTGCAAATCCTTTCTGATACCCAGGTGTGTCAAATCAATCCTAGATTTTAAGGTATCTTTCATCTTGCCTTCAATGTTAAGAAGTGTGCCGATAATGTTGTCACATATATTTTTCTGGATGTGCATCACATCAAGATTATGCCGCAGATCCAAATCTTTCCAATACTCCCAGTCCCACAAAGTGGACCTGCGGGTAAACAATAATCTCTCTTCTACTGTGCCATGCTTCCTTTTGCTGCTACCATTACCCGGATGGTTTCCTGGTGTAATATGCCTGACCTTCTCTAATTCCACTTGCAACTCATCGGCGGTGAGCCTCTTTGGCGCATCACGGTTTTCATACTTTTGCATTGAACACATGTCTTCGTTATTTTCTAGGATGTGGTTTGTCCTTGGGAAGGAAACGGCGGTGTCCAATGTAACAGATCTTGCTAAGTATTGCATATGACAGCGGATTTTCCTGTCACATCGAACACATGCATTGTAACCATGTGTCGTTCGCCCTGACATAGTGCCCAAAGTCTAATGTTTCTCGGGTCAGCAGCAAACTCTTTGTGTTTATCATTGAAGCTTTTCCACTCACTACCATGAGATGGATGGCTCATTACATTCTGATCTGTGTACTCCTGGTTCCTAGAATGCCACAGTACATCCTCTCTTGTTTCAACATCATGAAACAACCTCTGCAATCTTGGTGTAATTGGAAAATGTCTCAGAACATTATGAGGAATCCTCTTCACAGCATCGCCATCTTCCCATCTTGATGATTTGCATTTCGGGGATTCACTGAAGTTGGCATAATCCTTCCGCAACGAACATAATTATTCTTAAAAACATGGATCATATCATATCCAATTCCAACTGCGAAGGAAATTCTTCATTTCTTTGTAGGTGTGTGGCAGCTCGAGACGCCTTGTCACAGGAAAGATTTGCGGAAAGCAGCCAACATCGCATCGATTGATTTGTTGGTCATCCACTCGGTGTCTTCACACGAAGAAAGGTGACCATAGCTGAAATCTTGACAGCTTATTTCTTGGGGTGACAGCAACGTTGCATTGTTCCAACATGCGGGCCCACCGTTTTTCTTCTGCAGGTGAAAGTTCACAGAATGCACGAGCATTTCTTAGCATTGTTTCAATGTTGGTCATACTCACTGGCTCCGCCACCACCACCTCCTCCTCCTCTTCCACCTGAGCATCAGGCAGATCAAGATGGTGATCTGCTGCTTCCACGTAGTCAATAACATTGACGTTCACAGCTTCACCATGATGAACCCACCTATTATATGTGACCGACATCCCATACAAGTGTAGATGATTTTGCACAGTTGACTGGGGTCTTGTAACTGAATTCATACAGCTATTACACGGACATAGCACATCTAATTTCGGACCACCGTACTCAGCTCTGATAAAGTTCATGAATGAGAATCTTTGAGCAAAAGTTATCCAAGTCATGTCCATCTGTTAGACATACAAATTAGTTCTTCTACTAGATATTATAGGAAAAACATATATGATTTTTTATGAAGTACAGAAAAAAATACCTAGGTCGATGTCTAAAGCTATGGCAAGATATTTGGACGAGCAGATCTAAGTAACGAAATATATGTAAAGCTAATTCAGCAAACATATTTGAGTGCTAAATTATGGCGAGGCTGTTTCAGCGATCAATGAGGCCGAGGACACAGCCATCAAACTATCGAAGGCCATCGCAGCAA
The DNA here is from genome assembly GCA_021605205.1 of Aegilops longissima. Lineage (NCBI taxonomy): Eukaryota > Viridiplantae > Streptophyta > Magnoliopsida > Poales > Poaceae > Aegilops > Aegilops longissima. Next base: position 597,372,035 of record CM038676.1, on the reverse strand, counting down.
CAAAGATCGAGTATAAAACGGTGTAGAGCTATTTCACCTAACAGATTGGCTACTAGACCATGGCAATCTACGTCACAAGAAATATATGGCAATATATTTTAGCAACCAATCATCCTTGGCATGCCATCTCAGCTAAGCAGATTGAGTGCAGAATAGGGAAAGGAAGCTTCTTAAGCAGAGCATATTGACAGTAAACTACTTGACAAGCGGTGAGATTAACAGCGTCTATCAGCTAACATTCAACGCTACACCGACATGAGCGGGGCCTCGGTCTAGAATTAGCGTGCCGTGGGAGAAGATGACCGCCGTGCGTCTCCACCTGACGTCGCCCGGTGATGGCGGTGCTGACCGCCATGCGCCTCCACAAACGTGAGCGAGGTGGCGGCGCTGCTGAGAGGACGGCAGTCTCGAGGCGTCTTGTGGGGCGAGAAGATCGCCGTGCATCCCGCGACGAACATGGCGCCAGCGTATCGGCCTTGGCGGGGGCGGCTTTGGCGGAGCGAATGGAGTGGAGGAGGGACGGGGGAGGGTTTGGGGAATATTTGGCGAAGGGCGGTTGAATCGGTTGGGGATAATTTTTGTGTGTGTGTGTGGGGGGGTGGGGAGGATTCTGTGCGGTGGGCGGGGAGTTTGGCGCATGGTCGGTTTCTCCAAGTGCAGTCCGTGTCGGTGAAGAAGCAAGCGAGCGCGTTCCATTTGCGTGAGCCGTGTGCAGGACCGAGCGTGTGTGGGGTGCAATGCGACCATGACAGGAGTGCTGTGAGTGTACCGCCTTTTCCTTTTAAACTAGTAGGTGCTTCGCCCCTCAAAAAAATTGTTGCTTCGCGATCAATCGATACTACTACTAGTAATCCGGTAATCCCGACTAAAACAAGCGGCGGGTCTTTTCCTTGCGATATCTTTGGGAGGTTGGCTTAGTTGGGTTTTTAGATTTGTCTCGGTTCAATAAAAAGAAGAGTTGGTGATGATGGTGTACTGTCATCCTGCAATATAGGCCGTCGATCTATATCTAACGGATAGGAAGGAAACTATGACAATTTACCGCCTCCTTTCCACATTTGCAGATAAGGCTTTCCCTCGTTCATCCTTTTCTCCAACAAGATCTTGATCTTCCGTGCAACGCACGGAACATCTTCTAATACTCCCACAATATGTATATTATTGTGAAAGTTCATATACACGGCCGAGATTAATGCAAACACGGTAGATTTTCATTACATTTCCAACTTCTATAGGACAGAAAAATAAAAAAACCCGACCCTAAACCTATTCTCTGGCGGCGACCGGCGTCCTCCATCTCGATCTCTATATGCAGGCGGGGTTCAAGACCCGTGAATTGAAGGTGCGGTCTCCGGCGAGGAATAGTAGAACTCGGGATACGGACCGGCCAGTTGGGACACCATGCCCTGCCGGCTCCCACGCCCTACTCATCCTCCAAAGAACCCCCGATCTCGGTGGTGCCGGACGTTGGACGCCAGCAAGTAGGACGCGTGGCTGACGGTGCTCCCGTCGTCGGCCGCTAGCGTGGCCACCGCTTGTGCGGTCGCGTTCGCGTCCGGCTACGCCGCTATTGCGTCGCGAGAGGCGACTTGAGCGAGGGTGGCGACCTCGAGCTTCATCCCCGAAGACAAGTTGTCCCACAGAGCGTTCGCACTTGCGGTCATGTTGGATGTGGTGCCAAGTAGGAGGACGATGCGCTATGGTGTGGAGGTTAGCTGGGCGTTGCCGCTTTAAGTAGCGCATTACGGTGAGGCCAAGCGTCCGGGTGCGTCATTAAGTCGTCGGAGTTGGTTCCTCGGGCACCGAGCCTCTTAGCGACGACATACGAACGGACGGCATGAATGCAGGCAGCTGGCGCCGGCTGGGAACATACCGCGTGACGGCGCGAGGGACGAGGGCTTTAGTGTGCTCGGGTAGTCAGCTGCGGTCGTGGCAACGTTGGAGATGCCCTTTGCTCAAATGCGATCCCCGCATGTCATTGAAAAAGCAAGACGACCCGGCATGGTATCAGGTCAAGAGGATGCAGTTGGCCGCGCTACACCACTCCGCAGACGCGTCGCGGTGCCCCGTGCATCCTTGATGAGCTAGGTGTTGGGGTGTGTTTGGATTGTGGCCAAAGTGCACCTTACCAAAATTTTGGTCATACCCAAAGATTGGTCTTTGTTTGGATGGTTGCCATTTTTTGGCATGCCAATGAACTCTAGCCAACTCTAGTTCATTTTCCTTGCCAATGTCAGCCAAATCATGGGCAACCAATATCTCAACCAAAATTTTGGTCATGACCCAAAGATTGGTCTTTGTTTGGATGGTTGCCATTTCTTTGGCATGCCAATGAACTCTAGCCAACTCTAGTTCATTTTTCTTGCCAATGTCGGCCAAATCATGGGCAACCAATACCTCAACCAAAATTTTGGTCATGACCCAAAGATTGGTCTTCGTTTGGATGGTTGCAATTTGTTTGGCATGCCAATGAACACTAGCCAACTCTAGTTCATTTTTCTTGCCAATGTCGGCCAAATCATGGGCAACCAATACCTCAACCAAAATTTTGCCTACCCAATGCTTTGATGGGGAAACCTTGGGCACAAACCAAACATACCGTTGGTCGTGCCACAGCACTAACGCCACCCTCGACACACTGAAACCGACCGTGTCTAGCGACAATATGAGTGTGTCGCTCACCACGGTCGCCGTGTCCAGAGGCGGTGCTGGAGCTGCGCCCCGTTGTTGGCCCCAACGACCCACATGAACGGTTGTCGGTGGCGTGGAGGTCGTGGGGCAGCCCCTCCATTGGACTCGTCTGCGCTACGTCGTCCCGACGGGTGTGCCCCACATGTCGGTATCCCTGTTTTCCCGGCCATATTCGAGCGTGAGTGCTCCACGTTGCGTATTAGGCCTTTCACTATGTAGGCCAAGCGAGAAAACTTATTGTTTTTTTGAGCCGTTCAAGTGTAATCATGTGGCGTTTGCTTATTTCTCATTCCTCTCCAACCCTCTTCTCCATTGGTCATGTCGCCCTCCAGTCGAGTCCATCCTCCCGCATGCCTCATTTGAACATTCCGCCGAGTATCATTCGCATGTACCCACCCTAGTCCTCTTTCAATAGATCTCCAGGCCCCGAGAGGAAATCGAGAGGGAACGAGTGGGGGCACGTGATACCTAAGGCGGATTCAAAATTTTGAACTGGTGATCATAGCATCCGCAAATCATATATAAAGGGTATTCAATGTTTGTTTCGTTTTTGAACGTACAATATACTCCCTCCTATCCTTTCTACTTTACATATAAGTTTTATGTGTAGTAAAAATATCTCTACTATGATAAAAAAGGTATGAACATTCAACAACGCCCAATCAATATTGTTAGATTAAATGCGTACTCCTAGATTTGTACTCGAGATGGTTTCCAATTTGACTATTGACAAGATTAATAGTACATGAGATGTATAATGTGAAAATTATATCATTGGAAACTCCTTTCACATACAAGATTGACCGTATGCTTTGTGTAAGTTGCATGTCATATATTATTACTCTAACATTTGGTCAAAGTTAGCCTCGAAAAACGTATTAGACCCTGTATGCTTTGTGTAAGTTGCATGTCATATATAATTACTCTAACATTTGTGTAAGTTGCATGTCATATATTATTACTCTAACATTTGGTCAAAGTAGTATAGTGGAAGTGGATTCTCTGACGTAGGTATCCCTGCCTTACCCTCCCTTTCGGTCACTTACTAGCGGACCCCATGCTTGATAGGCCCCGTATGTCAGTCACTCAATGGGTTCGGCCACGTCAGGGGATCCTCATCCGTAGTATACTCCCTCTGTTTTTATTTACTCCGCATAAATCTGAGGTAGTGGTGGTATAATAAATGACGCGGGCGGGGGAGGGGGAGGGACGTCGCTTTGCTCTCAACTGCGATCCCACAAGCGAGCGAAAACGCAAGACGAAGCGCGCTCCATTCGGTGAGCCACGTGGAGGGTCCAGCGTGCCGGGCTGCAACGTGAATGCGACAAGAGCGATGTACAGTCAAAACCAATTGACTGATCGTCACCGGAACCACTATTCACTCCAGAACCTTCATTGCTCGGTCTACGCCAGCCACTTCCCTAAAACCACACCAAATCTCCAGCCCATTCCCCCACCTTTCGATCCCCTAGTTCGCCGGAAAGCCATGGTGCGCCGCAAGATCACTTACTACAAGATGCTGACGCCGGAGCGCCGGGCAGAAATCGCGGCGGCGGTCGGCGCCACAGACCTCCGTTCCCAAGCTCGCTTTGCGGCGTGCCAATCCCCAAGTTCTCTGGAGCCAAGCTACAACGAGGAGGAAGCAAATCCAATGTTCAATGCAGAGCTCGAGGCGCAGAAGGCCCCTGATGGTATGAGACGATGGACGTCAACTTCGTGCCGGCGTCCGAGTCCCCCATGGTGCAGGCGGACCAGGGTTTAACATGGCGATACTAAAGGAGGACCGGGAGGCAGAGGCTCAACTCGACGCGGAGCACTCGCATGCCGCTGCCATCGAGGCTCTCCTGCTGGCGGAACCGGATGTCGTGGATGTGAACCGGGCGGCGGAGGCTCAACTTGAGGTGGAGCGCGCAGATGCCGCTGCCATCGAGGCCCTCCTGCAGGTGGAACCGGACGTCCTGGATATGAACCGGGCGGCAGAGGCTCGACTCGACGCAGAGTGCGCGGATGCCGCTCTCATCGACGCCCTCCTGCATGCAGAACTAGACGTCCTAGACTTGAACTGGGCAGCAGAGGCTCGACTCAACGCGGAGCGTGCGGATGCCGCTGCCATCGAGGCCCTCTTGCAGGCAGAACCGGACGTCCTCGACTTGAACCGGGCTGTGCTCTCGTCCGTGCAGAGAGCCCGCACGCTCCGCTTGAACGAGTAGCTAGAGGCCGAGGACAACCACGGTGCGGAGACACACGTCGGCAGCGACGGCTGTTTCACGCCGGCAGCCAAAGACGACGAGGTCGTCTCTTTCCGCGAGTAGTGATAGTTTTTCTTTATGTTGTTGTTTTTATGGATCTTTTGCTGTGTAAAAACATAATGTACTTTATTTTTTATGCAAGTCGCCTGACTTGGGTCAGTCTACCATTTCAGGCGGTTGGATGAATATCCTACGTCTCCTAACCCTTCTTTCCTTCTTCCTCACCTCTTCTTCTTCCCCAACAGACCACTGCACGGGCCATACGGATACTCCACAATACTCTATGAACAAAAATTATGTGTCAGCGATAGGATGGCTGAGTTTGCTTTGTTCACATGTGACAGCGTGTCGGTGAGGTCGTTCCTTAGTTGGGTTTGTAGGCGTGCAGGAGCGATGTGTGAGGTGCGGTGCGACCGTGGCGTGCAGGAAGCGACCGTGTGAGGTGCGGTGCGACCCGCGACAGCCGTCTTAAGTGTACCTCCTTCTCATTTTGAAAACTTTAGGCAAGCTTGGCAAAATGTGTGGCGAAGTTTGGCAATGCAAGGCCTAGACCCAAACAGGATAAAATGCGTACATACTAGGAGTACTAGTGTTAAAAAAGAAAGGCGGGTTTTCCTTCGCGGGATTTAATCGATACAAATCCTCGTTTCACGTGTCAATTAATGCGTATTTTTTTCCAAAAGACCAAAGAGCTAACCATCTCACTCCTCATCGATTGATTAATGCAGCGCCATGCAAACCAAACTTCTCACTTCCGCATACATGCAGGGGATATTAATGTCCTTGGTTGCTAACCCCATCAATTTTGCCTCGATTAGTGTTAGTGACCCTTTGCAAATTGTAATTCTGATAATACTGGCCTTGTGTACAAAAAATGGAGGTAGTAACTATATTAGACTTCCTTCCCCATTGCGGTGACGTCGACGATTTTTTTTTGTGGTTTGGCGAAGTGCGTTCGACGGTGAACACCATTGAGGGAGACCACGGTAAGTCATTCGCAAGTGCCGCCTACAAGCTGAGACAACCGCCTTATTTGCATCCAGGAAGTCCTTTACTAGTACTACTACTAGGAGTACTAGCGCGGTGAGATGGTTTCTCGAAGAACACGATGGAGAAGCGGAGTCAGCGAAGAGTGAAATGATGGTTGCTTCATCCATGCTTTGTGATTTGACGCCTCACTGCTTTGTGATTTGTGATAGAAGGGACAGGGTAGTAGACTCTATGCTCTATACTGTACTACATGCGTCCAAGCATGGGAAAAAGAGGAGAGACGTTGCATTTTCCTATTCCTTCAATCAATCAATCAATCAGGGAGCTTCGGTTCCATCTTTTTGGCTTTGGCAACACCGTCCACAATGGTTCCCACGATGCCAAAAGCTATTTTCACATTTGGCTACACATTGTGGATGCCCTTAACCGTACCACTTGGTTTCGCTCCTATGTGCTATCTATACAAATCTCAATTATATTGATTTAAAAAATTATAGAATCAAGATTAGTAAAAAGGAGGTGATTTTGCCGCGCGGATGGCGGTTTGCTAACATGCGGTTCCACATGTCAGTGCTTTACCAAGCCGATCCGCGTCCCCCATGATGCAGAACAATGGCAGAAGCAACACGTGGTTAAGTTGAAGAAGATGAGGGAGAAGCGGATTCGGCAACGAGTGAAATGATGGTTGCTTCATCCCTTGTCGGGGAAGCTGATCGTGACCCACGAACACCTATGGGACCTGGCGGACCGAGTCCCTTGTGGTTCCATGGGGGGCGGAGATTGCACAAAGAGCAGATCGAGGCGATGCACACAAGCAGTTTACCCAGCTTCGGAGCTCTCCGGAGAGATAATACTCCTACTGCTGCTTGGTTGATTGTATTGTGTTCTTGCTAGGGAGCAATGAGAGCTACAAAACCTAGCCTGAGTGAGTGTGGTCTCGAATGAGTCGAATGAACCGAACGTAGCCGAACCCTTTCTACGTTGCACATGGGCCTCCTTTTATAGGCTCAAGGGGTCACGACAGGTGGCAACGTAGACGAGGGCAAAAATGGGAAAACAGTAGTTAGTACACCGACTTGTACAGTGTACAGTGCTCTATACCTAACTCTGACGGCAAGGGACAACATCAATAAATGCCCGTCCCGGTCGCCTAAACAGTGCAACAGGGACCGTCAAGTGCACCACCGTTTGCTACGATGGTAAGCCTAACAGCGCCGCTTATCGCTGCTCCCCGCTGGCTGCACAGCCCTTCGACACGCGTGCCTGGAGTAGCCCCACGGCGACACGTTGGTGGATGAGCTGGAGCGGAGATGAAGAGAGTTTGCTGCGCGGCAAGCACCTTGCAGCGGCTGAACCTTTGTCGCGCTTGGTAGCTTGTCGCCCACCAGCCTTCGGCAAGCTCCTCTTGCCGGGTCTTGTTTCCTTCGTGCCTTGAGTATCCTTCCGGCAAGCTCCTCTTGCGGGGCCTTGAATCTTTGTTCTTGAATGGCTCCAAAGGAGCGGCGAGATCTTAGCGGTCACTAGGCAAGCCCTACCGCTGGTGCTGGAACTGCCGTGTCTGAGTTCGGGATACTAGGGTACCCCTACTCTAGTACACCGGCAGAGCCCCGAACTGGGCCATACACGGCGCCGAGCTCTATTGGGCCAGGCCCATAACGATTGCAGCGGCACGCTTGCCTAGATCGCGCGATTACTGCGCTCGGACCCACCACGTCCCCCACAGCAGCACGCTCGGACGTGGCATTGTGGGAGATCGTGGGGGCTTTCTTTAATAGGAAGCGGGCGTCGCCCCTCTCCCGCTTTATAAGCAGGGGAAACAGGGCACGACGCCCTGCTGCCATTCTTGTCACATCAAAAACCACCGCCGCTCCCCCTTCTCCTCAATTCCAAAGAGGCGGCGCCCGCCCCCATCGCCACCAGCGCCATCACCGCGTCGGCCTCCTCCACCACCTCCAAAGATGGCTCAAAGCCGATAAGGGAAGGGCTGAAGTCGGCCGAGGCGCAGAGGCTCATGGCGCTGCTGGAAGGCGCGGTCACCTTCGACCCCTGCTTTCGGCGAAGGAGCTGCGGGAGCTGTACTACCTCTTCAGTCGACCGAGCAGCTGGCGCACCAGCGCGGGTGATCTCCGCCGCCGCATCCGAGAAGGTCTCTGTCGGGTATCCCATCTTCGCGCTTTTCTTCTACTGCGGGCTCTGCCCGCCCTTTTCCAAATTCTTTTGCGACATCATGAACACCTACGGCCTCCGCCTCCTTGATTTCACCCCCAACGCCGTCCTCACCATGGCAGTTTTCGCACACCTCTGCGAGAACTTTGTCGGAGTCCACCCAAATGTAGCCCTCTTCCGCCACTACTTCATGCCCCGCGTTGAGAGAGGAGAGCCACTTGCCGAAGGGATTGCATGGATCTCCAAGATCGGCAAGAAAGAAGCATATCTGGAAGGGGAGCTTCGTAGCAAGTGGGAGGAGTGGAGAGCCGATTGGTGTTGGATCATGGAGGAGAACCCGCAGCCATTCACTGCCCAGCGCCAAACTCCCATAGTGCGCGGCAACGATTGGAGTAACTTGGCGCCGGAGGATGCGAGGTTGAAGATTGCCGTGACCCGGATCTTGCGCCTCAGGCATGCCGAGCTCACCGTAGGTGCTGTTGGCGCAGATTTCCTTCGCCGCCGCATTGCGCCCTTGCAGGAGAGGAGGAGGCCTGCTTGGGAGTTCCAAAACGCGGCGGACATCATGAGGCTGCGCCCGGGCCTCAACTGGAACTTCACTATTTTGGAGCTGGATGCGATGTTGCTGGAGCTGTTCAAGCCCGACCCAGATCTCCCTGAGTGGTTCATGTTGCCGAGGGGGGTCGTTCCTTTGTGCAACAACTCTTTGCTTGACCGCATCCGCGCGATGATGCCATTGTGCGATTCCCATGGAATCGTTCCAACTTGGCAAGAGCCCGCCGACGACATCGTGCAGCAATTCTTCGACAGCTTGGAAGAAGTGCCGATCCGCACCGACGAGCAGAAGTGGCTCACCCGCGACACCACCGACGCTGAGCTACAGCGCATCGCCACCAGGCTGGAGGAGGCGGCGGAAGCTGCTGCCGCCGGTGAGTTTGGGTTCACCGTGGAGGAGGTGGAGGCAGCCGAGGCGGCAAGCCTTGCCGACCGAGTGGAGCTTGCCGGCGCGGAGGAGCAGGCCGAGCCTGATGCCGAGCCAAACGAGCCTGCCGGGGGCGCCTCCCTTCCGCCTTCAGATAGCTTGCCGCGGGAGGAACCCGCGGCCCCGCCAAGAAGGCGCCTCCGCAGGACTGGAGAAGTGGCGGGGCGGCAACCGGGCCAACATCCGGCTCGCCGCGCGACGCGCTCCACCGCGACAAGCTCTGTTGCCGCGGGAGCGCCTCACGCCGCCACAGCAACCGGAGCAGGGCCTTCGGGGACCACGGCTCCCGCACCCGCCAAGCGTCCGAGGGAGCCTACTCTTCCAGCTCGTCGCACCGGAGGCGGAGCGGAATTCGACTTCTCCGCTCTCAGCTCCGAGGAGGAAGAGGAAGAAGAGTAAGATCTCGTCGCTGTTACTTGCAATTCTTCAATTTGCTGCTTTATCTTGTATCTGACTTGCTTCATTCTGAACTCTTTCCTTTTTCAGGACGCTGGCTCAGAGGGCGTCGAAGAGAGCCAAGACCCCGGTGGTCGTCATCGAAGACGCCCCCCGTGGCGACAGGAGGTGCGTCTGAGACTCCCTTGCCGGATCCGGCAATCCTTCTTCAGAGCAGCCCCCAGCACAGCCACCAGCGTAAGTATTTGATTTATTTCTTACGGTTAGGTGTGCATGGGTGCTCTTTCATCACTGATATCTGACTTTTTGAATTATGTAGGAGCAGAAAAGCCTCATCAGGAGGCCCCGGAGGTCACTCCCGAAGTTCTTTCTGCTTCAACTATGGCGCCAAGGGAGAATTCTCCGACAAGGGAGCGCTCTCCGGCAAGGGAGGCCTCTCCGACAAGGGGAGCTTCTCCGACAAGGGGAGCTTCTCCGACAAGGGGCAGCGCCGACGACACTCCGGTGGTGGAGACCGCGGCTACAGATCCCATTGCAGGTAATCTTCTTACTTGAAAATTTCCCTTGGGTTCTTTTTCTTCTGTTCGTCTTTTTGAATATCTGCTTGATTGTTCTTTCTTTCTCTGATCATCAGATCCATCTGCCGGAGAGCTGATGGAGACTGAGGTTGTCGGCGAGGAGGGCGCAGGCAACAACAGACGACGCCGCCAACATGGAGGAGGAGGCGCGCCGATGGGTCCGCCGGCGAGGAGGCCGCCAAGGCTCTTGGCGCAGAGGCTGGGAGGGGTGCAGTGATCGTCTTGGCGACCACGAGGCCTTGGAGCCCCAGGCGCTCGCCGACCGCCGATCCCTCCGCCACCGATGCAGCACCAGTTCGAAGAGCCCCAGCCAGCGCCCTATCGAAGGCGGCGACGGTGTCTTCATCAAGCTTCCACGGGCGTCGAGCTCCGGCCGCCCGGTCGAGGAGAGACCTTCGACGAGGAGCTGCTCGCCTCTGCTTTGGGCTGTCACTGGTTGTGGCCAAGCAGCAGCGATGCGAAGTCTGAGGAAGAGCAGTTGCTGAAGAGGCTCTTTGTCGCTCTACCGCGCCCGACAAGCCAAGCTGGAGTCCCGGGAGGCGCTTGTCGCGAGGGCGGGAGCTGACATGGAGAAGTGTGCAGAAGAGCTCCGGCGCACCAACAAAGAAACTCTCCGGGATGTAGCAGAAGCGCGGGAGCAACTTGCTGAAGAGCGCACAGCCTTCATCCTGGAGAAGGCCGAGGTCGAGGAGCAGCAAAGGCTTGCCGGCGAAAAGCTCTCTGCAAGAAGGTGAGTTAGGCGCAGCGGAAGATCAACCTCGACAGCTATGAGGAAGATCTTGCAGCTGCCGAGCAATCAGTGGCGGAGCACTCAAGGAGGCAAAGGGCGCGCGCAGCAGCTGCCGAGGCCGCCAAGAAGGAATTGGAGGCGAGGTGTGGCGCACTGAGGCCACCCTCCGGAAGAGCGTGAGGAGGTCACCGGGCTGAAGCCTTGCCGAGAAGGACGCCTATACTCTTGGCGAGTTGCAGGGTCGTTTATTTGAGAAGATCAAAAACTCGGCGCCGCCAAGGACTCCAAGGCGGATCTTGAGCTGAAACAGCCACCTTAGACGGAGACGCTGGGCGGCGCCAAGGAGCGGAAGTGGGTTTATTGGAGAAGATCAAGGCCAACGAAGAGCTGCTGGCGAATGCTGTGACCGCCCAGGATACCTTCAGAGATAACATGATGCACTGGACGGAGAGTCTTGTAGATACCGCCGCCGCCATCAACAATGAGCTGATGGAGCTGGGGATGGTGGATCTCGGGTACTCCACCCACGAGCGCCTTCAACCCAGCGCCAAGCTCAGCCTGTTCTTCAAGGGCGTGGTGACTGCTCTTCAGCGGCTTCGGGAGGAGATCCCAAAGCAGCTGGCCGACGAGTCGTGCCAGATTTGCGTAGGAGCCCTCCAAAAGGTGTTGATGAAGGTAGCCCTGCCGCCGACTGCTGACTGCTGACGTTGAAGCGCTCAAGGCCCTTGTCGCACCCATCGTGGACAGGGTGAGCGGAGTCAAGAGGGTTGATGGCGACCGCGTGGACTAGGCCGCCAAGTTTCTCTTTCCCTTGTCGCTGCTGCTCATGTTTAGGAGAACAATTTATTAGATCCGCGACAAGTCATTTTTTTAATATACTCTATCTTAGGCAACAATCGCAATGTTATTTCCTTTACTTGATTCCTTCCCTTGTATGTTTGTGCCCTATGCTTTTAGGGAACTTGTCGGCGCGGGCACCTTTGCCGCGAGCGCTGAGTGCGGAACGTTAGCAGCCTGCTGGCGATGCCGCCTCCGACAAGCAACCTTGTCGCGACTAGTTGCAGCGCACTTAATTTGTTGAGCGGACTCGAAACAAATTAAGGGTGCGACCAGCTACGAGTCGGTTCCTCCGCGCACAAGTTTTCCATACAAAGTACTATCGTTCGAGGAAGATAACTTAAAAATTTAAAAACTGATTGTTTAAACTTAGCAACTTAGCTTTTCTGTCGTTTGCTTCCCGGCAAGGCGATACTTCCTCAAGCGACACTTGGTGGCCCACACCATTATCTTCTCCTTCCCCCCCGGCTAACTTGTGGGCGGATGAACCTTCCTTTCTTATGAGAAGAAAGAAGAGAAAATAAAGTTATGGAGCCTAGTGGCTCGTTATCGCTTACCGGGTGCGGATGCTGCACAAAATGTCAGATAATACATGCAAAATAATGATTAAAGCATGAAATTGACAAGTTGTACGCAACACGCAAGCTTTAGTGCTGCACGGGGTCTGCGCCCGGCTTTGTACAAAGTATTACATGCAACATCGGCAAGACTTCTACAAAAGGGTGGTTGCCGGAACGGGTTCCGGCAACCGCGCCCTATGGGTAAAACTTACGAAGGTGCTCTATATTCCAGGAGTTGCTCACCGGAACGCCATCTTCGGTCTCAAGGCGGACAGCGCCAGGCCTAGTGACTCGTTTCACCCGATAAGGGCCTTCCCACTTCAGCGTCAACTTGTTGGAATTCTTGGCGGACTGAACACGCCGAAGAACAAGGTCGCCTTCCTCGAAGCTTCGGCACTAACTGCGGCTATGGTAGCGGCGCAAAGCTTCTTTGTAACGAGCAGCTCGTCACAGCTTTGAAGACGATCCTCCTCAAGGAGCAGCGCGTCATCTTGTCGCAGCTGCTCTTGCTCAAACTCATCATAGCGAGTACTCGAGGTGATCCGTATCTGAGTTCCGTGGGGAGAACTGCCTCTACTCCATAGACTAGAGCGAAGGTGTCGGCGCCAAGCTCGATTTGGCGTCGTCCTTATCGACCAAAGAACCACCGGCAGCTCCTCAATCCGATTTCTTCCGCACTTGTGCAGCCTGTCGAAAGTTCTGGTCTTGAGTCCTCGCAACACTTCAGTGTTTGCCATCTCTGCTTGACCGTTGCTTCTCGGATGAGCAACAGAAGAAAAGCAGACCTTGGCGCCAAGATCTTGGACGTACTGCATGAAGGTGCGACTCGTGAATTGGGTGCCGTTGTCGGTGATGATCGGTTAGGAATCCCAAAGCGGCAAACAATTGACCTAAAGAACTTGATCGCTGACTGCTGTCACCTTCCTCCTGCTTCCACTTCCGGCCACTTTGTGAACTTGTCGATTCACGGCGTACAAGTACTCAAAGCCCCCGACAGCTCGGGGAAAAGGGCCGAGGATGTCGAGCCCCCAGACCGAAAATGGCCAGGATAAAGGGATCGTTTGGAGAGCTTGAGTTGGCTGATGTATCTGCTTTGAATGGAACTGGCACGCTTCACACTTGGTTACTTGTGCACTTGCATCCTGGAGGGCTGTCGGCCAGAAGAAACCTTGCCGGAAAGCTTTGCTGGCAAGTGCTCTTGCGCCAATGTGGTGACCACATATGCCTCCGTGTATCTCTGCCAACAGCTTCTGTCCATCTTCCCGGCAAATACACTTCAATTTCACCCCGTTGATTCTTCTTCTGTACAGGATCTTGTCAACAAAATGGTACATACTTGACTGCCGGGCTACTCTTTCCGCTTCTTCTTGCTCTTCGGGAAGTTCCCCTGTCTGAAGGAAATGGACGATCTGCTGCGCCCATGTTGGAGCTTGCGGCTCGACAACAAGGACTAAAGGCACATCTGCGCTCTTGGGAACATCAGCTTCCACGGCAAGAACATGTGGTTCGGCCGGAGCTTGATGATCCCCGGCAAGCTTGCCAGAGCAAAACTTGTCGCGAGCGTCTCCTTCAACGAAGCAAACCCTAGGGCTTGTCGGAGCAGACTGCTCCTCAGTGATATCTGCATTGATTTTGGGGACCTTCTTGGCAGCGGCTTCTGGGAGCTCTGCCGGAAAGTAATCACCATAAACCAACTTCCTCTTCTTGCCCTGTCCGGTTGAGTCAGCTTGAGCACAAAAATTCCAGGTTCCATAGATAACTTGAGTGCAGCACACTTTGACAGGCCATCAGCAATATCATTCTGAGCTCTTGGAACATGTTCCATTTGCAGGCCTTCAAAGTGTTCTTCTAGCTTTCTTACTTCGTCAACGTAGGCTTCCATCAACGGACTCTGATAATCTTTGTTTACTTGGCGGACGACAAGCTGCGAGTCACCCCTGACGATAAGCTTCTTGATCCCAAGGTCCAGTGCAATCCTGAGACCGGCAAGCAAACCTTCATACTCTGCAGTATTATTGGTTGCTTGCTCCATGGGAAAGTGCATTTGGACTATGTACTTGAGGTGCTCTCCGGTGGGTGCGATAAGCAGCACGCCGGCACCGGCGCCTTGCAGCGAGAAGGCACCATCAAAATACATCAGCCACTCTTTACTTGCTTCCTTGACTGGGATGCTCGTCTCTGGAATTTCTTCATCTTGCATTGGCGTCCATTCTGCTATGAACTCTGCCAGTGCTCTACTTTGGATAGTTGAAGTGCTTTCAAACTTGAGGCCAAAGCTTGACAGTTCCAGTGCCCACTTGACAATCCTGCCTGTTGCTTTTGGATTTTGCAATATCCTCTTCAGCGGAAAGCGAGTGACAACCGTTATCTCATGTGCTTGGAAGTAATGGCGCAGCTTTTTCGAGGCCATGAGAAGGCCGAAAAGCAATTTCTGCACACCAGAATACCTTGACCTAGCCCCCTGCAGAAGGGAACTGACAAAGTAAACTGGGCGCTGCACCATCCTTTTCTGCATCTTCTCGCAATCCTGCGCAGATCTGTCCTTGTCGGGACCAGAGCTTGACGATGAAGCCCCCTGCTTGTCGCTGGATGTATCTGCCTCGGTTGCCGGCTTCTCATCTGCCTCCCTCTCCGCTACTAACGCAGCACTAACCACTTGATTGGTTGCCGCTATGTATAGCAGCAACTTCTCTTGTGGCCTAGGTGCGACAAGTATCGGAGTGGAGGACAGGTACCTCTTTAAGTCCTACAGCGCAGCCTCCGCTTCGGGAGTCCATTTCATTGGACCTGCCTTTTTCAAAATCTTGAAAAATGGCAGGGCGTGCTCAGCAGACCTAGAGATAATCCTGCTAAGAGCAGCCACACAACCGGCAAGTATTCGTACATCCTTGACGCGCTTTGGTGCTTCAATTTGCTCAATGGCCTTCATCTTGTCGGGGTTGGCTTCAATTCCCCTCTGAGACACGAAGAACCCGAGAAGCTTGCCGGAAGGGACTCCAAACACGCAGTTCTCGGGCTTGAGCTTGAGGTTGATCTTGCGCAGATTTGCAAAGGTCTCATCTAAGTCTTGAACCAGGGTTGCTTTGTCCTTGCTCTTGACCACTACGTCATCCATGTAGGCTTCTACATTTTTGTGCATTTGTGGCTCAAAGGCGTCATGGACTACTCTTGCAAACGTTGAACCAGCATTCTTCAAACCGAAAGGCATCCGTATGAAACAGTATGTGCCACATGGTGTAATGAATGCAGTTTTCTCTTCATCCTCTTCTGCCGTGAAGATCTGATGATATCCTGAATATGCATCAAGAAATGAAAGCAAATCACATCCAGCCGTGGAGTCAACAATCTGGTCGATACGTGGCAGGGGAAATGGGTCTTTGGGACAAGCTTTATTAACATCTGTGAAGTCAATACAAAGTCTCCATTTCCCATTTGCCTTATGCACAACTACGGATTGGCCAACCACGTGGGATGGAGCACTCCTTACAAGGCCTGCTGCTTCCAGTTTTTGATCTCTTCGCTATGAATTCTTGGCGCTCACTTGCTTCTTCCTCGACTTTTTGCTTGACGGGCGCGCGATGAGGACAGACAGCTAGGTGATGCTCAATCACTTTCACAGGAACACCGGGATGTCGGGGCGGTTGCCATGCAAACACGTCGACATTCGCCCGCAGAAAAGCAACGAGCGCGCCTTCCTATTTAGGGTCAAGCGTGGCAATCGATGGTGAAGGTACCACCGGTCTGCCGTCCTCCTTGGCGGGCACCTTCTTGGTCTTCGTGGAGCTGCCATCATTTTCTTGCACTTGCCGGTGGAGCTCGATGGTGCGTCCTCGACGGTAGCGCAACACTCCGAAGAGGTGCACTTGCCGGAGTGGGCATCAGAGCTCTTGCCGGACAAAGTGGTCTTCTTCTTCCCCCCGGGAGCTTCAGCGGCAAGTGATTTGCTATCTGTCGCAGCTGCTGCATCCCGGTAAATCTTGTCGGCGCAGATAAGAGCATCTTTCTTGTCGCCATGAACAGAAATGACACTTATCGAGCCGGGCATCTTGAGTAAGTTGTATGCATAATGAGAGGCTGCCATGAACTTGGCGAGTGCTGGACGGCCAAGTATTCCATTGTAGGGCAATGGGAAATCAGCAACGTCGAATGTGACCCTCTCAGTCCTGAAGTTTAGCTCACTGCCAAATGTCACCGGCAATGTGATCTTCCTTTCGCTTGCTCCTTCCTGGGTTGATTCCTTGAAAGTGCCGCCTCTCTTGAGCTCGCTGTCGAGGATTTGAAGCTTCGGAGCACCGCGGAGGAGATCCGTTCAAGCCGGCCCCGCCGTCAACCAACATCTTAGTGACCTTGAGGTTGCGGATGGTTGGTGAGACCAACATCGGCAAGCACCCGACTGCAGTTATGCGATCAGGGTGGTCCTCAATATCAAAGATGATGGGCGTGCTGGACCACTTCAGAGGCCTGCGTGACTCTACAGATGGTTCTGCTGCATTGACCTCCCGCATCCATTGCTTGAGCTGGCGGTGTGAGGTATGCAGAGAAGCACCACCGTCAACGCAGAGGACCTCCGTGGCTTTCTGAAACTCCTGCTCATCAGCTTCATCGTCATCATCGTCCTCATCCTTGTCACGGCCGCGGGGAGGTCTGTCTCCTTGCCGCTGCTTGGCCTTGCCGCGGCGTCCTCCCCGGCCGGGTCTCTTCTTGCTAGCTGCCCCAGCACCTTCCTGGGCCTTCTCCTTGTCTCGCCGCTTGTACTCAGCCTTCTGCTGTTCTACAAGCTGCTCGACCTTCTTGCAGCTCTGGAGGTCGTGGCCCTTGGTGCGGTGAATCTTACAATACTGCTTGTTGGAGCTGTCCGGCTTGTCGGCGGCCGCCACAGCTTGGCGGTCGGTGTCAGCGGCAACCTCCTTGCCGGAGCCACTAGCCTTGGCCTTCTTGGCGCCACCTCCGTTGCCGGACTGCTCGACAACTAGTACCTCTTTGCTCTTCTTCTTTCGTTGTTCCGCCGCCGCTCTTCTTTCCGGGCGGTCTCCTCACCGTCGATCCTGGTTCCACATTCTCTCCAGGAGTCTTCTTCCTTCTTCAAAGACGCGCACACTTGTCGGCCGTATGCGTACAGCTCATCGACGTCCTGACTTTGCACATCGCCATCTCCTCCTCATCCTGCGGTTCCGCGCGCTCGATGAAACGCGCTGATCACCGCGGCAGGGTGGACATCTGGGATGTTGTAGTGCACACGGCTGAATCTCTGGATAAACTTGCGCAGGGACTCTCTTTCCTTCTGGGCGAGCAGGTGGAGGTCACTCTCTTGGCCATGAGGCTTGTGGCCGCCTGTGAAAGCGCCAACAAACTGATGGCACAAATCTTCCCAAGAAGATATGGAACTATCTGGCAAGTGCATGAGCCAAGATCTGACGTTTGGTTTCAGTACCAGCGGGAAGTAGTTGGCGAGGATCTTGTCGTCTCATCCCCCTGCAGCCTACACCGCGATGGTGTAGATGCTGAGGAACTCCGATGGGTGCGTCCTGCCATCATACTTCTCTGGCACATCTGGCTTGAAGTTTTTCTTGTCGGGCCATTGGACTTGCCGCAGCTCACGAGTGAACGCAGGGCAACCTACCGCGTACGGCAGGTCGCCTGGTTCCCCTGGCGCATGCATGTCAACGGTGGGCCCGGCGCGCTGGTCGGATTGACGCCGCGCTTCTCTTCGGCGTTCGATGCGAGTTCGAGCGTCTTCTTGTTGCCGTTATTGAAGAACTTGGCGCTGATCACGGCGAAGCTCAGGATCCGGCGACGCGGTGGAGTCGCCGTCGAGGTGGATCCGAGGAGCTGGTGATCTTGGCCGGGAAGGGAGTGCATGGTAGTTGCACCCCGCAGGTCTCTCCGCCACCGGCTCGTGCCTTGTTGTCTCGCCGCAAAGGACGCAGTTGGTTGCCGCGAGTACGCCGTTAGCAAAGCCGATGAGACTCTGGATGGTGGCCCTCCATTCGTCGACCTTGTCGGCTGTTGGAGGGTAGTCTAGAAGCAGTTGAGCTCTTGCCAAGGCTTCTGCTGGAGTGGTGGGTGGCAATGGCGTACGGTGCAAGGAACGGGATGTGCTCGGACTTCTAACCAAGTTAGGAGGAGCAGCATCCCGTCCAAGCGATCGTACTCCGCTCGTACCAGCATGCTGGCGCGCATGCGGGTCTCGAGGGCCTCGGGATCCTCCAGCTTGGCCTTGATCCAACGAGCGTATGGCGCTGCGAGCATCATGACGCTGTCGGTCCCGCGCCTCCTGAGACGGACGCGGTACGTATTCGGATGCCGAAGCCTGCGCCGCCTTGTCCTTGGACCTGGCGGCATCGTGGGCTCCCTCGACGACGCTCGTTCCTCCGCCAGCGTCTTCCCCACCACTCGTCAGCTCCGGTGGTGGTGGGTTTGACGCGGACGGCTCTGCTGCCGCCAAAGCCTTCTTCTTCGGTGGCATGTTGATGAAGATGACGAAGATTGTTACTCGTGTGAACGCCGGATCAGGTTCACACAGCCTCGACGCCCCCTACCTGGCGCGCCAAAGATGTCGGGGAAGCTGATCGTGACCCACGAACACCTATGGGACCTGGCGGACCGAGTCCCTTGTGGTTCGATGGGGGGCGGAGATTGCACAAAGAGCAGATCGAGGCGATGCACACGAGCAGTTTACCCAGCTTCGGAGCTCTCCGGAGAGATAATACTCCTACTGCTGCTTGGTTGATTGTATTGTGTTCTTGCTAGGGAGCAATGAGAGCTACAAAACCTAGCCTGAGTGAGTGTGGTCTCGAATGAGTCGAATGAACCGAACGTGGCGAACCCTTTCTACGCTGCACATGGGCCTCCTTTATAGGCTCAAGGGTCACCACAGGTGGCAACATAGACGAGGGCAAAATGGGAAAACAGTAGTTGGTACACCGACTTGTACAAAGGTACAAGGTGCTCTATACCTAACTCGACGGCAAGGGACAAGATCAATAAATGCCCGTCCTCGTCGCTTTGAACAAAGGCAACAGGACCGTCAAGTGCACCACCGTTTGCCACGATGGTAAGCCTGTCAGCGCCGCTTATCGCTGCTCCCCGCTGGCTGCACAGCCCTTCGACACGCGTGCCTGGAGTAGCCCCACGGCGACACGTTGGTGGATGAGCTGGAGCGGAGATGAAGAGAGGTTTGCCTGCCGCGGCAAGCACCTTGCCGCGGCTGAACCCTTGTCGCGCTTGGTAGCTTGTCGCCCACCAAGCCTTCCCGGCAAGCTCCTCTTGCCGGGGTCTTGTTTCCTTCGTGCCTTGAGTATCCTTCCCGGCAAGCACCTCTTGCCGGGGCCTTGAATACTTTGTTCTTGAATGGCTCCAAAGGAGCCACGGAGGATCTTGGCGGTCACTAGGCAAGCCCTGCCGCGGGGTGCTGCAACTGCCCGTGTACGAGTTCGGGATACTAGGGTACCCCTACTCTAGTACAACGACATCCCTCCAACTTTTTTTAGGATTATTACTTCGTCCCTCCAACTTAACTCCGGGAAAGGTGCAGCTTTGTGATTTGACGCCTCATTGCTCTTTACTACGCCGGCGCCATGACTGGGGTGCTTGACCCCGGCTGCTCTGCACTGTATTCCGGTATGGCACGTGGACCCGGTAGCTTGATGTCCCACATGTCGGTGAAAGGGACTAGAAGACTTATGAAAGCGAGCGTTCCACTCTTACGACGGAGGAGTAGACGACACGACGGCCCAGTGAACTGTCACTTGTACTGTATAGTACTATTGTTTTGCTGTTTCGCACGATCCATCGATGCAAACCTGATTAAACAGGAAAGGGCGGGATTTTCCCCGCGCGGTAGATGATACTGGCCATACATTTCAAAGGCAATTTTAATGTATGCAAACTGAATAATCATAAGTAACAATATGATATCTAGTAAAACAAAAAACACATATGATTTATTGTGTTAGAGTGTAGTAGTAGTGCTGTATTGCATAGTTGTTAGATGTAACATGCGAGAACGTGTAGAGATGTAGTTTTGGAGGGCCTACAGAGAGAAAAGCGTAATATGGTCACCGAACTTTAGAATAAGCTGATTACGGTCACTATATATGTTTTGCGGTGATTATCCGGTCACTTGCTCACAGTTCAACATCGGATTGCACTCTGTTGACCGGCCAAATAGTCTGCGTAGCTCCATGTTGACTAGTTAGATTGACCACGTTCCTTGTGGGTCCCACCTGTCAGTTCACATAGGGAAAAGGTTAGATAAACACGAATTTACGCAGGCGCGACAAGGCTCCAACCCGTGCACGGGAATCACCTGGTTGTGTATGTGTCTGTCAGGGCATGATGTGTGCGCATGCACGTGTAGGTTGAGCACTTGAGCGTGGGAGTGTGTGTTGGTCGTGTGTGTACTGGTGTGTGCATGCATGCGTGCGTGTGTGCGTGTGAGTGTTGCGTGCGTGCGTGGCTGCGTGTGTACGTGTGAGTGTTGCGTGCGTGCGTGGGTGCATGTGTTTGTTTTAGTGTTGCGTGGATGCAGTTCGTGTGCATGCATGCGTGTGTGTATAATCACCACACCAGCTCCTGTGTGCTAAAACAGACGGCTCAGCATACCAATACAAGGCCACCTTGTCCGCTGTGCCCGCGGTCATGACTTCGAACCACAGCCAAAATATTTTTTTGTCGTTTGTTTTCATTCTTACTAGCAAGATGCCCGTGTGTTGCACGTAACATCAAGATGCATTTGTATGACTTGTTTATCTTGTGAGAGAAAAGGATGAACGAGGGAAGGCCTTATTTGCAAATGTGGAGAGGTGTGTGGGTACCTTTTTGCAAAATAGCCATAGTTTCTTTCCTATTCGTTAGATACAAATCAGACGGCCTATATTGCAGGATGGCAGGCACACCATCATCACCAACTCCTTTTTTTATAAGAGTGCATTTTATGTATTTTATAAGAGTGTAGATGTAGAGTAGATACAAGTCGATAGGTGGGCACGATGGTAGTGAGATAATGTGATGCAACACTAGAGGTGCCACGTGGAGCGTTTAACTGGTCAACTAGTCATGTCATGAGGAAATACAGAGTTGTACGGTGAGCCCGTGATAGTATAGTAACCACTAAACGTAAACGGTGACCGTAATGATTGGATTATGAAGTCCAATGTATGTATCGTGCTTTCGCTTCAAATGAAATGATCATCATTGCATATATCTGTGGGCACCATGCAATGCAAATTAGCATTCGTACTCCTCCATATAACTTTGTAATGTTGTATATATGTAGAAATTCTATAATAATTTTTTGGCCACACTTTATTCAAAAGGAATGTTGTATGCGAAATAAACGCAAAGAGATGGTTCTTTAGATCAATGGGGTACGTGATGTAACATGTGTGAATGTGTAGTTGATGCATTTGGCGGGGCCTAGAGAGGTATGTGTGTGTATTACGTATTTGAGAGAGGCATGGATAGAGGGGCCGACGGGGGGGGGGGGGCATGGGAGAGATAGCACGAGAAATGAGAGTGGTCTAGAGAGAGAGAGACGAATATGACGTCAGGACAAGAGATTCCACTCCCTTGAGTGTGTAAATGCAATGGGGGGGGGGATAGAGGCACCAGGAGAAATTTTCTGTGTGTGTGGTGTTTGTGTTGGTATGTGTGGGTGTGAGAAGATAATGAGACGTGGGGGCAGAGGGTGTGTCACCGCGTGAGGTCCGGTAGGTCGAGGTGAGGCCTTCATTCGGTTCTGTCCTGCGCCACATTGGTCGGCCCATGACACATTTAGAAAGACCCATGGATGACTAGTCATACAAGACAAAGATAGCAGAATTGTGAAGGACTCTGTGTCCACTGACAAAGCCGTCTAGGATTTGTAACCCTAGGTTCTCGGACTAAGGCAACCCCTTTATCTCTGATATTACTATTCATCCAACCTAAATTTAAGGGGCATCCTATAGAATGCTCTTCTAGAATCATACTCGTCGATTAGGAAGAGAGGTGTGAGACAATGCGTGAGAGACAGGCGTAAAGATAATGTGCGTACATGAGACACGTAGGTAGGTCCATGTATATAGAAAGGGTCGATGAGGATTGTGCGTGTGTATGTTTGCGAGAGGAAGAGTGCTTGTGATAAAGGTTAGTGAAAACAGTTGTAAATGGTTATATATCTAGAGCATGTGTGCAAGAAAGACACCTCGGGAGAGAGTGTGTGAGTATGTGTGAGAGACCACCGATGGAGAGTGAAACTACTCGTAAAAGACTGCTCTACACATTGATTAAAGATATAAATTGTATCCAAATATTAGGATGGGATCATGATATTTGCAATTCGCGTAAGGAGCGGTCATTGATCCATCAAACATCTAGATTCTATCAAATTTGAGCATGTCTATGTTATTATTCGACACAATTGATCCACATAGTGTCACGCCCAATATGCGACCCTATCCAAAAGGAACTCGAAGGTCCCACCAAGGATAGACCCGCATATTGAAACGCTTTTGCAAGGTGGATATCATTACATCAACATTACGTAATGCATAGGGATACATACAATGTCACATGAATACAACATCATATACAAGATCAACATCCGACTACGGATGAATCATAAACAGAAACTCAAACCATATCCACCCTGCTAGCCCAGGCTGCCGACCTGGAACCTATCCCCTGATCGAAGAAGCAGAAGAAGAACTCCAAAACAAGCAACATCGCTCTCGCGTCATGAGCATCGCATAACCTGTACCTGCAACTGTTGGTGTAGTAATCTGTGAGCCACGAGGACTCAGCAATCCCATTACCATGGGTATCAAGACTAGCAAAGCTTAATGGGAAAGGAAGGGGTAAAGTGGTGAGGTTGCAGCAGCGACTAAGCATATATGGTGGCTAACATACGCAAATGAGAGCGAGAAGAGAAACAAAGGAACGGTCGTCAACTAGTAATGATCAAGAAGTGATCCTGAACTCCTACTTACGTCAAGCATAACCCAGAAACCGTGTTCTCCTCTCGATCAACCCCGAAAAGAGACACTCACGGTTACGCACACGGTTGGTGTATTTTAGAAGAGTTTGCTTCAAGTTTACTACAACCGGATATTAACAAATTCCCATCTGCCACATAACCGCGGGCACGGCTCTCGAAAGTTTATACCCTGCAGGGGTATCCCAACTTAGCCCATGATAAGCTCTCGCGATCAACGAAGGATATTCCTTCTCCCCGGGAAGACCCGATCAGTCTCGGAATCCCGGCTACAAGACATTTCGACAGCAATAAAACAAGACCAGCAAGACCTCCCGGCGCGCCGACATCCTGATAGTAGCCGCGCGTATCTCGTCTCAGGCCACGACCGAATGAGCAGTCCGTACAACTAAAAACAGCCCTCAAGTTTCCCCGAGGTGGCGCTGCAAAGGGCTCTAGTTTGGACCAACACTTAGACAAGCACTGGCCCGGGGGGGCTAAAATAAAGATGACCCTTGAGAGCGCGACTCCCAAGGGAAAAAGGTAATAGGTCAGGCAAATGGTAAAACCGATGTTGGGCCTTGCTGGAAAAGTATTATTCAAAGCGAACTGTCAAGGGGGTCCCATAAATCACCCGACCGTGTTAGGGACGCAAAATCCGGGAACATAATACCAATATGACGGAAACTAGGCGGCAAGAGTGGAACAAAACACTGCATAAGGCCGAGCCTTCCACCCTTTACCAAGTATATAGATGCATTAATTAAATAAGATATATTGTGATATCCCAACAAGTAAACATGTTCCAACAAGGAACAACATCTCCATGTTCCAACAAGGAACAAACTTCATCTTCACCTGCAACTAACAACGCTATAAGAGGGGCTGAGCAAAGCGGTAACATAGCCAAACAACGGTTTGCTAGGAAGGGTGCAAAAGGTTAGAGGCTGACATGGCAATTTGGGAGGCTTGATAAACAGGTAATAGGTAGCGCAGCATAGCGATAGAACGAAGCAACTAGCATAGCAATGATAGTAGTGAGATCCAGGGTAGCGGTCATCTTGCCTGAAATCCCGCTAGGAAGAAGAACGAGTCCATGAAGAAGATGAACGGATGAAGCCGAACCAAGCGTAGACGAAAGAAACCTCACGATCGCAACGAAACAGGAACTAACAAAAGAAGCACACAACATGGTAAACACACCACACATGAACATGACAAGATGCACAACAAACATGATGCATGACAAATCTAGATGAAGCTACTCATGGCAAGAGATGATGCAAACAAGAGCAACACATCAAAGCAAGTTTAAATGAGGCCGGAAGCAACATATAACAATTCCGGTAAGTCCTGATATGCAAATTTCGAAATTGGTCCAGATCTGAATAAAATTTAAGTTCAAGTTGTTAAACAGCAAGTTAAGATGCACCACGATGATCTGCACGAAATTCTAGTCAAGTTACATATAAAGTTCATTTAATTCGGAGCTACGGCTTAGAAGATATGAGCAAAACAAGATAAGCATGGCATTGGTGCAAAATGCATACAAACATCAAGCAAACACCTCAAATCAAGGATGCAACATGATAATATGAAACTACATGCAAAATCAAGCAAGTTTCATATAGAGCACACTCAAAACGGAGCAACGGTTCAACATATACACCCTATACAAGTCATGACAACAATCTGACCAAAACAGCAACTAGGCATATTTCAAGCATCAAAACAACATGCTACAGGACCTCAACATGAAACAAAAGGCATGGGCATGATGTACAGGTAAAGCATGAAAAAACATGAACACTGAGCTATCTCCAGAAATCACTAGAAAATGCTCAAAAACACATGGCAAGATTGCAAATAATAACAGTTTCAGACTTATCAGGAAATAACATCAGGTTGCAATGTTTGGAGCGGTCGAACAACATGTTACAGGAACTTATCATGGCAAAAAAGGCATGGCATGATACTACTAAATGCATAGAACAAAAGTTCCTTACTGACCATTAGCCAAAACGGATCGGAAAATACAATTGCAAGCATGTGAATATAGAAAAAACATAAACAGATTCAGACTTAGTGCAAAACTGGAGCATGGCATAAACAGATAACAAGTAGGCATGTTGGTGAGTTTGAACCACTAACCACGGAGCAATACATGGCATGGCAAGGAAACTCACAGTAAGAAGACATGGCATTGAAGCTATACATGGCAAGAAAAACAACATAGTATGCAAGGATCAACTACAACAACCTTGGCAAAATTGAGTAACATGTAAACAACCTGCCAGGAAACATTTTATAGCAAAAGTAGAGCTCGATTGACTCAAGATATGGCACTCCATAATTGCAAAGAAGGGCACGGGTGGATAGAGCATAACCATATGTTCAAAACATCCTTAATGAAGTATCTCAAAATAAGCATGGATCTCTCTGTAGCATCAAGTTTATATGGCATAAAAATATCAGCAGAACAGGGGCTGAAATCAGCAACATCATGAAGCCTAGTTTGCATGCTTGTGCTAGTCACCACAGAGATCACAAAAATACATGGCATACACCCCTGTAAAGATGGCATGGCATATTACAAAACAGATGTAGGACTCAAGTTCATAGGGTGCACACATCAATCATGGCAAAAATGACAAAAGTGCATGTTCTGAGAAGAATCTGAAACTAACATCACATAGCCCTCTTCTAACAGCATTTCGGGCATCAATATGAGCTCAAATGAAAATGATGCAGTGAGACGAAATGATGTACTCATCGAGAAGAACATTTCGACATATTACACGCACGAAACAGAGCTACGGATGCAGAGTTATGGCATGATGAAAATGCAACAAAATAATCACAGGTAAAAGACTTAGAGGAAATATCGGGGGGAGGAGAAGTCAACCCTCGGGCACGGACGACGAGGACGGCCGGGATCCTCGCCGGAGACAACAGGGACGGCGGCCGGAGTTGAGGAAAGGGGCCGGGGTGGCGGATCTGGCTGGGGACGCCGGCGACCGGGCGCGGCGGCGAGCAGGGCGGAGGTCGAGGCCCGCGACGGCGACGCGCACGGAGGCGGGCGACGCACCTCCGGCAGACGGAGGGGAGCCCGCGGCGGCGGGTTTGACGGGCGCCATGGTCGGAGAGGATGCCAGACGCGGGCTCGGCGAGCCTCGAGCACTCGGGCGGTGGCGCGGGATCCGCGAGGCGCTGGGCGCGGGCCGGCGGCGGCCGACCGTGCCGGGAGGGCCTCCTGCTGGCTCCGCAGGCAGCGGTGGAGGGAGGAGAGAGAGGGTGCGGGCGCGGGTGAGGTGGCAGGCGGGGATTGGGCGCATGGGCGGCGGCGCTGAGGTTGCGGCGTGGGATTGGCCGGGGTGAGGTGGCTGGCGGCGGTGGACACGTCCGGCGGCGAATGGACATGTCCGCCTGCGGGAGGAGGAAGATGGCTAGGGTTTGGACTGCGCGAAAAATCTGGGATGGAGCACATATTTATAGATTCTGAGAGCTAGGAGAGTCCAAATGAGGTGCCGTTTTCGCCCACATGATCGTGATCGAACGACCGAGAGCATGGAAGGGAGTTTGCTGGGTTTTGGGCCACCTTGGAAGGGGTGTTGGGCTGCAACTTAAAGAGGCTTTACAGTTACCCGGTTAACCGTTGGAGTATCAAACGACCTCCAAATGATCCGAAACTTGACAGGCGTTCTACCGGTGCTATACCAAGGCCGCTTGACAAACCTCGGGCCATTCCGAGAAAGTTTAACACCCGCACATGAAAAGAGGCAAAAGGGGGCGCCGGGAGACATAGGAGTGCCGGATTGCAAAACGGACAACGGGGAAAATGCTCGAATGCATGAGACGAACATGTATGCAAATGCGATGCACATGACGACATGATAAAATGCAGATGATGACATGGAAAAATGCAACACGCAAGCAAATGACATGGCAACGACGGCGAATAACTGGCGGACACCTGGCGCATCGAATCCGGGGCATTACAACACTCCTCCACTAACAAGATATCTCGTCCCGAGATCTTAGGACCGAGACGGAAGAGAAAAGGGATGAGTTGAAACAAAAACTCAAGAGAAGAATCAAAGAATCGAGAGCACTCGAGAAGAAGAGAGGAACGACGAGAATGACGAGAGTTGAAAGCTCACGGAATCAGATAGACTATGAAAGCACTCGTTCTAACCGGAGTGGTTAGAATGAGAAAAGAAACGAGTAAGACTGAAAGGATTTAGGCAGCACTCCGGCTGAACATAGAAAGATTAAAACATGAACTTGAGAAGATGGAATGATACTTGACTAGATAAATAACGCAAAGCCTCCGGAAGAATTGAAGAATGGAATGAAAAGAATTTAGAAGGAGGGTTTGAACTGAAGTTGTTGAGAAAATCAACAACGAAAGAATAAGATTGTTGTGGACTTATGGATAACCTCTCAAAATTATGAGGTGATAACCAACCACAAGCAGAAAAGATTAAATAGCTGAGAAGAACGAAGAAATGCAAACTCCACTTCAAAAGAATACGGAGATTTAATTGCACTTCAAGACGCAATAAGAAGGATACTTGAGCTCCTTCGATAAGAATCTTGATGAACCCTTGAAGAATGAATTAAATCCTGAAGAACCACCATGAAGAACTCCGTTAACAAAAGGATTATGAGATTGAATGAAGGAAGGAAGAATAAGATGAGCCTTGCGATGATTTAGATGGAGGTTCCGACGAGAAGGCCGAGGAAAAATTTTGAACTCCGGAAAAGAAAAGATGAAAACACTTGGAAGTAGAATTTATTCGTCAAGAACAAACTCCAAAGGAAGGGATTAATCACTTTGATGAAATAAGAATAAGATTTATTGTATGCTTATCCTTCATCAAATTAAATTGATGACAAGCAAAGGATTTTGCATAATACTTATTCTTCTTGAAAAAGGATTGAGAAGTGACATGTCGCAAACTTGAGAAGGTCTTCATGAACCACCGGTAGAATTGGTAAGAACGAATGAATTAATATGATAAACAAAGAAAAGAATCTTGAACGAACACCGTAAGAATTTGGAAATGACTGATGAAAGAGAATGAATCACCGGGAAGAATTAGAAAAGCACGGAGATACTTGAGGGAATTAAAATGCAAGAGAACAAAGAGATCGCGAACTGATAGAAGAATACTTGAACGAAGCACCGGAAGAATATTGAGATGAACGAAGCTGAAAACTTGGAACGAAGAAATAATCCAAAAAGATGGCCTCCGGATGATCGAGACGGAAAAAAACTCCTGAAATACTCCGGATGGATGAAAAGAGTTTGCATGACTTGAAACAATTTGATAGGATAACATCGAGCTAGCACCGCGAATCTCCGGGAGAATGGACAAGATTTAGAAGGAACTCTTCTTCGGTCTTCAGATGATGACGAGAAACACCACCAAAATTGTTGAGGTACTCCAGAAGAATGAAAAGCAAAGAGGTTGAGTCAACAATGAAATGGTTTGAAATCGATCTTGAAAAGGCATCTGACTGATGAAATTTATTCTTACGTCAGACTCGGAAAAGAATTGAGAATAACTCCGGGGAAATTAGAAGAGTCAGGTAAGATCCTGGGAAAAGACCTGTGGGTTAGGGCCCACTGAAGACAAAAACACCGTTGAAAACGGATGTTGAATAGATAGATGATGCACAGAACAATTGAAATAATAGAATGAGGTGACAACCTCGAATTAATTCAAACACAGACGAATCTCCTGAGAGGTCTTCCGAACTCCGGAATGATAGACTGGCGAGAGGCGAACGAGCAAGGGGAAAACACTTGACCCAAGGAAAAGAATATGGTCAACCTGAATAAATTGAATTGAATCCGCCGGAAAAGAAAAAGAGATGAAGAATGACGAACGAGATGAGAATTCACCGATTGAGATAATTTACGAAAGACTGAAGAGGTTCCGCATGAATGAGATAGCTGGTCGAGAGAGAGCCAGACTCCGGGAAAAAAGGGTGGGAGGGCGGGAAAACAAAGGCAACTTGGAAGGGGAAAAACGACGAATAACTTGAAGAGAAAAAAAACCGGTTGAGAACAATGAGGATAGAAAGCAAAGACTTCGCACGAGTAG
The DNA here is from genome assembly GCA_021605205.1 of Aegilops longissima. Taxonomy (NCBI): domain Eukaryota; kingdom Viridiplantae; phylum Streptophyta; class Magnoliopsida; order Poales; family Poaceae; genus Aegilops; species Aegilops longissima. The sequence goes on along the minus strand of CM038676.1, from coordinate 597,342,789 downwards.
GATGGATACTCGATTATGGACTCCGGTTCCGAGAGGAAGAAGGGAGGGCGGGTGGGAAAAACAAGGACAACTTCGGACAAGGAAAAACAACGACGTCAGAGGAAGAACTGAGGATTGATCTCGGCAAAGATGAAGATGGTCGAGTCGACTTGACGAGAAATGCACCGAATGAAAAGAGCTGAGGGCCAACGATCGGAAAAACCAACTGCGTGATCCTAAAGAAAATTTTAAGGGGAAGAGAAGTAATTCAAAACACCTACGTCAAGATTCCTTACCAGAGCGACGAAGGGGCTGAGGAGTAAAAAGAATTCCTACTCTTCGATATAACTAGACTCTGAAAACAGTTTTCTACTAGACTCAAGAACGGCCAAACTACACGATCAATCAAGGGGGCTCCTAGGGTCGGTCGAGGCTCTGATACCAACTTGTCACGCCCAATATGCCACCCTATCCAAAAGGAACTCGACGGTCCCACCAAGGATAGACCCGCATATTGAAACGCTTTTGCAAGGTGGATATCATTACATCAACATTACATAATGCATAGGGATACATACAATGTCACATGAATACAACATCATATACAAGATCAACATCCGACTACGGATGAATCATAAACAGAAACTCAAACGATATCCACCCTGCTAGCCCAGGCTGCCGACCTGGAACCTATCCCCTTATCGAAGAAGCAGAAGAAGAACTCCAAAACAAGCAACAACGCTCTCGCGTCATGAGCATCGCATAACCTGTACCTGCAACTGTTGGTGTAGTAATATGTGAGCCACGAGGACTCAGCAATCCCATTACCATGGGTATCAAGACTAGCAAAGCTTAATGGGAAAGGAAGGGGTAAAGTGGTGAGGTTGCAGCAGCGACTAAGCATATATGGTGGCTAACATACGCAAATGAGAGCGAGAAGAGAAACAAAGGAACGGTCGTCAACTAGTAATGATCAAGAAGTGATCCTGAACTCCTAATTACGTCAAGCATAACCGAGAAACCGTGTTCTCCTCTCGATCAACCCCAAAAAGAGACACTCACGGTTACGCACACGGTTGGTGTATTTTAGAAGAGTTTGCTTCAAGTTTACTACAACCGGATATTAACAAATTCCCATCTGCCACATAACCGCGGGCACGGCTCTCGAAAGTTTATACCATGCAGGGGTGTCCCAACTTAGCCCATGATAAGCTCTCGCGATCAACAAAGGATATTCCTTCTCCCCGGGAAGACCCGATCAGTCTCGGAATCCCGGCTACAAGACATTTCGACATCAATAAAACAAGACCAGCAAGACCTCCCGCGTCTTGACATCCCGAGTAGCCGCCACAGATCTCGTCTCGAGCCACGACCGAATGAGCAGTCCGTACAACTAAAACCAGCCCTCAAGTTTCCCCGAGGTGGCGCTGCAAAGGGCTCTAGTTTGGACCAACACTTAGACAAGCATTGGCCCGGGGGGGCTAAAATAAATATGACCCTTGAAAGCGCGACTCCCAAGGGAAAAAGGTAATAGGTCAGGCAAATGGTAAAACCAATGTTGGGCCTTCTTTGAAAAGTCTCTTATTAAAAGCGAACTGTCAAGGGGTCCCATAAATCACCCGACCGCGTTAGGGACGCAAAATCCGGGAACATAATACCGATATGACGGAAACTAGGGCGGCAAGAGTGGAACAAAACACCAGGCATAAGGCCGAGCCTTCCACCCTTTACCAAGTATATAGATGCATTAATTAAATAAGATATATTGTGATATCCCAACAAGTAAACATGTTCCAACAAGGAACAACATCTCCATGTTCCAACAAGGAACAAACTTCATCTTCACCGCAACTAACAATGCTATAAGAGGGCTGAGCAAAGCGGTAACATAGCCAAACAACGGTTTGCTAGGAAGGGTGCAAAAGGTTAGAGGCGACATGGCAATTTGGGAGGCTTGATAAACAGGTAATAGGTAGCGCAGCATAGCGATAGAACGAAGCAACTAGCATAGCAATGATAGTAGTGAGATCCAGGGTAGCGGTCATCTTGCCTGAAATCCCGCTAGGAAGAAGAACGAGTCCATGAAGAAGATGAACGGATGAAGCGAACCAAGCGTGACGAACGAATCCTCACGATCGCAACGCAAACAGAACTAACAAGAAGAAGCACACAACATGGTAAACACACCACACATGAACATGACAAGATGCACAACAAACATGATGCATGACAAATCTAGATGAAGCTACTCATGGCAAGAGATGATGCAAACAAGAGCAACACATCAAAGCAAGTTTAAATGAGGCCGGAAGCAACATATAACAATTCCGGTAAGTCCTGATATGCAAATTTCGAAATTGGCCAGATCTAAATAAACTTTAAGTTCAAGTTGTTAAACAGCAAGTTAAGATGCACCACGATGATCTACACGAAATTCTAGTCAAGTTAAATATAAACTTCATTTAATTCGGAGCTACGGCTTAGAAGATATGAGCAAAACAAGATAAGCATGACATTGGTGCAAAATGCATACAAACATCAAGCAAACACCTCAAATCAAGGATGCAACATGATAATATGAAACTACATGCAAAATCAAGCAAATTTCATATATATAGCACACTCAAAACGGAGCAACGGTTCAACACATACACCCTATACAAGTCATGACAACAATCTGACCAAAACAGCAACTAGGCATATTGCAAGCATCAAAACAACATGCTACAGGACCTCAACAAGAAAACAAAAGGCATGGGAATGATGTACAGGTAAAGCATGACAAAACGCGAACACTGAGCTATCTCCAGAAATCACTAGAAAATGCTCAAAAACACATGGCAAGATTGCAAATAATAACAGTTTCAGACTTATCAGCAAATAACATCAGGTTGCAATGTTTAGAGCGGTCAAACAACATGTTACAGGAACTTATCATGGCAAACAAAGGCATGGGATGATACTACTAAATGCATAGAACAAAAGTCCCTTACTGACCATGAGCCAAAACGGATCAGAAAATACAATTGCAAGCATGTGAATATAGCAAAAACATAAACAGATAACAAGTAGGCATGTTGGTGATCTTGAACCACTCACCACAGAGCAATACATGGCATGGCAAGGCAACTCACAGTAGGAAGACATGGCATAGAAGCTATACATGGCAAGAACAACAACATAGCATGCAAGGATCAACTACAACAACCTTGGCAAAATTGAATAACATGTAAACAACCTGCCAGGAAACATTTTATTGCAAAAGTAGAGCTCGATTGACTCAAGCTATGGCACTCCATAATTGCAAAGAAGGGCATGGATGGATAGAGCATAACCATATGTTCAAAACATCCTTACTGAAGTATCTCAAAATAAGCACGGATCTCTCTGTAGCATCAAGTTTACATAGCATAAAAATATTAGCAGAAAAGGGGCTGAAATCAGCAACATCATGAAGCCTAGTTTGCATGCTTGTGCTAGTCACTACGGAGATCACAAAAATACATGGCATACACCCCTGTAAAGATGGCATGGCATATTAGAAAACACATGTAGGACTCAAGTTCATAGGGTGCACACATCAATCATGGCAAAAATGACAAAAGTGTATATTCTAAGAAGAATCTGAAACTAACATCACATAGCCCTCTTCTAACAGCATTTCCGGCATGAAGATGAGCTCATATGAAAATGATGCAATGAGATGAAATGATGTACTCATCGAATCAAACATTTCGACATATTACACGCACGAAATGGAGCTACGGATGCAGAGTTATGGCATGATGAAAATTCAACAAAATAATCACAGGTAAAAGACTTAAGAGGAAATAACGGGGGGAGGAGAAGTCAACCCTCGGGCATGGACGACGAGGATGGCCGGGATCCTCGCCGGAGACGACAGGGACGGCGGCCGGAGTTGAGGAAAGGGGCCGGGGTGGCGGATCCGGCTGGGGACGCCGGCGACGGCGCGGGCGGCGAAGCGGGCGGAGGTCGAGGCCAGCTGGGCGGCGACGCGCGCTGGCTGGCGGCGGCGCACCTCCCGCAGACGGAGGGGAGCCCGGGCGGCGCGGGTCTCGACGGGCGCCGCGGTCGGAGAGGATGCTGGCGCGGGCTCGGGCAAGCCGCGAGCGCTCGGATGGCGGCGCGGGATCCGGGAGGCGCGGGGCGCGGGGTGAGGTGGCTGGCGGCGGTGGACACGTCTGGCGGCGGACGGACATGTCTGCCTGCAGGAGGAGGAAGATGGCTAGGGTTTGGACTGCGCGAAAAATCCGGGAGGGAGCACATATTTATAGATTCTGGGAGCTAGGAGAGTCCAAATGAGGTGCGGTTTTCGCCCACACGATCGTGATCGAACGAACGAGAGCATGGAAGGGAGTTTGTTGGGTTTTGTGCCACCTTGGAAGGGGTGTTGGGCTGCAACTTAAAGAGGGCTTTATGGTTACCCGGTTAACCGTTGGAGTATCAAACGACCTCCAAATGATCCGAAACTTGACAGGCGGTCTACCGGTGCTATACCAAGGCCGCTTGACAAACCTCGGGCCATTCCGAGAAAGTTTAACACCCGCACATGAAAAGAGGCAAAAGGGGGCGCCGGGAGACATAGGAGTGCCGGATTGCAAAACGGACAACGGGGAAAATGCTCGAATGCATGAGACGAACATGTATGCAAATGCGATGCACATGACGACATGATAAAATGCAGATGATGACATGGAAAAATGCAACACGCAAGCAAATGACATGGCAACGCCGGCGAATAACTGGCGGACACCTGGCGCATCGAATCCCGGGCGTTACACATAGTTAGTATTTCGAACTCCAGACAATGCATCGCTTTAGCAATCGAATATAAACGTGAGTATAGTTCATGTTGTGTGTGTAAATCACATTATACATACGAAAGTTACACAATGGACATTATAAATAGCTACATATGAACTAGCATACATTTGAATTCAACTTAAGGTGGTTTAGAAAAATCGAATTCAACATGATGTCCATTCAATTATTTGAATTTGATATCATGGCATTTGTTAACCATACCTAAGTTATGGGGGCACCAACCTTTGCTCTGATTTTTACATAATAGCATATGTGGTCGTGTACAAAATAGATTCAAATTTAGCTCCTCAATTCCAAAATAATCGTAGTTATAGGATTTTCAAGTGTCAAAATTTCAAAAAGAAGCGGATAATTTAATGAGGTTTTCAAACATACTAGGTCAAATATAACGTTGTCTATTTAGGTCAATCCTCATAGTTCAAGAGTACTCTAAACGTGAATGCTTGTGTTTCAAAATTTCGAATGAAGCGCCAAAAGAGCCTCTACTGGCCCGAAACCGCGTGAGACCAATGTTTGGTAGTACAGGAAATTACTTTTCTAATAACTCCGACCCGTGAAACCCGCCGGCCCGACGTCCAAAGCTCTAAACCGGGGTAGGTTTGTAGCTTCATCTAGACGCCACACAACCGTCTCCGAAAAACATTCATACACAATGGCCGCCTAAGCACACATGCGCGCGGCCGAAATCGCTCCCGCCCACTATTTGGGACACCTGGGATTACCATCCTACCCTTGACCCGCCGTAGGTCCGGAATTTAAGAGGGGGGCAAAGTTTGTAGTTTCCCCAAATTTCAAACAAGCGCGTCCCATCTTCTGTTCAAAAAAGCCAAAACAACGCGTCCCAGAACGAAACGTGGTTCCCCCCACATGTCCAATTCCCCATTCGTACTCCGTTGGCGCCAAAACTACCTCTCCACCAACCGCGAAAACCCGGCGTCCTCCGTCCGCCACCCCATCCCAGCCATCAACCGCCGCCCTCCTCCATCACGCCTGAGCCGATACCCCGACGTCGTCGTCCACCGCAACCTCAACCGCAACGCCCTCCACGGCTAGTAGTTGAAGCCGAGGCCGAGCCGTCCGTACCTGAGCCAGTTCAACCACGTCGTCTTGCGACTCACCGCTGCCGCTCCAACTTCGCCACCCTCCACCGCACCGGAGTTGTTCCTGCTGTGCCGTCCTTCGCCGCCTCGGATCTACTTCCCCTCCGCCGACATACGGACACGGCAACACAGTCAACAATTTGGCCATGGGTTCGTCCAAGCCTACACCCTCCAGAACATCGGTTTCCCCGGTAAAAAGAAGAAGATCGGCACGACATGTGAAGGTGACCACACCGGCAACCGAAGAAGGTACTCCTCTTCCCTTATTCGTGCAAATCTTACAACTCTGCTTGCACGGTATTCATCCCACAGAAGACACTAGTTGACCGCTTCTTCTTGATACTAGATGTTCCTAGTAACTCACGATGCACAAGGTTTCTCCTCATATACTGTTTCACCTTAGCTAGAGGTCTGTCGCCCCCCCTGAATTTCAATTTCTAGCCAGTTGATTCCCAATTAACGGAAGCATTCCCCGGCGTAACAGGTGCTAGTATGACTATTACGCCGGGGAAGCAGCGCCTTGGTGTTTATCTTAGGGGTGTGTGCGGCCTAGAGCTACTGGCGCCCGATCTGGAGGTCGGCCGGGATTAAAGGGATGGCCTGGGGGCGCTGCCAAGCACGGCGGTGGTGTGAGGTCGATGGGAGGGCGGGGCGGCGGAGGCAGGGGTCTGGGCCGGTGGTCGCTGGCGGTTTGAGAAAGATCGTCAATAGTGACTGGCGAGAGGCAGATGAAGGCCATCTTCCCGTTCCTTATAGATCGGACGGTTCATAAAAAAATTGACTAACCTATTTATTTTTAGTCGACTGTTATCTTGATAGGACCACATGTGGTGGTGTGCTGGAAGAGTACCTGCATTTCCTATGCTCATATATTACAAAATCATAAGGAGTAGAATCTAATTTTGTTTACCATGCAATATTGTAAAGCTATCATATGTCTCCTGTCATTTATTTTTCAGCCACCTGCTATCTGCTACTTTTACAGTGCACTACTTCTGCACACACTTCACCCATACTATCACTATTGTGTTTTTATGCAAGGGTATTTCAGACCCTGCCTTCACAGAAGTAGGAAAGAGAAGAGAGAAGTAGCTCTAGCGTGGTACGCGGCTAGGCCAGACACGTTTCAAGACTTTAAAGGGTGTAGTGTTAGCAGATGGAGATGGGGAACGTAGCTCTGGAGTTGATGATCTCGCTCGCCGTGAACCACCATCCCAGGTGCTTGCTTTAACTTCACCGTGTCATATGTGGTTGCATGTTGCATATGGTGTCGAGCTTGTATTCGAAAGGCCGAAGTCAGTCTTTATCAAGATAAGGAAAGATACTGGCCGAGCCAGTGACAAGCCCAGCAAAGATAGGCATCACTTGGAAGCCAACTAAAAAGCTGCGATGGTGGCGAAGCAGCCCGCCTCCCACCATGCTCTCAGGTCCTAGATGATCATGCTCACCACTCCAGCCGGATGTCTAGCTTGTATTGCTTCCAATTTGGTTCAATTGCATCTGCTTAGCTTACACATTATACCTTTGAATATGACATGCCTTTCTGTTTTTGGTACATACTAGTACATCTGTCTATTAACCATGTTCTTACCTCAAACTAATGTTCTTTTGTATCCCTCATCAATCACTTATGACGAGGCAGGCAGGCAAGGGTACTACTCATTTAAAGAATGCAGCGTCAGCCTCCCGACATGATTTTCAAGAAACAGAAATGCTAGATGAAGATAGTGAACGTAGCTCTATAGTTGATTACAGCATTTCCCCTCCACTAGCATCGCAGGTGCTTTCTCTAACTTGGCAGCGTGATATGTGGTTGCATGTTGCATATGGTGTCTAGATTGTAATTCTTCCAATCTGGTTAAACTGCATGTGCTAGTATGCTTAGCTTATAGTACATTATACCTGTTAATGTGACATGCCTTCCTATATTTAGTACATAGTACATCTGTCTATTAAGCATGTCCTTACATAAAACTATTGTTTTTTGTATCCCACATCAATCAATATGACAAGACACCTTTAGTATATGCAGTGCGATATTAAACTGCATGATTTATAGCATGCACTGCTTTTAATTTGTTCAAATTCCATTTATGATTGGACGCTTTTAACTTGGCAGATTCATATTGGTTTTCATCTTTCATGTGGTGTGTAGCTTGCATTGCTTCTTATTTGCTGGAATGGTTTCTGCTTAGTTTACACAAACAGTTGTGAACATGCCATGCCGTCCTGTTTTTCGTACATATTCCATCCTAGTATCGTGTGTTTGCCTTACATCAAAGTAGTGATTGTCAGTATCATGCATGAATGAGTTCTTAAGAGAGAATTTTATTGCTTTTTCTTGTCGGTTTTACTTGGCAATTCAAAATCAATAAAACGGAAGGAAGTTAGCAAGGCAGCGGATAAAGGTGCTCCTTCCGAACGGAGGGCCTCTACAGTTTCTACTCCTCCACATCCCCAATATGATTTCCAAGACAACACATGCATAGACACTCAACAAAGCTGTGTTTTTGTTGAGCACGTCTCCCCTAGTCCAGCATCACTAGTGCTCCCTCTAACTTGGCACTGTTATATGTGGTTGCATGTTATGTGTGATGTCTAGCTTGTATTGCTTCTAATTTTGTTGAATTACATCTTCTTACTTTACACATTATACTTGAATAAGGCACGTGTTCCTGTTTCTAGAACATACAATATATGTCTATCACACCATGTTCTTACATCAAATTACTACTGTTGTGTAACCTGCAACAATCACTTATCATAAGACACGTTTGACTTCAGAGTGTGATATAGGTTACATCTCACATTCTTTTCTAGCTTGTACTACTAATTTGTTGAAATGGCACTTATGACGAGACAGTTTTAACTTGGTAGAGTGATATTCGTTGCATCTTTCATATGTTCTCTAACTTTCATTGCTTCTAATTTGTTGAAATGGCTTCTCCTTAGTTTACACATCATAAGCTGTGAATATGCAATGCTGTGAATATGCTTTTAATGGCACTAATGACGAGAGACCTCTAACATGGTAGTGTGATGTTCTTTGCATCTTGCATATGATTTATTTATTGTACTGCTTCACATTTGTTTAAACGCCATTTATGATGAGACACTGTTAACTTGGCAGAGCGATATTTATAGCCTCTTTCATATGGTGTCTACCTTCCATTGCATTGCTTCTAATTTGGTGAAATGTATTCTTCTTAGTTTACACATCATAGTACTGGTTATCTCTTCCGTCCTGTTTTTCATACATATTACATCCTCCTATCATGTTGTTGTCTAATATCAAAGTTCAGTTTGTCTGCATCACACATCAATTTGTTCTAAAGAACCAAATTGTTATTCACTTTTCATGTCGGCTTGACTTAACATGGCACAGAGAAAGAGGAAGAAACACATAATGGCAGGGAATGAGAAGCGGATGAATCCTGCAGATTCTGCTGGTACTGATGGTGCAATAGAAGGTCAAATTCCAGCAGAAAATTCTACAAACACGGCATCCCATGCTACACAAGCTGCAAAAAAAGCCAAACAGAAACAAATAGCTGCCACCAAACAAGTAGAGACAACCCTAGTTCTTGCAACACCTACCACAGTACTACCAGCTGCACGACATACTCTTGCGTCAACTGAGCTAGCAGCACGTTCCCAAGCTCCCTTGCCACCTGACACTACTTTCCAAGCACTCTTGGCACAAGACGAGTTGGCAATATCAGATGAACCTAGTGAGCTTCAACAGCAAGAAGGTAGTTGCTGGAGTCAAGTTACAGTTCCATGCTTCTTTATATGTAGTCTCACAGTTTGATGTACACTAACACTTCCTGTCGGGGGGATGAACCCCGGGCAGGCAACGGAACCCGGATCTATTTCAAAAACAGCGAGGCCCGCATCACCTCACAAACCGGCGTGCGCCAGGCCGGGTCGCTCGACCCGGCCAAGACCCTCAACTCAGCAAGGTACGTCAACCCGGCCGCAGCGGCTGACGCAAGGCAACTCGACCCGGCGCAGCCTTGGCTTCTCCAGTAAGCCAACCCACCCGTGGCGTCCACGACAACCCAGCCACGGGTCAGCTCCCGTCCCATCCAGGCCGTACGATGGGACGAGACCTCAGTCACTGATGACCAAGACTATAGTGCCCCCGCCCATGCCCGTGGTCAGCCAGAGCGTGGCAACAGTGCCCCTTACCTACCCGCTGACCAGGGCTGGCACGGCAACAGTGTTCCCGCCCTTACCGCTGACAACAGCAAGCGAAGGCCTGATGGAGAACACTGTGCATGACTCGACCCGGCCACGCCCTGACGATTGACAAGACGGCGCACAGTCCCCCTAGGCACGTGGGGCCCGCACCTAGGGGAACCCGGCAAACCACAGGCCCCCAAGCGGGACCCAGCCCGGCACACCGGACACCGACTATAGGGACCCACCGACTCGGCATATTACCATTGTAACCCTGGGTGGGTTCATCTATAAAACCGCCCTGGAGTCCGCGACAGCGGAGAGAAGACAAGAGGATATTCAACAGAGACATAGCGACACCAAGGAGAAGGAGCAGCCGGAGCCTTGGCCAGCCTCCTTCCTCCTCCAAACAGTTGCAAGAGCAACATTGTACAATCAACCATCCAACTAAACTTGGCAGGACTAGGGGTGTTATCTCTCTGGAGAGCCCCGAACCTGGGTATGTCCGGCGCCCCGCGCCCGCGCGTATCAACCTCACCTCCGAAGCCCACCAGCGCCCTCGAGCCTCCTCCTCTCTTTAGCCATCCCTTGGCATCTGCCGTGCGCCCACCACGACAGTTGGCGCCCACCGTGGGGCGGTTCGTGGAACTGGCCGGAAGCATGCTTCGGACGGGGCCCTTCTCCTACTCCGACGAGTCCGTCGCTCTGGCGGACAATATTATCGGTGCGCTCATCGCTTCCTTCACCGCGCTGCGCATGTCCGACGCGCCCGCGTCTGACGAGTACCCCAACGGGGTGCTCAGCTACTCCGACTCCCCGCTTTCTATCAGCGGTGGATTCATTGCAGGGCAATGGAGGCCCACGTAGAGGTCTTTGTCACCGACAATGGCGCCTCTTCCTCGTCGCTGCGGCCGCCGAATCGCCACGAGAAGAGCCGCCGAAGCAGCGGCCGCTGTGGCTCGGACGGAGACGACCGACCCGCTGCGCGCCGCGATGCAGAGCCTCCGCATTCCCATCAGCACCGACGTCGATGCCACCAACGTTGCTGAAGCCCGAACCCAGCTCGAGGACAGGCGCCAGCAAATGCTAGACCTGTCCGAGACGCTGGCCGCCACCAGACGCCGCCTGAGAGCTACTTAGATGGAGCACGACGCCGCCCACGGATTCACGCCCGCCGCGGCCGAGCCAAGCCGGGCCGCTGATACTCGCGCCCGGGAAGGAGCGATCGGCCGGGCCTTCCGCGCTGGCCGGACCGTCTACGGGACCCCAGTCAAGAACATGCGTGCTGCGGAGGCAGCCGCAGTCGGCCTCGACCAACTCGCGGGCGAGGAGCTCAGGGAGCGCATCGGGCGGATGCGCGAGCTCCTCCACGCCGCCAACACTCAGCAGGATCGCCTCAACCAGCTCGCCAAGCCGGCAGGGTCCGGCTCCGCCCGCCTTGGCGGACCCGGCGAACTCCTGCACACGGCGTCTTCGCTGCCCGGCGAGGCGCACTCGCCAGGCGAACCCGGCGCAACCCGCCGGCACCGCCGCCGACGCCTCGGGAAACGAGCTCGCCAGAGACCAGCCGCGGACCCGCCAGCATGGCCGCGTCCGGCTCCAGCCGACCCGGCCCCTCGGGGCCTAGCCGCCAGTTGACTCGGCCCGCGCGCCATCGACGACACCGACGCACACCGCCGCCTCGATCAGCTCGCTCGCTCCATGGAGGTGGAGGAGAGCGGCGCTATCGGGCCGGCGTGTTTCGGCCCATGCATCCAGGAGGATCCCTTCCCCAAGGGATTCGCGCTCCCCCGCGACACCCCCAAGTACAATGGGACCGTGAAGCCAGAAGACTGACTCACCGACTACACCACGGCCATTGGCATCACCGGTGCCAATTGTCGTCTCGCCGTGCGCTACACACCGCTCATGCTCCAAGGCTCGGCTCGCACATGGTTGAACAGCCTGCCGAAGGGCAGCACCAACGCATGGGTCGATTTCGAGGAAGCATTTGTCCGCAACTTCACGGGGACGTACAAGCGACCCAGTCGCCCCGGTCAGCTCGCCATGTGCGTGCAGGGGCCGACGGAGACCGGCTGCGAGTACCTCGCACGCTGGACCGAGCTCCGGAAATGCTGTGAGGGCGTCCATGAAGTCCAGGCGATGCAATACGCTCCGAGCCGGCCACCATGGCCGCGCTCATGGTGACGGCGGACAAGTACGCCAACACCGACTCCGCCATGAAGATCCAAGTGGCGCTGGACGAGGCCGGCAAGGCGAAGCTGGTCCCTCCACAGAAGCCGGCCGGCGAAGGCAGCCGGCAGCAGCACCACCAGAACAACAAGCGCAAGGCCGAGCAACCGGCGCAACATCACGACAACCGGCTCGTCGCGGCCGCCGAGCACGCGGCGGACCCGGCAGCGAAGCGCCGGCAGACCGGCAAGATGGCGTGGCAACCCGCCATGAGCTTTGAAGAGATGCTCGACGCAAGACCCTCCACGCACACGCTTCGACAGTGCACCATCACCAAGCGCGTCATGAGGGGTGACGTCCCGCCTCCTCCGGCTCCGGGCGTGGGACAACCGCCTCCGCCTCCACCGCCGCGCCCCGCTGGTGGCGCAATGCGGAACGAAGCCTACCCGGACCAGAACGCGGCCTACGTCGTCTTCACCAGCCTCGGCGACGACAAGCGCAGCGAGCGCCTCCTCCGGTAGGAGGTGAACACCGTCGTCCCGGCCAAGACGGATTTCATGCATTGGTCGGAGCGCCCGATCACCTGGACCCGGGAGGATCACCCGGCAGTCATGCCGGGTCTGGGTGGGTACGCCTTCATCCTCAACCCTACGATCGTCGCGCGGTGCACCTGCAAGTTCTCCCGAGTCCTCATCGACGGCGGCAGCAGCATCAACATCCTCTACCGCGACACGATGACCAAGCTCGGCCTCAAGGCCAAAGACCTGGAGCCAACCCGGACCGTCTTCCACGGCATCGTACCCGGCCTCTCCTGTTCACCCATTGGCCGGGTCCGGCTCGACGTCCTATTTGGCGACAGCAGCCACTTCCGACGCTAACCAATCTGGTTCGAGGTGGTGGACCTGTCCAGCGCGTACCACGCTCTGTTGGGCCAGCCCGCGCTCGCCAAGTTCATGGCGGTTCCCCACTACGCGTACCTGAAGATGAAGATGTCGGGTACCAAGGGCCTCATTACTGGCATCGGTGACTACCGCAAATCTCTGGAGTGCGCTCGAGACGGCGCCAAGCTGGCCGAGTCACTGGACATTGCCGAGGAGCGGCGCCAGCTCGACCGGATCGTCGCCCTAGCCAGCGAGGCCTCCGACGTGTCGATCCCGACACTGGACCCGGCCGATGAGGCCGCCTTCAAGCCCTCCAAGGAAACCAAGAAAGTGAAGCTGAACCCGGAAGACCCCAGCTGCAGCAAGTACGTTGTCGTAGGCGCCCGCCTCGACAGCAAATAGGAAGGCGAGCTCATCGACTTCCTCCGTGAGAATCGGGATATCTTCCCATGGACCCCCAAAGACATGCCGGGTATCCCGAGGAAGTACGCCGAGCACAAACTCCACGTCCGCAAGGACGCCAAGCCTGTCCGTCAACCCCTCCGTCGATTTTCCGAAGAGAAGAGAAGAACCATTGGTGAAGAGGTCGCCAAGCTCTTGGCGGCCGGCTTCATAATGGAAGTGTTTCATCCCGAGTGGCTGGCCAATACAGTCCTCGTCCTGAAGAAGAACAAGACCTGGAGCATGTGTATCGACTACACCAGCCTCAACAAGGCCTATCCCAAGGATCTGTTCGCCCTCCCGCGGATCAACCAAGTCATCGACTCGACCGCTGGGTGCGAGTTGCTGTCCTTCCTGGACGCATACTCCAGCTATCACCAGATCAAGCAGGACCCGGCCGATGCCCAGAAGACGTCCTTCATCACGCCCTTTGGAGCGTACTGCTACATCACCATGTCGTTCGGGTTGAAGAACGCTGGCGCCACCTTCCAACGCTGCATGCAGAAGTGCCTGCTACAGCAACTCGGCAAGAACATCCACGTGTACGTGGACAATATCATGGTGAATACAAGGTCAAGCTCAACCCGGAAAAGTGCGTCTTCGGCGTCCCAGCCAGAAGCTACTCGGTTTCCTCGTCTCGGAACGCGGCATCGAGGCGAACCCGGTGAAGATCAAGGCCATCGAGCGCATGCGCAAGACAACCCGGCTGTGCGATGTCCAAAAGTTCACAGGCTGCCTGGCCTCGGTCAGCCGGTTTCTGAGCCGGCTGGGCGAGAAGGCACTTCCCATGTACCAGCTAATGAAGAAAACAAGCCCGTTCGAGTGGAACGGCAAGGCGGACGAAGCTTTCCAAGACCTCAAGCACATGCTCTCCACCGCACCCGTCCTGGTCGCGCCAACCGACAAGGAGCCGCTGTTGCTCTACATAGTCGCGACCTCGCGGGCGGTCAGCACGGTGTTGGTGGTCGAGCGACCGGAGAAGGGCAATATCCAGGCCGTCCAGCGTCCGGTCTACTACCTGAGCGAAGTGCTCTCCACCTCCAAGCAGAACTACCCGCACTACCAGAAGATGTGTTACGGTGTGTACCTCACCGCCAAGAAGCTGAAGCAGTACTTTCAAGAACATGTCGTCACTGTCGTTAGCACGGCGCCTATCAGAGAAATCATCGGGTGCCGGGACGCCTCCGGCCGGGTCGCCAAGTGGGCGATCCAGCTAGCTGGCCACACCATCCTCTACGAGCCCCGCACCACGATCAAGTCTCAGGCCCTGGCCTATTTCCTTGTCGACTGGACCGAGACCCAGTACCTGCCGCCGCCTCCCGACTCGACGCACTGGCGCATGCACTTCGACGGGTCGACGATGCGACTCGGCTTAGGGGCCGGCATTGTACTGACATCCCCAAAGGGTGACCGACTCCGCTACGCACTCCAGATCCACTTCGCCACCTCCAACAACGTCGCCGAATACGAAGCCCTTGTGCACGGCCTCCGGCGTGCCAAGGAACTCAGCATCCGGCGCATCCTGTGCTACGGCGACTCGGACTTGGTGGTACAGCAGTGCACCGGCGAGTGGGACGCCCGCGACTCCAACATGGCAAGCTATCGCTTCCTCATCCAGAAGCCATCCGGATCCTTCGATGGGTGCGAGTTCCTCCATGTCCCGCGCGCGGATAACGAGGCAGCCGACACGCTCGCCAAGATCGCCTCGTCACGTCAAGCCATCCCGTCCGGCGTGTCCCTCGAGCACCAGCACAAGCCGTCCGTCAAGCCGTCGCTGGACTCCGAGTCCATCCATGTCCCAGAAGACACAGCCGCGCCGCAAGCCGGCCCGGGGACTGCCGAACCCAGCCCGGGGACTGCCAAACCCGGCCCCGGGGCAGCTCAACCCAGCCAGGGGGCTGCTCAGCTCAATCCGGCCACCATCACCCCGGACCCGGCCGTCGCCGCCACCAACCCGGGGGATGCTCAACCCGGCCCAGGAGCCGCCGATTCGGAACCCACCCATGTGGCCGTCTTCACCACCATCACGGTCCCGTCTTGGGCCCTGCCGATATCAGAATGGCTGGAGAACGGGGTTCTCCCCATGGACGAGACCGAGGCTCGGCAAGTTCAGCGCAGGGCATCCGCCTACACCATCATCAACAATGAGCTCGTCAAACGCAGCTCTACCGGCGTGTTCCAGCGTTGCGTTGAGCAGGACCGCGCCATCGACATCCTCCTCGACATTAACCAGGGCGAGTGCGGGCACCATGCCGCATCTCGGTCCATCGTGGCCAAGGCGTTCCGCCACGGCTTCTACTGGCCAACGGACCTCGAAGACGTCGGGTCTCTCTTCCTCAAGTGCGAAGGATGTCAGCGCTTCAGCAAACGAAGCCACCAGCCGGCGTTAGCACTCCGCACCATACCGATCGCCTGGCCCTTCGCGGTTTGGGGACTCGACATGGTTGGACCCTTCAAAACCGCTCGAGGCGGATGACGCACTTGCTGGTGGCAGTGGACAAATTCACCAAATGGATCGAGGCAAGACCAATCAAGAAACTGGACGGGCCAACAGCCATCCGGTTCATCAAGGACATAGCAGTGCACTACGGCATGCCGAACAGCATCATCACCGACAACGGCACCAACTTTGCTAAGGGCGCACTCGAGCAATATTGCTCCGTCTCCAGCATCCGCCTCGACCTGGCCTCCATGGCACATCCGCAGTCCAACGGGCAGGTCGAGCGGGCCAACGGACTCATCCTGTCCGGCATCAAGCCGCGACTCGTCGAGCCACTTATCCGCTCACCTGGCAGTTGTCTCGACGAGTTGCCCGCGGTTCTCTGGAGTCTGCGCACGACACCAAACCGGTCGACCGGGTTCACCCCGTTCTTCCTCGTCTACGGATCAGAAGCCATCATCCCGACCGACGTCGAGTTTGACTTGCTGTGCATCGTGATGTACACTAAAGAAGAGGCAAGAGAAGCACGCGAGACGGTGTCGACCTGCTCGAAGAGGCGCGCCTTCTGGAACTTAGCCGGTCGGCTATCTACCAGCAAGGCTTGAGGCACTACTACAGCAAGAAGATCAAGCCTCTCGCATTCTGCGAACGCGACCTCGTCCTCCGACTCGTCCAAGAGCAGGCAGGCCAGCACAAGCTGTCCTCTCCATGGGAAGGCCCGTTCATCATGAGCAGGACTTTGCACGATCGCAACGCCTACTACCTCATCGACGCACGCAAATCGAAGAAGCCCAAGAGGGACACCGCCGGCGAAGAAACGACCCGGCCGTGGAACGCGGAACTCCTCCGTCCGTTTTAAAGTTAGCCGAATGAATGTATGTATCCACGCCTTTTGTAAGCATATGAAACTATGGGGTCCCCGAATGAGACTCGGGGGCTGCCTTTTGCCGACTAATTTATTGCGTTCATATTTCACACCACCTCACTACCAAACCCGGCCGCCGGCTCGACAAGCTCGACCCGGGGGCTAGCCGGCTTGATCATCACCCCGCCGCTTCGCTTAGTGATTCCTGATAAGTTAGGATGCGCCCCCACTTCGTCCTAAAACCGCAGATCTAGCTCTGGCTGACGGCGGGCAAGCACAACGGGCTAAAGCTCCCCTACGATTCATACACTAAGTCAAAGCCGCCAGGTCGACCAACCCGGCCCGACGCTCATCAACTAAGTTAGACGCATGACCGGTTGCTCACCAACCGGCCAAGCCGGATTACCGCCAGCCGCCTAAGGGTGTTTCGCCAAGGCCAACGTTTTTAAAGGACCCAGCTCCTGCAGCCGCCTCTCGAAGAGCCGAACCCCTTATCACGGACCAGAGCCTCGGCCGTCGACTCATGGGGGAGCTCAGAAGGAGCAACGCATGAAATAAGTTCGAAAAAAGCAGAAGGCAAAAAGCAAGTAAACACTCATAACATTTACACATAAATGTTTCAAGCAAAGGCCAACGGCCCGAGTTCATTACACCCTGAAAACCCCCAGTGGGTTGGTGGACCTGCTACTTAACAGAATTTTCTACAAAAGATTCTCAGGCATTCCCAGCGCCGCGCCGCGACGTCGATGGCTCCCCCCGGCCGGCCTCCGGATCCAGCGAAGCACCAGTGTCCTCTTTGACCTCTGCGTCGCCGTAGACGCCAGTCTCCTCCGAGCTTCCCTCCGGTTCGCGAAGAAGCAAGCCGTAGTCGTTGCCAGCCACGACCGCACCGTCTTTCAACGTTTTTAAAGGACCCAGCTCCTGCAGCCGCCTCTCGAAGAGCCGAACCCCTTGTCACGGACCAGAGCCTCGGCCGTCTGACTCGCGGGGGGGGGAGCTTCAGGGAGGAGCAACGCATGAAATAAGTTCGAAAAAAGCAGAAGGCAAAAAGCAAGTAAACACTCATAACATTTACACATAAATGTTTCAAGCAAAGGCCAACGGCCCGAGTTCATTACACCCTGAAAACCCCCAGTGGGTTGGTGGACCTGCTACTTAACAGAATTTTCTACAAAAGATTCTCAGTATTCCCAGCGCCACACCATGACGCCGATGGCTCCCCGCCGCCTCCGGATCCAGCGAAGCACCAGTGTCCTCTTTGACCTCTGCGTCGCCGTAGACGCCAGTCTCCTCCGAGCTTCCCTCCGGTTCGCGAAGAAGCAAGCCGTAGTCGTTGCCAGCCACGACCGCACCGTCTTTCAACGTTTTTAAAGGACCCAGCTCCTGCAGCCGCCTCTCGAAGAGCCGAACCCCTTGTCACGGACTAGAGCCTCGGCCGTCGACTCATGGGGCGGGGAGCTTCAGGAGGAGCAACGATGAAATAAGTTCAAAAAAGCGAAGGCAAAAGCAAGTAAACACTCATAACATTTACACATAAAGCCAAGCAAAGGCCAACGTCCGAGTTCATTACACCTGAAAACCCCGGTGGGTTGGTGGACCTGCTACTTAACAGAATTTTCTACAAAAGATTCTCAGTATTCCCAGCGCCAAGGCCATGACGCCGATGGCTCCCCGCCGGCCTCCGGATCCAGCGGCACCAGTGTCCTCTTTGACCTCTGCGTCGCCAGAGACGCCCGATCTCCTCCGAGCTTCCTCCGTTCACGAAGAAGCAAGCCGTAGTCGCTGCCAGCCACGACCGCACTGCCTTTTCAACGCTTTTAAAGGACCCAGCTCCTGCAGCCGCCTCGAAGAGCCGAACCCTTGTCACGACCAGAGCCTCGCCGTCGACTCATGGGGCGGGGGGAGCTTCAGGAGGAGCAACGCATGAAATAAGTTCGAAAAAAGCAGAAGGCAAAAAGCAAGTAAACACTCATAACATTTACACATAAATGTTTCAAGCAAAGGCCAACGGCCCGACTTCATTACACCCTGAAAACCCCCAGTGGGTTGGTGGACCTGCTACTTAACAGAATTTTCTACAAAAGATTCTCAGGCATTCCCAGCGCCGCGCCGCGACGTCGATGGCTCCCCCCGGCCGGCCTCCGGATCCAGCGAAGCACCGGTGTCCTCTTTGACCTCTGCGTCGCCGTAGACGCTAGTCTCCTCCGAGCTTCCCTCCGGTTCGCGAAGAAGCAAGCCGTAGTCATTGCCAGCCACGACCGCACCGTCTTTCATCCGTTTCGGATTGAACTCGTCGTGGAATGCGAACCCGGCGATGTAGCTGGCCCGGGACGCGATCCGGCCGGCATGCTCCTGCAGCAACGGCTCAGAGCCAGCGCGCTGACCCATCAGCGCGTCCAGCTAAAGATCCGGATGCCAAGACAACGTGATCCGGAGCGGCATCTCAGCACCAGCCCGGGCGGCAGAAACGCGCCAGTCGCTAAGGCGATCCGGGCCCATCTCCAACCAGCGCGCCAGACGCGAGAAGCTACACGGATGGACGGAACCCGGCCACAAGGCCGCCGTCATTGCGGTACCTGCTCGGGACAGCCGCTCCATCTGTGTTCCCAAGGCCCCCAGCCGGGCCTCTGCAGCGGCAACGATCTCCGAGAAGGTCCAAGCTGTCAGCGGATCCATCCCGGACCGGACAACGCCGGTCGGGTCCCGCTGATAGTGGACACCTGCAGCCAGAAACTAAGCAAGTCAGAAAGACAACAAGGAAGAAAGGGTCGGGTCCCGACCCGACAAACAACAAAGAAGCAGCACTTACCGGAGAAGGACTCTTCCAGGTGCTGCGCCTCGAGCAACGTACCACGTCGCTCCCACTCCAAGACATGGTCCAGCTCCCCGAGCGCCCTCTCCAAGTCGGCCGCCTTAGCAAGGGCCGCCTTCAGTTCGGCGTCCTTGTCTTCGGTCGCCTTCTCGGCCGCCTCACGGCGGCGAGCCTCGGCCTGGCGGGCCTCATCCGCCGTGGTGGCTTGCTCCCGCAGACGCTCCACCTCGGCCTGGAGCTGGCCCTTGTCGTCGGCCAGCTGGCCGCGCTGTTGGTCCGCCTCGACCAGGGCCTGCTGCGCCTCCACCGCCTTGGCGGCCTCCGCCTTAAGAAGCTCCACCTTGGCCTCGAGGCGGCTCTTGTGACCCGCCAGCTGCTCGTGCAGCCGGCTGGCCTCGTCAAGAGACCGCCGGGCCGCGGCCGGCTTCGCCCTCGCCTGCGCTGCCTCGACGCCGAGACGGCCGGAATCAGCAACGAGCCGGTCATAGTGATGACCGGCCCGGAACAGCCGGGTCTGCCAAGACAGCACCTCGGCTGCAAAGAAGATGAACTCAGCAGGAAGAAAAAATAAGACAAGGTTTAAGATTTGGCCCAACTGTTACAGATTGGCCCGAATCTCGAGGTTACACTCAGCAGGTGCTTAGCGCCCCCACTAGAAGAGAAGAGCTCAGCAAAGTACCTGCTGCAGCGTGAAGCTCCTCGTCCTCGGCAGCAAGCCGCTTCCTGAGCTCCTGATGCTTGCCCAGGAGCCGGTTGTAGGCCTCAACCCGGAAGTCATCAAGATGCTGAAAAGAAGACCAAAGTCAACACAAGGCCTAAGATTTGGCCCAAATGTTACACAGTTGGCCCGAATATCTTGGGCTACACCTAGTGGGTGCGCCAGCGCGCCCCCACAGAGATAAAATCACAAGAAAACAAGAAGAAGAAGGACTTACCAGGACGGCGCGCTCCAGGTGGCACATTGATGTCTACTACACAACCTTCTTCCTGTAGACGTTGTTGGGCCTGCAATTGCACAGGTTTGTAGGACAGTAGCAATTTTCCCCCAAGTGGATGACCTAAGGTTTATCAATCCGTAAGAGGCGTAGGATGAAGATGGTCTCTCTCAAACAACCCTGCAACCAAATAACAAAGAGTCTCTTGTGTCCCCAACACACCCAATACAATGGTAAATTGTATAGGTGCACTAGTTCGGCGAAGAGATGGTGATACAAGTGCAATATGGATGGTAGATAAGAGTTTTTGTAATCTGAAAATATAAAAACAGCAAGGTAACTAACAAAAAAAGTGAGTGTAAACGGTATTGCAATGCTAGGAAACAAGGCCTAGGGTTCATACTTTCACTAGTGCAAGTTCTCTCAACAATAATAACATAGATAGATCAAATAACAATGCCTCAACATGCAACAAAGAGTCACTCGAAGCCACTAATAGCGGAGAACAAACATAGAGATTATGGTAGGGTACGAAACCACCTCAAAGCTATTCTTTCGGATCAATCTATAAAAGAGTTCGTGCTAGAATAACATCTTAAGACACAAATCAACCAAAACCCTAATGTCACCTAGATACTCCATTGTCACCTCAAGTATCCGTGGGCTTGATTGTACGATATGCATCACACAATCTCAGATTCATCCAACCAACATAAAAGTACTTCAAAGAGTGCCCCAAAGTTTCTACCGGAGAGTCAAGAACGTGTGCCAACCCCTATGCATAGGTTCATTGGCGGAACCCGCAAGTTGGTCACCAAAACATACATCAAGTGGCACATGATATCCCATTTTCACCACAGATAAGCACGGCAAGGCATACATCAAGTGATCTCATAAAAGACTCAATCCGATAAGATAACTTCAAAGGGGAAACTCAATTCATCACAAGAGAGTAGAGGGGGAGAAACATCATAAGATCCAACTACAATAGCAAAGCTCGGGATACATCAAGATCGTGCCATAGAGGGAACACGAGAGAGAACACGAGAGAGAGAGAGAGAGAGAGAGATCAAACACATAGCTAGTGGTACATATATACCCTCAGCCCCGAGGGTGAACTACTCCCTCCTCGTCATGGATAGCGCCGGGATGATGAAGATGGCCACCGGTGATGGGTTCCCCCTCCGGCAGGGTGCCGGAACGGGCTCCCGAGAGGTTTTTGGTGGCTATAGAGGCTTGCGGCGGCAGAACTCCCGATCTATCTTCTGTTCTGGAAGTTTTAGCGTACGTAGGTATATATGGGTGAAAGGAGTACGTCGGTGGACCGAAGGGGGGGCCACGAGGCAGGAGGGCGCGCCCCCCACCCTCGTGAGCACCTCCCTTCTTTCCTGACGTGCACTCCAAGTCCATCGGGTGGCTTTCCTTCGAAAAATAACTTCTCCAGTTGATTTTGTTCCGTTTTGACTCCGTCTGATATTCCTTTTCCTCGAAATACTGAAATGGGCATAAAACAGCAAATCTGGGCTGGGCCTCCGGTTAATATGTTAGTCCCAAAAATAATATAAAAGTGGATAATAAAGCCCAATATTGCCCAAAACAGTAGATAATATAGCATGGAGCAATCAAAATTATAGATACGTTGGAGACGTATCAGACATCCCCAAGCTTAATTCCTGCTCGTCCTCGAGTAGGTAAATGATAAAAAGAGAATTTTTGATGCGGAGTGATACTTTGGCATAATTTCAATGTGAATGTTCTTAATCATGGTATGAATATTCAGATCTGAAAGATTCAAGACAAAAGTTTAATATTGATAAAAGAAATAGTAACACTTCAAGCATACTAATCAAGGTAATCATGTCTTCCCAAAAATAACATGGCCAAAGAAAGTTATCCCTACAAAATCATATAGTCTGGCTATGCTCCATCTTCCCCACACAAAATATTTAAATCATGCACAACCCCGAGGACAAGACAAGCAATTGTTTCATACTTTAACATTTTCAAAACTTTTTCAATATTCACGCAATACATGAGCGTGAGCCATGGATATAACACTATATGTGGAACAGAATGGTGGTTGTGGAGAAGACAAAGGGAGGGGAAGATAGTCTCACATCAACTAGGCATATCAACGGGCTATGGAGATGCCCATTAATATATATCAATGTGAGTGAGTAGGGATTGCCATGCAAAGGATGCACTAGAGCTATAAGTATATGAAAGCTCTACAAAAGAAACTAAGTGGGTGTGCATCCAACTTGCTTGCTCACGAAGACCTAGGGCATTTTGAGAAAGCCCATCATTGGAATATACAAGACAAGTTATATAATGAAAAATTCCCACTAGTATATGAAATTGACAAAATGAGAGACTCTCTATCATGAAGATCTTGGTGCTACTTTGAAGCACAAGTGTGGTAAAAGGATAGTAGCATTGTCCCTTCTCTCTTTTTCTCTCATTTTTTTTGGGCCTCTCTTTTTTTTGGCCTTGCTTTTTTTTCTCTTTTTTTATATATATATTTTTTCGTCCGGAGTCTCATCCCGACTTATGGGGGAATCATAGTCTCCATCATCCTTTCCTCACTTGGGACAATGCTCTAATAATGATGATCATCACACTTTTATTTTTCTTACAACTCGAAACTTAGAACAAAATATGACTCCATATGAATGCCTCCGACGGTGTACCGGGATGGTGCAATGAATCAAGAGTGACATGTATGAAAAATAATGCATGGTGGCTTTGCCACAAATACGATGTCAACTACATGATCATGCAATGGCAATATGACAAAAGTAATGTATGTCATGATGATGATGAACGGAACGGTGGAAAGTTGCATGGCAATATATCTCGGAATGGCTATGGAAATGCCATAATAGGTAAGTATGGTGGCTGTTTTGAGGAAGATATAAGGAGGTTTATGTGTGATAGAGCGTATCGTATCACGGGGTTTGGATGCACCGGCGAAGCTTGCACCAACTCTCAAGGTGAGAAAGGGCAATGCACGGCACCGAAGAGGCTAGCAATGTCGGAAGGTAAAAGTGCGTATAATCCACGGACTCACCATTAGTCAAAAGAACTCATATACTTATTGCAAAAATTTAGAAGTCATCAAAAAACAAGTACTACGCGCATGCTCCTAGGGGGATAGATTGGTAGGAAAAGACCATCGCTCGTCCCCGACCGCCACTCATAAGGATGCACAAGCCAGGTACACTTCATGTTTCAAATTTGTTACACAACTTTAACCATACGTGCATGCTATGGGATTTGCTAACTTCAACACAAGCATTCTTGAAATTCAAAACTACTCAACTAGCACGACTTTGATATTACTACCTCCATATCTCAAAACAATTATCAAGTATCAAACTTCTCTTAGTATTCAACACACTCATAAGAATCCTTACAAATCTTGTATGCTTATCATATTTAGGATTAAGCACATTACCATGCTATTTAAGACTCTCAAAATAATCTAAGTGAAGCATGAGAGATCATCTATTTATAAAACTACCACCATGCTCTAAAAGATATAAGTGAAGTACTAGAGCAAAAACAAACTACTCCGAAAGATATAAGTGAAGATCAATGAGTAGTCGAATAATTATGCAATTATGTGAAGACTCTCACATTTAATAATTTCAGATCTTGATACTTTATTCAAACAGCAAGCAAAGCTAAAGAAAACTACAATGCAAGGATAGCACAACTCATGTGAAGAAGCAAAAACTTAGGCTCAACCGATACTAACCGATAGTTGTTGAAGAAGAAAGGTGGGATGCCTACCGGGGCATCCCCAAGCTTAGATGCTTGAGACTTATTAAAATATTATCTTGGGGTGCCTTGGGCATCCCCAAGCTTGAGCTTTTGTGTCTCCTTAATTCCTCTCATATCATGGTTTCTCCTTTTATCAAAAGCTTGATTCACAACAAACTCAACAAGAACTCGTGAGATAGGTTAGTATAAACCAATGCAAAACCTTATCATTTTCTACTGTAACAAATCACTAACATTATTATTCAACATTGCATACTAAATGCCTCTGCATATTTAATACTCATATCCTTAAATAGAATCATTAAGCAAGCAAACATATGCAAACAATGCAAACATAACAGCAATCTGCCAAAACAGTACAGTCTGTAAAGAATGCAAGAGTATCAATACTTCCCTGACTCCAAAAATTATGAACTAAAATTCCCACTGTAATAAATTTATCAGAGCTCAGTATGAAAAAAGATTCAACATTATACCATTCTCTGAATTTTCTAGGGAATTTTTGCAACAGCGGTAAACTTTCTGTTTTCAAACAGCAACATGTATAGTAGCAAAATAAGCATGGCAAAACATTTTTATTGAAACTAAAGATGCAAAACATTAATCTAACTAACAGCAAGCAAAACAAAAGAAAAGAAAATGACGCTCCAAGAAAAACACATATCATGTGGTGAATAAAAATATAGCTCCAAGTAAAGTTACCGATGAACGAAGACGAAAGAGGGGGTGCCTTCCGGGGCATCCCGAAGCTTGGACGCTTGGTTATCCTTGAATATTACCTTGGGGTGCCTTGGGCATCCCCAAGCTTAGGCTCTTGCCACTCCTTAAAAGAAAACTTCACAACACAAAACTTAAAAGAAAACTCGTGAGCTCCGTTAGTGAAAGAAAACAAAACACCACTTCAAGGTACTGTAATGAACTCATTCTTTATTTATATTGGTGTTAAACCTACTGTATTCCAACTTCTCTATGGTTTATAAACTGTGACATGGGCCGGGCTGACGGGCCGTGAAGATACAAGACAGAAGGCCTTTTCCCGTGTCCGGATGGGACTCTCCTTTGCGTGGATGACAAGCTTGACGTCCGGATGTGTAGTTTCCTTCCTCGGTAAACTGACTTTGTATAGCCCTAGCCCCCTCTGGTGTATATATAAACTAGAGGGTTTAGCCCGTAGGGGCAATCACAATCATACAGGCTAGACATGTAGGGTTTATCCATTACGATCTCGAGGTAGATCAACTCCATCAAGCAGGAAGTAGGGTATTACCTCCATTAAGAGGGCCCGAACCTGGGTAAAGGTCATGTCCCCTACCTCCTGTTACCTTCAATCCTTAGACGCACAGTTCAGGCCACCTAACCGAGATCTGCCGTTTTTGACACCGACAATAGCCACTGCGAGGCTCAATGCTCATTGGACCGCACACATTAGTATGTATGATTTCCAACAAATTGGTTGCTCGCTGCATTGTTTCGGAGAATGGAGTCGGTCATTTTGCCCATGAGGCATGGTTCGCACGTGTCAAATGATTCATAATCAAGAGACTCCAAAAGTCCATCTGCATGGAGTTTCTTCATGCGTTTGACACCAATGTGACCAAGGCAGCAGTGCCACAAGTATGTGGGACTATCATTATCAACCTTACATCATTTGGCATTCACACTATGAATATGTGTAACATCACGTTCGAGATTCAATAAAAATAAACCATTGACCAGCAGGCATGACCATAAAACACATCTCTCATATAAATAGAACAACCATTATTCTCGGATTTAAATGAGTAGCCATCTTGCATTAAACGAAATCCAGATAAAATGTTCATGCTCAAAGCTGGCACTAAATAACAATTATTGAGGTTTAAAACTAATCCTGAAGGTAGATTCAGAGGTAGCGTTCTGACAGTGATCACATCGACCTTGGAACCATTCTCGACGCGCATCGTCACCTCACCCTTCGTCAGTCTCCGCTTATTCCGCAGCTCCCGCTTTGAGTTAAAAATGTGTGCAGCCGCACAGGTATCAAATATCCAAGAGCTACTACGAGCACTGGTAAGGTACACATTAATAACATGTATATCATATATACCTTTGGCATTGTCAGCCTTCTTATCTGCTAAGTACTTGGGGCAGTTTGCTTCCAGTGACCATTTCCCTTGCAATAAAAGCACTTAGTCTCAGGCTTGGGTCAATTCTTTGGGTCCTTCCGAGCAACTGACTTACTGGGCACGGCAACTCCCTTGCCGTCCTACTTGAAGTTCTTCTTACCCTTGCCTTTCTTGAAACTAGTGGTCTTATTCACCATCAACACTTGATGTTCCTTTTTGATCTCCACCTCCACTGATTTCAGCATTGAATATAACACAGGAATGGACTTCTCCATCCCTTGCATACTGTAGTTCATCACAAAGCTCTTGTAGCTAGGTGGAAGCGACTGGAGGATCCTGCCAATGACCGAGTCATTTGGAAGATGAACTCCCAGCTGAGACAAGCGGTTGTGCAACCCAGACATTTTGAGTATATGCTCGCTGACAGAACTGTCTTCCTCCATCTTACAAATATAGAACTTGTCGG
Organism: Aegilops longissima; assembly: GCA_021605205.1. Taxonomy (NCBI): domain Eukaryota; kingdom Viridiplantae; phylum Streptophyta; class Magnoliopsida; order Poales; family Poaceae; genus Aegilops; species Aegilops longissima. The sequence continues at coordinate 597,315,780 of CM038676.1, read as the reverse complement.
AGTTTTCATATCTCTTGACCCGGGCATGAGCTTGGAAAACCATTTTCAACTCTTGGAACATCTCATATGCTCCGTGTTGCTCAAAATGCTTTTGGAGCCTCGGTTCTAAGCTGTAAAGCATGCCACATGAACCAGGGAGTAATCATAACTACGCGACTGCCAGGCGTTCATAAAGTCTTGATTTGCTGGGAAAATGGGTGTGTCACCTAGCGGTGCATCAAGGACATATGCTTTCTTGGCAGCTATGAGGATGATCCTCAAGTTACGGACCCAGTCCATATAGTTGCTACCATCATCTTTCAGCTTGGTTTTCTCTAGGAACGGGTTGAAGTTGAGGGCCACATTAGCGTGGGCCATTTTGTCAACAGGATAGATTGCAAAGACAATTTTAGACTAAGTTCATGATAATTAAATTCATCTAATCAAATTATTTAATGAACTCCCACTCAGATAGACATCCCTCCAGTCATCTATGTGATACATGATCCGAACGACTAGGCCGTGTCCGATCATCACGTGAGACAGACTAGTCATCAACGGTGAACATCTCCATGTTTATCGCATCTACTATACGACTCATGTTCAAACTTTCGGTCTCTCGTGTTCCGAGGCCATGTCTGTACATGCTAGGCTTGTCAAGTCAACCTAAGTGTTTCGCATGTGTAAATCTGGATACACCCGTTGTATTTGAACGTTAGAATCTATCACACCCAATCATCACGTGGTGCTTCTAAACAACGAACCTTCACAACGGTGGACACTTAGGGGGAACACATTTCTTGAAATTTTAGTGAGGGATCATCTTATATTTGCAACCGTCGTTCTAAGAAAATAAGATGTAAACATGATTAACATCACATGCAAATCATAAAGTGACATGATATGGCCAATATCATCTTGCACTTTTGATCTTCATCTTTGAGGCGCGAGATGATCACCATCGTCACCGGCATGACACCATGATCTGCATCATCGTGTCTTCATGAAGTTGTCTCGCCAACTATTACTTCTACTACTATGTCTCACGGTTAGCAATAAATTAAAGTAATTACATGGTGTTTATATTGACTCACAGGTCATATAATAAATAAAGAAAACTCCTATGGCTCCTGCCGGTTGTCATACTCATCGACATGCAAGTCATGGTTCCTATTACAAGAACATGATCAATCTCATAGATCACGTATATAATTCATCACATCCTTTTGGCCATATTACATCACGTAGCATACTCTGCAAAAACAAGTTAGATGTCCTCTAATTGTTGTTGCATGTTTTACGTGGCTGCTATGGGTTTCTAGCAAGAACGTTTCTTACCTACACAAAAGCCACAACAGTGATGTGCCAATTGCTATTTACCCTTCATAAGGACCCTCTTCATCGAATCTGATCTGACTAAAGTGGGAGAGACAGACACCCGCTAGCCACCTTATCCAACAAGTGCATGTCAATCAGTGGAACCCGTCTCACGTAAGCGTACGTGTAAGGTCAGTCTGGGCCGCTTCATCCCACAATGCTGCCAAATCAAGATAGGACTAGTAACGGTAAGCAAATTGAACAAATCATCGCCTAGAGCTACATGTGTTCTACTCGTGCATAGAATCTACGCATAGACCTTGCTCATGATGCCACTGTTGGGGAACATAGTAATAATTCAAAAAATTCCTACATGTCACCAAGATCAATCTAGGAGAAGCTAGCAAGGAGAGAGAGGGAGTGCACCTTCATACACTTGAAGATCGCTAAGTGAAGCATTACAAGAACGTGGTTGATGGATTCGTACTCGCGGCGATTCAAATCGCGGAAGATCTGATCCAAGCCCCGAACGGATGGCGCCTCCGCGTTCAACACACGTACAGCCCTGGGACGTCTCCTCCTTCTTGATCTAGCAAGGCGAGAGGAGAAGTTGAGGGAGAACTCCGGCAGCACGACGGCGTGGTGGTGGAGCTCGTGGTTCTCTCGCATAGCTTCGCTACGCTCAACGGAGGAGGAGGAGGAGTTGGAGGTGGCTGGGGCTGGGGTGCAGCTCCCATGCAACTGCCCATTATATATAGGGGTGGAGGTGGCTGGTTTCTTGCCCTCCAAGTCCATTGGGGCGTTGGCAAAGGTGGGAGGAAATAAATCACATCCTTTTCCTTCCCCACCGATTGTTATCCCCCTTTTTTAGGGATCTTGATCTTATCCCTTCGGGATATGATCTTATTCCTTCTAAGGGGGGATCTTTGTGCGCCTTGACCAGGGGTGTGGGGCCTTGGCCCCACTACCCACGTTCATGTGGATCCCCCATGCAGTTGGGCCCCACTCTAGAACCTTCTAGAACCTTCCCGGTACAATACAGACAAATCCAGAACATTTTCCGGTGGCCAAAATAGGACTTCCCATATATAAATCTTTACCTCCGGACAATTCCAGAACTCCTCGTGACGTCCGGGATCTCATCCGAGACTCTGAACAACTTTCGGTAACCACATTCAATTCCCATTACAACTCTAGCATCACCGAACCTTAAGTGTGTAGACCCTACGGGTTTGCGAACCACGCAAAGATGACCGAGATGCCTCTCCGTCCAATAACCAATAGCGGGATCTGGATACCCATATTGGCTCCCACATGTTCCATACTGATCTCATCGGATGAACCACGATGTCTGGGATTCAATCAATCCCGTATACAATTCCCTTTTTCCATTGGTATGTTACTTGTCCGAGATTCGATCATCGGTATCCCTATACCTTGTTCAATCTCGTTACCGGCTAGTCTCTTTACTCGTTCCATAACGCATGATCCCGTGGCTAACTCGTTAGTCACATTGAGCTCATTGTTGTTGGGGAACGTAGTAATTTCAAAAAATTCCTACGCACACGCAAGATCATGGTGATGCATAGCAACGAGCAGGGAGAGTGAGTCCACGTACCATCGTAGACCGAAAGCAGAAGCATTAGCACAACACAGTTGATGTAGTCGTACGTCTTCACGATCCGACCGATCCAAGTACCAAACGTACGGCACCTCCGAGTTCAGCACACGTTCATCTCGATGACGTTCCACGAACTCCGATCCAGCAGAGCTTCACGGGAGAGTTTTGTCTGCACGATGGCGTGATGACGGTGATGATGTTGCTACCGACGCAGGGCTTCGCCTAAGCACTGCTACGATATGACCGAGGTGGAATATGGTGGAGGGGGGCACCGCACACGGCTGGAAGAGATCAATAGATCAACTTGTGTGTCTATGGGGTGCCCCCCTCCCCGTATATAAAGGAGTGGAGGAGGGGAGGGGCCGGCCCTCTCTATGGCGCGCCCTGGGGAGTCCTACTTCCACCGGGAGAAGGATTCCCCCCTTCCATGTAGTAGGAGTAGGAGTCAAGGAAAGGGAAGAGAGCAGAGAAGGAAGGAGGGGGCGCCGCCCCTCCCCCTAGTCCAATTCGTACTAGGCCTTGGGGGGGGGGCGCAGCCTGCCTCTCTCTCTCTCTCCCTTAAAGCCCAATAAGGCCCATATACTCCCCGGTGAATTCCCGTAACTCTCCGGTACTCCGATAAATACCCGAATCAATCGGAACCTTTCCGATGTCCAAATATAGTCATCCAATAAATCGATCTTTACGTCTCGACCATTTCGAGACTCTTCGTCATGTCCCTGATCTCATCCGGGACTCCAACCTACCTTAGGTACATCAAAACACATAACTCAAAATATAAATCATCACCGAACGTTAAGTGTGCGGACCCTGCGGGTTTGAGAACTATGTAGACATGAATGAGACACGTCTCCGGTCAGTAACCAATAGGGGAACCTGGATGCTCATATTGGCTCCCACATATTCTACAAAGATCTTTATCGGTCAAACCGCATAACAACATACGTTGTTCCCTTTGTCATCGGTATGTTACTTGCCCGAGATTTGACCGTCCGTATCTTAATACCTAGCTCAATCTCGTTACCGGCAAGTCTCTTTACTCGTTCTGTAATGCATCATCCTGCGACTAACTCATTAGTCACATTGCTTGCGAGGATTATAGTGATTTGCATTACCGAGAGGGCCCAGAGATGCCTCTCCCACAATCGGAGTGACAAATCCTAATCTCGATCTATGCCCACTCAACAAACACCATCGGAGACACCTGTAGAGCACCTTTATAATCACACAGTTACGTTGTGATGTTTGATAGCACACAAAGTGTTCCTCCGGTATTCGGGAGTTGCATAATCTCATATTCGTAGGAACATGTATAAGTCATGAAGAAAGCGATGGCAACACACTAAACGATCAAGTGCTAAGCTAGCGGAATGGGTCAAGTCCATCACATCATTCTCTAATGATGTGATCCCGTTAATCAAATGACAACTCATGTCTATGGCTAGGAAACTTAACCATCTTTGATGCAACGAGCTAGTCAAGTAGAGGCATACTAGTGACACTTTGTTCGTCTATGTATTCACGCATGTACTAAGTTTCCGGTTAATACAATTCTAGCATGAATAATAAACATTTATCATGAAATAAGGCAATAAATAATAACTTTATTATTGCCTCTGGGGCATATTTCCTTCAATTATGATGATGCATTACTGAGTGGGCCCAGAGATACCTCTCCGTCATACGGAGTGACAAATCCCAGTCTCGATTCATATCAACCCAACAACCACTTTAGGAGACACCTGTAGTGCACCTTTATAGCCACCCAGTTACGTTGTGATGTTTGATACACCCAAAGCATTCCTATGGTATCCGGGAGTTGCACAATCTCATGGTCTAATGAAATGATACTTGACATTAGAAAGGCTCTAGCAAACGAACTACGTGATCTTGTGCTATGCTTAGGATTGGGTCTTGTCGATTACATCATTCTCCTAATGATGTGATCCCGTTATCAATGAGATCCAATGTCCACGGTCAGGAAACCACAACCATCTATTGATCAACGAGCTAGTCAATTAGAGGCTCACTAGGGACATGTTGTGGTCTATGCATTCACACATGTATTACGGTTTCCAGTTAATACAATTATAGCATGAACAATAGACAATTATCATGAACAAGGAAATATAATAATAACTATTTTATTATTGCCTTTAGGGAATATTTCCAACAGCTCTCTCATCTAGTTTGTACTTGTAATCGTGCATCGCTCAAGGCATCCATTGAAAGACATATTTGCAATCAATCAATCTCAAGATGTGTTCAACGTTTTCTTCTCTGGATCTCTTTATTTGTGAGTAGTTCGGTGCAACATCCCAATTTTTAATTTGGATGTTATACATAAATCATCATATGCATATCATATTTTTTTCTTGCATTTTGTTGAGATCCTAGAAATCTTTAGCAACTCAAGGACCCAAGGGAGAGAGTTGGAGGTTTCACAAAATTCATATTTGAATTTATTTCAAATTTGAATAAGGGATAAATTTAATTTTATTATTTTCTTCAATTATTTCCATTATTAAAATATATGAGAGAAGATAATATTACTTCTTCAAACTAAGAGAAATATTGGAGAAAGAAATTTAAAATCAAATTATGGTTTTATTGGTATTTTATTGGAATTAGAAAAATATGCATTTTTGAAAATTGCATTCCTAGGCCACAAAATGTTCACTTTGTCCTAAAAATTTTATTTAGACGGTGAAAATGGTTTTTGGTATTTCTTTAGATATTTTTAGATTTTATTAGGATTTTGTTTCGGGTGAAATTATTAAAAAAATATCTTCGTCGCCCGACTAGGCCGAAGGCCTAGCCGAGCTAGGCCGGCCCAGCCGCCGCCGCCGACATCGCCGCGCGCCGCCTTGCCCCTCTCGCAAGCCGCCTCGCCCTCCCCCTTTAAAAGTCGAACCCTATGGCCCCATGGACCCTGAGTCGCCGCCGCGCTGCCGCCTTCCTCGCAACCCCGCGCCGCCTCCTACCACCGGGTCGTTCCCTCAAGACCGTCCGCCATTGCCGACGATTGCCGCCGCCGACTGTCATTGCCGAGTTGGTACGAACTGGTCAAACCCCGGGGTTTTTTTCGGTTCGGTTTAGTTTCGGTTTTATTAGTTACTGAACTTTTGTTCGTTCATTTTAACGAATGCTTTCCGTCGATTAAGTTCAGCTAGCGAATTCGCACCATAAGATTTTGCTTTTTAGTTTATTTTCGGCCAGGGACCTATCCACGAATAGTTTCATTGCGATTTAGCCCCTGATCTTTAAACTAGCATAACTTTTTACTCATCTATCCAAATTAGATGAAACCAACGCCTAAATCTTTGTATCATTCTGTTCTTTCCGATTAACCGACTTGAACATGATTTTGGTACTGTAAAATTTGAGTTTAGTCCAGATTAGTAAACGATCTTGTTTCTTTCGTATTTTGAGTTTCGTTGCTCCGTTTGGGTTGAATCTTTTTGCAAATCGTAGCTAATCACATGTACCTAATGTTAAGATCTAATCCACGTGATAATAAAGATGTTAGGTTTGACTCTTGTTAGTTTAAGCCGTTTGCTTGTTTTGTGTTCCATTTGGATCTTTTCTCGGTTTTTCTCGTGTTTCGTCGGAGTGATTGCTTATGTATGCTATTGTTTGTCTACGCTAGATTAGACGGAGTGCGAAGCTTGTTACCACGAATCTCTAGAGTTTGCATATTGTCAGCAAGGCAAGTTACACTTCCATCATACTCTTTTATACCCAGATTTTACTATGCATTAGTTCTGCCCCTCAAATAATTGCATGAGTAGGATTGGGAACATGTGGTTTTGGTTGTAGTGCTTGAGGTAGGAACCTAATACATTTTGATCACCCCGGGAATATATGTTATGCTTATTATTGCTTAGCCATGCTCGTAGACGGGCATTGGATCGTGATTTACAGATGGAAGTTTGAGAGTTATTTTAATCATGGATAACATTAAGGTGGCAACTTTAATATACATCTGGGTGGATTTGTTGAGGCACCTGGGGAACCCAGTGTTGCCTGTTTTTGGAAATCCCGAAGAACCCGTGTGATTATCCTATGGAATGCCACCTAGGATCAAAGGGATCATAAGATTATTCATGCTTGAAACTTCCGTGTGCAGCCACAAGCCATTATGGGATCTAGCATAGTTGAGTAAGTTGTGTGAGCTCTTGAAGAGGTGGACTAGCAGATGTATGGGAAAGTAGGTGTACCGGTCATCGCGGAGTAGAGAGTTTTTTTTGAAACTGTCGGAGTAGAGAGTTAATGCATCAGAAAGACTATGTCTCAATCATCCGATCATGGATGCAGTCGAGTCTTGTGGGGAAAAGTCCGCAAACCTCTGCAGAGTGTATAAACTAATCATGGTTAGCTGTGTCCCCGGTTATGTACATCTTGAGTATCTAGTACTTGAATCTATTGATGTGATCTCATCACATTACTTTAATTAATTTGATTTGGGTTAATAATGATATTTTTAATTAGGATTTGAGTTGGGTTTACCTTCACAAATATTGACAACTTGGGAGTAGTTCAATAAATTTATTCCTTTGTTGTAGGGAAAAACTAGCTTTATGCAAAATCATAAACTTACAGCCCCCACCAGCCAAATATTGCATGTAGATATAGTTCTTTCATTTCATTGCTTTACAGTGTAACTCTGCCAGCATATTCAATGTGCTGACTTACATGGCTGCAACATCTCATGCTGCAGACTACTCAGACAACAAATAAGGTGCGATAGGTCAGTGTTTTGCACTCAGCTATGCCGTTGGAGTTGATGGACTCATTTAATTTTGAAGCTTCCGCGGTTATCTAGTTTAGATGGCCTTGAGCCATGATATTTTTGTGTAATCATACTCTTTATGAGGACTCGATGTAATAAGTGTGTGATTGAAACTCTGTTATAATTCCTCGAGTATTGTGCGTGTCAGCATTACCAATCTAGGGATGACACTGATGCATAGAGACTTGACCATTTCAGGTCTGGTCACTGCAAGATGGTATCAGAGCACATGCTGACTGTAGGACGCGACCACTAGAATGAGCCACAAGATTTCTCTTCTCTACTCATTTCTAATTCTCCTCTCTTTCTACTCTATAGATGGCGGATCCCAGGAACAAGTTCACTCAGCCGGATGACGACACCCCTTTCGGAAAACACTTGAAGGAAGCTTCGCGGGGACTTTCTCTACATCTGTACCAGAAGAGGAACGCTGGAAGATCAAAGTCTGGGTACCTGGGAGGACATTTGCGCCAACAACGGAGCGTATTTCTCGGTGTACTAGAGTAGGGGTACCCTAGTATCCCGAACTTGTGCACGGGCAGTCGCAGCACCCCGTGGCAAGGCTTGCCTGGTGACTGCCAAGGTCCTCCGCGGCTCCATTGGAGCCATTCAAGAACAAAGTATTTAAGTCAAGGAGACAAGGCCCCGGCAAGAGGAGCTTGCCGGGAAGGCCAACCAAGGCACCTACGAGACAAGGCCCCGGTAAGAGGAGCTTGCCGGGAAGGCCCAGTGAGCAACAAGCTTCCAGACGTGACAAGACGACGACCGCGGCGAGGCGCTTGCCGCAGCAGGCTACCACATTCAGAATTACGCCCAGCACGCCCACCAACGTGTCGCCTCGACCTTATCAAAAGCGCGGCAAGAGGTTGTGCAGCATAAGGGCGCTGTGGCAAGCGGTGCGATAATATTTCCATCGTGGCAAGCGGTGGCGCCCCGGACGGTCCCTTTCCGCACCGTTTAGGCGCGACGAGACGGCATTTAATGCCTTTGTCCCCGCCGCCGTGGTTAGGTATGATACATCGTATAAGTAGCTGTACCAACCACGACTCCTTTTACGCTTTTTGCCCTTTGTCTACGCTTGCCACCTGTCGGAGACCCCTTGAGCATATAAAAGGAGGCCCATGCGCAACGAGAAGGGGTTCGCCTCATTCGAAACCAGAGAACACGACGCTAGGTCTTGTAGCTCTCAGCGCCCCTAGCAAGAACACAATACAATCGACAAGCAGCAGAGGAGTATTATCTCTCCGGAGATCTCCGTTGGGTAATTGCTCGTGCTTCGCCGATCTGCTCTTCGTCGGCGACTCCGCCCCCACCGAACCGAAGGGGCTCGGTCCGCCGTCCCATAGGTGTTCGTGGGTCCGATCAGCTTCCCCGACATCTTTGGCGCGCTGTAGGGCGCCGAGGCTGTGTGAACCTGATCCAGCGCTCACACGAGCTACATCTTCATCATTTTCATCGACATGCCACCGAAGAAGAAGGCTTCGCGGCGGCAGCAGCCGCCCACGCCTATCCCACCGCCACCGAGCAAACGAATGGTGGGTAGACACCGCGAAGGGCGGTGTCGACGAAGGAGTCCACGCTATGCCAAGTCCAAGGACAAGGCCGCGCGACCTCGGCGTCCGACACGCACCGCGCCCATCTCAGAGGAGCGGACCGACAGCGCCATGGTATTCACAGCACCATACGCCGTTGGATCAAGATCGAGCCGGTGGATCCCGAGGCCTCAAGACCAGCATGCACGCCAACAGGCCGGCACGAAGCGAGGCATCGGTCGCTCGGACGGAATATCGCTCCTTCTAACATAGTTAGAGTCCGAGCATATCCCGCCTCGCACTGCTCGCCATCGCCACCCACCACTCCAGCAGAAGCTTTGGCGAGAGCTCAACTACTCCTGGATTACCCTCCAACAGCCGACAAGGTCGAGTGGAGGGCCACCATCCAGAGTCTCATCGGCTTCGCCAACGGCGACACTCCGCGGCAACCAAGCACATCGCTGCCGCGGTAGGACGACAAGGCGCGGGCCGGTGGCATTTAAACCGAGGGGTGCAACCACCATGCACACTCCGCCCCGAAGGCCAAGATCGCCAACTCGTCGGATCCACCTTGACAGCGACTCCACCGCGTCATCGGATTCACGAGCTCGTCGCGATCAGCGCCAAGTTCTTCACGAACGACAGCAAGAAGACGCTCGAACTCACATCGAGCGCCGAAGAGAAGCGCGCGTCAATCCGACCAGCGCCGGGCCCTTCTGTCGACATGCATGCGCCGGGGAACCAGCGACTTGTCAGACGCGTAGGTTGCCGTATGCTCACTCGTGAGCTGCGGCAAGTCCAATGGCCCAGCAAGAAGAATTTTAAGCCAGACGTACCAGAGAAGTACGACGGCAAGACGCACCCATCGGAGTTCCTCAGCATCTAAACCATCGCGGTGCAGGCTGCCAGGGGGCGAGACGACAAGATTCTGGCCAACTACTTTCCGCTGGTACTCAAGCCCAATGTCAGATCCTGGCTCATGCACTTGCCGGACAACTCCATATCCTCTTGGGCGGATCTATGCCATCAGTTTGCCGGCGCCTTCACAGGCGGCCACAAGTCTCATGGCCAAGAGAGCGACCTTCACCTGCTCGCCCAGAAGGAAGGAGAGCCCCTGCGCAAGTACATTCAGAGATTCAGCCGCGTACAGCACAACATCTCAGATGTCCACCCTGCCAGGGTGATCAGCGCTGCTCCATCGTAACGCGTAAATCGCAGGATGCGGAGGAGATGGCGATGTGCAAGATCGTAGACGCTGGAGCTATATGCCCTGGCCGACAAGTGTGCACGTGCTGAGGAAGGGAGGAAACTCCCCGGAGAGAATGTAGAAGCAGGAGGATCTGACAGTGAGGAGGCCGCCCCGGCAAAGAAAAGCCGCGGCGGAATAACAGGAAAAAGAAAGGCAAAGATGTGCTAGTTGTCGAGCAGTCCAGCAACGAAGGTGGCGCCAAGAAGGCCAAAGTTGGTAGCTCCGACAAGGAGGTTGCCGCGGGAACCAACTGCCAGGCTGTGGCGGTCGCCGACAAGCAGGACGGCTCCAACAAGCAGTACTGCAAGATCCACCGCACCAAGGGCCATGACCTCCAGAGCTGCAAGAAGGTCGAGCAGCTTGTCGAGCAGCAAAAGGCTGAGTACGAGCAGCGCGACAAGGAGAAGGCTCAGGAAGGTGCTAGAGGATCCAGCAAGAAACGTCCCGGCCGGGGAGGATGCCGCGGCAAGGCCAAGCAGCGGCAAGGAGAAAGGCCTCCCCGCGGTCGCGACAAGGATGAAGATGACGACGACGATGAAGACATGGATGATGACGAGGCTGATGAGCAGGAGTTCCAGAAAGCCATAGAGGTCTTGTGCGTTGACGGCGGTGCTTCTCTGCATACTTCACACCGCCAACTCAAGCAATGGATGCGGGAAGTCAATGTGGCAGAACCATCCGTCGAGTCACGCAAGCCTCTGAAATGGTCTAGCACGCCTATCATGTTTGATATTGAGGACCACCCTGATCGCATAACTGCGGTCGGGTGCTTGCCGATGTTGGTTTCACCAACTATCCACAACCTCAAGGTCACTAAGATATTAGTTGACGGCGGGCCGCTTGAACCTGATCTCCTCGCCGTACTCCGTAAACTCCAAATCCCCGACAACAGCTCAAGAGACCGGCACATTCCAAGGAATCAATCCGAAGGAGCAAGTCAAGGGAAAGATCACGCTGCCGGTGACATTCGCATCGAAGTTGAACTTCAGGATCGAGAGGGTCACTTTTGACGTTGCTGATTTTCCATTGCCTTACAATGGAATACTTGGCCGCCCAGCACTCGCCAAATTCATGGCAGCCTCTCACTATGCATACAACTTGTTGAAGATGCTAGGCCCGATAAGTGTCATCTCTGTCCTCGGCGACAAGAAGGATGCTCTTATCTGCGCCGACAAGATCTACCGGAAGCAGCTGCTGCAACAGATAGCAAGTCACTTGTCACTGAAGCCCCGGGGAAGAAGACCAAGTCCGCAAGAGTTCGATGCCCACTCCGCAAGCGCACCTCTTCGAGTGCTGCGCCACCGCCGAGGACGCACCATCGAGCTCCACCGCAAGTGTAAGAAGACGATGGCAGCTCCGCCAGAGACCAAGAAGGTGTCCGCCAAGGAGGACGGCGCTGGTGGTACCTTCACCATCAGTTCCACTCTCGACCCTAAATAGGAAGGCGCGCTCATTGCTTTCCTGCGGGCGAACGTCGACGAGTTTGCATGGCAACCGTCTGACATCCCCGTGTTCCTGTGAGTAATTGAGCTCCATCTTGCCGTCTGTCCTCATGCGCGGCCCGTCAAGCAGAAAGTCAGGAAGCAAGCAGTGGAGCGCCAAGAATTCATCGCAGAAGAGATCAAGAAGTTGGAAGCAGCAGGCCTTGTCAGAGGAGTGCTCCATCCTACGTGGTTGGCAAATCCTGTAGTCGTGCGTAAGGCAAACGGAAAATGGAGGCTTTGTATCGACTTTACCGATGTTAATCAAGCTTGTCCCAAAGATCCATTTCCCTTGCCACGTATCGACCAGATTGTTGACTCCACAGCCGGATGTGATTTGCTTTCATTTCTTGATGCATACTCAGGATATCATCAGATCTTCATGGCAGAAGAGGATGAGGAGAAGACCGCATTCATCACCCCATGTGGCACATACTGTTTCATACGGATGCCTTTTGGTTTAAAGAATGCTGGTTCAACATTTGCAAGAGTAGTCCATCACGCTTTTGAACCGCAAATACACAGAAATGTGGAAGCCTACATGGATGACATAGTGGTCAAAAGCAAGGACAGGGCGACTCTGATTCAAGATTTAGATGAAACCTTTGCGAATCTGCGCAAGATCAACCTCAAGCTCAAGCCCGAGAAGTGAGTGTTTGAGTCCTCCGCAAGCTTCTCGGTTCTTCGGTCTCAGCGGGAATTGAAGCCAATCCCGACAAGATCAAGGCCATTGAGCAGATTGAAGCACCAAAGCGCCAAGGATGTACGAAGACTTGCCGGTTGCGTGGCTGCTCTCAGCAGGTTTATCTCTAGGTCTGCTGAGCGTGCCCTGCCATTTTTCAAAATATTGAAAAAGGCAGGTCCAATGAAATGGACTCCGGAAGCGGAGGCTACGCTGCAGGACCTAAAGAGATACCTGTCCTCCACTCCAATACTTGTCGCACCTAAGCCACAATAGAAGTTGCTGCTCTATATAGCGGCAACCAATCAAGTGGTTAGTGCTGCGTTAGTAGCGGAGAGGGAGGCGGATGATGAGCCAGCAACCACGGCAGAGACATCCAGCGACAAGCAGAGGGCTTCACCAGCAAGCTTTGGTCCCGACAAGGATGGATCTGCGCAGACGCAGGAGAAGATGCGAAAAGGATGGTGCAGCGCCAGTTTACTTTTGTCGGCCTCTTCTGCAGGGGCTAGGTCAAGGTACTCGTGTGTAGAAGTTGCTTTTCGCCTTCTCATGGCCTCGAGAAAGCTTCGCCATTACTTCCAAGCACACGAGATCACAGCTTGTCACTGCTTTCCGCTGAAGAGGATACTGCAAAATCCAGAGGCAACAGCAGGATTGTCGAGTGGGCACTGAACTGTCAAGCTTTGGTCTCAAGTTTGAGACCACCTCAACTATCCAAAGCAGAGCGCTACGGAGTTCATAGCAAATGGACGCCAACACAGATGAAGAAATTCCAGAAACGATCATCCCCGTCAAGGAAGCGAGCAAATAGTGGCTGATGTACTTGATGGTGCCTTCGCCATAAAGCGCCGGTGTCAAGGCGTGCTGCTTGTCGCACCCACCGGAGAGCACCTCAAGTACATAGTCCAGATGCACTTTCCCAAGGAGCAAGCAACAAACAATACAGCAGAGTATGAAGGTTTGCTTGCCGGCCTCAGGATCGCAGTGGACCTTGGGATCAAGAAGCTCATTGTCAGGGGTGACTCACAGCTTGTCATCCGCCAAGTTAACAAGAATTATCAGAGCCCGTTTATGGAAGCTTATGTTGATGAAGTGAGGAAGCTAGAAGAGCACTTTGACGGCCTACAGACGGAATATATTCCAAGGGCTCAGAACGACATTGCTGATGGCTTGTCAAAGTGCGCCGCACTCAAGTTACCTGTGGAACCAGGGATCTTTGTGCTCAAGCTGACTCAACCGTCTGTAACACCATCACCTGGACAAACAAGAAGAGGAAGTTGATTTCGGTGACTATTTTCCGACAGAGCTCCCGAGGCCGCCGCCAAGAAGGTCCCTGTGATCAACACCAAGAGTGCCGAGGCGCAGTCTGCCCGACAAGCCCTAGGGTTTGTTCCGCAGCGCACGCCCGACAAGTTTTGCTCCGCCAAGCTTGCCGGGGAACATCAAGCTCCGGCTGAGCCGCGGGTTCTCGCCGTAGAAGCGGATGTTCCCGCAGCAGCAGATAGGCCTTTAGTCCTTGTTGTCGAGCCGCAAGCTCCAGCATGGGCACAACAGATCATCCGTTTCCTTCAGACAGGAGAACTTCCCGAAGATCAAGAAGAAGCGGAAAGAGTAGCCCGGCAGTCAAGTATGTACCAGTTTGTCGACATCACACTGTACAGAAGAAGACTCAACAATGTGAAATTGAAGTGTATTCGCCGGGAAGATGGTCATAAGCTGTTGGAAGAGATACATGGAGGCATATGTGGTCACGACATTGGCGCAAGAGCACTTGCCGCAAAGCATTCCGCAAGGTTTCTTTTGGCCGACAGCCTCCGTGATGCAACCGCACAAGTAACCAAGTGTGAAGCATGCCGCCCATTCCAAGTAGATACACCAGCCAGCTCAAGCTCTCCGACGATCCCTTTATCCTGGCCATTTTCGTCCGGGGCTCGACATCCTTCGCCCCTTTCCCCGAGCTGTCGGGCTTTTGAGTACTTGTACGCTGCAACCGACAAGTTTACAAAGTGGCCGGAAGTGGAAGCAGGAGGAAGGTGACAGACAACAAGCAGTCAGTTATTCAAGTCAATTGTTTGCCGCTTCGAATCCCTAACAGGATCATCACCGACAACGGCACGCAATTCACGAGCCGCACTCTTCATGCAGACGCCCAAGATCTTGGCGCCAAGGTCTGCTTCGCTTCGCTGCTCATCCGAGAAGTAACGGTCAAGCGGAAAGGGCAATGCTGGCGTGCTGCGCGGCTCAAGACCGTAACTTTCGACAGCTGCATAAGTGCGGAAGAAACTGGATTGAGGAGCTGCCGGTGGTTCTTGGTCGATCAGACGACGCCAAATCGAGCCACCGCCGCACACCTTTTGCTCTAGTCTATGGAGCAGAGGCAGTTCTCCCCACGGAACTCGTGATACGGGTCACCTCGAGTGCTCGCTATGATGAGCTCGAGCAAGAGCAGCCATGCATAAGATGATGCACCGCTTCCTTGAGGAGGACCATCTTCGTGGATGTTTTCGAGCTGCTCGATACAGCAAGCTTTGCGCCGCTACCATAGCCGCAGTTAATGCCGAAGTCTCGAGGAAGGCGACCTTGTTCTTCGGCGCGTTCAGTCCGCCAAGAATTCCAAGAAAGTTGACGCCGAAGTGGGAAGGCCCTTATCGGGTGAAACGAGTCACTAGGCCTGGCGCTGTCCACCTTGAGACCGAAGATGGCATTCCGGTGAGCAACTCCTGGAACATCGAGCATCTTCGTAAGTTTTACTCAGATGCGCGGTTGCCGGAACCTGTTCCGGCAACCACCTTTTGTACAAGTCTTACCGATGTTGCATATAATCCTTTGTACAAAGCCGGGCGCAGACCCCGTGCATAAGTAAAGCTCATGTGCTCCGCACAGCTTGTCAATTTCATGCTTTCATCATTTTATTGCATGTGTTATCCGACACTTTGTGCAGCACCCACACCCGTAAGCAATAACGAGCCGCAAGGCTCCATAACTTTATTTTCTTATTTCTCTTTCTCAAAAGGAAGGTTCCTCGCACACAAGTTTGCCGGGGTGGGGGAGGAGAAGATAATGGTGTGGACCAAGCGCCGCCAAGGAAGTTTCGCTTTATCGGAAGCAAACGATGTAAAAGCTAAGTTGCCAAAGTTTGAGCAATCAGTTTTAAATTTTTAAGTTATCTTCCTCAATGACCGTGCTTTGTATGGAAAACCTCAGCGCGGAGGAACCAACTCAGAGCTAGTTGCGCCTTACTTTGTTTCGAGTCCGCCAACAACTTAAGTGAGCTGCAACTAGTTGCATAAGGTTGCTTGTCGGAAGCGGCACCGCCAAAGAAGCTGCCGACGTTCAAGACTCAGCCATGCAAAGGTGCTCATACCGACAAGTTCCCTAAGAGCGAGGGCAAAACATACAAAGGAAGGACTCAAGTAAAGGAAATAACATAGCAATTACTACCCGAAATAAAGTTATATTACAAGATCGCTTGTCGCAGCTCTAATAAGTTGTTCACATAACTTGACCAGCAGCGACAAGGAAAAGATAAAATGGGCGGCCTAATCTACGCGGTCGCCATCAACCCTCTTGATCCCGCTCACCCTGTCCACAATGGGTGCGACGAGGGTCTTGAGCGCCTCCACATCAGCATCCGGCGGCAAGGATTTGAGGACGCGGTGAAGCTAAGGCCTGGATTGCGGAAGGCCACCTTCATCAGACCTTCCGAGAGCTCCTCACAGATCCGCGCGACCTCGCCAGCTGCTTTGGGATCTCTTCCAAGTCGCTGGAGAGCCGCCACCATGCCCTTGAAGAACAAGCTGAGCTTGGCGCTGGGTTGAGGTGCTCATCGAGGAATATCCGAGATCCACCATCCCCAGCTCCACCAGCTCCCCGTCGATGGCGGGCGTAATATTCACGAGACCTCGGTCCAAGGCTCCACATTCTCCCCGAAGGTGCTCGCGGCAGAGCACTCGCCAACAGCGCCTGGCCGGCCTTGATCTTCTCCAACAAGGCCACCTCCCGCCTCCTTGGCGCCGGCCCAGCCGTCCGTGATCAAGGTGGTCAACTTCAGCTCGAGATCTGCCTTGGAGTCCTTGACGGTTCTGAGCTCCTTGCTCCTCTCGGCGAGACGGCCCTGTAGCTCGCCAAGAGTATAGGCGTCCTTCTCGCGCTCGTGCTTGAGTGCAGCAAGCTCCTCGCCGCTCTTTTGGAAGTTGTCCTCCAGCTGCGTCACCTTCGTCTCCAACTCCTTCTTGGCGGCCTCGGCAGCTGCGGCAGCATCCCTTGCTTCCTTGAGAGCCCCGCCAAATGTCTGCTCGCGCGCGGCAAGCTCCTCCTCATGTCTCGCTAAGATTTATCTTCACAGCCAGCCGCCTTCCTCGCAGAGATAGCTTCGGCGGCAAGTCATTGCCGCTTCTTCAACTTCAGCCCTCTCGAGGATGAAGGCCTTGCGCCTCGGCGAAGTTGCTCCCACTCCACCGCCAGGATCGGAGAGCTTGGTTGATGCCCCGGAGCTCCTCTCAGGCGCTTTCTATGTTCTGCTCCGCCGCGACAAGCGCTTCCCGGATTCCAGCTTGGCTTGTCGGGCGCGTAGAGAGACAGAGAGCTTCTCAAGCAGCTGCTCCTCTCGACTGCCGCTGCTGCTCGCTGGCCGACCAGCGCCAGCCAGCGGAGGCGAGCAGCTCTTCATCAAAGGTCTCTCCTTCGACCAGCGCCTGAGCTTGACGCCTGGGGAGCTTGATGAAGACGCCATCGCCGCCTTCAGATAGGGCGCCTGGCTGGGACTCTTCGAGTCTGGCGCTGCGGCAGCGGCGGAGGGATCGGCGGTCGGTGTAGCGCCGGGCGCCTCGCGGCCTCGTGGCCGCTGGCGATCGCTGCACTCGCCAGCTTCAAGGCGGCAGCCTTGGCGGCCTCTTCGCCGCAGGGTCATCACCGGTTTTTCCTCGCAACGACGGCGTTGCCGTTGTTGCTGCTTCTCTCGCCGGCGACCTCGGGCCCCATCGGCTCAAGGGCGGATGGATCTCGACGACCAGAAAATGAAGAAAAATCAAGCAGATATTCAATGAGAAAATCAAAAGAAAAATAACCCAAGGGAAATTTTCAGGCAAGAGGATTACCTGCGATGGGATCTGCAGCCGTGGTTTCAACCACCGGAGGGTCGCTGGCGCTATCCCTTGCCGGAGAACTGCCTTTTGCCGGAGAACGCTCCCTTGCCGGGGGATCCTCCCTTGGCGGTGTAGTTGAAGCAGATGGCATGTCAGGAGCGGCTTCAGGGCACTCCTAGTGGGGCTGCTCTGCTCCTACACAAACCAATAGTCAGATATGAGCAAAGGAAGAGCACCCATGCACGCCTGAAAGCAAGAAGTAAACCATATACTTACACTGGGGGCTGCGCTGGGGGCTGCTTTGTGGAAGAGTCGCCGGGTCCGGCAAGGAGGTCTCGGACGCGCCGCCCGCTGCCGCGGTGGGTTCGCCCTCGATGACAATCACCAGGATCTTGGCCCTCTTCGATGCTCTTCGGGCCAGCGCCCGCAAAGGAACGGGTTCGTAATGAATCAAATCAGATACAAGACAAAGCAACAAATTGAAGAATTACAAGCATCGCAAGGAATCTTACTTTCTTCTTCCTCGAGCTGAGCGCGAGAGATCGAATTCGTTCGCCTCGGCGCGACGAGCTGGAAGAGTAGGTTCCTTGGCCGCTTATGCGGGTGCAAGAGCTGTGGTCCCGGAAGGCCCCGCCCAGCTTGCCGCAGCAGCGTGAGGCGCCCTCCCGGCAACAAGTGCTTGCCGCGGTGGAGCGCTGGCCACGCTGGCGGGCGGTTGTTGGGTCTGCCTGCCGCCCGCCACTTCCCTGCCTTGCGGAGACGCTTTCTTGGTGGGGAGGAGGCGCCTCTGCGGCTCGCCGGCTTCAGCTTCGCTCGGCAGGCTCTTCCTCGCCGCAAGCTCCTCTCGGTCGACAAGGCTTGCCGCTCGCTGCCTCTCCTTCCTCCACGGTGAATCTAAACTCGCCAGGCAGAGTTGCCGCCGCTTCTTCAACCTGGTGGCGGCGCGCTGCATCTCGCCATCGCGGTGTTATGGGGTGAGGCCTTCGCTTCGCCGGGCGGATCGGCACTTCTTCCAAGTTGTCAAGAACACCCGCACGACGCCATCTGCAGGCTCTTGCCAGGTTGGAACAATTCCATGCAAGTCGCACAACGGCATCATTGCACGGATGCGGTCGAACAAGGAATTGTTGCACAATGGAACGACTCCCCTCGGCAACCTGAACCACTCGGGATGATCAGGGTTGGGCTTGAACAGCTCCAGGAGCATCGCATCCAACTCCAAGATGGTGAAATTGAAGTTGAGGCCCGGGCGCAGCCTCATGATATCCGCTGCATTCGAAGTCCCAAGCAGGTCTCCTCCTCTCCGCAAGGGGCGGCGGCGCGGCGAAAAATCTG
The DNA here is from genome assembly GCA_021605205.1 of Aegilops longissima. NCBI lineage: Eukaryota > Viridiplantae > Streptophyta > Magnoliopsida > Poales > Poaceae > Aegilops > Aegilops longissima. The sequence continues at coordinate 597,296,708 of CM038676.1, read as the reverse complement.
CGCCAACGGCGCCATACAAGTGAGTCCGCAAGCCCGAGGCGCAGGATCCGGTGACGGCAATCTTCAATCTAGCATCTTCCGCGCCAAGTTGCTCCAATCGCTACTGCACTATTGGGGTTTGGCGCTGGGCGTAAATGGCTGCGGGTTCTCCTCACAATCCAACACCAATCTGCCCTCCAGATAGGCTTCCTTCTTGCCGATCCTTGAGATCCAAGCGATTCCTCCCAAGAAGAGGCTCTCTCTCTACCGAGGCATGAAGAAATGGCGAAGAGGGCTACGCTTGGGTGGATTCGACAAAGTTTTCGCCGAGATGTGCGAAACTGCCATGGTCGACAGCATTGGGGGTGAACTCAAGGAGGCGGAACCCGTATGTGTTCATGATGTCGCAGAAGAATTAGAGAAAGGCGGGCAGAGCCCGCAGAGAAGAAGAGCGCAAGAATGGATACCCGCCGAGCCAATTCAGATGCGGCGGTTGAGAGTACCTTCGCGCTGGATGCGCCGCCTCCGCGACCGTAAGAGGTAGTAGTACCCTCAGCTCCTTCGTGGCGAGCTGGGGAAGATGGCCCGCCTTGCGAAGCGCCATGAGCCGCTGCGCCGTCCGATTTCACGCCCTTCCCTTGTCGGCTTTCGGAGCGATGGTGGAGGTGGTGGGGGAGATCGACGCGCTGGTGGCAGCGTTGATGGTGCCGGTGGCGATGAAGTGAGCGCTGCTCTTTTCGCCTTGGGAAGAAGGGGAGCAGCGGAGGTTTTTCGAGATTGGACAGCAATCGGCAAGGTGGGCGAACTGCCCCGCTTCCTCTCGCTTATAATGAGGGAGGGGCGACGCCCGCTTTTCCTAATAAAGAAACCACCCACGATCTCTCCCACGACGCCGCTGCTCGACGCTGCGCCGCTCATGGGGGACGTGGGGTCCGGAGAAGGTTATGGCGGACCCAGCCGCTGCGTGTCTGCAGCCTGCTTTGGGCCTGGCCCAACAGCGCTGCACTGCAGGTGGCCCAGCCCGGGGCTCCTGTCTGGTGTACTAGAGTAGGGTACCCTAGTATCCCGAACTTGTGCACGGGCAGTCGAAGCACCCCGCTGCAAGGCTTGCCCGGTGACCGCTAAGGTCCTCCGCGGCTCCATTGGAGCCATTCAAGAACAAAGTATTGAAGTCAAGGAGACAAGGCCTGTGCAAGAGGAGCTTGCCGGAAGGCCAACCAAGGCACCTAGGAGACAAGGCCCCGCAAGAGGAGCTTGCCGGAAGGCCCGTGAGCGACAAGCTTCCGGACGCGACAAGACGACGATCACAGCGTAGGCGCTACACGCAGGCTACCACATTCAGAATTACGCCCAAAGACGCCCACCAACGTGTCGCCTCGACCTTTTCAAAAGCGCGTGGCAAGAGGCTGTGCAGCTAGCGGGGCGCGTGGCAAGCGGTGCTGACAAGATTGCCATCGTGGCAAGCGGTGGCGTCCCTGACGGTCCCTTTCCAAACTGTTTAGGCGACGTAGACGGGCATTTAATGCCTTTGTCCCCTGCTGTCAGGGTTAGGTATGATACACTGTACAAGTAGCTGTACCAACCACGACTCCTTTTACGTTTTTGCCCTTTGTCTACGTTGCCACCTGTCGGAGACCCCTTGAGCATATAAAAGGAGGCCCATGCGCAACGAGAAGGATTCGCCCATTCGAAACCAGAGAACACGACGCTAGGTCTTGTAGCTCTCAGCGCCCCCTAGCAAGAACACAATACAATCGCACAAGCAGCAGAGGAGTATTATCTCCCGGAGAGCTCCGGTTGGGTAAATTGCTCGTGCTTCGCCGATCTGCTCTTCAGGCGACCTCCGCCCCCACCGAACCGAAGGGCTCGGTCCGCCGGTCCCATAGGTGTTCGTGGGTCCGATCAGCTTCCCCGACATTATTGATTTCTACCTGGTTGCACCAAGCTGGAGTATAGGAAAGAGCATGGCAGCACATATCACCTTTGGATGCATATGTGAGGTGTATCACAAGGAGCTGGAGAATACCATTTACCAGATATGTGGCCGCCGAGATGACAAATAGGAGATGATTCGTACCAGGAGGGATGGATCAATTCCAGCCTACATTCAAGAGATGGGAGATCATATTCATCGACAAGAAAATTAACAAATCATCCACATGAAGAAGATCAAGAAACTCGTGAAGATAAACAATGAGCTAGAAGAGGAACTCAAGTCTACACGCGATGGATGAGGAAGAGATTGTCGTGCTACTGGAGAAGCATGAAGACCTGAAGAGGAAGATGGGAATATCAGTGGAAAATATCAAGCGAGCAACGGAGATCCGTTCGGAGGACTACATCATCCTGGACGACACCGACACGGATAGTGATGCAAATGATGACAGCGATGACGACTATGTTGATGAAGCTGGAGCAGATATCATGGAGTCTTCCTGTGATGAAAATTTCTAGATGACCACCATTGTGACTAGTAGTATTTCCGCCAAGTAGTTAGCAACGATCGAGTTTGCAATCATAGGTTAGACCGATTGTGTGATCTTGTGTGCTATTGAATGACGTGAAATTGATTGTGTTTGTCTCATGAGCATTGTCGGTAGTGAATCTCTCTTAGACCTCATTCTATTCTATTTTCTCACCCCTTCTAACCCATCAGATGCCTCCGAGACGTGACAATGGATTTACATTCCCACCGGAGCTCACTCAGTTGATCCAGTAGCAGAATGCCTTGATGCAGATACTAGTTCAGAACTAGAACCAAGGGAACAATAACAACAAGAAGAACCCACCACCACCACCCCCTGTTGATCACCTAGCGTGTTTTTTAAGGTTGAATCCGCCAGTGTTTTCTAGTAGCACTGAGCCGATTGTTGCAGATGATTGGCTCCGAAAGATTGGAAGAGAGATGACCACTGTGGGATGCATGGATGCGGAGAGAGTGCGCTTTGCCGCACATCAGCTTGATGGACCCGCAACATCATGGTGGGAGAATTTCACAGCCACTTACCCCATTGACACTGTTACACGGGATCAGTTTCAGTAGGCTTTTCGCACTGCCCATGTTTCAGCAGGAGGTATGAGCATGAAGAAGTGCGAGTTTCGCAACTTGGGCCAAGGAGGACGTACAATGATCCAGTACGTGGATGAGTTTAGCAAGTTAGCACGCTATGCCCCTGACGACGTAGCTGTAGATGCCTCTAGGCAGGAGAAGTTTCTGGAAGGACTGAATGATGAGCTGAGCATGTAGTTGATGGTGGCAGCATTCAACAACTACCAGGAGTTGGTAGATAGGGCTCTCATGATTAAAGGCAAGCAGCAACAGATTGATAATCGCAAGAGAAAGTATGGGCAGGGGAGGTACACTTCAGGAGCTCAGCAGAAGCCCCGCTATTCCACGTACTCGGGAGGACTTAACCATGAACATGGAGGCCATAACCATGGAGGACATATGCACAATCGAGCAAGTTCGCATAACCATAGTGGCCCCCAGAATGGCAACGGGAATGAAGGAAGCAGCAGCCAGAACCGTTCCAACCCTTCAACACCAGCCAAGAGGGATCTGAGCCATATTACCTGTTTCAAGTTCCATAAGACAGGACATTACGCCACTGAATGTCCTGGAGCGAAGAATGGAAATGGTAATGGAGGTTTTGCCAAGAATCCCAACCCAATCACCAAAGGTCAGGTGAACCATGTCGGCATGGACGAGATTGAGGATCAACCCAATGCAATTGTCGTCGGTAAGTTTTTGATTAATGCATTTACCACAGTTGTTCTTTTCGATACTGGTGCATCACATTCATACGTATCAAGGGGATTCGTGGATAATTATAACCTGCCAACCGTAGCCCTTAAGTCACCTGTGCTAGTAAGTTCCCCGGGAGCAAAGTATATGGCTAGTTGGGGATGCTATCAGTTGCTACTAACCATAGGTAGACATGTTTTCCCCACCGACCTAATTGTTCTAGAGTCACAAGGATTGGATGTGATACTGATAATGGATTGGCTATCCAAGTTTGAAGGAAACATCAACTGCGCTAGTAAATCAATTCTTCTCACCACCCACGAAGGAAAGAGAATCAAGTATGTATCCCGGCATGCGCCGAGGAGGACTCAAGTGAATTCCTTATCAGGAGTTGTACAGGAGGAAGTACCAGTGGTGAAGAATTACCCCGACGTATTTCTGGAGGAGTTACCAGGCATGCCACCGGATAGAGACATTGAGTTTTTGATTGAGCTATTGCCAGGCACCAGGCCAATATCAAAGAGACCGTATCGGATGCCCGCACAAGATCTGGAGGAAATTAAGAAACAGATAAAGGATTTACTAGAGAAAGGTTACATTCGACCAAGTTCATCACCTTGGGGAGGCCCAGTGCTTCTAGTGGAGAAGAAGGATGGATCTTTAAGGATGGTTGTTGATTATCGTGCGTTGAATGATGTGACGATTAAGAATAAATACCCACTTATGATGATCAATGGTTTGTTTGACCAGTTGCAAGGAGCTAAAGTTTTCTCTAAGATTGATCTTCGATCGGGTTATCACCAGTTGACTATCCGAGAGCAGGATATACCTAAGACATCTTTTACCACATGGTACGGGCTATATGAGTATACCGTTATGTCATTTGGTCTGACTAACGTACCTGCCTATTTCATGAACATGATGAACAAAGTGTTTATGAAGCTTTTGTAGAAATTCGTCGTGGTGTTCATTGATGATATATTGGTCTACTCGAAGAACGAAGAGGAGCATAAGGAGCATTTGTGTTTGGTTCTTGAGAAGCTCAGAGAACATCAATTGTACGCCAAGTTCAAAAAATGTGAGTTTTGGCTAAAGGAAGTTGGATTTCTCGGACATGTTATATCCGGAGAAGGAATAGCACTAGACCCTACTAAGGTTGTTTCTGTTACTAAATGGGTGGCACCCACATCAGTTGGAGAGATTAGGAGTTTTGTTGGACTAGCAGGTTATTATCAGAGGTTCATTGAGAATTTCTCCAGGATTGCAAAGCCCATGACAGAGTTATTGAAGAAGGACACCAAGTTTAAATGGACTGAGGAGTGTGAAGCTAGTTTTCAGGAGTTGAAGAAATGTTTGGTTACAGCCCCAGTGCTGATTCTCCCAGACCAACGTAAGGATTACCAAGTATATTGCGATGCTTCACGATGAGGACCTGGAGCTGTACTTATGCAGGAAGGGAGAGTTGTTTCATATGCCTCACGATAGCTTAAACCTCATGAGCTGAATTATGCTATGCATGATTTGGAGTTAGCAGCCGTAGTGCATGCGCTGAAGACATGGAGACATTTTCTCATCGAAAACCACTGTGAGGTATACACGGATAATAAGAGTTTGAGGTACATCTTCACGCAGAAAGAGTTGAACCTTAGGCAAAGGAGATGGTTGGAGCTCATCAAGGATTATGATATGAAATTGCACTATCACCCTGGAAAGGCCAATGTAGTAGCAGATGCGTGAACCGCAAGAGTTATGTTAACACGCTCATAACCGGAGGATTACCTAAGGAGCTAGCAAATGATCTCCGAGAGTTAGGCTTGGAGATAGTTCCCAGAGGTTACGTTGCAGCATTGGAAATTCAGTCTACTCTTTTGGATAAGATCAGGGAAGCCCAGAAGACAGACAAGGAGATTGCCGAGATAAAGGAAAGGATGAGTAAAGGAAAGGCTAAAGGATTTCGTGAGGCTGAGCACTATACTTTATGGTTTGAGGATCGCATATATGTTCCTAGTGACCCCGAGATGAGGAAGTTGATTCTGTAGAAGGCCCATGATTCACCGTACAAAATTCACCCAGGAAACAATAAGATGTATCTAGATTTGAAGGAAAGTTTCTGGTGGACAGGAATGAAGAAGGATATAGCCGAGTATGTAGCAGTGTGTGATGTATGTCAGAGAGTCAAGGCAGAGGATTAGAAACAAGCCAGATTGCTACAGCCATTGCTGATTCCCAAATGGAAGTGGGATAAGCTTGGCATGGATTTTATCACTCGATTACCCAAGACTCGTTAAGGCTATGACTCTATTTGGGTTGTAGTCGATTGTTTGATGAAAGTAGCTCATTTCATCCCGGTGAAGACCACCTATACGAGTTCTATGGCAAAGATATAGATGACCAGGATCGTATGTCTACATGGAGTTCCGAGGACCATTGTATCAGATAGAGGAACCCAGTTTACTTCAAAGTTTTGCAATCAGTTGCATGAAAATTTGGGTACCAGGCTAGAGTTCAGTACCGCCTTTCATCCACAGATAGATGGATAGACCAAGGGAGTCAATCAGATTCTGGAGGACATGTGGAGAGCTTGTGCGCTAGATTATGGATCTAGTTGGGATGATAATTTGCCATATGCAGAGTTTTCTTATAACAACAATTATCAAACCAGTTTGAAGATGGCCCCTTTCGAAGCCTTGTACGAAAGGAGGTGCAGGACACTGTTACCGTGGGATGAAGTTGGAGATCGATAGTTGCTCAGACCGGATTTAATCAAAGACTCTGAAGAGAAGGTTAAGTTGATTCACGACAGACTCAAGGTAGCCCAGACCAGGAAGAAGAGTTATGCGGATACTAAATACAAGGAGATAACTTACGAAGTCGGAGACAGAGCATATCTTCGTGTGTCCCTGTCGGTGTCAAGAGGGGTCCATATTCCAAGTGGGCGGAGCCGAGATATGGCGCATCGCTGTTACCGGATACCTGTCCTGCACACCAAAGAAGGCATCTGAAGAATGGTCTTCCGAATGGTTCTATATTAAAGACGTCTCTCTTCCTGACCCAATCCGGAGGGGTCTCCCCCGAATATTCAAATATTCCATTGAAGAAATGCCTCAACTGGCCTCCTCGGAGACCTAGGGAGGAAGATAGCATGGAAGTCCACCAACTGACGAGCAAGATAAAGACGCTTGCTCAATCCGGATTGTCAATAGTCGAAGTTATGGCAATATCCATTATGCGAGGGGTTCAGCCACTCCAATACCGAGGGCGCCCCATGTGGCACTTCAACGGGGAAGATGATGCCACCTGCTATGGTCGGAAGGGTCCGGACACTTATGCTGCTTTGGCAAAAATACTGTCCGGACTATTCAAAGGGGAGGAGGAGGAGTTCATCCACATTAAGCCCAGGGATGGATTTTCCATGTACAATCCTCCCAGCTGTGTGATTTTTCGTCTCACTACTCTAATCCATCGAATCCCCGAAGCTTTTTCATAAATATTACTCCATCATTTGTAACAGGAATGGCGAAAAGTCACCAGGGAGATCCACAGCCCCGCACCACAGCCAGAGGACCACAACCAGGCCCTTGATTCCGGATTTGAAGAGGATCCAGATATATTCGTGGAGCTCGGGGAGGGGGTATTTTACCAGGCAAGCTATGATGGCACCGAAGTGGCCATCCTTGCCGACTATACCGGTCTCCTCCCTTCGTCGCATGTAAGTAATTAGGAGACTTGTCCCTTGGGAGAATTTCCCTCTTCCGCCTTATCCACCGCACTATATTATGCTCCAAAGGGGAGGCGATCGGCATGCCACGCGGCACCTGAAGCGGTGCGCAAGAAGGCGGCGCCTACGACAGGCAGGTCTTCGAAGAGGAAAGCCAATAGAAGCGCGACCTAGCCTTTAGCAAAGAGGTATGTTTGTTTTAAGTATGCTCTATGGCCATCACATTTAAAGTATGACAATATCCGTTGTGTCTTATCAGGAAAAACATTCATCGAACTATGTCCGGGGATCTTGCCGACCGTGCCTCCACGAGCCGGATTTCGGACCCTGTCGCAAGGACTGAGGCTAACACGGAAGTGACACCGGATTGTCCCTCTGCGGAGGAGTGGGATAAAGTATCCGTCACAAACTCCAAAGTGGAAAGTGCCATGAATCATCAGCGCAGGCGGGCCGTTCTTCGCAACCTTGGTTTTTCAGAAGAGGCCTTCAACGCCTTCAACTCGGATGATGCTTGCATCCGAGCTGCTCGAGATGGGATTGCAAGAGCAACATACCAGTATTTGAAAGATATGCGGGTAAGTACACATTTGTACAAAACTGATAATCATATACCAGTAGCCCTCGAGACTTGAAACAGTTGGTACAACTGATTCACGGATCATTATATGACCAGGTGCTCACAGAGGAGAACAATATGTTGTCTCAAGAACTAAAAAAGTGTCAGGACCAGCTGACTCCTGCTACCGCCGAATTGGAGAAATCCAAGAAGGCGAAGTCTGGTAATGTTCCCCTCCATCCCATGATTATTAATACAGGTGCAAATCTTATGACAGAGGCACCGAAGGTCGCACAAGCGGGAGTTCCAGGAGCTCAATGGCAATTGGCCGCAGGTGAATATATCCTGACACAGGTCAGGGCGGAGAGGAACAAACTCCAAGATGCCAACACCAAGCTCGACGAAGAGCTAAAAGATGTGCGGGCCCAGCTAGCTGACTCCGTGAAGGAGAACAAGAAGCTGCGAGGCGGCATATTTAGTATGTGTTCGGACTTACCTTTACATAGTTCGGCAAAGAAAGAAACTGACAATAATTATGTCTATAGGTATATTCACGGGCCGTCCCGAAGAGAGGTGTCCGGATCGTCCAGCGATCTGCTACAAGAGCTTTCGCAAATGCACGAGCGAGCTCGACAGGCAATGCGAAGTGTGGCCAAGGCCTTATGGCCAACTGACTCTCCTCCAGGAAGTATGGAGGGGCTTGTACAACTATTCAGGTGAGCGCGGCGGCGCTTCAGATTATGGAAGATATCGACCTGCCGGGAAGGTGCGCGAGAAGCCTGGGAAATGGTGAAAACTCGGTATACCAAGCTCGACCCGAATCATATGGCCCGGGTCGGACCTATAGGGTCAAATGGAGAAGAAATTCCCGTTAGTTTGGTATATGACCATGTTCAAGTAGCCGTCAAGTATTCCCAGCAGGATTGTAGGCAAGATAGCTTGTTAGATGGCATAGAAGAAGAAGTGTTTGAGTCTAAGTGACTATGTACTTCATTTGACAAATTAGTGTCTCTAGCTGAATTGTGAAAGGCTTGTCACAGCCGACCTTTTCTCTTCAATCTCTGGACCCGAAGGTGCGGAGTGCTTGCGAATACTCGCTCGGTAATGTAAACTAGGGTACATGTGGAAGCCAGGCGTAGGGGTCATGGTTGCTTGATTAGACAAGTATTCAGCTAGTTATGTTATATTACATTTTGATTGTAAGAAACATCTTCCAGAGAGAATAGTTCCGTTAATTGTTCCTTTCCTAGGGTAAGCATCCATTAATGTGCATGTCCGAACTGCGTTTGAAAAAACCACAATGTACATCACATCTGGGGGGTTCATAAAGTGACAAGTAAAAACATCTTTAGTCTGCCGACCGAATATTCCGTAAAGATCGCTAGCTTTCGGCTTCACACAGTCTGAGGTACACATCTGGATGACCCGGTAGTAACAATCGCAGAGGTGCTCCCTTTATGCCCTAGCCGAACTAACGAGAACGTAGGGCATAAGCACAGGAGCCAGGCAACCCAGCTTGGCCAAAACTTAAGTCATATCAATGCATATAGTGGCGAAGAAAAGGTACATACGTGGAAAAAACACATATGTGGTGAGCTTGATGCTCGGAAAATAATAAGAATAAGCTTCTGTACAAGAAGCCCCCAGGTATAACTGACGTACGTATTAAGAATTGTATGCGTCTTAGGTGTACGGTTTAGCCGTACAAAAGCTTTACAACTCTAAATAAAAAAAGAAAGAAAGATGAAAAGAGAGAAAGATAAATAATGGAAAAAAAGAAGGGGAGGAGGGGACGAATGAAGAGTCCGGCGCTAGGCATAGAATCTTCGGAGTCTGGCCGTGTGCCATGTGTTCGGCTCTAGGCGGTTGTCTGATGCATTACGTAAGCGGTACGCTCCTCTGATGAGAACTTCGTCGATGATGAAGGGACCCTCCCACTTGGGCTTGAGATTGTCCTTTTTCTTCTCCGGCAAGCGTAGAACAAGTTCGCCAACATTATAAGTCTTGGCTCGTTCTTCTCTGCTTTGATATCTGCGGGCCTGTTGTTGGTAGAATGCGGAACGGGCTTTTGCGATGTCGCGCTCCTCCTCCAAGGCATCTAAGTTGTCCTGCCGATCCAACTCGGCTTCTCTCTCTTCATACATGCACACTCGAGGTGAGTCATGAATAATGTCGCAGGGTAACACAGCCTCCGCGCCTTACACCATGAAGAAGGGTGTATATCCGGTAGAACAATTGGGCATGGTCCGCAGCCCCCAGAGTACGGAGTCGAGCTCTTCCACCCAGTGCTTGTCTGATTCTTTCAAAGACCGCACTAGTCTGGGTTTAATGCCGCTCATAATAAGACCATTGGCTCGTTCGACTTGGCCGTTATTTGTGCGTGATAGACAGAGGCGTATTCGAGCTTGATGCGCAGATTGGCTCAACAGGCTTTCACCTCATCGGCTATGAAATTGGAGCCATTGTCGGTGATGATGTTGTGCGGAACACCATAATGGTGCACAACACCTGATATAAAGTCTATCACTGGCCCGGCTTCGGTCGTTTTAACTGGTTTGGCCTCTATCCACTTAGTGAATTTATCCACCTTGACCAACATATACTTTTTCTTATGGCTTCCTCCTTTAAGGGGTCTATCGAGCCCCCAAACCGCAAAAGGCCAAGTGATGGGGATTGTTTGTAGAGCGGTGGGTGGCATATGGCTTTGGTTGGCGAAGAGCTGGCATCCGATGCAATGTTGGACAAGGTCCTGTGCGTCTGCTCGGGCCATCGGCCAATAGAATCATGTACGGAAGGCCTTGCTTACAAGGGCCCGAGCCACGGCATGGTGACCACCAAGACCGGCATGAATTTCAGCCAAGAGCTGCTGCCCTTCTTCCTCGGAGATACATCTTTGAAGTACTCCGGTAGCACTTTTCTTATAGGGTTCTCCCTCGTGAACCTTGTAGGCTTTAGAGCGTCGCACAATGCAGCGTGCCTCATTATGGTCCTCAGGAAGTTCTCGCCTATTGAGGTGGGCCAAGAAGGGTTCGGTCCATGGAGCGATGACTGACATGATGAGATGGGCAGATGGTGTAATTTCGATGGCTGAGCCCCCGATTATGTCGGTGTGTTCAGAATCTGGGGTTGTCTACGGATCCGGATTGGTATTGCCGCTCTCCCCCTGCCACACCTCGGATGGCTTGAAGAGCCTTTCCAGAAATATTTTAGGTGGGACGGGGTCGCACTTAGCGCCAATGCGAGCAAGGACATCCGCCGCTTGATTACTTTCTTGAGCCACATGCTAAAACTCGAGCCCCTCGAAGCGAGCCGACATTTTGAGAACGGCATTACCGTAAGCCGCCATCTTTGGATCTTTGGCATCAAAGCTCCATTTATTTGAGATATTGCGAGGCTTGAGTCCCCGCGCACTTCCAGGCGATGTATGCCCATGGAGACTGCCATCCGAAGACCATGCAATAAGGCTTCGTATTCAGCTGCATTATTGGAGTCCGTAAATAATATTTGTAGGACGTACTGACCATTATCTCCGGTAGGGGATGTTAGGACAACGCCTGCCCCTAGGCCTACCAGCATTTTGGAGCCGTTGAAGTGCATGATCTAGTTGGAAAGCCGTACTCTTTAGGGAGTTCGGCCTCTGTCCATTCAGCGATGAATTCGGCCAATTCCTGGGATTTAATGGCCCGACGCGGTTTGTATGATATGTCAAATGGGAGGAGCTCAATGGCCCACTTTGCAATCCAGCACGTAGCGTCGCGGGTGTTTATTATGTCGTTGAGAGGTACCTCGGAGGCCACTGTTATTGAGCACTCTTTAATGTAGTGTCGTAGCTTCCGGGATGCCATGAAAACCGCGTATGCTATTTTTTGATAGTGAGGGTACCGGGACAGTGGATACGTAGTATACCGACTTTTGAAGTGGGAATTTTTGTCTGTCCTCCTCTCGTTTGAAAACGAGTACCGCACTTACAACTTGGTGTGTGGCCGATATGTATAATAACATGGGTTGGCCGATGTTTGGCGCGGCGAGGATTGGGTGGCTTTCTAGAAGTGCATTTATTTCTTCTAATCCAACTGTTGCCGCGTCCGTCCACTCGAAGTGGTCCGTGCGTCAGAGAAGGCGATAGAGCGGCAATGCCTTTTCTCCTAGTCTGGAGATAAAGCGGCTTAAAGCTGCCACACATCCAGATAATTGTTGAACTTGTTTAAGGTCTATTGGGGTAGCCAACTGTGAGAAAGCTCGGATTTTGTCTGGGTTTGCCACAATTCTTCTATTGTAAAGGATGAAGCCCAGAAGTTTTCCAGCGGGAACGCCGAAAACACACTTTTCCGGAGGTTGTTGAATGTGAGACGTGGATCGTCTATTAAGGACTCGATGTGCCTGGTTTTTATGACTACGTCATGCACGTATGCTTCAACTGTCTTGTCGATTTGTTTCCCCAGGTATGTTTGAATCATGCGTTGAAAGGTGGCACCGGCGTCTTTGAGCCCAAAAGGCATAGTGTTGAAGCAGAAAGGCCCGTATGGGGTGATAAATGATGTTGCGGCTTGATCGGACTCCTTCATCTTGATTTGATGGTAGCCGGAGTATGCGTCGAGGAAACACAGTGAGTCGTGTCCTGCGGTGGCATCGATGATCTGATCTATGCGGTTGAGGGGGAAAGGATCCTTAGGGCAAGCCTTGTTGAGGTCTTTGAAATCGACGCATAGGCACCAGGATTTAACCTTCTTTGGTACCATCACCAGGTTTGCTAGCCAGTACGGGTGTTCTATCTCTCTGATGAATCCGGTCTCAAGTAACTTGGCTAGCTCCACTCCCATGGCTTGTCATTTCGGTTCGGAAAAGCGCCGTAATGTTTGCTTGAACGGCTTGTGTCCCTTCAATATGTTTAGGCTATGTTCGGCCAGCCTGCGTGGGATTCCTGGCATATCAGGAGGATGCCAGGCAAATATGTCCCAGTTTTCACATAGGAACGCCCGCAGTGTGGCGTCGACCATGGGGTTCAGCTGTGCCCCGATGGATGCTGTCTTCGTCGAGTCCTTTGGATGGACCTGGAATTTGACTATTTCGTCTGCTGGTTTGAAGGAGGTGGATTTGGATCACTTATCAAGTATCACGTCGTCCCTATCCACCGTGGAGCGCAGTGCGGTTAATTCTTCGGCCGCGAGGGCTTGAGACAATGCCTCGAGGGCCAAGGCGGCGGTTTTGTTTTCGGCGCGGAGTGCCATGTCCGGATCACTGGCAAGAGTGCTGATTCCATTGGGCCGAGGCATCTTGAGCTTCATGTACCCGTAACGGGTGAGGGAGTCCTGGATTAGGGGGTGCCCGGATAGCCGGACTACCATCATCAGCCAAACTATCATCTGCCGGACTATCATCATCGACCGGACTCCAAGACTCTGAAGATAGAAGATTGAAGACTTCACCCCGTGTCTGGATGGGACTTTCCTTGGCGTGGAAGGCAAGCTTGGCGATACGGATATGTAGATCTCCTACCATTATAACCGACTCTATGTAACCCTAGCCCTCTCCGGTGTCTATATAAACCGGATGGCTTTAGTCCGTAGGACAACAATCACAACAACCCTTACAATCATACCATAGGCTAGCTTCTAGGGTTTAGCCTCCTTGATCTCTTGGTAGATCCACTCTTGTAAACATCCACTATATCAATATCAATGAAGCAGGACGTAGGGTTTTACCTCCATCAAGAGGGCCCGAACCTGGGTAAACATCGTGTCCCTTGTCTCCTGTTACCATCCGCCTAGACGCACAGTTCGGGACCCCCTACCCGAGATCCGCCGGTTTTGACACCGACATTGGTGCTTTCATTGAGAGTTCCTCTGTGTCGTACCGGTAGGCGTGATGGCCTCTTCAATCGATAACGACGCAATCCTGGGTGAGACCTTTCTCCTCGGACAGATCTTCGTATTCGACGGCTTCGCACTGCGGGCCAACTCGCTTGGCCATCTGGAGCAGATCGAAAGGTACGCCCCTGGCCGTCAGGTCGGGTTTGGAAGCTTAAACTTCACGGCCGATATCCACGGGGACTTGATCCTCGATAGATTTGAGCCACAGCCGAGCGTGCCGCGCTGTCACGACGGGCATGACCTAACTCTGCCGCCCAACAGCACCCTGGAAGCCGCACCCGGATCCGCTGCGACTCATAGTCCGGAGCCGATCGCTCGAATCGAGGACGGCTGGCTGGACACCGCCTCGAGAGCCGCAATTTCTATGGCCATGGAGCCGAACACTTACCTTGTCCCACATAAAGCCCATGACTCCGAGGTGACGGGCTCCCTGCCGGACTCCGAACCTCCTGCGCCCCCGCCAGTCGAATCCGATTGGGCACCGATCATAGAATTCACCGCTGCGGACATCTTTCAGCACTCGCCCTTCGGCGATATCATAAATTCATTGAAGCATCTCTCGCTATCCGGAGAGCCCTGGCCGAACTACGGCCAGGACGGTTGGGACGCGGATGACGAAGAAATTCAGATCCCACCCACCACCCACTTCGTAGCCACCGTCGACGATTTAACCGACGTACTCGACTACGACTCCGAAGACATCGACGGTATGGACGACGATGCCGGAGACTACCAAGAACCAGTGCCTACAGGACACTGGAAAACCACCTCGTCATATGACATATACATGGTGGACACCCCAAAAGATGGGGACGGCGAAGAAGCAGCGGAGGCCGATTCCTTAAAGAAACAACCCAAGCGCCGACGTCAGCGGCGCCGCTCTAAATCCCGCCACGGCAAGAATGGAGATTCCGGCACAGGAGATAATAACACCCCAGAAAGTGCCGAAGACAACTCCCTCCAGCACGATCCAGCGCAGGAGGAGGCAGAAGCAAGCCCTCAGGAGAGGGCGGCGAAGAGGTCGAGGATGACAATTACTTACCTCCCTCCGGAGACGAGGCAATCCTCGGCGACGATGAATTCGTCGTGCCTGAGGATCCCGTCGAACAAGAGCGTTTTAGACGCAGGCTAATGGCCACGGCAAACAACCTAAAGAAAAAGCAACAACAGCTTCAAACTGATCAAGACCTACTGGCCGACAGACGGACCGAGGTCCTCGCGGCCGAAGAGTATGAACTCAACGCCTCTCAAAAGTTACCCAAAACGCAAGTTGCTCCCCGATTAGAGGAGGCAGCATCACCAGCGCACAATGTCGGGCGACCGACCACCTCATGGCGCAATAGAGAGGCGTGCAAGCCCTCCACCAAAACCGTACCCCGGCATCGCTCTAAAAGCAGGAAGCCACGGGGGAACGCGCCGGACTTGCGAGATATATTGGAGGACAAGGCAAGACAATCCAGATCTATCTATGGATCACATGGACGCCCCTCGACCCACGACGAATACCGTCGCACCGGATACAACCACTCCGGCCGGGCCGAACACAGCAGACAACGCTCTCTCGTGCTATGTCGCGATATTGCTCAATACAGAGGCGCCGCACACCCACTATGCTTCACTGACGAAGTAATGGATCATCAAATCCCTGAAGGGTTCAAACCCGTTAATATCGAATCATACGATGGCACAACAGACCCCGCGGTCTGGATTGAGGATTATCTCCTCCATATACACATGGCCCGCGGCGACGATCTTCATGCCATCAAATATCTCCCGCTCAAGCTTAAAGGACCAGCTCGGCATTGGCTTAACAGCCTGCCCGCAGAGTCAATTGATGTTGGGAAGACCGGAAGCCGCATTCCTCGACAACTTCTGTGGCACATATGTGCGACCACCGACGCAGATGACCTAAGCCACATAATCCAGCAGCCGACGAATCGCCGAGCAATTCGGACACGGTTCTTAACAAAGAAAAATCAAATCGTCGATTGTCCGGATGCAGAGGCACTCGCTGCCTTCAAACATAACATCCGCGACGAGTGGCTGGCCCGGCACCTAGGACAGAGAAGCGAAATACATGGCAGCCCTCACATCCCTCATGACCCGCATCACGCGGGAGAGGATAGCTGGCTCGCTCGCGAGAACAACCTCAGCAAAAACGCTGGCAGTCCGGATACCAAGGACCGCAATGGCAGGTTGCGTCGAAACAAAACAAACGCCGCGTAACGGCGACAACAATGAGGATACGGCAGTCAACGCCGGATTCCGAGGCTCCAAACCCGGTCAACGGTAGAAGCCATTCAAAAGAACCACTCCGGGCCCGTCCAATTTGGACCGAATACTCGACCGCTCTTGTCAAATACATGGAACCCCCGAAAAGCCAGCTAACCATACCAACAGAGATTGTTGGGTATTCAAGCAGGCAGGCAAATTAATCGCCGAGAACAGTGACAAGGGGCTACACAGCGATGACAAGGAAGAGACCCGGCCGCCGAAAAATAGACGACAAAAGGGATTCCCCCCTCAAGTTCGGACGGTAAACATGATATACGCAACGGATATTCCCAAGAGGGAGCGAAAGTGCACTAAGGGGCGATACGCGATGGAGCCATCGCCCCAAAATTCAACCCATGGTCCTCTTGCCCGATCACTTTCGATCGAAGAGACCATCCGACCAATATCCGCCATGGCGGATTTGCCGCATTGGTTTTAGACCCAATCGCTGATGGATTTCACCTCACGAGAGTCTGATGGACGGCGGCAGAGCTGAACCTGCTTTATCGGGATACAAGTCGCAAGATGGGCATAGACCCTCAAGGATTAAACCTACAACGACGACCTTCAAAGGCGCCATACCAGGTGTCGAGGCCAATTGTACAGGCTCGCTTACATCGAAGTGGTCTTCGGATCCCGGATAATTTCCGGCGAGGAGTTAATCTTCAACATAGTCCCGCTCATGGCGGCTATCACGCTCTGCTCGGACGAAATGCGTTTGCAAAATTCAACGCGGTGCCGCATTACGCATACCTTAAGCTCAAGATGCCAGACCCTCGTGGAGTCATCACGGTCAATGGAAATACGGAACGCTCCCTTCGAACGGAGAAACATACAGCGGCTCTCGCAGCAGAAGTACAAAGCATCCTTTTAAGGCAATTCTCGAGTCCGGCCGTTAAACGACCGGACACGACCAAACGTGCCTGGAGCAACATCAACCAAGACCACCTGGCATGTTCCGTGCACGCGTAGAAATGCGGCCCCAACCCCAGCCCTCACAAAATTGCAAACTCTCCGCGTACATAATTACGCCCTGGAGATACCATGGGCATAGGGGGAAGGGCACAACCACACCAGACCCAGAGTGTGGTTCGGCCACACCAGGGGCTCCCAAGTGTGTCGCTCTTTTTTCTTTTATTTTTCTCTTTTTTATACAGAACTCAGTCCGGCGGCGAACTTGCCGAACTCATGATGCAACAACCAGGGAAGGACAAAGGCCGCGACGAACACTCAGGTGGTCTTCATCACGAGCATTAAATTTGTTAAAATACAACATTCCGCGGCCTACCCCTGGAGGGAGACGCCTTTAATTCATCCAATCCCTTGCTTTCCGCACTATTTGTATCATTCCGCACTAAGAGCATATCTTCTCGAATAAAATGCAGCACTTTTTGCCTATAATTGCATTACTTTATATATATATATGTTCATTTACGACATGTCGCACCCGTGCATCTTGGTACGGCCAAACACACCAGGGGCTTATGTCCTCCGCTTTATGGTGTGATAAAGTCCGCACACTTTCACAAGTGTGGCACCCCGAACTTATAGCATTATATGAATCAGCTCCGAATCCTGCCTTGGGTCAATAGTTGGGTTTGCCCGGCTCCCATGTTCGCACCTTACGCCCGTTCTATCGGCTAAGGTAGCACTAGGAGAACCACTGCGATTGCGCCCGGTTGAGCCGGGTTAACGCCTCGATGGAAAGCCAAAACTGACCGGCACGATAAGGCGAGAGACTGGTCGCTGTTCGAGAGGTCCTTCGGGTCCTTAAAGGCCTCGCCGCTTGAGCGAAGTTCGGATTATGTCCGATGAAGGCATGGATAGCGCCCCAATTCGGTCTTCGAATACTAGGGGCTTCACGAAATTTAAAATTATAGAATTCTATGGCTAAGTGAGAGTGCTCAAGCACTATAAGTCCGGTTGCCTTGTTCGTTGTGTTGAGCGCCTCTCTAGATGGACCCAAAATGGGAACAAGAGTGCTCAAGTTTATCCCAACACCCCAAAGACTGTGGCATGGGGGCTGAAGCCGACGACTTGCCATCTCTCGATTTAATAAACGGCCGCCTGAGAAGGTAATATTTTAAATTAAACAAGCATTGCTTAGCGCATATGAACAAAGTTTTCAGCGCAAAGGATAACACATTGCGAATTCACTCAATAATTACATCCCTGGGGCACTCATCCGCAATCTTGCGGGCACCCTTCAGGACAGCTTTAGTAAATTTCGGGCGTACGATGCTCCTTGCCCGCTGGTGGCGCGTCAGTGATTAGCTTCTCCGCATCCAGCTTGCCCCAATGCACCTTTGCACGGGCAAGGGCCTGACGAGCACCTTCTATACAGGCGGAGCGCTTATTAACCTCCACCCAGGGGCACGCATCCACCAGCCGTCAGACGAGGACGAAGTAGCTCCTGGCATGGCCTCTCGAGCCACACCGGACTATGAGGCCCTTCATGGCCTGCTCGGCCACCTTAGAAGCTCGACCAGCTGCTTCACTGGTCGCTAGGGGCACTGGATGGCGGCCTCAAGATATTGAGACCAGAAGACCTTCTCCGTTGAGCTCCCTCCTCGGCTCGGTAGAATCTGGCGACATCGAGACACGCTGCGAGGCAGATCTGCAAACGCCTCGAGAGCTTCAATCGGGTAAGTAACACGTAATTTACATTCACATGCTTGCTTTGCATGAAAAATGCCTTACCCGCCGCTATCTTCCTCATCAACTCAACCTCTTGAAGAGACTTATGGGCCTCGGCCTTGGCGGTTTTAGCACTTTCGAGAGCGAGGCAAGCTCGGACTCTCGAGTCTTTGAGTCACGCCCAAACTCTCATGCTTTTCCATGAGAGCCAGGAGCTCTTGCTGAACCACCGCCACCCGCGCCTCCTGCTTTTCTCGCTCTGCCTGTTCCGTGGCGCATTATGTTCGTCACAGACACGGCCTCCTTCGTGGTCACCACCTCGCTCGTGGCCCCCGCAGTACCCATGTTATCCTTGTTATTTTTTGTCGCAACCTAAATCCTTTTCTGAAGGTACAAATTCAAAGTGGTGTTACTCACCTTCTTTGTCTTGGAGCCGCTTTATGCGGCCGAGCTCTTGCCCGACCGCCGAGCTCTGCTTCAACGCACCGACCTCCGCAGTAAGTCTGCGGCAGAGGTCAGCAGCGCAGCCTGCAACCCATATTGACATAATTTTTAGCAACCCTGCGATATCTATTTTAAGATCCTCATCCGGCTTTTCTTTCCGAACACCGAACCGAGCATCGGGGCTACTGTCTATGCGGTATTACATTGCATATTTTTAACTTCTTACCTCAAAGCCTCGATAGAAGGCTATTGCGAGCTTGGTCAGCCCGCCTTTGGCGAGCTGCACCTTCTGAATCACCGCACTCATAATAGTGCGGTGTTCTTCCTCGATGGAAGCGCTCTGCAGCGCCTCCAACAAATTGCCCGGCGCCTCCGGTTGGACGGAAGCCGCCGGCGTCACGGTCTTGCCCTTCGAACGAAGGGGCCGCCTGCCGGACTCCGGAACCACTGCGGGTTCTGTTGTGGAGGCCGGCGCAAAGTCCGGGAGGGCGCCTTGTGGCTCCTCCGGAGCCTCCCCCTGATGGGTCCCTTCTGGGGATCCCACCTCGGCGTCTTCGGCGTCGCGAGGGGTGGAGGCGGTCGGGATGGAGTCTACATCCGACGAAGCCAACGACCCGCTCGATGAAGCGGGGAGATCATCACTGGCGGACTATAGGCGGTATGCGGCATTAGAATGACACTATGTGGCGAAAAAAAAATTATAAATCATTCAGAATCCGGATACTTACGATCTCGCCGAGGCTGGCCCTTGAAGGGCATTCTTCCTCGCCAACGTTGATGTTGGCAGAGCTGTCCGGGAATAGTCCTTCCCTCTTGGACCCTCCGGCCTCCCGGTTGGGGAAGCCTTCCTCTTCCTCTCTCCCTCCTCGGGAGAGAATCCTCCTCCTCCTCCTCATTTTCGGGAGGAGTCAGCCCCGAGTCGTCGGACACACTGAAACGGGCACTCTTTCGAGCACCGTGGCCTCCTTCTTGGCCTTCTTCTCCGGCACCACGTGCGGTGCCGAACCAGCAGCCTCGCTAGACGAAAGTCTCTCGGATTCTCGGCATAGGAGCCGGACAGTAATCTGCTCCGCCTTCCTCATCCAGTCTGTCAAAGGAAAAAGGAAATTAAAACCGTGATAGAGTCAAACTATGGAAAACGAGTGTCCCATAAAGGGTAGAATCACTTACCTCGTCAGCCTGGCGCTGCGAGCGAAATCCGCGATCTTCAGTCGCGGATACGGGGGCTTCGGCGCCCATGAACAGCACCTTCCAGGCGCCTTCGTATGTTGTGTCGAAGAGCTTGTTCAGCGCCTAGTGCTGTTCCGGATCGAACTCCCATAGATTGAATGCCCGCTCTTGGCATGGGAGAATCCGGCGGACGAGCATGACTTGGACCATGTTAACCAGCCTGAGCTTCTTCACCAGCTTCTTGATACAGGTTTGGAGTCCCGTCAGCTCCTTCAAACTGCCCCACAGCAAGCCCTTCTCTTTCCAGGAGGTCAGCTGCGTGGGGATACCAGATCTAAATTCGGGGGCCGCCTCCCATTTAGGGTCACGCGGCTCGGTGATGTAGAACCACCCCGATTGCCACCCCTTAACGAATTCTCGAAGGCCCTTGAACCAAAAGGACGTTGGGCATCTTGCCCAACATGGCGCCCAAGCACTCCGCTTGAACGCCCTTCACTACCTTGACTTGACATTGAAGGTCTTGAGCCACAAGTCGAAGTGGGGCTGGATGCAGAGGAAGGCCTCGCACCTGACGATAAACGCCGAGATGTTGAGGACGAAGTTCGGCGCCAGATCATGGAAATCCAGGCCGTAGTAGAACATGAGCCCCGGACAAAGGGATGTAATGGAAAGCCCAGTCCGTGGAGGAAGTGGGGAAGGAAGACGACCCTCTCATGGGGCCAGGGGTGGGGATGAGCTGCCCCTCGTCGGGCAGCCGGTGTGCGATGTCGCGGAAAGGTATCCGGCGCCCTTGCGGTTTAGCGATTGCTCCTCCTTAACGGTGGAGGCCAACCATTTACCTCCGCTCCCGACATGGTCGGAGAAGGTTGAGACGAGATCTTGCGAACTTGGGCGCTGGAGCTCGAGTGCACGGAGATGGATAAGCAAAGGAGGAAGAAGGCGTGGGTGAGAAGGTGAATCCTTATCCCTTATATGGGCGAGCGAAGTCTTCGCGTCCCCACCGCCTGGTAAAACTCGCTTATCTCCCAAGCGTCACCATCAATGACGTGGTTGGGTTACCCACGCCCGTATTGATGAGAATCCCGGATTAAGGGGAAACACGATCTCTGCTTCGACAAGACGTGCCAAGGAAATTGCTTCGCTAATGCGCTGAGGTGGTAAAGTAAAAAACAATTTGAGTAATGGCTTGGTAGTGGTGTGACGTCATGCCATGGAAAACGTCAGCAGATTGAACTTGTGTATATATTATTATTCTCTCTACGGTGGAATGTGGAATTTATTTTGTAGAGCCGGACACTATCCTGGTGTTCCCAATCTTCTATCATTTGGAGGAGGAACCCGCCTTGCAATTCCAAGCAATATACACGCCGGACTTATCGTCATTGAAGCCTGGTTCAGGGCTCTTGAGGAGTCTGGATTAGGGGTGTCCGGATAGCGGACTACCATCATCACCGAACTATCATCTGCGGACTATCATCATCGACCGGACTCCAAGACTATGAAGATAGAAGATTGAAGACTTCACCCGTGTCCGGATGGGACTTTCCTTGGCGTGGAAGGCAAGCTTGGCGATACGGATATGTAGATCTCCTACCATTGTAACCGACTCTATGTAACCCTAGCCCTCTCCGGTGTCTATATAAACCGGATGGCTTTAGTCCGTAGGACAACAATCACAACAACCCTTACAATCATACCATAGGCTAGCTTCTAGGGTTTAGCCTCCTTGATCTCGTGGTAGATCCACTCTTGTAAACATCCGCAATATCAATATCAATCAAGCAGGACGTAGGGTTTTACCTCCATCAAGAGGGCCCGAACCTGGGTAAACATCGTGTTCCCTTGTCTCCTGTTACCATCCGCCTAGACGCACAGTTCGGGACCCCCTACCCGAGATCCGCCGGTTTTGACACCGACAACGGGGTATAGCTTGGAAGCTTGCAAATGCATCTCGCCCTAGCAAGGCGTTATATCCGTTGTTGAAAGGGGCCACTTGAAAGGTTATCTCTTTGGACCGATAATTCTCCGGCGTGCCGAATACCACATAGAGTGTGACTTTCCCCACACATCGCGCCTCCCGACTGGGAATAATTCCTCGAAAGGTCGTATGACTTTGCTCAATGCGGCTCCTGTATATTTCCACTTTGTTAAGAGTTTCCTCATGAATGAGGTTCAGTCCACTATCGACGTCCATGAGTACTTTGGTAAGTCCAAAGCCGTCCACAATTGGACTGAGGACCAATGCGGCAGGTTGATACGTCTCCAACGTATCTTTATTTTTTTATTGTTCCATGCTATTATATTACCCCTTTTGAATGATTATGGGATTAATTTTACACATTTATATCATTTTTGGGACTAACCTACTAACCGGAGGCCCAGCCGGTATTGCTGTTTTTTTTTGCCTATTTTAGTATTTCTAAGAAAAGGAATATCAAACGGAGTCCAAACGGAATGAAACCTTCAGGAGCGTTATTTTTGGAACGAACGTGATCCGGAGAACTTGGAGTGCAAGTCAAGAAGCTTGCGAGGCGGCCAGGAGACAGGAGGGCGCGCCCACCCCCTCTGGGTGCGCCCCTATCTCCTGGGCCCCACAGGCGGCCACCGACGTACTTCTTCCTCCTATATATACCTACGTACCCCGAAAACATCTAGGGAGCCAACAAAACACAATTTCCACCGCCGTAACCTTCTGTATCCGCGAGATCCCATCTTGAAGCCATCCCCGGTGCTCCACCGGAGGGGGAATCGACCACGGAGGGCTTCTGCATCAACACCATAGCCCCTCCGATGAGTTGTGAGTAGTTTACCACAGACCTTCGGGTCCATAGTTATTAGCTAGATGGCTTCTTCTCTCTTTTTGGATCTCAATACAGTGTTCTCCCCCTCTCTTGTGGAGATCTATTCGATGTAAACTGTTTTTGCGGTGTGTTTGTCGAGATCTGATGAATTGTGGGTTTATGATCAAGTTTATCTATGAATAATATTTGAATCTTCTCTGAATTCTTTGATGCATGATTGAGTTATCTTTGCAAGTCTCTTCGAATTATCAGTTTGGTTTGGCCTACTAGATTGATCTTTCTTGCCATGGGAGAAGTGCTTAGCTTTGGGTTCAATCTTGCGGTGTCCTTACCCAGTGACAAAAAGGGTTGCAAGGCACGTATTGTATTGTTGCCATCGAGGATAAAAAGATGGGGTTTATATCATATTGCTTGAGTTTATCCCTCTACATCATGTCATCTTTCTTAATGCGTTACTCTGTTCTTTATGAACTTACACTAGTAGAAAAAGGGGCTATCGTTGAGGCCTGTTTTGCCCATTAGTCCTGGTTCAATCCAAACCGGGACTAATGTGACATTATCGGTTCGTGAGCCCAGGGGCCGGCCGGGCCACGTGGGCCATTGGTCCCGGTTCGTCCGGACCTTTGGTCCCGTTGGTGGGACGAACCGGGACCAATGGGCCTCGCTCTGGCCCACCACCATTGGTCGGTTGGTGGCATGAACGGGACCAAAGGCTTCCTTTAGACCCGGCTCATGCCACCAACCGGGACCAATAGTGCTGCCTATATATAGCCCCTCGCAAGAGCAGAGCACACTGCTCTGCTTTTTTCGGCCGAGGGGGGGGGCTTGGTGGTGCTCTAGCTCACCTCCTATGCACACAAGGTGTTCGATGGAATGCCCGAGCCACACTACTTAAGCTTTCTCCTCTCAAGCTCGACCTCTAACCTCCATTTTCCTCAATATTTGTCTAGGTTTAGCGGTCCGTCACGCCCGTCCCGTCTTCACCGCCGTCGATCACCAGCCCGATCTCATCGCCAGCACCACCGTGGTGAGCCTCTTGTTCTTATCTTCTTTCCGAAAGGAAAAATATTCTTACTTGTATTATTTTCTTACTTTTATTATTGCATCTTATATAGTGCGATGGTTTTAGTATCCGCCCGTCGGCCCTCGTCCCATCTATGATTCGGATGTGGTATATATTATCTTTTCATAACTATTGGTTCATTTATTGTTTATGAAAATTATGCCGACCAACATGACATAGATTTTATTTATCTAGGAGGTTGTTGAACCGGAAATTCCAACCGACCCTATTGTCGAGAGGTTAAATTTAGTTGAAGAAGAAAACAATTTCTTGAAGGAAAAAATAAAAAAACTTGAGGAGGAGAAGATGATATTGGAGTTGCATGTTGCGGATGTCGTCGATGATCACAAGATCAAGATGGATGCAATGCGCTTGAAGATGAGAAAGATTAGAAAATATGCCATTCATACCGAGGCTTGGTATCATTACGCCGTTGGATCAGTTGTTAACTTGGTTGCGATTATGATCGTATTTGTTTTCACATTGAAATGTTTTACATAGTTTCAATGTATGGTTTAATTAATTTAGATGCTCTGCAGAGCTTTATGTTGTTAGATGAGAACTATGTATGTACTTTGGTTTTTATGTGATGATGAACTTCTATTAATTTGGTCACGTAATTATCTATTCATGATGTTACGTAATGATTTTGACACATAATTATATATAATGCACGCAGATGAACCGCAATGGATGTACGGTGACAGACACACCTCCGAGTACATTAAGGCGTGCATGCTTTTCTCAAGTGGCTGAGGCAAACAAGCAGAATGGTTTTATGTGTTGTCCATGCCCTATATGTGGGAATATGAAGTCTTACTCGACCGGAAAATCCTTCACACCCACCTGCTTTACAAGGGTTTCATGCCACACTATAATGTTTGGACGAGGCACGGAGAAATAGGGGTTATGATGGAAGACGGCGAGGAAGAAGAGTACGATGACAACTATGTGCCCCTGAATAGGTGATGCTATTGAACATCAAGTTGCACTGCACGATGTGCACGATGGTGCTGCTGAACAGCGGTTGCTGAAGATCAAGATGAACAGACGATGTGCCCCATGATGATGATCTCCGCGGGTCATTGTCGATGCAAGGACACAATGCGAAAGTCAAAAGGAGAAGCTGAAGTTCGATCGCATGTTAGAGGATCACAAAAAGGGTTGTACCCCAATTGCGAAGATGGCAACACAAAGCTCGGTGCTGTACTGGAATTGCTGCAGTGGAAGGCAGAGAATGCTGTGCTTGACAAAGGATTTGAGAAGCTACTGAAAATAATGAAGAAGAAGCTTCCAAAGGATAACGAATTGCCCGACAGTACATACGCAGCAAAGAAGGTCGATGCCCTCTAGGATTGGAGGTGGAGAAGATACATGCATGCCCTAATGACTGCATCCTCTACCGTGGTGCCTACAAGGATCTGAACGCATGCCCGGTATGCGGTGCATTGCGTATAAGATCGACGAGATGACCTCGTGATGTTGACGGCGAGCCTCCGGGAAGAGGGTTCTGCGAAGGTGATGTGGTATGCTCCTATAATACCACGGTTGAAACGCCTGTTCAAAACGGAGAGCATGCCAAGTTGATGCGATGGCACAGTGAGGACCATAAGAAAGACGGAAGTTGAGAGCACCGGCGACGGGTCGCAGATGGAGAAAAATCGAGAGAAATCTGGGATGAGTTTGCAAAGGACCCAAGGAACGTATGGTTTGCTTTAAGCGCGGATGGCATTAATCCTTTCGGGAGCAGAGCAGCAATCACAGCACCTGGCCCGTGACTCTATGTATGTATAACCTTCCTCCTTGGATGTGCATGAATCGGAAGTTCATTATGATGCCGTTCTCATCCAAGGCCCTAAGCAACCCGCAACGACATTGATGTGTACCTAAGGCCATTAGTTGAGGAACTTTTACAGCTGTGGAATGGAAACGGTGTACGTACGTGGGATGAGCACAAAAAGGAGGAATTTGACCTAAAGGCGTTGCTGTTCGTGACAATCAATGATTGGCCCGCTCTCGGTAACCTTTCAGGACAGACAAACAAGGGATACCACGCATGCACGCACTGTTTACTTGACACCGATAGTATATACCGGGAAGCTGCAGGAAGAATGTGTACCAGGCCGCCGTTGATTTCTTCCGACCAACCATCAATGTCGAAAGAAAGGCAAGCATTTCAAAGGCGAGGCAGATCACGGAAGAAGCCCGCCATGCGTGCGGTGATCACGTACTTGCTATGGTCAATGATTTACACGTAATCTTTGGAAAGGGTCCCGCGGACTAGCTGTTCGAATGACGCCGAGAATCACGCACCCATGTGGAAGAAGAAATCTATATTTTGGGACTTACCCTCTGGAAAGACCTATAGGTCCGCTCTTCGATCGACGTGATGCACGTGACGAAGAACCTTTGCGTGAACCTGCTAGGCTTCTTGGGCGTGTATGGGAAGACAAAAGATACACACGAGGCACGAGAGGACCTGCAACGCTTGCACGAAAAAGAGGGCATGCCTCCGAAGCGGTATGAAGGTCCCGCCACTACGCTCTTCTGAAAGAAGAGAAAGAAATATTCTTTCAATGCCTGCTCAAGATGAAGGTCCCGACCGGCTTCTCGTCGAATATAAAGGGAATAATAAATATGTCGAGAAAAGTTCCAGAACCTAAAGTCTCATGACTGCCACGTGATTATGACGCAACTGCTTCCGGTTGCATTGAGGGGCTTCTACCGAAAACGTCCGATTAGCCATTGTGAAGCTATGTGCATTCCTCAATGCAATATCTCAGAAGGTGATCGATCCAGAAATCATAGCAACGCTAAGGAGTGATGTGGTGCAATGTCTTGTCAGTTTTGAGCTGGTGTTCCCACCATCCTTCTTCAATATCATGACGCACGTCCTAGTTCATCTAGTCGACGAGATTGTCATTCTGGGGCCCATATTTCTACACAATATGTACCCCTTTGAGAGGTTCATGGGAGTCCTAAAGAAATATGTTCAGAATCGTGCTAGGCCGAAGGAAGCATCTCCATGGGCCATCAAACAGAGGATGTCATCGGGTTTTGTGTTGACTTCATTCCTGGCCTTAATAAGATAGGTCTCCCTAAATCGCGGTATGAGGGGAGACTGACCGAAAAAACACGCTTGGAAGAGACTCAATAATATGCAGGGACGGATATTCTTGGTCTCAAGCACACTACAGTTCTCTGAGAACTCTACCTTGGTGACCCCGTATGTCGATGAACACAAGAACAGTCTGCGCTCCAAACACCGGAGCGGTCGACGATCGGATTATATGTGAACACATCAGACTTTCAGCAGCTTGGTTGGAAACACGTCTCAGAGGTGACAGCACTGTTTGTGATGAGTTGTACTTGTTGTCCAGGGGACCATCTTCGACTGTAATGATTTGGAAAGGATACGAGATAAATGGGACTATGAATTTGAAAACCTCGCCAACCGAAGGGCGCTCACACCGGTTTATAAGCCCGTCCCTCTCGCCTTTGTTGAGCTCACAAACTTGTGATTCACACAAATTTCAAAGAATTGAAATTTTATAAAACTAATGGCACAAACAGAAAGTTTATAATTGTTCTAAAACAAATGGCACTAACAGAAAGTTTATAATTTTGCTAACCTAAAAGCAAAAAGAATTAAAAAATAAAGCAAAAAACCAAAAGAAAATAAATAATGCAGAAAACAAAACAAAAAACTTGAAAAAATAATAATAATAGCAACAATAAGCATTTAGTTGTAAGTAGAAACAAAATAAAATAAATAAAGCAACAAAGAAAACAAAAAAGTGTTTTCAATTTTAAAACTAATGGCACAAACAGATTTTTCTAAAACTAAAAGCACTAACAGAAAGTTTATAATTTTGCTGACCTAAAAGCAAAAATAATTAAAAATAAAGCAAAAACCAAAATAAAATAAATAATGCAGAAAAAAAACAAAAAACTTGAAAAAAATAAAAATAGCAACAATAAGTATTTTGTTGTAAGTAGAAACAAAATAAAATAAATAAAGCAACAAAGAAAACAAAAAAAGTGTTTTCAAATTTTAAAACTAATGGCACTAATAGAAAGTTTATATTTTTTCTAAAACTAAAAGCAAAAAGAAATAAAATATAAAGCAAAAAAAAGTGCCACCTACTGGGCCTCCACGGCCTGAATACTTCTAGAAACCCTACATGGGCCAGGATTCAGGCCCGCAGAGGCCCAATAGGCCCACAGGCAGTAGCAAGTTTAGGCCCGAAAGCCTGCATTAGAGAGGAGCTCGAAAGGGGAGGCACACCAGCGCTTATAAACCAGTGCCGGCGCCCTTCAGCTAGCGAGGTGGGACTAAACTTTTGGGCGCGGGGCAGCACAACGCCTTTGGTCCCGGTTGGTGGCACCAACCGAGACTAAAGGGGGGTTTAGTCCCGGTTGGTGCTACGACCCGGGACTAATGCCCCCCTTTAGTCCCGGTTGGTGCCACCAACCGGGACCAAAGGCCGCCGCTTCCCGCCCTTTGGGCTGCTGAAATTTGTTTGGTCCCGGTTGGTGGCACCAACCGGGACTAAAGGGGCATTAGTCCCGGTCGTGGCACCAACCGACTAATGCCCTTGCTATATAAGAAAGCACTTGGGAAATTTCAGATTCATCGCATTTTCCCTCCCCGACGCCGCCCGACGCCGCCGCCGCCGCCACGCCTCGTCTTCACCATCGCCGTCGCCCACGCTTCGTTGTCGCCGCCGTCGCCCTTCCGTCGTCGCCGCCGCCGCCCCTGCCCCGCCGCCGCCAGACCGCATCTGCCCCAACGCCGTCGCCCTGCCTCGTCGTCACCGTCCCGCCCCTCGCCGCGCCTTCGCCGTCGCCGCGCCCTCGCCGTCGCCGCCCTGCCTCCGCGACCTCGCCGACCTCGCCGACCTCGCCGTCGCCGCCTCTGCCTCCCGACCTCGCCGTCGCCTCCGCCTCCCGACCTCGTCGTCGCCTCCGCCTCCCCGCCCGCCTCCGTCGCGCGACCTCGCCGTCGCCTCCGCCCATAGTGAGCCTCACACAGACTGCCCCTGCCACCGGCGCCATGATTTTTTTCCAGAGATGTTCATGATTTTTTCATAAATGTATATATATTGATGTATGGATATATGTATGATGCTTTTTGCAGTGTTGATCTAATGTTTTTTTTCTGCATATATATGTGATTTTTTGTTCATAGATGATCATATGAATTTTTTTGTTCATAGATATGATCATATATATGATGTATGCATGGATCGATGTGGATGGAATATGATGTTTTTTTGTTCATAGAATATGATGTTTTTTTTATTCATAGATTTTATTTTGTTCATTAGAGAGAGGCGGGAATGTCGAGGAAGTTGTACTGTTTAGAGTTAGGGTCGTCGAGGAAGAAGGAAAATAAGGAAAAAGAATAAAAGAGGAAGAAGGAAGAAGGAGAAGAAGAGGAGAAAAATATAAGAAGAGGAAGTAGAAGAAAAAAGGAGAAGAAGAAGGAATAGAGGAGAAGAAGAAAAAAATTCTATTTTTCTTCTTCTCCTTTTCCTTCTTCTTCTCCTCTCTTTTTTTCTTCTATTTTTCTTCTTCTTCTTCTTCTTCTTTTTTCTTCTTCTCATTTCTTCTTCTTCTTCTTCTTCTTCTTTCTTCTTCTTCTTCTTTTTTATCGTGAACGAGGGTGTCGAGGATCGCTGAGGGCTCACGGTCGGGAACTAGGCTAGAGGGTCGAGAGGGTCACAGAGGGGTCGAGGGTCGCCGAGGCCGGTCGAGGGTCAATGTTTTGAGGGTCGAGGGTCGTCGAGGCCGGTCGAGGTTTCGAGGCACAAGGGTTTGAGGTTCGAGGTTCTAGGGTCGAGGGTTCGAGGGTTCTAGGGTTCGAGGGTTCTAGGGTCGAGGGTTCGAGGGTTCTAGGATCCGAAGGAAGAAGGAAGAAGAAGAAGAAAAAGAATGAGAGGAAAAAGAAGAAAAAGAAGAGGAGAAGAAGAAAGGAATAGAGGAGAAGAAGAAAAAATAGAATTTTTTCTATTTTTTCTTCTTCTCCTATTCTTTTTCTTCTCCTCTTTTTTCTTATTTTTTTTTCTTCTTCTTCTTCCTTCTTCCTTCTTCCTCTTTTCTTCCTTTTCCGATAGGGGGGTACCGATAGTGTCAAAGTATTGAAGAAATCCATGGCTTCATCATTAGCCGGAAGTAACCATGGCATGATGGTAAGAAGTCCTCAAAGTTGTTACGGAATGGAGTCCCGATAGGATAATTTGCCTTTTGCTGAACTTTGTACCAAAAAGCGAATTATCCTATCTGGACTCCGCTCCAAAACAACTTTGGAGAGCTTCACCATCATGCACCTGTTACTTTCACCTAATGATGAAGACATGGTTTTTTGAATCCTTTGACACTAGGCAACCTCCCGACCTCGGCGATCTTCGACCCTTGACCTCGACCGCCGGGCGATCCACGACCCTCTACCCTACAGGCGTCGATGCCCACGTCACTTGTGGGACATAGATGTCTTGTTCAACGCCGACCCCTCCCGATAGCTTCAACACGTGGGGGGTCGATGTCATACGCACCCCTCCTAGCTTGAAGTGTTCTCGAGGCCACCCCCTAACCCTTGAAGCGTTGTCGAGGCCACCCCAAACCCTAGAGAAGCAGCGTCGAGGCCACTAATATGATTCTTTATTGTGATTAGCTAGCTAGTTCTACGTTGGCACTAATATATCCATATCTGTCATGTTTGAATAATAATTGCCATGTTGTAAATATTTGTAGAAACTATGGACACCCCCCGAGACGAAGCACAAGAAGCGTTGTTGAGGGACATAATCGCACACGGAAGTGATGCCGTCTCCTCGATGATGTTTCTCAACGTCGGCAACGATGGTCTCGAAGGAGAGGGTGAAGAAGCAGCTGGCTATGATTTACATGGTCCGATGACCCAATGCGGTGCAAGAAGGAGAGGGTGAAGAAGTAGACCGTGAGGACGGCTCCGTGATCACCAAACCGAGTCCGCCAGTATATATATTAGTTAAGCCTGTGCTGACTAGCTCTCGTCTTTGTTTTGGTATATATGTACACATATTAATTAACTCTCGTCTTTGTTCTTTTTCTAGCCCTCGGATCGAGCACAACCGGTAAAGAGACGAGGCCCAAGAAAAGTTGAGCTCGGATGAAAAGTTTGAGATCATACAAATCGCGCGACGGCCAACCGATTGAACCCTACCGGACAAAGAAGGCATTTTTGCTCGGTCATGGGGTTACGGTTGGGACAAGATCCCGATCAGCATCCACCAATGGTATAAGCCTAAGAACGAAGACCACGAGGTGTCTTGTGTCAATGATATGCAGAAAAATGATCTTTGGACTGAGCTGAAGTCAAATTTTACCCTACCGCCAGAGGATGATCCGGAGAAGCCAGAATAGAGCCATTAATCAAGTCTTTTGCTCTTAAGAAGATGGCAGAACTATTCAGGAATTGGAAGAAAGACCTCAATACGTATGTCGAAAAAATGAGACACCAGAATTCACGGGCAAATATGAGAAGATCGAGATGATGGCCCACATTTGTGGCCTACAAGACATCGGAAAAGAGTAAAAGATGTCAGCGACAAACAACAGAAATGCTGCGAAGAAGAAGCTTCATCATCGCACGGGTCGTGGCTACCTCATAGCCCGCCTAAGTGGGCCAAGGCTGAGAATGATCTGCTTGATAAAGGGATCGAACCCGAGACAATGAACTGGCCAGACCGTTTCCGGACTTGGTTCTTCGGGGCCGGCGGATCCTTGGACCCTATAACGGGGAAGTGCATTTGGACGGACGAACAATTGGACATACCAGTCAAGAGGCTTAAGCATTATATCGAAGCAGCGCAGCAAGGGAAGTTCGTTCCAGACAGGGAGAAGGACGAGCTCACAATGGCCCTCGGGAATCCTGAGCACCCTGGACGGACACGAGGCACGCCAGGCTCCCTTTCGTGGAAGGCTGGATTTCCGGACGCAGGGGGTTACAAAACCCATGAGAGGATTAAGAAACTGGAGCAGAGCCTAATGCAGGCGCTGCACGAAAGGGTAATGGGGCTAGAGGAACGAGAATAGGAACGAGAAGCAGCCGATCACAACAAACGACCTGCGAAGCTTCCCCGGCTACCCGCCATCTCGGCGGAGAAGCAACGTGGCTTCCACCGAGCTGCTTCAGCCAGAGCAGCATGCCTTGACGGCTCCTGCTAGCAATCCCGTGGATGCTATCACGGATGCTGAAAGTTTCCACCTTATGGCGCAATGGAGAAATTTAAAGGTCAAGGTGGCTGTTGGCTCTGTTTATCCCACTAAACCCGACTCAACTTTTCACCGCCGCCGATTCGAAGGATATGCTAAGGTGATGGTCGATGAAATAACGGAGGGATTTGAGGAGCTCGGCTTGACCACCCTACCGGTGAAGGGAGTATCGGCTGGGTTCTGCTCAAGACTCCATGCCTATGGCGGAAGGATCTCATCAACCTTCCGAACTGGACGCCTCCGCCTCCTCCTCCTCCTCCGGCGAGTCAGGGCACTCCGCCTCCTCCACCGCCTCCTCCTCCTCCTCCGGCGAGTTAGGGAACTCCGCCTCCTCCACCGCCTCCTCCTCCGGCGAGTGACGATCAGGGCACTCGGCCGGCTCGTTCTCCGGCGCGGCGGCACTCCGTCTCCTTCTCCGCTTGCACCGCGCGCGTCCGGCAGCCAGCCTCCTCCTTCTCCGCCTCGTCGGCAAGGGCGGAAGAGACCCGCCGCCCGCTCCGGCTGCTCCGGCGTTGTAGTCCTTCTCCTCCGCCTTGTAAGCAAGGAAAGAAGACATCCGCTCCGTCTGCTCTGCCGCGTCTAGCAGACAGCCAAAGGCGGAGGAGATACTGATTCGGTCCTTCTTTGAAGACTCGGAGAAGTTACCGTCGAGAGGAGCGAGGAGGAAAACGCGAAGATCACGCAAACCGAAGTGGATGACTGGTTTCAAGGGTTGAAAGCAAAGAGACATCCACCTCCGGAGGAGAAGGTAGATCCGGTCAAAGCGAAGCGCACTCTAGCTGCCCTGACAAAACCACCCAAGTCTCCGCCGAAAGGCAACTATGAGCGCATTATTGGAAAGGCATTTGCCGAGGCGGAGAGATCGGGTAATCTTGTCGTGATCAAAGGATGAAAGAACGACGAGCTGGGAAACAAACTGCCCAGCTCGGCGAACAACGAAGAATCGTGCCCCCGCTCAAGGTGCCTGCTAGCGACATCGTCGATCCGAGGATGGTGCCCGTTATGGCAATCCTGAAGATTACTTGCCCGACGATGTACAATTTGATTTCTTGGAGGTGCAGATACAAAGATACGAGTACGGGAAGCCTCTCGTCAAAGATGAAAGCTCTCTAACAACAATGATGCGAAGATTGCATGATTGGTACATAAAAACCTGCAAAGAGTCTGAGAGGAGGAATACTTTGTATTTGAGAGTTAAAAAGGAGCATGACCTCCTTGGAATTGAACTGTTGCCTATTCCATTTGAGGAGTTCTATCTGTTTTTCAATCAATTGGCCTCGATAAAGCAACGACACTGCCTGCTATGTCTGTAAGTAGTACTACTTCTGTCATTAAGTATCTCTATATAACACAGCTCTTTCATTGCATGTATTTATAAATATCCTCACTATATTATGCAGATTGAAGATCGCAGAAATGAAGAAAAACAAGTGGGTGATATTGGGTTCATTAACACATATCTCATCGATGCAAATGAGGTTAAATATCGTGCCAAGGAAACCGAGGCCAACTTGCTACGATCGTTGGAATTAAATGAACACAAAAATACAATACTCTTTCCTTACAACTACACGTGAGTGTTACTGTCTTAATGGCATATTCGGTTTCCTTATTTAGTCCAGGTTATAGAAATGTAATATTGATGAGTTATGCATGCGTGCAGGTTCCACTATATTCTCCTAGAGATTAAGCTTGAGCAGGAGTAGTAACTGTCTTAGACTCGAGACGAAAAGATCCCAAGGAGTATGCGGAAATGACTGAAATGCTCGAGAAGTAAGTTAAATGATCATTATCCACCATATCAGCAACTTTGTTCATTTCGATATCAAGTAATTGTTTTCTTTGTATGGCAGGGCTTGGGAAATTCACCAAAAAGCTCCGGGACTACCAAGAAGCTGCAATTTAGACACCAAAGTAAGTACTATATAGTAGCATATTCCACGCGCATCTCCTAGTGATTCAAGCGCTAGTTTCATCAATACCATTTAGCATGTGCTTGCTAATTATCAGTTTGATTGACCTCTGTTTCTTGTAAAGTGGTTGTGGCAGGAACAAGGAATAATTTCTGTGGATACTACGTTTGCGAGTCCATCCGCCACACGACCTGTGAGAGGGCTACTCCGACAAACAATTTGAAGTGCGTAAATAAAAATATTCACAATTTTATTTTATTACCATCATTTGTGTTGAGTTTCATTCATTCATATATATATATATATATATATATATATATATATATATATATATATATATATATATATATATATATATATATATATATATATATATATATATATATATGTATTGACCCTTTCTTAAAATTAGATGTTTCGCAATGGGATGAACTCCTAGCACCAGATCGCATGCGAGCAATTCAAGAGGAATTGGCGGCATTCTTTCTTTACTATGTGATCGCTGAAGACGGGAATACCATGTGGACCACGCGTCCGTATTGTAAAAGATAATTATTGTATATATGTAGCGGTAGTGTCGGATAGATATACGAGAACTTGTTGTTCGACCAATCTCTCGGAGAAGGAGAGGTGGTCGATATCACTTCTCTCTGTATGCATATATATGTTCATGACGATCTTCTGCTTGCTTAATTACTAGCTAGCTAGCATGTCTAGTTAGTCCTCTCTATACGTATGTATAGTACGTAGCGTCGACCAAGCACGGACAAAAGAAAGGACACTTTTCTCTATTAATTAGCTAGCTATAGCAGAATATATGAAACACCTAAAATAACCCCCAAAACCCCCAAACCCCCCTCTTTTGAAAAAAAACAAAACCAGAGCCAAAGAAATGCTGACGTGGATGCCTATTGGTCCCGGTTGGTACCACCAACCGGGACCAAAGGCCCTCTGAGCTCGGGCTCAGGGACAGGCCACGTGGAGGACCATCTGTCCCGTTCGGATAGAACCGGACTAAAGGGTGAGGGTATTAGTACCGACCCTTTAGTCCCGGTTCATGAACCGGGACTAAAGGCCCTTATGAACCGGGACTATAGGCCCTTTTTCTACTAGTGTTAATACTCTAGATGCAGGCAGGAGTCGGTCGATGTGTGGAGTAATTGCAGTAGATGCATGCAGGAGTCGGTCTACTTGTCACGGACGTGATGCCTATATACATGATCATGCCTAGATAATCTCATAATTATTCGCTTTTCTATCAATTGCTCGACAGTAATTTGTTCACCCACCGTAATACTTATGCTATCTTGAGAGAAGCCACTAGTGAAACCTATGGCCCCCTGGTCTATCTTCTATCGTATAAGCTTTCAATCTACTTTTATTTGCATCTTTATCTTTTTGCATCTATGTTATAAAATACCAAAAATATATTTATCTTATCATACTATCTCTATATTTCGCAAGTGGCCGTGAAGGGATTGACAATCCCTTTATTGTGTTGGTTGCAAGTTCTTTGTTTGTTTGTGTAGGTGCGTGGGACTTTTGAGGAGCCTCCTACTGGATTGATACCTTGGTTCTCAAAAACTCGGGGAAATACTTACGCTACTATTGCTGCATCACCCTTTCCTCTTCAAGGAAAACCAACGCAAGCTGAAGACATAGCAAGAAGGATTTCTGGCGCCGTTGCCGGGGAGGTCTTCGCTCAAGTCAAGACATACCAAGTACCCATCACAAACACATCTCCCTCGCATTTACATTATTTTCAATTTGCCTCTCGTTTTCCTCTCCCCCACTTCACCCTTGTCGTTTTATTTGCCCTCTCTTTTCCAATCTCTCTCTCTCTTTTTCGCTTGCCTTTTTCTGTTTGCTTGTGTGCCTATTTGTCCTTATGGCTTTGCCTAAGAGTACTGACCACCTTCTTAGAAGGTTGGAAGAGATTGAATCAAATATTAGAAGCTTTATGAATTTGCAATTTGAGCATAATAATTTCTTCGGAAAAGAGCTTAAGGAATAAAAAGATTTTTTGGGGTTTATGAACAAAGAGCTTGATGATATGTCTAAAGAATTTTATGGTGTGAACTCTCAAATTACTCGGCTTGAAAATGCTATAGCCAAAATTTCTGATAAGCAAGCTACCTTAGTCAATAAGATGGCTGCCAAACCAGAAAAGTTAAATGAAAATAATGATGAAGATCTTAAAGCTATTGATGTGTCTCCTATTAGATCTTTGTTTTGCAATATGAATCTTGATAATAATGGGACTGGAGATGAGTCAACTTTAGTTAGAAGGCGTCCCAAGAATTCGAAGTTTTTAGATCTTGATGCTAAATTTGGTAAAAGTGGGATTGGAGAGGTCATGACTATAAATAGTATTGAACCCACTATCTCGAATTTCAAGGAATTTGATTATAATAATTGTTCTTTAGAAGGTTGTATTTCCTCGTTGCAATCCGTTGTTAATTCTCCTCATGCTTATTGTCAAAATAAAGCTTTTACCAAACATATCTTTGATGCCTTGATGCAATCTTATGATGAAAAACTTAATTTGGAAGTTTCTATACCTAGAAAACTTAATGATGAGTGGGAACCTACTATAAAGATTAGAATTAAAGATCATGAGTGTTTTGCTTTGTGTGATTTGGGTGCTAGTGTTTCCACGATTCTAAAAACTTTATGTGATATTCTAGGTTTCCATTATCTTGATGATTGCTCTTTAAATTTGCACCTTGCGGATTCCACCATTAAAAAGCCAATGGGAAGGATCAATGATGTCCTCATTGTTGCAAATAGAAATTTGGTGCCCGTAGATTTTATCGTTCTTGATATAGATTGCAATCTTTCTTGCCCTATTATTCTTGGTAGACCTCTCCTTAGAATGATTGGCGCGATTATTGATATGAAGGGAGGGAACATTAGATTCCAATTTCCATTAAAGAAAGGCATGGAGCACTTTCCAAGAAAGAAATTATAATTACCTTATGAAGCTATCATGTGAACTACTTATGAATTTAGTGCCAAAGATGGCACTACTTAGATCTATCTTCGCTTTTGTGCCTAGCTAGGAGCGTTAAACGATAGCGCTAGTTGGGAGGCAACCCAATTTTATTTGTGTTTTTTCTTTTTGTTCCTGTTTAGTAATAAATTTTTCATCTACCTTCTGTTTATATGTGTTTTTATCTTTTAATTAGTGTTTGTGCCAAGTAGAACCTATAGGATAACCTATGATGATAGTTGATTTCATTCTGCTGAAAAACAGAAACTTTGCACGCACGAATTTAGTTTTGTTAAATCACAAAAACGTTCTTTTGCATTGATTCTTTTTTCTTCTGATCAATAGACAAATTTTCCAGGACAAACTATTTTGGTAGGATTTTTAGAGTTCCATAAGTGTGCGTTAATTACAGATTGCTACAGACTGTTCTGTTCTTGACAGATTCTGTTTTTCGTGTGTAGTTTGCTTATTTTGATG
Organism: Aegilops longissima; assembly: GCA_021605205.1. NCBI lineage: Eukaryota > Viridiplantae > Streptophyta > Magnoliopsida > Poales > Poaceae > Aegilops > Aegilops longissima. Next base: position 597,258,810 of record CM038676.1, on the reverse strand, counting down.
CATCTGTGGCTAGTAAAATAGTTTATAAACCATAGATAAGTTGTAATACAGTAGGTTTAACACCAAAATAAATAAATAATGAGTTCATTATAGTACCTTATGTGGTAGTTTTGTTTTCTTTCACTAACGGAGCTTATAAGGTTTCCTGTTGAGTTTTGTGTTGTAAAGTTTTCAAGTTTTGGGTAAAGCTTTGATGGCTATGGAGTAAGGAGTGGCAAGAGCCTAAGCTTGGGGATGCCCAAGGCACCCCAAGATATTCAAGAATATCCAAAAGCCTAAGCTTGGGGATTCCACGGGAAGGCATCCCCTCTTTCGTCTTCGTTCATTGGTAACTTTACTTGGAGCTTTTTTTTTTATTCGCCACATGATATGTGTTTTTCTTGGAGCATCGTGTATTATATTAGTCTTTGCTTTTTATTTTACCGCAATCATCCTTTCTGTACACACCTTTTGGGAGAATCCTACTTGATTGAGTTTTCTACAATACTCTATGTGCTTCACTTATATCTTTTGAGCTTGATAGTTTTTGCTCTAGTGCTTCACTTATATCTTTTTAGAGCACAGCGGTGCCCTAATTTTGTAGAAATTGCTAGTCTCTCATGCTTCACTTAATTATTTTGAGAGTCTTTTAGAACATCATGGTATTTTTTATGGTTATAAAATTGGTCCTAGAATGGTAGGCATCCAAGTTGGGTATAATAAAAACTATCATAGGAAGTGAATTGGATGCTATGATCAATTTGATACTTGATAATTGTTTTGAGATATGGAGGTAGTGATATTAAAGTCATGCTAGTTGGGTGATTAGGAATTTAAATAATGCTTGTGTTGAAGTTATCAAGTCCCGTAGCATGCACGTATGGTTAAAGTTGTGTAACAAATTTGAAACATGAAGTGTACCTAGCTTGTGCATCCTTATGAGTGGCGGTCGGGGACGAGCGATGGTATTTTCCTACCAATCTATACCTCTATGAGCATGCGCATAGTGCTTGATTTTTGATGGCTTCTAAATTTTTGCAATAAGTATATGAGTTCTTTTGACTAATGTTGAGTCCATGGATTATACGCACTTTTAGCTTTCCACCATTGCTAGCCTCTTCGGTACCGTGCATTGCCCTTTCTCACCTTGAGAGTTGGTGCAAACTTCACCGGTGCATCCAAACCCCGTGATATGATACACTCTCTTACACATAAACCTCCTTATATCTTCCTCAAAATAGCCACCATACCTACCTATTATGGCATTTCCATAGCCATTCCGAGATATATTGCCATGCAACTTTCCACCGTTCCGTTCATCATCATCATGATATACATTACTTTTCTCATATTGCCATTGCATGATCATGTAGTTGACATCGTATTTGTGGCAAAGCCACCATGCATAATTTTTCATACATGTCACTCTTGATTCATTGCACCATCCCGCACATCACGGAGGCATTCATATAGAGTCATATCTTGTTCTAGTTTGAGTTGTAATTCATATGTTGTAATCAATAGAAGTGTGATGATCATCGTTATTAGAGCATTGCCCAAAAAGAAAAAAATAAAGAAAGGCCAAAAAAGAAAAAAAAAGAAAGGCCAAAGAAAAAAAAGAAAAAAAAGAAGAAAAAAAGAAAAAAAGAAAAAAAAAGAAAAATAATAAAAGGGCAATGTTACTATCTATTTTTCCACACTTGTGCTTCAAATTAGCACCATGTTTTTCATATAGTGAGTCTCATAGGTTGTCTTTTTCATATACTAGTGGGAATTTTTCATTATAGAACTTGGCTTGTATATACGTCTCCAACGTATCTATAATTTTAAGCTTGGGGATGCTTGATACGTCTCCAACGTATCTATAATTTTTGATTGTTCCATGCTATTATATTACCCCTTTTGGATGTTTATGAGCTCTATTTTACACATTTATATCATTTTTGGGACTAACCTACTAGCCGGAGGCCCATCCCGTATTGTTGTTTTTTTGCCTATTTCAGTATTTCGAAGAATATCAAACGGAGTCCAAACGGAATGAAACCTTCGGGAGCGTGATTTTTGGAACGAACGTGATCCGAAGAACTTGGAGTGCAAGTAAAGAAGCTTGCGAGGCGGCCAGGAGACAGGAGGGCGCGCGCACCCCCTCTGGGCGCGCCCCTATCTCCTGGGCCCCACAGGCGGCCACCAATGTACTTCCTCCTCCTATATATACCTACGTACCCCGAAAACATCCAGGGAGCCAACAAAACACAATTTCCACCGCCGTAACCTTCTGTATCCGGGAGATCCCATCTTGGAGCCTTCGCCGATGCTCAGCCGGAGGGGAATCGACCAGGGAGGGCTTCTACATCAACACCATAGCCCCTCCGATGAGTTGTGAGTAGTTTACCACAGACCTTCGGGTCCATAGTTATTAGCTAGATGGCTTCTTCTCTCTTTTTGGATCTCAATACAATGTTCTCCCCCTCTCTTGTGGAGATCTATTCGATGTAAACTCTTTTTGCGGTGTGTTTGTCGAGATCCGATGAATTGTGCGTTTATGACCAAGTTTATCTATGAATAATATTTGAATCTTCTCTGAATTCTTTTATGTATGATTGAGTTATCTTTGCAAGTCTCTTCCAATTATCAGTTTGGTTTGGCCTACTAGATTGATCTTTCTTGCCATTGGAGAAGTGCTTAGCTTTGGGCTCAATCTTGCGATGTCCTTACCCAGTGACAGAAAGGGTTGCAAGGCACGTATTGTATTGTTGCCATCGAGGATAAAAAGATGGGGTTTATATCATATTGCTTGAGTTTATCGCGGACGTGATGCCTATATACATGATCATGCCTAGATAATCTCATAATTATTCGTTTTTCTATCAATTGCTCGACAGTAATTAGTTCACCCACCGTAATACTTATGCTATCTTGAGAGAAGCCACTAGTGAAACCTATGACCCCTGGGTCTATCTTTTATCATATAATCTTTCAATCTACTTTTATTTGCATCTTTACCTTTTTGCATCTATATTATAAAATACCAAAAATATATTTATCTTATCATACTATCTCAATCAGATCTCACTTTCGCAAGTGGCCGTGTAGGGATTGACAACCCCTTTATTGCGTTGGTTGCGAGTTCTTTGTTTGTTTGTGTAGGTGCGTGGGACTTTTGAGGAGCCTCCTACTGGATTGATACCTTGGTTCTCAAAAACTGAGGGAAATACTTACGCTACTATTGTTGCATCACCCTTTCCTCTTCTAGGAAAACCAACGCAAGCCCAAGACGTAGCACAGGTGCCCGGACTGTTCTGTATTTTGGTTTGTCACTGGCATTAGAAGTTATGGCCGTGTCATTCCAGGGGTTTATTGCTGCAACTTGGTATACTTCAGCAAGGCTACGGAGTGCCCTATTGCGCCTATTGTTTGAGGCGAAAGTCTCGAAGACGGTCAGCACTGTACGGTTGTTGTTTTCCGTGGGATGTTGCTCTGCGGTATTTTTGGTGAGGAGATCCTCACCGCTCTTGGCCACCTGCCGGAGTATCCAACCTGCTCTAAGCCCGTGGGTTGGTACGATATCCGGTGTTGTGTGTATCTTGCATGGCCTATCGAGCCATCCCTCTAGAACGGTTTCGCGCCCCGTAACGGGCTTTGATTTTTTTTCTATTGGATCGGGCGACCGACGAGGGTGCATCGTTTTTTCTTGGACGAGGGGTTTAGTGGAAACCGGTGGCTCCCAAGAGGTTGCCTGAGTTTTCCTGGCGCTTTCCATTGCGCAGTACTTCTGTACTATGGTTGCCAAGTCGGCAAAGTGTGATATACGTGACGACAATTGATTGCATTGAGGATTCCCTCGTCTGTGCAATTTTTGCAGAATAATGGGATTGCGTCTTCATCTGGGCAGTCTTTGATCTTGTCCTTGACAAGGAGGAATCTCACCCAAAAGTGGTGGACCGTTTCCTGGGACTGCTGTTTGATGTTGGTAAGAATGCTTATATCTGGGTGGGTGGGTGGATTTAAGTCCGAACCCTGACCCAATTTGGGACCCGGGGCTTGAGAACCTTCCGAGCTTAACAGTTTGGGCTCCAGGATATCAACCAATTTTTCAGGCCAACTGTCCAATTCTAAATTCTGAGTACGGGGCATGTCTTCCCGTAGGCGAGTATCCGGCTCTGAGAGCTCGGAGATCCGAACATAGTTCGTCCTCAACACAGGGGAAGAGTCATCGCATTGCTCCTCCACTACTGCTATCTGATGGGTGACTGATGGAGACTCAATTTCTCTCTGATCGGGTTTAATCCCAATCCGATCGTAGTCCGTAGTGACCCCCAAGGCGGCGATGCGATCCAGGACTTCATTTAAAGACGACAACTCCGTCAGATCCATCTGTTCAGAGTATCCTGAGCTGACGAGGAGGCGATTTTCGATGACCCGAGAAGTCATCGTCGGCCCAACGGCCGAACGGGCGGCCATGGTAAAGCCGCCCAGCTGGAGGGTTTGGCCTGAGGCCAGGGCTCCCCCGGAGGTGATGTTGCCCTTGATAACAAGGCGACCCATCAAGCCTAACTTCGACGTCACAGTGGAACTCTCAATGAAAGCACCAATGTTGGTGTCAAAACCGGCGGATCTCGGGTAGGGTGTCCCGAACTGTGCATCTAAGGCTAATGATAACAGGAGGCGGCGGACACAATGTTTACCTAGGTTCGGGCCCTCTCTATGGAGGTAATACCCTACTTCCTTCTTGATTGATCTTGATTAATATGAGTATTACAAGAGTTGATCTAGCACGAGATCGTAATGGCTAAACCCTAGAAGTCTAGCCTATGAGATTATGATCGTTGTCCTACGGACTAAACCCTCCGGTTTATATGGACACAGGAGGGAGGCTAGGGTTACACAAAGTCGGTTACAGAGAAAGGAATCTACATATCCGAATCGCCAAGATTGCCTTCCATGCAAAGGAGAGTCCCATCCGGACACGGGATGAAGTCTTCTATCTTGTATCTTCATAGCCCAACAATCCTGCCCAAGTATATAGTCCGGCTGTCCGAGGACCCCTTAGTCCAGGACTTCCTCAGTCCCCACTTCAAGGAGTTCAGCTTTTTGGAGTCAAGGGAAAGTTAGCACGACATTTTGCGGGACCATACCGAGTTTTGGAACGCATGTGAGAAGTTGCTTACAAGCTGGAATTGCCAGAAGAATTGTCAGGAGTTCATGATATGTTTCACGTTTCCCACTTGAAGAAGTGTCACGTAGAGATGGACGATATACCTCTGAGAGATACAGTGCCACTAGAAGCAATTCAGTTAGACAGCGATTTGACTTATGAAGAGAAGCCAGTCAAGATTCTCGAATTTTCCAGCCGAGTTACTCGCAGCAAGGTTATCAAGTTTTGCAAAGTTCAGTCGAGCCACCATACCAAGGAGGAAGCCACCTGGGAGCGAGAGGAAGATCTCCGTAGAGACCACCCAAACCCTTTAGCTGGCCAACCTGAATCTCGAGGGCGAGATTCATCTTAAGGGGTAGGTTTGAACTACTAGGGAAAGGCCTAGCAGTAGCGCTGGTTTTTGGCTTATCGATGGCGGTAAGCGCGCTCGATAAGGCGCTACAATAAAGCTTAGCGATGGCGCCGATCGGGATCTTCTTGATATATCTTCTTAGTAGTAGCGCTTTCCATGCCAATCGCTACTGCTAATTACTAGTAGCGCTTTCGAGAACAACCGCTGCTACTATTATTCCGTATTCCATTTCTTTTGAATTTTAGGTCGTATTCATACACCTGTATACAACTTTTCATACAGTAGCAATTTAGATATTGTTTTTACATCATAATGAGTTATTAAATCACTAGGTGAAAGAACCTTGGATTAGTTTCAAGTGCATGAATCCAAAATAACCAATGGTCACTTTGGATCCATCCATTTGAAACTAATCCGCGGTTCTTTCGCCCAATGACGTAATAACTTATCATCATCACCATAATATCATTAACTACTTATCATCATAATATATCATTGTCGTATAACTCCTCATAATCATCATTTTTGTCCATGATGAGACATCATATAACAACTTCGTTACTAGTTATAATAACAACTCCTCCTCATCATCATCATAGTACTCATAATCACTACTCCTAGTCAGCATCACCATCAAGTCTAAGACATTGTAGTCATATATAATCAACACTAACTAATTGCTCTTAATACTTAGGACCTACTCCTCTCTCCTAGCTAAAATACAATAAAACAGTTAAACCGGTCCTGCACCATAATGGAGAATGGACATAAACCTATCTCCAACTTGTGGCTTGCGGACATTCATTTTGTCTCCAATTATTTGCGTGTGCGCATTCATCACTTTGCTCCATTCTTTGATTTTGAGCCTTCCATCATTTGAAGAAATTGAGTATGCAGTATGGTAAGCCTCCGAAGGAGTTGGTCGTAAGCTAACCATATGCATATCACCTTCGGTACATAGCATGTCAGGAACAACCTGCGTCGGGAGCCTATGTTCAAAAACAAAATAGTAACATATATAGTTAGCAATGTAGTTTACTTAAGAATAATGTATGTAATGAAGTTACCATCATTAACAAAATACTACCAAGTTTTTGGCAATGAAGCTACCATCAAGCAATTTATGGACTAGTGGCATGTATCTAGTATAATTTGGGCTGATAGAGTGACTGGTTTTCAAGGCCTCAACATCTTCTATGAATGAGACAAGATAACCTTTCTCCTCACAATTAAGCTTGGAGTCATAGCTGTAGTATGTGCTGTCTACTACTTTCCGAGTATTTCTTGAAGATAAGAAATAAGCTGACAATTATAAATAAATAAGTTTAGTACGGCCGAACACCAAATATTTTTAAATTAACAAAATAAATTACTGAACTTAACAAATTAGTTTGACAAACTCACATCTAGGTAAAACTAGAGGCATATCCACATCCACCCAGATGTCGATATTAGCATCATCATCATAATCTTTGGTACGAATATCAAATCTTATTCGCATTCCCTCCTCAAATCCATATGCCTTGCAGAGATCTTCCCAATTAGAGCAACCGAAATGGGAGCGATCGATCGCATTGTAGAACTTAACCAGAAACTCATAACCATTGTAGAGATTATTTTTCTTAATAGAATGCTAGCAGACTATAATAATGCAGTAGCAAAACTATCTAGTAAACTTAGATTTAATATTCCTGTGGCCACAAAGGCGAGGAGGCGCCCACCATGGACGGACGGACAACCTAGTTTATTTATAAATGTGTGTGTATACCACATGAGGCATTCTTTGAACTCTGCTGATTAACCTGCAAATATCTAACTTGAATAAAAATCTGTGACGTGGATACTTTGCTGTACTGTATTTCTTAATTGTGCCTACTGTATAAACCTGATTGTGTTATTGAATAAAAATCACACATTGCAGTAGCAAACCTGATTGTGTTATTGTGTTATTGAATAAACCTGACTGTATAAACCTGGGTGCATATATATAAACCTGATTGTGTTATTGAATAAAAATCACACACTGCAGTAGCAAACCTGATTGTGTTATTGTGTTATTGAATAAACCTGACTGTATAAACCTGGGTGCATATATATAAACCTGATTGTGTTATTGAATAAAAATCACACACTGCAGTAGCAAACCTGATTGTGTTATTGTGTTATTGAATAAACCTGACTGTATAAACCTGGGTGCATATATATAAACCTGATTGTGTTTTTGAAAAAAATCACACACTGCAGTAGCAAACCTGATTGTGTTATTGTGTTATTGAATAAACCAGACTGTATAAACCTGGGTACATATATATAAACCTGATTTGACTATAAATAAACTAGCAGATTTTACCTGTTTCTATAAATATACCTGGGTGCATATATATAAACCTGATTTGACTATTAATAAACCTGTCTCTATATTTGCCTGTTTTGACTATAAATAAACTAGCAGATTTTACTTTATTTAGATTTTATTAGAAACCTCAGACTTGAAGGTTTGAAAATTACTGCACCAAATCTATATTTGCAGGATTTCTATAGATGCGAGGATGGAAAGTTGGAGGAGGCATGAGCAGTTGTCAACAAACATTGCCCGAAGCTTGTGCATAATCTGATGCATGAGGCGCGCCTTTAGCCGTCCACAAATAGATGGCAACTCAAGGCTATAAGAGTCTTGATAAGAAAGCTGGTAGGAGACTCCGTCTTGAGAAGGACAAGTACATGCAGGTAAAGCATATTCATGCTTGTTATTTCCTCAACAGGCTGGCACTCAATTTCTTTTTGACATATATGAGATGCAATTGATCAATTAGGTTACTCCGAGATGGTGCGTCGATAAGGGGGAGTGTTGGGAGCGGATCGTGGACTATTGGTGTTCCAAAGAGTACTGGGCGAAAAACAAAGATTATAGAAATCGGCGAGCCGGAATGCTGGATCCACCACATCATCAAGGCAACTTGAACGTTATGGAGTACGGTGAACGTTGGGTGTATCTTATGGAGTTCTTCATAAGATTTTTCTTGTCATACATGTTGCCAATCCTTGTGATGAAATCTTAATCATGTTGCTTTGGTTGCAGGCATCTCACCATAATGCTCCAGTGCCCAACCTTTTCGTCTCGTATGCTTTGGCCCATAAGGCACCGTACAGAACAGCCATGCCTTACGATGAGAATGACACAGCGTCCGCGTACTCCAGCAAGACCGCCTACGATCGGATGGAGAAATTTAAAGGGGTGGCAAAAGAGTTGAAAGGGCCCGAGTATGATGTGACAACAGAGCCTCTTGACCACGCTTTGGTCATGATCTCTGGAAAAGGCAGGAAACATGGCAGGGAAGCAATTGCAGGAGGCATGTTCCCTAGCTCCTCCCGTAGCTCTCTCCCTGAATACAAAGCTTGGTTACGTATCTCAAAATCTTCTACATATAAACGCTCGACTCCAGCTATGGTTGAGATGGAGGTATTCTATACAAGTCCTTCTATATATGTTTGTTTCTTACTTACTGTTGGATTGAAGATGCAATTGCCATGCCATATTTTGCAGGCTCGACTGGCGGAGGAGAGACGAGTGGCGGCAGAGGAGAGGGAGGAGGAGACGCAAGTGGCGGCGGAGGAGAGGGCGGAGGAGAGGCGACTGGCTGATGAGAGGATGCAGCAAGCGGTGCAGCAGGCGGTGTTGGCACAAACTAGTCAATGCTTTGCAATGTTTGCGGTTAGTTTCTTAATTGCCAAACACATACATAATCTTCACTCAATCATAATCTTCTACTACCAGTACTTAATCTTCACTCAAACATAATTTGCAGGCTTATTGTACCCAGAATGGTATGCCCGCTATGCAGATGCCTCAATCAGGCCATGGATCTAATGCTGATGGATCTTCACATGCACGAGGCCCAAGCGACAACAACCTTGGTGGTTCTCCGAATGTTTGAGATCGAGTATGGTTAGTGCGTACATATCTCATTTACGTAGGTCTCAAATTTGTCAACGTAGAAACAAGTAGCTATCTTGATTCTTGAAGATCAAACTTATAAGTAGAGACAAGTAGATACCATCTGAACCGTTTCAAACTATAATCCATTTGAACAATTTCAACCATGATCTTAATTAACTATATGCATTCTTGAAGCTATTTATTTTCATGATTTAGAGAACACTTAAGACATTCATGATTTAGAGACAAGTAGCTACTTATTTTCATGATTTAGAGACCAGTTGAAGATCTCCAAGATTTAGAAACTTGTAAGATAGAGACCGTTTGAACCATTTAAAGATCAAACTTATAAGTAGAGACAAGTAGAGACCATTTGAACCGCTTCAAACTATAATCCATTTGAACAATTTCAACCATGATCTTAATTAAATATATGCATTCTTGAAGCTATTTATTTTCATGATTTAGAGAACACTTGAAGATATTCATGATTTAGAGACAAGTAGCTACTTATTTTCATGATTTAGAGACCATTTGAAGATCTCCATGAATTAGAAACTTGTAAGTAGAGACCGTTTGAACCATTTAAAGATCAAACTTATAAGTAGAGACAAGTAGAGACCATTTGAACCGTTTCAAACTATAATCCATTTGAAAAATTTCAACCATGATCTTAATTAAATATATGCATTCTTGAAGCTATTTATTTTCATGATTTAGAGAACACTTGAAGATATTCATGATTTAGAGACAAGTAGCTACTTATTTTCATGATTTAGAGACCATTTGAAGATCTCCATGATTGAGAAACTTGTAAGATAGAGACCGTTTGAACCATTTAAAGATCAAACTTATAAGTAGAGACAAGTAGAGACCATTTGAACCGTTTCAAACTATAATCCATTTGAACAATTTCAACCATGATCTTAATTAAATATATGCATTCTTGAAGCTATTTATTTTCATGATTTAGAAAACACTTGAAGATATTCATGATTTAGAGACAAGTAGCTAATTATTTTCATGATTTAGAGACCATTTGAAGATCTCCATGATTTAGAAACTTGTAAGATAGAGACCGTTTGAACCATTTAAAGATCAAACTTATAAGTAGAGACAAGTAGAGACCATTTGAACCGTTTCAAACTATAATCCATTTGAACAATTTCAACCATGATCTTAATTTAATATATGCATTCTTGAAGCTATTTATTTTCATGATTTAGAGAACACTTGAAGATATTCATGATTTAGAGACAAGTAGCTACTTATTTTCATGATTTAGAGACCAGTTGAAGATCTCCATGATTTAGAAACTTGTAAGTAGAGACCGTTTGAACCATTTAAAGATCAGACTTATGAGTAAAGATCTAGTGTTAAATTAGCATGTTCAAACTTGGATAAGTGTTCAAGAAACTCCATATGTACTAGAAGCTTTTTATTTTGGAAACTCACTATGGAATATGGATCACTATTTATTTTGTAGTGTCGAAGTACTTTCTTTTGTCTATTTGGCATATTGATGATTTCAAGCACGTTATTTGACACACACCATTCAATCTTGTAGGTTGCCACCTGGATGGTCTTTGGACTACGACGTGGACATGAAGGCGGTTGTTGTAGTGCCAAATCTTACGTAGTGATGCCATCTTTGTTCATTGTGTATTATATGCTGTGGAATTTTGTTTTGGGACTATATGCTATGGAACTTTGTCCCGGGACTATATATATGCTATGGAACTTTGTTTTGGGACTATATATATGCTATGGAACTTTGTTTTGGGACGATATGCTATGGAACTTTGTCCTGGGACTATATATATGTTATGGAACTTTGTCCTGCGACTATATATATGCTATGGAACTTCGTTCTTATATTTGTTCATTGTTGCTTATATTTGCTATGGAACTATGCTGTCCTGTTATGGTTCTCTGCTGTTGTGGTTCTATACTGTGTATTAAACTGTTTAATTTCTGATTTAAAAAAAGGAGCTTTGCTGTCAAGTGACAGACGGCAAAGATGCCACATGTCACTAGCCTGTGCTTCCGTTGGCATTTTGCCGTCTTGCCAACAGGCAGGTTGACGGCAAAGAGGTATAATTTTGCCGTCTGGGCCAGCACCAACTGACGGTGAAATATAAGTCTTTGCCGACTGGGAAATGAGCACCAGACGGCAAATTCCTGCTATTTTGCCCACAGGGAGTACAGTGACAGACGACAAAGTATGCTTCTTTCCCGTCTGCCAAAACTGATAGTTGACGGCAAAGATAATAGACTTTGCCGTCTGGTTGGACGGCCGGTAGACGGCAAAACACTTGACGCCGGCCGTTAGACCGTCCGTTCCGTCTGGTGCAATGTTTTGCCGTCTACTTTCCGTAGACTGACGGCAAAAATATAGACTGACGGCAAAGTCTTTGCCGTCAGGGAAAAAAAAGCAGACGACAAAGTATTCTTTGCCGATTAATCTTTGCCGTCTGACTTTGCCGTCTACTTCCTGACGGCAAACTCTTTGCCGTCTGGATTGACGTCTTTGCCGTCTGTTATGCCCAGACGGCAAACTAGCAGTTTCCTGTAGTGAAACATTGTAATTCATAGTAAAAGAAATCCAGTCAAGTCATACCCAATATAAATCAATTGTAATGAATGCAAATGGCAGTGCGCTCTCCAGCGGGTGCTTTTTAATAAGAAGGGTGATGACTCAACATAAAAGTAAATAGATAGGCCCTTCGCAGAGGGAAGCAGGGATTTGTAGAGGTGCCAGAGCTCGATTTTAAAATAGAGATTAAATAACATTTTGAGCGGCATACTTTTGCTGTCAACGCAAAAACTACGAGATGGTTGTATCTTCCATACTACATGCATTATAGGCAGTTCCCAAACAGAATGGTAAAGGTTTATACTCCCCCAACCACCAACAAGCATCAATCCATGGCTTGCTCAAAACAACGAGTGCCTCCAACTAACAACAGCCCTGGGGGAGTTTTGTTTAATTATTTTGATTTGCTTTGATCTTTTTGGATCATGGGACCGGGCATCCCGGTTACCGACCCTTTCTCATGAATGAGGAGGGGAGTCTACTCCTCTTGAGAATAACCCACCTAGCATGGAAGATATAGGCAGCCCTAGTTGTAACATGAGCTGCTCGAGCATACAAAACAGAATTTCATTTGAAGGTTTGGAGTTTGGCACATACAAATTTACTTGGAACGGCAGGTAAATACTGCATATAGGTAGGTATAGTGGACTCATATGGAACAACTTTGGGGTTTAAGGAGTTTGGATGCACAAGAAGTATTCCCGCTTAGTACAAGTGAAGGCTAGCAAAAGACTGGGAAGCGACCAACTGAGAGAGTGACAACAGTCATAAACGTGCATTAAAATTAATTTACACCGAGTACAAGCATGAGTAGGATATAATCTACCATGAACATAAATATCGTAAAGGCTATGTTGATTTGTTTCAACTACATGCGTGAACATGTGCCAAGTTGAGTCACTCAATTCATTCAAAGGAGGATACCATCCCATCATACCACATCATAATCATTCTAATAGAATGTTGGCACACAAGGTAAACCATTATAACTCATAGCTAATCAAGCATGGCACAAGTAACTATAATCTCTAAATGTCATTGCAAATATGTTTACCTCATAATAAGTTGAATCAGAAACGATGAACTCATCATATTTATAAAAACAAGAGAGGTCGAGTTCATACCAGCTTTTCTCATCTCAGTAAGTCCATCATATATCATCATTATTGCCTTTTACTTGCACGACCGAACGATGTGTATAATAATAATAGTGCACGTGCATTGGACTAAGCTGGAATCTGCAAGCATTCAACTGAAGAGAGAAGACAAAATAATATGGGCTCTAAGTTAAATAAAGAATCATGCATACGAGAGCCACTAAACATTTTCAATATGGTCTTCTACTCTTGATTCCCAAAGGAAAGAAAAGAAAATAAAACTATTTACACGGGAAAGCTCCCAACAAGTAAGAAGAAGAACGAGAAATCTTTTTGGGTTTTCATTTTAATTTCTACTACAAGCATGGAAATTAAGCTAACTATTTTTTTTGTTTTTCTTATGGTTTAACAAACACACAAGAAGAAAGCGAAAATAAAAATTAAACTAACATGGATAATACAATGAAAGAGTATGAGCACCGATGACTAGTGTGTGAACATGAATGTAAAGTCGGTGAGAAATATGTACTCTCCCAAGCTTAGGCTTTTGGCCTAAGTTGGTCTAATATGAAGGACCGCTGCTACTCTCCCCAGTGTACTAGGAGGTGTAATCAGGATACCACTGGCTGTTCATCTCCGGATCCCACATGAAAGATGATGCACGATAAGGGTCTAGTTCAGGTTCCGGCTCAGGTTCAGGTTCTGGAGTGAAAGCTTGGGCTCAATTTGTGTACACCGCTTCATGTGTAACAAGAAAATTATCTGCAGTCAAATCAAACAACAGAGGCGCAGGCAAAATAATAGTCTCATTGTGTTTCTTATTAAATCTAAGGTTATACAAGAGCATCCTTTCTTCGTTGTCAACGATAAAGTTGTGGGTTACCATGCTCTTGTAATCTAAAATGTGAGCAGGCAATTTTGTCTCCTCTTTCTCATGGTGCCTAATAGGTATCTGAAAATGTCTATCAAGACGTGAAGCATAGATACCTCCAAATATGGGGCCTTTTGTACGATTCAGGCGTAGCCGTGTAGCAATGACTGCACCCATACTAAAACTATTATCTCCAAGCAAGGCATGTTGAAGGATGATAATGTCAGGAACACTAAAGTTTCCACTATTTCCACGACCAATCAAGCATCTACTAGAAAATATGACAAAGTAGCGTAAAACAGGAAAATGTATGCTAGAGATTTTTGCGTGGAACCCTTCTTTGGCTTCTCTACAACTATAGTGTTAACAAAGCCGTCCACATCTTTACGATGGGGTTCCTCTAATTCTCCCTCGTAGGGTATCCTACATACCGCACAAAAATTATGTAAAGACATTTCTCTGAATTCATCATATAAATGAAATGATACTGAAGGCGGTGACTTCTTAGGATAATAATAAAAGTTTTGCACGAAAGTATTGGCGAGTAAGAGATACTGATTGCTCCGGTCGTTGATGAAACCGGTGAGGCCTGGATTCTCGATCAAAGAATAAAAATCTTCATGAATTCCAGCTTCTTTCAAGAAATCATCGCATGGCCATTCACACGATCGCACTTCCGCTAAGCGAGGAAGATTATACTTCGCTTTTTCCTTCTCTTTAGCTTGTTTTTCCTGAGATCCTTGGCTAGAAGAGCCCCTCAAAAGTTTCCTTAACATTTTCTGAAAATTTCTGAAATTTTAGTAACTTCAAAATAAAAGTGAATAAAACTAAACAAGATTGGTAGCAACTACTCCTCCAGGTGCCTAGAGCCTATATCATGCATTAGAATTGCTTGGGACCTCATAAATTCAACATGCAAGCTCAAAAACATGGTCACCTATGCAGCAAAAAATTGCAATGAATAAAGCACTAGAACAAAAACTAATTGGACCAATGGAGGAGTCACATACCAAACAACAATCTCCCAAAGCAGTTTTGTGAATGGAGCTTTGAGCAAGGAGATCGAAAACTGCCGCAAAATGAGCTAGAACTCGTGCTTGAGCTGGATGGGGATTTTTTGGGTAGAAGATGAAGTGTGTGGGTGCTGGCATAACTGGAGGGGGCCACCAGGGGCCCAGGATAAAGGGGGCGCGCCCAGGGGGGTGGGCGCGCCCTCCACTCTCTTGGCCTGGTGCTTGCCCCTCCTGCAGTGATTTCAGTGCCTAAAATCCTCAAATATTCCATAAAAAATCATACTAAATTTGCAGGACATTTGGAGCACTTTTATTTTCGGGATATTTTTTAATGCATAGATATTTCAGAAAACAGGCAGATAATACTTTTTTGATTTATTTATTTTAAATAACAGAAAGTAAAAAGAGGGTACAGAAGGTTGTGCCTTCTAGTTTTATCCATCTCATGATCATCAAAATGAATCCACTAACAAGGTTGATCAAGTCTTATTAACAAACTCATTCCGAATAACACGGAACCGGAGAAATTTCGAATAACACTAAGTTACCTCAACGGGGATATGAAGATCCCCAACAATAAGAATATCATATTTTTTCTTGACAGTAGGGAGAGGAAATTCAAAACCTCCAATAATGATAGTTGGAACTTTTCCAATAGAATTGATGCTATGAACTTGAGATTGTTTCCTCAAAAAGTGTACCGTATGCTCATTAACATGAAAAGTGACATTGCCTTTATTGCAATCAATAACAGCCCCTGCAGTATTCAGAAAAGGTCTACAAAGGATAGTCGACATACTATCGTCCTCGGGAATATCAAGAATAACAAAGTCCGTTAAGATAGTTACATTTGCCACCACAACAGGCACATCCTCACAAATACCGACAGGTATAGCAGTTGATTTATCGGCCATTTGCAAAGATATTTCAGTAGGTGTCAACTTATTCAATTCAAGTCTACGATATAAAGAGAGAGGCATAACACTAACACCAGCTCCGAGATCACATAAAGCAGTTCTAACATAATTTCTTTTACTGGAACATGGTATAGTTGGTACACCCAGATCTCCAAGTTTCTTTGGTATTCCACCCTTAAAAGTATAATTAGCAAGCATGGTGGAAATTTCAGCTTCCAGTATCTTTCTTTTATTTGTAATGATATCCTTCATATACTTAGCATAAGGATTTACTTTGAGCATATCAGTTAAGCGCATACGTAAGAAGATGGGTCTAATCATTTCAGCAAAGCGCTCAAAATCCTCATCATCCTTTGTCTTGGATGGTTTAGGAGGACAGGGCATGGGTTTCTGAACCCATGGTTCTCTTTCTCTACCGTGCTTCCTAGCAAAAAAATCTCTCTTATCATAACGCTGATTCTTTGATTGTGGGTTATCAAGATCAACAGCAGGTTCAATCTCTGCATCAATATTTTTGCTAGGTTGAGCATCAACATGAACATTATCACTAACATTATCAATAGGTTCATGTTAATCACCTGATTGTGTTTCAGCATCAGAAATAGAAATATCATTGGGATTCTCAGGTGTGTCTATAATAGGTTCACTAGAAGCATGCCAAGGCATATCGTTTTTCTTTTTCTTCTTTTTGAAAGAACTAGGTGCCTCTAAATTGTTTCTCTGAGAATCTTGCTTGATTCTCTTAGGGTGGCCTTCAGGATACAAAGGTTCCTGAGTCATTCTACCAGTTCTAGTAGCCACTCTAACTGCAAAGTCAGGTTTATTGTTTAATTCATCAAGCAATTCATTTTGAGCTTTAAGTACTTGCTCAGCTCGAGTAGCAACCATAGAAGCATATTTGCTAACGAGTTTGAGTTCACCTTTAACTCTAGCCATATTATCGCTCGCGCGTCCTATCTCAAAAGCATTATTCGTTAACTCTCTACCAACATAAGCATTAAAACTTTCTTATCTAGCCATAAAGTCAATCAATTCATCTAAGTAAGGGCTATGAAATCTAGTATAGGGGATTTCAATTTTATCATATCTATAGAGAGAATTTACCTTTACTACCTGTGTCGGGTTATCAAGACAATGTGGTTCTTCGACAGGCGGTATATTAAGACCATGTATTTCTTCAATAGGTGGTAAATTCTTAACATCTTAAGCTTTAATACCTTTTTCTTTCATTGATTTCTTTGCCTCTTGCATATCTTGAGATGAGAAATAAAACACCTCTCTTCTTCGGAGTGGGTTTAGGAATAGGCTCAGGAGTTGGCTTAATTGGTTCAGGAATTTCCTCAGGAAGAGTCCAATTATTTTCATTAGTCAACATATTATTCAATAGTAATTCATCTTCATCGACTGTTCTTTCCCCGAAAACTCAACCAGCACAACTATCCAAGTAGTCCTTGGAAGCATCGGTTAGTCCATTATAAAAGATATCAAGTATTTCATTTTTCTTAAGGGGATGATCGGGAAAAGCATTAAGTAATCGGAGAAACCTCCCCCAATCTTGTGGGAGACTCTCTTCTTTGATTTGCACAAAATTATATATTTCCCGCAAGGCAGCTTGTTTCTTATGAGCAGGGAAATATTTAGCATAGAAGTAATAAATCATATCCTGGGGACTACGCACACAACGAGGAGCAAGAGAATTATACCAAGTCTTAGCATCACCCTTTAACGAGAACGTCAATACCTTAAGGATATAATAATAGCGAGATTTATCATCATGAGTAAACAGGGTAGCTATATCATTCAACTTGGTAAGATGTGCCACAACAGTTTCAGATTCGAGGCCATAAAAAGGACCAGATTCAACTAAAGTAATAATCTCAGGATCAACAAAGAATTCATAATCCTTATTAGTAACACATATAGGTGAAGTAACAAAGGCAGGGTGAGGTTTCATTCTAGCATTAAGAGACTGCTGCTTCCATTTAGCCAATAACTTTTTAAGATCATATCTATCATTGCAAGCAAAGATAGCTCTAGCAGCTTGTCCATTCATAACATAACCCTCAGGAACAACAGGCAATTCATAATCATTGGGAGAATTTTCATCATCACTATCATCAATAATAGCATCTTCAATAATTTCATTCCCCCTAACTCTAGAAAGTTGTTCATCAAGAAGTTCACCTAATGGCAAAGTAGTATCATGCACAGAAGTAGTTTCATCATAAGTTTCATGCATAGCAGAAGTGGCATCATCAATAACATGCGACATATCAGAATTCATAGTAGTAGCAGGTTTAGGTGTCGCAAGCTTACTCAAAATAGAAGGAAAATCTAGTGCAGAGCTAGATGGCAATTCCTTACCTCCCCTCGTAGTTGAGGGATAGATCGTAGTTTTCGCGTCTTTTAAGTTCTTCATAGTGATCAACAGATATAAATCCCAAGTGACTCAGAGAATAGAGCTATGCTCCCCGGCAACGGTGCCAGAAATTAGTCTTGATAACCCACAAGTGTAGGAGATCACAAAAGCTTTCGAGGTTAAAGTATTCAACCCAAATTTATTGATTCGACACAAGGGGAGCCAAAAAATATTCTTGAGTTTTAGCAGTTGAGTTGTCAATTCAACCACAGTTGGATAACTTAGTATCTGCAGCAAAGTATTTAGTAGCAAAGTAATATGATAATAAAGGTAACAGTAGCAAAAGTAATGTTTTTGGGTTTTGTAGTAGTTGTAACAGTAGCAATGGAAAAGTAAATAAGCGACGAACAATATGTGAAAAGCTCGTAGGCAATGGATCAGTGATGGATAATTATGCCGCATGCGATTCCTCATGTAATAGCTATAACATAGGGTGACACAGAACTAGCTCCAATTCATCAATGTAATGTAGGCATGTATTCCGTAAATAGTCATACGTGCTTATGGAAAAGAACTTGCATGACATCTTTTGTCCTACCCTCCCGTGGCAGCGGGGTCCTAGCGGAAACTAAGGGATATTAAGACCTCCTTTCATAGAGAACCGGAACAAAGCATTAGCACATAGTGAATACATGAACTCCTCAAACTACGATCATCACCGAGAAGTATCCCGATTATTTTCACTTCGGGGTTGTCGGATCATAACACATAATAGGTGACTATAGACTTGCAAGATAGGATCAAGAACACACATATATTCATGCAAACATAATAGGTTCAGATCTAAAATCATGTCACTCGGGCCCTAGTGACAACCATTAAGCATAGCAAAGTTATAGCAACATCAATCTCAGAACATAGTGGATACTAGGGATCAAACCCTAACAAAACTAACTTGATTACATGGTAAATCTCATCCAACCCATCACCGTCCAGCAAGACTACGATTGAATTACTCACGCACGGCGGTGAGCATCATAAAATTGGTGATGGAGGATGGTCGATGATGACGACGAAGACGAATCCCCCTCTTCGGAGCCTCGAACGGACTCCAGATCAGCCCTCCCGAGAGAGATTAGGGCTTGGTGGTGGATCCGTATCGTAAAACGCGATGAAACTTTCTCTCTGATTTTTTTCTCCCCGAACGTGAATATATGGATTTGGAGTTGAGGTCGGTGGAGGTACAGGGGGCCCATGAGACAGGGGGGCGTGCCCAGGGGGAGGGGGTGCGCCCCCCACCCTCGTGGACAGGGTGTGGGCCCCCTGGTCTTGATTCTTTCGCCAGTATTTTTTATATTTTCCAAAAAGTGCTTCCGTGGATTTTCAGGACATTCCGAGAACTTTTGCTTTCTACACATAAAACAACATCAAGGCAGTTCTGCGGAAAACAGTGTCAGTCCGGGTTAGTTTCCTTCAAATCATGCAAGTTAGAGTCCAAAACAAGGACAAAAGAATTTGGAAAAGTAGAAACGTTGGAGATGTATCATGGCTCAGCCACCGTTCATCATTTTTCGTACATGATACGCTAGATCATTGCACATCCTGGTACATGCCAGAGGCATTCATATAGAGTTATATTTTGTTATAGGTATCAAGTTGGAATTTTTATTCCTTTTGAGTTATAAGTAAATAGAAGTGTGATGATCATCACTTTTAGAGCAGTGCCCTAGTGAGGAAAGGATGATGGAGACTATGATTCCCCCACAAGTCGGGATGAGACTCCGGACAATGAAAAAAAAGAGAAAAAGGAAAAAATGAAAAAGAAAAAATAAAAGAAAAGAAAAAAAAGGGAAAGAAAAAAGAAAAAGAAAAAATAAACAAAGAGAAAAGGGGAATTGTTAGTATCCTTTACCACACTTGTGCTTGAAAGTAGCACCATGTTTTTCATATGGAGAGTCTCATATGTTCTCACTTTCATATACTAGTGGGAATATTTCATTATAGGATTAGATGCACACCCACTTAGTTTTCATATGGAGCTTTCATACACTTATAGCTCTTAGTGCATTCGTTGCATGGCAATCCCTACTCCTCACATTGTTATCAATTGATGGGCATCTCCATTGCCCATTGGTTAGCCGCGTCGATGTGAGACTTTCTCCTTTATATTTACCCCTATCATCATACTCTATTCCAGCCGTAGTGCTATATCCATGGATCGCGCTCATGTATTGTGTGAGGGTTGAAAAAGCTGAAGCACGTTAATAAGTATGAACCAATTGCTCGGCTTGTCATCGGGGTTGTGCATGATAAAACTTTGTGTTAAGAAGACGGAGCATGACAAGATTATATAACTTTGTAGGGATAGCTTTCTTTAGCGTTGATATTTTGAAAGACATGATCGTTTGTTGGGATGCCTGAGTATTGATGTCTTTATGTCAAATTATATACTATTGCTTTGAATCACTTATGTCTTAATATTCATTCCATGACTAGATATATGATCAATTTTATGCTAGGTAGCATTCCACATCAAAAATATCTTTTTTATCATTTACCTACTCGAGGACGAGAAGGAATTAAGCTTGGGGATGCTGATACGTCTCTGTCGTATCTATAGTTTTTATTGTTTCATGCCAATATTATTCAACTTTTACATACGTTTGGCAACTTTTTATATGATTTATTTGGACTAACTTACTTATCCAGTGCCTAGTGCCAGTTCCTGTTTGTTGCATGTTTTTGTATCACACAAAATCCATATCAAACGAAGTCCAAACGTGATGAAACTCTACGGAGAATTATTTTGGAATATTTGTGAATTTTAGGAGGTGGAATCAAAATAAACGGAGGCCCGAGGCTACCACAACCCACCAGGGCGCGCCACCTGGCCCAAGCGCACCCTGGTGTATCGTTCCTTCCTCGAACGTCGGTTGGAGCTATACTTCGGGCACAAGGAAGCTTATATCCGGAAAAAATCGTGTAAAAAGATCAGCGCAATCGGAGTTACGGATCTCCAGGAATTTAAGAAACCGTAAAGGGCCATATCAGGGGGACGTGAAACAGAAGAGAACAGAGAGGGAGGTCCAATCTCTGAGGGGCTCCTGCCCCTCCGCCTCCATGGAGGCCATGGACCAGAGGGGGAACTCTCCTCCCATCTAGGGGGAGGCCAAGGAAGAAGAAGAAGGAGGAGGGCTTTCTCCCCCTCTCTCCCGGTGGCACCGGAGTGCCGCCGAGGCAAGGATTGTGATGGCGATCTTCATCAAAAATCTTGCTGCTATCAACACCAACTCTCTCCCCCTATATGTAGTGGTGTAACATGGTGCTCAACTTCATATATTATTTCCCAATGATCTATGGTTATCCTATTATCCCGTTTTGTCCTATGGGTTGATCGTGATCTTGGTTGGGATGATTGTATATTTTATTTATGGTGCTGTCCTACGGTGCCCTCGATCTCGCGCAAACGTGAGGGGCCCCCGTTGTAGGGTGTTGCAATATGTTCATGGTTTGCTTATTGTCAGTGTTGCGGGGGATGACAGCAGCCTAAACACGGATAAGTGGGTCATGGAGTATGGGAGTAAAGAGGACTTGATACTTAATGCTATGGTTGGATTTCACGACCTTAATGATCTTTAGTAGTTCCGTATGCTTGCTAGAGTTCCAATAATAAGTGCATATGATCGAAGTAGAGAAAGTATGTTAGCTCATGCCTCTCCCTCATATAAAATTGCAAGAATGATTACCGGTATGTTATCGATTGCCTAGGGACAAATGACTTTCTTATTGAAAAAATCTATCTACTTTTATTACATTGCAATTTATTTATAGTTTTATTCTCGCAAAGTACTCGTAGTTTTATTCTTGCAAAATAGTTTCATACTTGTTCTTGGTAAAGCAAACGTCAAGTGTGCGTTGAGTTGTATCGATGGTTGATAGAACTTGAGGGAATATTTGTTCTGCCTTAAGCTCCTTGTTGGGTTCAACACTCTTATTTATCGAAGAAGGGTACAAATGATCTCGTATACTTGTGGCTTATCACATTGCAAGAAAAATTAATCTAGTTGGCCAAACCAAATCAATAGAACCGAGAGAAATACAAAGCTATCTGAATCATGCATAAAAGAGTTGAGAGAAGACTCAAATAATATTCATAGATAATCTGATCATAAACTTACAATCCAACGGATCTCAACAAACTCAACGCAAAATAGGATTACATAAATAGATCACCAAGAACATCAAGGAGAACATTGTATTGAAGATCAAAGAGAGAGAAGAATCCATCTAGCTACTAGCTATGGACCCGTAGGTCTGTGGTAAACTACTCACACGTTATCGGAAGGGCAGCTAGGTTGATGTAGAGGCCCTCCGTGATTGAATCCCCCTCCGACAGAGTACATGAACAAGTCTCTAGATGAGATCTCACGAGGATAAAAACTTGCGGCGGTAGAAAAGTATTTTTGGTGTGCCCTCTGGTATATGGAGAATATTTGGGTATTTATGCAGAAAAGATTAGGGTTAGAGGAGCCACAAGGGGCCCACAAGCTTGGGAGGCGCGCCCCCTAGGGTGCGGCCTCTGATCTTGTCGTGGCCTAGTGGCTATTCTGGACTCCTCCCGAAGCTTCCTAGGTGTCTTTTTGTCCATGAAAAATCGTCAAAAAGTTTCATTCCGTTTGGTATTGATTTTCTGTAAAAGACAAAAACATGAAAAAAACAGCAACTGGCACTGAGCACTAGGTTAATAGGTTAGTCCAAAAAAAGTTATAAAATAGCATAATAGCGCATATAAAACATCCAAGATGGATAATATAATAGCATGGAACAATAAAAAATTATAGATATGTTGGAGACCTATCACTCACATCTTGTTTGTTGTGAGTAAACTAAGCCAGTTTATTTCAAACCCTGGAGATGTTCATTGGCATGGTTTGAGAGGATAATGCGCTATCTGAAAGGTACTATGAGTTTTGACTTCACTATACTAGGTATCCAAGAGTATTTGAGGGTTATAGTGGTGCAAATTGGATATCTTATCCTGATGAGCTTAAAGACACAAGTGGTTATGTGTTTACACTTAGTGGTGTTGTTGTTTCCTCAAGGTCTACAAAGCAAACCATCTTAACGAGGTTAACAATGGAAGCAGAACTCATGGCATTAGAAACAACAACAATTGAAGTATAGTGGCGTCGTGAGCTTTTGATGGATTTGCCGGTGGTTGAAAAACGAATACCATCTATCCTAAAGAATCGTGATAATCAAACAGTGATCATCAAGGTAAACATTTCTAAGGATAATAAGAAGTTATCAAGACATTTGAGAAGGAGGCTGATGTCTACTAGAACTACGTCGGTATTTCCCCAAAGAGGAAGGGATGATGCAGTATAGATTTCCCTCAGTTACGAGACCAAGGTTATCAAACCAGTAGGAGAACCTCCTCACACCACGTAAATAGCACCTATACACAAATAACAAATACTCACAGCCCGACGTGTTTAAGGGGCTGTCAATCCCTTTCAGGAACGGTGCCTCAAGATAGGCAAACAACTTGAGGTAAAATTGGTAGATAGGATAAATAGATCGAGGAACAAATAAATTGCAGCAAGGTATTTTTGTATTTTTTGGTTTAATAGATCTGAAAGTAAAAGCAAAGGAAAATAGATCGCAATGGAAAATATGATGAAAAGAGACCGGGGGGGCATAGGTTTCACTAGTGGCTTCTCTCGAGAAAAATAGCAAACGGTCGGAAAACAATTACTGTTGGGCAATTGATAGAACTTCCATTAATCATGACGATATCCAGGCAATGATCATTATATAGGCATCACGTCCAAGATTAGTCGACCAACTCCTTTATGTAGAAACAGACCGCAATCTACACATTGACCGCTATCTAGCATGCATCTAGTATATTAAGTTCATGATATAGAAACATAGTAATGCAATAAGAATGATGACATGATGTAGACAAGATCTATTTATGTAGAAATATACCCCATCTTTTTATCCTTAATAGAAATGATACATACGTGTCGTTTCCCTTTCTATCACTGGGATCAAGCACCATAAGATCGAACCCATCACAAAGCACCTCTTCCCATTGCAAGATAAATAGATCAAGTTGGCCAAACAAAAACAAAATATCAGAGAAGAAATACGAGGCTATAATCAATCACGCATATAAGAGATCAAAGAAGACTCAAATAACTTTCATGGATCAAAACATAGATCTGATCATAAACTCAAAGTTCATCAAATCCCAACAAACACACCACAAAAAGACTTACATCATATAGATTTCCGAGAGACCATTTTATTGATAATCAAGAGAGAGAGAGAGAGGAAGCCATCTAACTACTAACTATGGACATGTAGGTCTACAAAGAACTGCTCACGCATCATCGGAGAGGCACCATTGGAAGTGGTGAACCCCTCTGTGATGGTGTCTAGATTGGATCTGGTGTTTCTAGACTCTGCGGCGGCTAGAATTGATTTTCGTCGACTCCCCTAGGTTTTCTGGAATATTGGGGTATTTGTAGAGCAAATAGGCTGTTCAGGGGCACCAAAGGTGGGCACAACCCACTAGGGCGCACCTGGGCCTCCACGCGTGCCTTGGTGGGTTGTGCTCCCCTTCGAGCGCCCCCCAGGTGCTTTCCTGGCCCATTGGATGTCTTCTGGCCCAAAAATATCCTCAAGAAGTTTCGCTGCGTTTGGACTCCGTTTGGTATTGATTTCCTGCGATGTAAAAAAACATGCATAAAACAATAACTAGCACTAGGCACTATGTCAATAGGTTAGTACCAAAAAATGACATAAAATGACTATAAAATGATTGTAAAACATCCAAGAATGATAATATAACAGCATGGAACAATAAAAAAATATAGATACGTTGGAGATGTATCAGCATCCCCAAGATTAATTCATGCTCGTCCTCGAGTAGGTAAATGATAACAACATAATTTTTGATGTGAAATGTTGCCTAATATGTTCATCACATTTCTTTTTTATAGCATGGACAGTTGGACTTTTATCTATACCTACTAATAAAAGAAATAGGTATTCTTAGTCCGTCATGCTATTTTATAGAAAACACCCTGATGTGTCTGACATTAAACCCGTAAGTACGTATAAAGTGTTTTTTAAAATACTCATATCTTCTAAACCGTAACTACATGTTATATATGGAATTTGACTAGGAAAATATATATAATCTGAATATGATGTTATTTTACTTGTTAACCATTTAAACTATCTAGGATGCAATCTTAGTCAATGTGCATTATCCGTCTTTCTTTCATATCGGTACGGATCCAAATTGTGGATGAACATGTCAGCAAAATCAGGATTGGAGACGAAATTGAAGATCACTTTCCGTTTTTTGTACGTATTAAATCTACTTGCAAGCCGTGTTTGAATAGAAGACATGTGAAATCTTGAACTTGCACTTTTTTAGGCAAGACCATCTTTGTTTGGGCCACTTTTTGCAAATTAAGAGTGTGTGGTATTCTTTTCTCCCGTTGCAACGCATGGGCCGTTTTGCTAGTATGATTGAAAGCAATAGTCTAGTTTTTACATGAAGACTTTAATAATCAAGCATATCAACAAGCAACCATGTCTTTCAAAATATAAACACTAAAGAAAGTTATCCCTAGCCCATTATGCTCAATCATTGATCCATTCATGAAACACACTCGAATATTAGCTAAACCCAATGCTCAAATATGATCAAAGTGCCCCTTAGTTGGTGCTTTATAAGAGAAGATGGAGACTCAAATTCAAAATAAAAATTGCATAAGTAAAAGAAAGACCCTCCGCATAGGGAAGTAGGGATTTGTAGAGGTGCCAGAGCTCATAGCTTAAATTGAGAGATAAAAACATTTTTCGAGACGCATAGTTTTCCCAGCAACGAAAACGACTTAGAGCTCCCAACAATTTCCATGCTAGATACATCATAGGCGGTTCCCAAACAGAAAATAAAGTTTATTCCTTTTTCCACCATTACTTTCACTTTCCATGGCTAGCCGAATCCACGGTTGCCCTCTATACCAACACTTTCCAAGGAATTTATTATTTGAGAACATAAAGTAAATTCATTTTTCATTTCAGTACTTGGCATCCCTAATACATTTGTTGTACTCTCGTGCAATGAGAAGTGAATAAACACTCATCGTGAGAATAACACATCTATCATGGAAAATATTGGCCACCCCTCACCGCCTCGCGGGCGGTAGAGCACACAAAAGAGAAATTTATTTTGAAAATTAGAGATGGCACATGTAAATTTTCTTAGAATAGCACGGAAATACCGCATATAGGTAGGTATAGTGGATGAATCATATGGCAAAACTGGTTTAAAGGAGTTTGGATGCACAAGTGTAGCGACCCGGCCCACAATCGGTCAAGTCTCTGTGTCTGTACCATCCCAAGATCATGCTGGCACTCACAGTACATTGATGAAATAATCAAAGTTCAATCACACCTGAATTTATTACACGGTTCTCATATCGAGTCTTTATTACAATAGAATAAATTCGGACGAAGGCCAACTCATGAGAAAATAAACTAAGTAAAGCTGCGGAAGCGTAGAAGAATAGCGAGTCCATCCGACTCCAAAGGGCAATCGCCAAGCGCGGATCGTAGCCTCAATCCTGATCGGAATACTCCTCTGCAACATAAGACGTTGCAGCCGTGTAGGTCAGCATTTTGAATATGCTGGCAAGTCATGAAGAGAGAACAATAATAAAATTTGCTAACACTATATGCAATTTGGCTGTGGAGCTCTAAGTTTCATCATTTTGCGAAAAGCCAGTTTTTCCCTACTACAGTGGACTTGCTTGCAAATACTACAAAATTATTGGTAGTTATTGAGATGGTTCCACCAACCAATGTCTCATTCCCAATTTATTAAGTCATAACCCCTCAATTAATTTATTAATTTTAGTGTTGAGATTTCGAATACTTCCAAGTTCCAGAGCTCAAATTGTCCGTAAACGGGACACGGCTAATCGATTAGATCTTTTCTCTGCAGAGGTTTGCGACTTTACCCGCAAGAATCGTTCCTCCTGTTAAGTCTTCGCACTTCATGGTGTTTGAAGGCGGACGAACAAACAGGGTCTTAGAAGAGTTCTTCCGCCACTTGCCGTACCCATCAATCCTACCGTTCTTCTACATCTCGTAGTACCGTCCAGCCAGAGTCACAACTAGGGTTGACCAAGCCAGAGCCCATAATGGCTTGCGGCTGCACAGGTAAGCTTCCGGTCAATGGGGCATCCATCCATCTCTTCGTGGCTGGGTGAAGCTTTGCGCAAGATGTCATGGCACTTCTCCATGCATCCCGGCCAACCACTGGGTTCTCCAGGGTGCCCGTCAACTGTCCTCCACCCAGTAGTGAATTCCGAAGTCCATATTGAGCTTGAAGTTCATGGGGTTGTCATCATCTTGACTCTCACATCTCCCTTATGAATTCACTCAACCAACCCCGTCTACGAGCATAGCAAAATAAACTACTACGTCCCGGGTCATGGTAACAAGGGGAATTGGTTCATCCTACCACATGATACTACTCAAGAACATAACTTCAAAATTTCAACTACTGCATGCATGGTGGGGAGGTATAATTCTAATGCAACAAAAATCATAGGTATTGTAAAGAAACATGATCAATGACTTGCCTTGCTGACGATCTTCGAAAGCTAGGGACTCGTGGTAGCAAGCTTCGCACTCCGGAAATTCTACCGAGACAAACAATAACCATAATAAGCATACAACATATGATCACTTAGCATAGCAGCATAGCTAACATAACACACCAAATCAAACGAATCAAAACCCAAAGAAAAACTCAAAGAAATCCAACTCAAAGTTTTCCTACTTCAAGCAACAACTAAAAATAGTTTTACATAAGAAATTTTTTCTTAACAAGACCTAAGCATGGGTTTTTGATAACATAACAGAAAATAATGCATCGTGCAACTAGGAGCAAAAAGAATCAACTTAAAATTTATTATAAAACTCCTATTAGGCCTAAAGCAAATTCTAGTAGGAAAAATAAAATAAAAGTTTTATTTATTATAAATAAAAGTTCATGCTCTAAAGTTACAGAAACTAACCTAGAATAATCTATCACATAGGAAAAATAAATTTATTTGCTAAGTAAAACAATAGGAAAACACTAGCTAGTTAATTAATTAAGAGTAACATGATTCTGGTTGAAACTAATTTTTTATTAATCCTGAAATGCCCAAATAAATTCCTACGGTTAGGCAATGTCAAAACAAAGTTGTGACAAAAAGAATCATTAAAAATAATATTCCTAACTCATTTTATAGCAGATTTACTATTCTGTCTAAATCTAAAATAAAGCAATTTTAAATAATTTTAACATGGCTAATTATATTTTCTACAGAAACTATAAGAAATTTCCAAACCAACAAAAAAAAGAATCACTTAAAAATATTAAGTAGATTAAAAGATATGAATTTTTCAAATCTGAAACTATTCTGTTAAAACAGAAAATGAAAAATAAAGAAAAACGGCCTAATGGGCCTATATAATGCTTCGGCGTAATATAACTAAAACGGGCCCTAGGGTTTAAAACGAATCGGCCGGTTTAAATAAAAACCTAACTAATCGATCTAAACCGGAAATAAACCGGTTCACTAAAAACTAACCTAATAAAACCATACCCCTTCGGGGGATCTAATCCTAACCCTAGAAAATAGATCGGACGGCGGGAGGTGCTCGGTGACTTACCGGACGGCGCGGCGACGGCTCGGCGGCGAGTGCTCCGGCGACTCGGTGGTCGCAGGCGTGGCGGAGAGCTCCGCCCAGTGCGACGGGCGAGGGGGTGGTTTGGTGGAGTCGGGCGAGATCGGGGTGGGCTGGGCGGCGAGTCTGGGTTAATGGCGGCGGCGCTTCGGTTGCTCAGTGAGCGTCTGGCGAGAGGGAGAGGTCGGGCGAGGGGCGAGGGGGAATGGGGTCGGGGGTTATATAGAGGCGCGTCGACTTGGGCGAGGGGCAACGCGGCGAGAGGATCTGGCGAATCCGGATCTCACGGATCCGGCGAGCGGCGCGCGCGGTTGGCGTGGGCGAGGAAGGTGACGGGTGGGGTCCACCCGTCGGTGAGAGGCGGAAGCGGGAATGGGTCGGGCGACCAAGCGGCGGGTTTCGGCGCGAGGGGCTCGGTCGGGCCCGGCTCATTGGCGGCCGGGCCGCTGGCTGGCTCTTTGGGTGGGCCGCTGGGTGTTGGCTGGGCAGTTGGCTGGCCGGCGCCTGAGGGCTTTTTTTTTTTTTTTCTAATTTTTTTGAAAAATAAAACAGAGATAATATATATAGAATATAAATATTTTATATAGGACATATATATATATATCAAAATGATCAGGGGAATATTCCCTATCATTTGAACATTTTTCCAGGGGCAAAATCCAAACTTTGTAAAAATTCATTTTGTTCAAAATTCAAATAAAACTCAAATTTGAATTCAAACCTTCTGGCAATGTTTTTCCTCTGATATTTTTGGAGTGTCATGTTTACTCCTCTCATACTTTTTCTCAAGTATTTATCAGGCATAGTTTTTGAAATGATTTCCACTGCCAAAATTTTGAATTCAAATTCCAACAACTCCAAAACTTCTGAAACTTCAAATGCCACTCAAATTCAAACAGAATGCATAGATGCTTAGCTATAATTGTAAAACATTCCAAATAGGAAATTTGGGATGTTACAAAGCTACCCACCTTAAGATGAATCTCGCCCTCGAGATTCGGGTTGGCTAGCAAATAGGTGCGGGTGGTCTCGGAGGAGGTCTTCTTCTCGCTCCCGGTGGCTTCCTCTTGGAGTGATGACTCCACAGCACCTTGCAAAACTTGATGATCTTGCTGCGGGTGACTCTGTTCGCAGTCTTGAGAATTCGGACGGGTTTCTCCTTATAAGTCAGATCACTGTCGAGTTGTATGGCCTCTAGGGGCACTATGTCTCTCAACGGAATATCGGCCATGTCGGGATGACACTTCTTCAGCTGAGAAACATGAAAGACATCATGAACTCCGGATAATCCTTCCGGCAATTCCAACTTGTAAGCAACTTCTCCACGACGTTCGAGGATTTTGTAGGGGCCAATGAAACGGGGTGCTAACTTTCCTTTGACACGAAACCTCTTGATTCCACGAAGTGGGGACACACGAAGGTATGCTCGGTCTCCCGCTTCGTAAGTTACTTCCTTGCGTTTACTGTCGGCATAACTCTTCTGTCTCGACTGTGCTATCTTGAGTCTATCCCGAATCAGCTTGACTTTCTCTTCGGAATCCCTGATAAGATCGGAACCGAAAAGTGTTCGATCCCCAACACCATCCCACAGCAATGGTGTTCTGCACCTCCTTCCGTATAGAGCTTCGAAAGGGGCCATCTTCAGACTGGACTGATAACTGTTGTTGTATGAGAATTCTGCGTATGGGAAATTATCATCCCAGCTAGACCCATAGTCTAGCAAACAAGCTCTCAACATGTCCTCCAGAATCTGGTTGACTCTCTTGGTTTGTCCATCTGTCTGCGGATGAAAAGCTGTACTGAACTCCAGCCTCGTACCCAAAGTTTCATGCAACTGATTCCAAAACCTTGAGGTAAATTGTGTTCCTCTATCTGACACGATACTCCTCGGAACTCCATGCAGACATATGATCCTGGTCATGTATATCTTGGCCAACTTAGCACTGGTATAGGTAGTCTTCACGGGAATGAAGTGAGCTACCTTGGTCAATCGATCAACCACTACCCAGATAGAATCATAACCTGAACGGGTCCTGGGTAATCCTGTGATAAAATCCATTCCAAGTTTTTCCCATTTCCAATCGGGAATCGGCAAAGGTTGAAGTAACCTGCTGGCTTCGATGTTCTGCCTTTACTCATTGGCAAACATCGCATCTTGCTACGCACTCGGCAATATCCTTCTTCATACCGGTCCACGAAACTTTCCTTCAAATCCAGGTACATCTTGGTGTTACCGGGTGAATCGAGTCTGGTGAATCATGAGCCTCTGAAGAATTAGCTTCCGAGTTCGGGATCATTGGGTACATAAATGCGATCCTCGAACCATATAGCTCCGTATTCATCCTTACGAAATCCTTTAGCTTTTCCTTCATTCATCTTTTTCTTTATCTCATCAATTTCCTTGTCTGACTTCTGAGCTTCACGAATTATTTCGGCCAAAGTGGACTGAACTTCCAGAGTTGCAACAAATCCTCTCGGAACTATCTCCAGTCGGAGATCTCTGAGGTCATCGACTAATTCCTGCGGTAATCCTCCTGCTATAAGAGTATTCACATAACTCTTACGGCTCAAAGCATCTGCTACAACATTAGCCTTACCCGGGTGGTAATGCAATCTCATGTCATAGTCCTTGATTAACTCTAGCCATCTCCTCTGCCTGAGGTTCAACTCTTTCTACGTGAAAATATACTTCAAGCTCTTATGATCTGTGTAAACATCACAACGGTTTCCGATAAGGAAATGTCTCCAGTCTTGAGTGCATGCACTCTGACTGCTAACTCCAAATCATGTGTGGCATAATTCATCTCGTGAGGTCGTAGCTGTGCGGAGGTATAAGCTACAACTTTTCCTTCCTGCATGAGTACTCCTCCGAGTCCCTGACGAGAAGCGTCACAATATACCTGGTAATCCTTGTGTATGTCCGGCAAAATCAGTACTGGGGCTGTAACCAAACGTTTCTTCAATTCCTGGAAATTGGCTTCACAATCCTCGGTCCAAATGTACTTGGCTTCCTTCTTCAACAGCTCAGTCATGGGCTTGGCAATCTTCGTGAAATTCTCAATAAACCTCCGATAATATCCTGCGAGTCCGAGAAAACTGCGGATCTCCTTGACTGAGGTGGGTGACTGCCAATCGGTGACTGATTCAACCTTGGCGGGGTCAACTGCTATTCCTTCTCCTGAAATAACATGTCCGAGGAATCCGACTTCCTTCAGCCAAAATTCACATTTGCTGAACTTGGCATACAACTGATGTTCTCGAAGTTTCTCCAGAACTAGACGCAAATGTTCCTTATGCTCTTCCTCGCTCTTGGAGAAAATCAGTATATCATCGATGAAAACCACAACAAACTTGTCCAGATATTCCATAAATACCTTGTTCATCAAATTCATTAAGTATGCAGGGGCATTAGTCAATCCAAATTACATGACGGTATACTCATATAAACCATACCTGGTGGTGAATGCTGTTTTGGGTATATCCTTTTCACGGATCTTCAACTGATGATACCCTGATCGAAGATCGATCTTGGAGAATACCTTGGCTCTAACTAGCTGATCAAATAGATCATTAATCATCGACAGAGGGTACTTGTTCTTGATGGTCACGTCGTTCAACGAACGATAATCCACAACCATTCTCAAGGTTCCATCCTTCTTCTCTACCAAAAGAACTGGGGCTCCCCAAGGTGATGAGCTTGGCCGAATATATCCTTTCTCCAATAGCTCATTAATTTGGTTCTTGATCTCTTTCAAATCGTTCGGTGGCATCCGATAGGGTCTCTTGGATATTGGGGCTGTGCCGGGTAATAACTCAATCAGAAATTCAATGTCCCTGTCCGGTGGCATTCTGGTAATTCCTCCGAAACACATCGGAAAATCTTGCACCATCGGCACTTCCTCTGAACAACTCCGTGAGGGAATTCACTGATTCTTCATCCGCTATGCCGGATACATACTTGATCCTCTTACGCTCCGGGGTGGTGAGCAGAATCGACTTCTTGAGCACGATCTATGTTTCCTTCAAACTTCGTCAGCGAATCCATGCCTAGGATTACATCCAAGGTCCAGGTTTCTAATACTATGAGGTCTGCGGAAATTTATGATTTCCGATGTTGAGGTTGCATGACAGCCTAAACCTGCCATCATTTCTCCTCCCGCGAATCGACGCGAAGGGGCTTCTAAGGGTTTTAGTGGGCAACCCGTACTTTTCCACAACTACCCTTGATATGAATGAATGCGTTGCACCAGAATCAAAGAGTACCAATACTGAACGTGAATTCAATAAAAACTTACCAACCACAGTGTCTGGCTGATCATAGACGTCCTCCACGTCAATGTGGTTCAATTGTGCATGAGGGAAAGGGTTGGGCTTCTTCGCTGAGCTTCCATTGCCGTTTCCATTCCTCTGCTTAGCCTCTGGGCAGTCGGTGGCATAGTGCCCTGTTTTTCTGGCACTTGAAACAGGTGATGTGACTCAGATCCTTCGGAGCCGGGGCAGGACAATGCTGGTTTCCATTACCGTTTCCATTGCCATTGCCTGACTTGTTGTCCTGGTTGCGGTTGTTTCCATTTCCTCCATGGTTATGTCCTCCATGGTTGTGATGGGTATGCCCTCCTGAGTATGGGGCATAACGGGGCTTCTGCTGAGCTCCAGAGTTGTACTTCCCCTGGCTGTACTTCCGCTTGCGGCTATCAATCTGCTGCTGCTTGCCTTCAAGGATGGTGGCCTTGTCTACCAGCTCCTGGTAGTTGGTGAAGGTAGCCACCATAAGCTGCATTCCTAGCTCGTCATTGAGTCGCTCGAGAAACTTCTCCTGCTTTGCGGCATCTGTGGCCACATCATCCGGGGCATAGCGAGCTAACTTGCTGAACTCATCCACGTACTGCCCCACAGTACGGTTCCCCTGGCGTAAGTTGCGGAACTCACGCTTCTTCAGACTCATGGCTCCAGCTGAAACATGAGCGGTGCGGAAAGCCTGCTGGAACTGATCCCACGTGATGGTGCCAATGGGATAAGTGGCGGTGTAGTTCTCCCACCAAGAAGCTGCAGGTCCATCAAGTTGATGTGCGGAAAAGCGCACCTTCTCTGCATCAGTGCATCCAACAGTGATTAACTCCCTTCCGACCTTGCGGAGCCAATCATCGGCCACAATCGGCTCAGTGCCGCTAGAGAACACTGGCGGATTCAGCCTTAGGAATCGAGTCAAGTTGTCAACAGGAGGTGGTGGCGGTGGATTGTTGTTGTTGTTGTTGTTCTGGTTCTCAATGAGCATTTGCATGAGGGCATTCTGCTACTGGATCAGCTGGGTGAGCTCCGGCGGGAAGTTGAGACCGGGGTCACGTCTCGGAGGCATCTGGTGTTTTGGAGTGGATGAGAAAATTAGAATAGAACAATGGTCTAATGAGAAAATATCACTACCCATATGAATGCACAATCATAATCACACCAATAATTTATTCAATCATCTCAAACATGGTTCAAACTCGATTACAAAATGCTCACGACTAATCGAAAATAACGACCTAACTGATCGACGGAAAAATAAAATAACATGGTGGTCGGCTAAATGTCTTCATCAATAATCCTTGCGTCCTCTGGTGCGATGTCCTCCGGTGTGGCGTCCTCTGTTGCGGCGCCTCCTCTTGCGGCTTTCTCCAGTGGAACTCCCTTCATAGTCCCGGTCATTGCTCACGAGAGGTCCGTCATCTCCACTCGGAAAAAGGTCCTCTCCCAAGTCCATCTTTTCCTCCAATGCGGCAACCTTCATCTTCAGGTCGTCGACTCTCTCCATGAATTCCGCGATTTCTTCCTCATGGTCAAGGAAGTCTGCGTGTGCCTTCTCCTCCAGTTCCAGTTCACGAACAACAGCCTCCTGTGTACCTTCGAGTTCTGGCGATGTCGGATCTCCCGTTTCCCGAGGAGACACTCCAAGTCTTGGACATACGAGAGAATGGAGTCATCCTCTACGGTACGGATGGTATCTCCATTCATTGCTCTGTGAGAAACCATGGCGAGGTCTGATGGATCGAGCTCGGCCCTGTACTCTTCTCGGAGATGTCCAAGTGCACGATATATCGCCAGGTCTCTTCCGAGGATCCAGTTGAAGTCAATAAACTCAAAGTCAATAGGCTCTGTATGTCCTCCGAAGGTTCTCCCTGGAATATGCACCTCAATCCTGTAGCGGGTATCCGTTGGAAGTGCATTGGTAGGCTTCCCGGTGATCGAGGGCAGAGCAATCTTCAGCTTCTTCACGATCTGGACCAGCTTCCTGCCGAAGGGCATCGTCTAATCTGGCTGGCAAAACTCCGGTAGCAAAACTGGGGTGAACTCGGCGGCCATCTAGAATGTTGAAAATCGGAGAGAAGTCAGAAATGAACAGGGGAGAATTACGGAATGATAAGGATATAAAATAAATAGTCCCTTCCTATGGCTTTCCGATCCTAGGGGTTACGTCCTACGGTCAGCGTGTGCTCTGATACCATCTCTGTAGCGACCCGACCCACATCGGTCAAGTCTCTGTGTCTGTACCATCCCAAGATCATGCTGGCACTCACAGTACATTGATGAAATAATCAAAGTTCAATCACACCTGAATTTATTACACGGTTCTCATATCGAGTCTTTATTACAATAGAATAAACTCGGCCGAGGGCCAACTCATGAGAAAATAAACTAAGTAAAGCTGCGGAAGCGTAGAAGAATAGCGAGTCCATCCGACTCCAAAGGGCAATCGCCAAGCGCGGATCGTAGCCTCAATCCTGATCGGAATACTCCTCTGCAACATAAGACGTTGCAGCCGTGTAGGTCAGCATTTTGAATATGCTGGCAAGTCATGAAGAGAGAACAATAATAAAATTTGCTAACACTATATGCAATTTGGCTGTGGAGCTCTAAGTTTCATCATTTTGCGAAAAGCCAGTTTTTCCCTACTACAGTGGACTTGCTTGCAAATACTACAAAATTATTGGTAGTTATTGAGATAGTTCCACCAACCAATGTCTCATTCCCAATTTATTAAGTCATAACCCCTCAATTAATTTATTAATCTTAGTGTTGAGATTTCCGAATACTTCCAAGTTCCAGAGGCTCAAATTGTCCGTAACCTGGGACACGGCTAATCGATTAGATCTTTTCTCTGCAGAGGTTTGCGCACTTTACCCGCAAGAATCGTTCCCTCCTTTTAAGTATTCGCACTTCATGGTGTTTGAAGACGGGACGAACGAAACAGGGTCTTCCGAAGAGTTCTTCTGGCCACTGCCGGTACCCATCCAATCCTACCGTTCTTCTACATCTCATAGTACCGTCCAGCCAGAGTCACAACTAGGGTTGACCAAGCCAGAGCCCATAATGGCTTGCGGCTGCACAGGTAAGCTTCCGGTCAATGGGGCATCCATCCATCTCTTCGTGGCTGGGTGAAGCTTTGCGCAAGATGTCATGGCACTTCTCCATGCATCCCGGCCAACCACTGGGTTCTCCAGGGTGCCCGTCAACTGTCCTCCACCCAGTAGTGAATTCCGAAGTCCATATTGAGCTTGAAGTTCATGGGGTTGTCATCATCTTGACTCTCACATCTACCTTATGAATTCACTCAACCAACCCCGTCTACGAGCATAGCAAAATAAACTACTACGTCCCGGGTCATGGTAACAAGGGGCATTGGTTCATCCTACCACATGATACTACTCAAGAACATAACTTCAAAATTTCAACTACTGCATGCATGGTGGGGAGGTATAATTCTAATGCAACAAAAATCATAGGTATTGTAAAGAAACATGATCAATGACTTGCCTTGCTGACGATCTTCGAAAGCTAGGGACTCGTGGTAGCAAGCTTCGCACTCCAGAAATTCTACCGAGACAAACAATAACCATAATAAGCATACAACATACGATCACTTAGCATAGCAGCATAGCTAACATAACACACCAAATCAAACGAATCAAAACCCAAAGAAAAACTCAAAGAAATCCAACTCAAAGTTTTCCTACTTCAAGCAACAACTAAGAATAGTTTTACATAACAAAAATTTTCTTAACAAGACCTAAGCATGGGTTTTTGATAACTTAACAGAAAATAATGCATCGTGCAACTAGGAGCAAAAAGAATCAACTTAAAATCTATTATAAAACTCCTATTAGGCCTAAAGCAAATTCTAGTAGGAAAAATAAAATAAAAGTGTTATTTATTATAAATAAAAGTTCATGCTCTAAAGTTACACAAACTAACCTAGAATAATCTATCACATAGGAAAAATAAATTTATTTGCTAAGTAAAACAATAGGAAAACAGTAGCTAGTTAATTAATTAAGAGTAACATGATTCTGGTTGAAACTAATTTTTTATTAATCCTAAAATGCCCAAATAAATTCCTACGGTTAGGCAATGTCAAAACAAAGTTGTGACAAAAGAATCATTAAAAATAATATTCCTAACTCATTTTATAGAAGATTTACTATTCTGTCTAAATCTAAAATAAAGCAATTTTAAATAATTTTAACATGGCTAATTATATTTTCTACAGAAACTATAAGAAATTTGCAAACCAACAAAAAAAAGAATCACTTAAAAATATTAAGTAGATTAAAAGATATGAATATTTCAAATCTGAAACTATTCTGTTGAAACAGAAAATGGAAAATAAAGAAAAACGGCCTAATGGGCCTATATAACGCTTCGGCGTAATATAACTAAAACGGGCCCTAGGGTTTAAAACGAATCGGCCGGTTTAAATAAAAACCTAACTAATCGATCTAAACCGGAAATAAACCGGTTCACTAAAAACTAACCTAATAAAACCATACCCCTTGAGGATCTAATCCTAACCCTAGAAAACAGATCGGACGGCGGGAGGTGCTCCGGTGACTTCTTCGGGCGGCGAAGGCGACGGCGTCGGGCGGCGAGTGCTCCGCGACTCGGTGGTCGGGGCGTCGGCGGAGAGCTCCGCGCCAGAGTCTGACGGGCGAGGGGGGTGGTTTGGTGGAGTCGGGCGAGATCGGGTGGGCTGGGCGGCGAAAGGGGTTAATGGCGGCGGCGGCGCCGTTGTTGCTCAAGAGAGGCGTCGAGAGGGAGAGGTCGGGCGGGGGGCGAGGGGGAATGGGGTCGGGGGGTTTATATAGAGGGCGTCGACTTGGACGAGGGGCAACGCGGCGAGAGGATCACGGCGAATCCCGGATCTCACGGGATCCGGTGAGCGGCGGCGCGCCGGTTGGCGTGGGCGAGGGGAAGGTGACGGGGTGGGGTCCACCCGTCGGTGAGAGGGGCGGGAATGGGTCAGGCGACCGACGCGGGGTTTCGGCGCGGGGGGCTCGGTCGGGCGGGCTCATTGGCGGTGGTCGCTGGCCGGGCCCTTTGGGTGTTGGCTGGGCGGTTGGCACTGCTGCGCCGGGCTTTTTTTTTCTTTTTCTATTTTTTTTGAAAATAAAACAGAGATAATATATATAGAATATAAATATTTTATATAGGACATATATATATCAAAATGATCAGGGGAATATTCCCTATCATTTGAACATTTTCCAGGGGCAAAATCCAAACTTTGTAAAATTCATTTTTTCAAAATTCAAATAAAACTCAAATTTGAATTCAAACCTTTTGGCAATGTTTTTCCTCTGATATTTTTGGAGTGTCATGTTTACTCCTCTCATACTTTTTCTCAAGTATTTATCAGGCATAGTTTTTGAAATGATTTCCACTGCCAAAATTTTGAATTCAAATTCCAACAACTCCAAAACTTCTGAAACTTCAAATGCCACTCAAATTCAAACAGAATGCATAGATGCTTAGCTATAATTGTAAAACATTCCAAATAGGAAATTTGGGATGTTACAACAAGTAGTGAGCATACTTAGTGCAAAATGAAGGCTAGCAAAAAGATTGAGAAGTGACCAACCAAAAAGCGAAAAATCTCGTACCCAAGCATTAAGCATAAGTAACACCGAATAATGCACCACAAGTAGGATATAAATTTCAACGCATAACTATTAACTTTTGTTCTTGCATAGGGAACCACAAACCTTAACATCAATATTCTCACTAAAGCACAATTAGTCATCAACATGACTCACATATCATATCATCATATCTCAAAACCATTACTAAGAATCAAGTTTATTTTTCCAATGATCTTCATGACAGTTTTTATTATATCCTCCTTGGATATATATCACTTTGGGACTATTTTCATATGTTGCTTTTGATAATCTCAAACAAATATAAGTGAAGAACATGAGCATAATATTTCTTTCTCTCAAAATAAACTAAGTGAAGCAAGAGAGAATTTATGAAAGTTTTACTAACTCCCAAATAAATCTAAGTGAAACATGAGAGCATTTCTTCAAAAATAACAAAGCACCGTGCTCAAAAAGATATAAGTGAAGCACTAGAGCAAATCCATGGCTCTAAAAAATTTAAGTGAAGCATAGTAGCAAGCATAGCATAATTTTTGGCTCTCTCAAAAAGGTGTGTTCAGAA
The DNA here is from genome assembly GCA_021605205.1 of Aegilops longissima. NCBI lineage: Eukaryota > Viridiplantae > Streptophyta > Magnoliopsida > Poales > Poaceae > Aegilops > Aegilops longissima. The sequence continues at coordinate 597,219,288 of CM038676.1, read as the reverse complement.
AGGATTCAACACTTAAAACACAAAGTAAAACAAGCAAATACTCTTATCATACAAGACGCTCCAAGCAAAACTCATAATATGTGAAGAATAAAAATATAGCTTAAAGTAAAATACCGATGGCTGTTAGAAGAAAGCGGGGATGCCACTCAGGGGCATCCCCTAGCTTAGTTGCTTCCTACTTCTTCAATATTATCTTGGGTTGCCTCGGGCATCCCCAAGCTTAGCCTTTTGATAATCCTTACTCCTTCATCCATCATAAGATCACCCAAAACTTGAAAACTTCAATCACACAAAACTCAACAAAACCTTCGTGAGATCCATTAGTATAAGAAAGCAAACCACTACTACAAGTACTTTTACAAACCTATTCATATTTTGTTTTTGCATTATATATACTGTATAACAACTTTTCTAAGGCAAAAACTCATCAAAGAAAACCAGAATCTGTCAAAATCAGAACAGTGTGTAGCAATCTGACTATTTCGAATACTTCTGTAACTCCAAAAATTATGAAAAACTTAGATTGACGTGAGAAATTTGTCTATTAATCTTCTGAAAAAAGAATCAACTCAAAATCCCTCTTATGTTAAAAATGGCAAAATAATCTCATGAGCGCAAAAGTTTTTGTTTTTTAGCAAGATCAAATCAACTTTCACCCAAATCAACCCAAAGGCCTTGCTTGGCACAAACACTAATTTAAACCAAAAAAACTTATCTAAACAGAGGTATAATTGGGTATTTTATTAAAAAACAAGAAAACCAAAAATAAAAAGATACAGGTTGGGTTGCCTCCCAACGAGCGCTATAGTTTTACCCCCCCTAGCTAGGCATAACGTGTAGGATCTATGTTTTGTCATCTTTGGTTCTAGATCCATAGGATGCCCTCATGATTGATTCATATGGTGGCATAATTCTTGTTCTAGGGAAGTGTTCCATACCCTTCCTTAGTGGAAATTGAAAGTTAATATTGCCTTTTTCATAGCAATCACGACACTATTAGTACGTAAAAATGGTCTACCGAGATAAATTGGACAAGACGGATTGCAATCAATATCAAGAACAATAAAATCTATGGTCACATAATTCCTGTTTGCAAGAATAAGAACGTCATTAATTCTTCCCATAGGCTTTTTAATAGCAGAATCCGCCAAGTGCAAATTTAAAGAGCATTCTTCAATATTGGTAAGACCAAGCACATCACATAAAGATTTCGGAATTGTTGAAACACTAGCACCCAAGTCACACAAAGCAAAACACTCATAATTTTTAATCTTGAATTTGATAGTAGGTTCCCACTCATCATGCAATTTTCTAGGAATTGAAACTTCTAATTCCAATTTTTCTTCAAAAGCTTTCATCATAGCATCAACAATATGTTTAGTAAAAGCTTTATTTTTTTCATAAGCATGGGGTGAATTTATCATGGATTGCAACAAAGAAATACAATCAACCAAAGAGCAACTATCATAATTAAAGTCTTTCTAATCCAAAATAGTGGGCACATCACTAGTTAAAGTCTTGACCTCTTCAAACCCAATTTTATCAAAATTTTCAACAAGATTTTCACCCTCCGAATCATAGGGACGCATTGTAACTAAAGTTGACTCTTCTCCAATCCATTTTTCATCAATATTAGTTTTACAAAACAAAGAATCAATAGAAGAAAAACCAATCATTTTAAGATCTTCATCACTTTTATGAAAGCAATCACTAGAAAACGCTCTTTCTAAAAATTCCCTTTTAGCTTTAAGCATAGCGGTTCCTTTCTTACTTTCGTCCATAGAAACATAAAGAGACTTAATTGATTCTTAAAATTTAGACAAAAAAATTTCATCTTGAGAGTTTCTACATCATGAGAAATTATGTCAACACTTCTAGACAAATCATCAATTTTACTCAACTTTTCTTCCATCGAAGTATTGAAAGCTTTTTGAGTATTGATAAATTCTTTAATATTGTTCTCAAGATCAGAGGTGTTTCCATTATTATTATAAGTAGGATTACCATAGGAATTACCGTAATTATGAGAGGAATTACTGGGAAAAGGCCTAGGATTAAAATTACCTCTATAAGTATTGTTATTGAAATTGTTTCGCGAGACAAAATTCACATCTATTGCATCACTATTTGCTCAATCAAAGTAGACAAAGGAACATAATTAAAATCAATAGGAGCACTTTTATTTGCAACCAACTTCAAAAGAGCATCAACTTTTTCATTCAAAGAATTTATTTCTTCTACCGAATTGACTTTTTTTACTAGTAGGAGCTCTTTCGGTATGCCATTGTGAGTAATTTTCCATAATACTGTCTAGCAATTTAGTAGCTTCACCCAAAGTAATTTCCATAAAAGTATCCCCCGCGGCGCAATTTAAAAGATTATGAGAAACAAAATTCAATCCAGCATATAATTTTTGTATGATCATCCAAAGATTTAACCCATGAGTTGGGCAATTCCTTAGCATCAATTTCACCCTTTCCCAAGATTGTGCAACATGCTCATGTTGAAGTTGCTTGAAATTCATGATCTGGGTTCTAAGGGAAATATTTTTTGCGGGCGGAAATACTAAGTAATAAAAGCATCCTTGCACTTGTTCCAAGAATCAATACTTTTGGGAGGCAAAGAAGAAAAGCAAAATTTTGCACGATCTCGCAAAGAAAACAGAAATAATTTCAACTTCACAACATCATTGTCCACATATTTTTTCTTTTGCATATCACATAATTCCATGAATGTTTTAAGATGGGACGCGACACCCTCATTAGGAGTACCGGCAAATTGATCTTTGATGACAATTTTCAGCACAACAGTATTAATATCACAAGATTCCGCACTAGTGGCGGGAGGAGCAATTGGAGTGCTTATAAAATCCTTGTTGTTGGTATTTGAGAAATCACACAACTTGGTGTTCTCTTGATTCATGATGTCTGCGCAACAAGATTGCATTCAAAAACAGATCTGACAAGAAAACGGCGAACAAAAACGAGGGTGAATAAAACGGCAAATTTTTGTGAAGTGGGCGAGATGAAAACGAGAGGAAAATGGCAAATTATGTAAATTGCGAGGAGATGAGATTTGTGATTAGGAACCTGGTTGATGTTGAAGATGCCCCCTGGCAACGGCGCCAGAAATTCCTTTTGATGTCTGCTAGAACTATGTCGGTATTTCCCTAAAGAGGAAGGGATGATGCAGTATAGCGACGGTAGGTATTTCCCTCAGTGATGTGGCCAAGGTTATCGAACCAGTAGGAGAACCTCCTCGCACCACGTAAACAACAGCTGCACACAAATAACAAATACTCACAACCCGACATGTTAAAGGGGTTGTCAATCCCTTGCGGGTACGATGCCTCAATATAGGCAAATAACTTGAGGTAAAACTGGTACATAGGATAAATAGATCGCGGAACAAATAAATTACAGCAAGGTATTTTTTTATTTTTGGTTTAATAGATCTGAAAATAAAAGAAAAGGAAAATAGATCGCAAAGGCAAATATGATGAAAAGACACTTGGGGGCCATAGGTTTCACTGGTGGCATCTCTCGAGAAAAATAGCAAACGGTGGGAAAACAATTAATGTTGGGCAATTGATAGAACTTCGAATAATCATGACGATATCCACGCAATGACCATTAGATAGGCATCACGTCCACGATTAGTGGACCGACTCCTGTCTGCATCTACAACTATTACTCCACACATCGACCGCTATCCAGCATGCATCTAGTGTATTAAGTTCATGGAGAAACTTAGTAATGCAATAAGAACGATGACATGATGTAGACAAGATCTATTTATGTAGAAATAGAACCCATCTTGTTATCCTTAATAGCAACGATACATATGTGTCGTTTCACTTTCTGTCACTGGGGTCAAGCACCGTAAGATCGAACCCATCACAAAGCACATCTTCCCATTGCAAGATAAATAGATCAAGTTGACCAAAAAACCCCAAATATCATAGAAGAAATACGAGGCTATAATCAATCACGCATATAAGAGATCAAAGAAGACTCAAATAACTTTCATGGATAAAAACATAGATCTGATCATAAACTCAAAGTTCATTGGATCCCAACAAACACACCGCAAAAATACTTACATCAAATGGATCTCCAAGAGACCATTGTATTGATAATCAAGAGAGAGAGAGAGAGAGGAAGCCATCTAGCTACTAACTGCGGACCCGTAGGTCTACAAAGAACTACTCACGCATCATCGGAGAGGCACCAATTGAAGTGGTGAACCCCTCTGTGACGGTGTCTAGATTGGATCTGGTGTTTCTGGACTTTGCGGCGGCTGGAATTGATTTTCGTGACCCCCCAAGGGTTTCTTGAATATTGGGGCATTTGTAGAGCAAAGAGGCGGTTCAGGGGGCACCCGAGGTGGGTACAACCCACCAGGGAGCACCTGGGCCTCTAGGCTCGCCCTGGTGGGTTGTCCTCCCCTCGGAGCACGCCCTAGGTGCTTTCCTGGCCCACTGGATGTCTCCTGGCCCAAAAAAATCCTCAAGAAGCTTCGCTACATTTGGACACCGTTTGCTATTGATTTCCTGCGATCTAAAAAACATGTAGAAAATAGCAACTAGCACTGGGCACTATGTGATAACCCACAAGTATAGGGGATAAATTGTAGCCTCTTTCGATAAGTAAGGGGTTTCGAACCCAACGAAGAGCTGACGGTAAGACAAATATAACCTCAAGTTCTATCGATCACCGACACAACTCTACACACGCTTAACGTTCGCTTTATCTAAAACAAGTATGAAACTAGAAGGACTTTGTAGGTGTTTGTCGGTGTACTAGAGTAGGGGTACCCTAGTATCCCGAACTCGTGCACGGGCAGTTGCAGCACCCCGCGGCAAGGCTTGCCAGGTGACCGCCAAGGTCCTCCATGGTTCCTTTGGAGCCATTCAAGAACAAAGTATTCAAGCCAAGGAGACAAGGCCCCGGCAAGAGGAGCTTGCCGGGAAGGCCCGGTGAGCGACAAACTCCCGGGCACAGCAAGACGACGACCACGGCAAGGCGCTTGCAGCGCAGGCCACCACATCTGTAATTCACGCCCAAAGACATCCACCAACATGTCGCAGGACCTTTCGGTAGCGCGCATGGCAAGAGGCTGTGCAACCAGCGGGGCGCGGTGGCAAGCGGTGCTGACAAGATTGCCATCGTGGCAAGCGGTGGCGTCCCTGACGGTCCCTTTCAGCACTGTTTATTCGACTTAGACGGGCATTTAACGCCTTTGTCCCCTGCCGTCAGGGTTAGGTAGGATACACTGTACGAGTAGCTGTACCAACCACGACTCCTTTTACGTTTTTGCCCTTTGTCTACATTGCCACCTGTCGGAGACCCCTTGAGCATATAAAAGGAGGCCCATGCGCAACGTAGAAGGGGGGGGGGGTTCATTCGAAACCAGAGAACACTCACGCTAGGTCTTGTAGCTCTTAGCGCTCCCTAGCAAGAACACAATACAATCAGACAAGCAGCAGTAGGAGTATTATCTCTCCGGAGAGCTCCGAAGCTGGGTAAACTGCTCGTGTAACCGCCTCGATCTGCTCTTCGTGCGACCTCCGCCCCCACCGAACCGAAGGGGCTCGGTCCGCCGGTCCCATAGGTGTTCGTGGGTCCGATTAGCTTCCCCGACATCTTTGGCGCGCCAGGTAGGGGGCGTCGAGACTTTGTGAACCTGATCCGGCGTTCACACGAGCAACATCTTCATCATCTTCATCGACATGCCACCGAAGAAGAAGGCTTCGGCGGCAGCAGAGCCGTCCACGTCGATCCCACAACCACCGGAGCAGACGAGTGGTGGGGTAGATGCTGGCGGAAGAACGGGCGTTGACGAGGGAGTCCACGGTGCGGCCAAGTCCAAGAACAAGGCCGCGCAGACCTCGGCGTCCGTACATGCACCGCGCCAATCTCAAGAGGCGCGGGACCGACAGCGTCATGGTATTCACATTACCATACGCTCGTTGGACCAAGATCGAGCTGGTGGATCTCGGGATGCTCAAGGCCAACATGCACGCCAACAGGTTGGCACGAGCGAGGAACGGTTGCCTGGACGGGATAATGCTCCTTCTAACATAGTTAGGAGTCCGAGCATATCCCGCTCCTCGCACCATTCGCCACTGCCACCCACCACTCCAGCAGAAGCTTTGGCGAGAGCTCAACTGCTCCTAGATTACCCTCCAAAACCGAAAAGGTCGATGAATGGAGGGCCAACATCCAGAGTCTCATCGGCTTTGCCAACGGCGACACTCCGCGACAACCGACTACATCGCTGCCGCGGCAAGACGACAAGGCACGAGCCGGTGGCGACGAAACCTGTGGGGGTGCAACCACCATGCACTCTCCACCCCGAAGGCCAAGATCGCCAACTCGTCGATCCACCTCGACAGCGACTCCACGCGTCGCCGACCCACGAGCTCGTCGCGATCAGCGCCAAGTTCTTCACGAACGACAGCAAGAAGACGCTCGAACTCGCTTCGAGCGCCGAAGAGAAGCGCGGCGTCAATCCGACCAGCGCGCTGGGCCCTCTGTCGACATGCATGCGCCTGGGGAACCAGGCGACTTGCCGTACACGGTAGGCTGCCCTGCGTTCACTCGTGAGCTGCGGCAAGTCTAGTGGCCCAGCAAGAAGAATTTCAAGCCAGACGTGCTAGAGAAGTACGACGGCAAGACGCATCCGTCGGAGTTCCTCAGCATCTACACCATTGCGGTGCAAGCTGCCGGGGGGCGAGACGACAAGATTCTGGCCAACTACTTCCCGCTGGTACTCAAGCCCAACGTCAGATCTTGGCTCATGCACTTGCCGGACAACTCCATATCCTCTTGGGCGGATCTATGCCATCAGTTTGTCGGCGCCTTTACAGGCGGCCACAAGCCTCATGGCCAAGAGAGCGACCTTCATCTGCTAGCCCAACAAGGAAGGAGAACCCCTGCGCAAGTACATTCAGAGATTCAGCCGTGTACAGCACAACATCCCAGATGTCCACCCTGCCGCATTGATCAGCGTGTTCCATCAGAATGTGCGAAACCGCAGGATGCGGGAGGAGATGGCGATGTGCAAGATCAGAGATGTCAGTGAGCTATATGCCCTGGCCGACAAATGTGCACGTGCTGAGGAAGGGAGAAGACTCCCCGGAGAGAATGCAGAAGCAGCAGGATCTGATAGTGAAGAGGCAGCCCCGGCAAAGAAAAGCCGGCGGCGGAGCAACAGGAAGAAGAAAGGCAAAGATGTGCTAGTTGTTGAGCAGTCCGGCAATGGGGGTGGCGCCAAGAAAGCCAAATTTGGTAGCTCCGGCAAGGAGGTTGCCACGGACACCAATTACCAGGCTGTGGCGGTCGCCGACAAGCAAGACGGCTCCAATAAGCAGTATTGTAAGATCCACCACACCAAGGGCCATGACCTCCAGAGCTGCAAGAAGGTCGAGCAGCTTGTTGAGCAGCAGAAGGCTGAATACGAGCGGCGCGACAAGGAGAAGGCTCAGGAAGGTGCTAGAGGAGCCAGCAAGAAACGTCCAGGCCGAGGAGGACGCCGCGGCAAGGCCAAGCAGCGGCAAGGAGACAGACCTCCTCGCGGTCGCGACAAGCATGAAGATGACGACGACGATGAAGACATGGATGATGATGAGACCGATGAGTAGGAGTTCCAGAAAGCCATAGAGGTCTTGTGCGTTGACGGCGGTGCTTCTCTGCATACTTCACACCGCCAACTCAAACAGTGGATGCGGGAAGTCAATGCGGCAGAACCATCCATCGAGTCACGCAAGCCTCTGAAATGGTCCAACACGCCTATCATCTTTGATATTGAGGACCACCCTGATCGCATCATCATGGTCGGTGCTTGCCGATGTTGGTTTCACCAACTATCCGCAACCTTAAGGTCACTAAGATGCTAGTTGACGGTGGGGCTGGCTTGAACCTGATCTCCTCAGCGGTACTCCAGAAACTCCAGATCCCTGACAGCGAGCTCGAGGAGACCAGCACATTCCAGGGAATCAATCCGGGAAGGAGCAAGCCGAAGGGAAAGATAACGTTGCCGGTGACATTTGGCAGCGAGTTGAACTTCAGGACTGAGAGGGTCACTTTTGATGTTGCTGATTTTCCATTGCCTTACAATGGGATACTTGGCCGTCCAGCACTCGCCAAGTTTATGGCAGCCTCTCATTATGCATACAACTTGCTCAAGATGCCAGGCCCGATAAGTCTCATTTCTGTCCCTGGCGACAAGAAGGATGCTCTTATCTGCGCCGACAAAATCTACCGGGAAGCAGCAGCCGCAGCAGATCGCAAGTCACTTTCCGCTGAAGCTCCCGGGAGGAAGAAGAAGACCAGGTCCGGCAAGAGCTCTGATGCCCACTCCGGCAAGCGCACCTCTTCGGAGTGCTGCGCTACCGTCGAGGACGCACCATCGAGCTCCACCGGCAAGTGTAAGAAGACGATGGCAGCTCCGCCAGAGACCAAGAAGGTGTCCGCCAAGGAGGACGGCACTGGTGGTACCTTCACCATCAGTGCCACTCTCGACCCTAAATAGGAAGGCGCGCTCATTGCTTTCCTGCGGGCGAACGTCGACGTGTTTGCATGGCAACCGTCTGACATCCCCGGTGTTCCCAAGAAAGTAATTGAGCACCATCTCGCTGTCTGTCCTCATGCGCGGCCCGTCAAGCAGAAAGTCAGAAAGCAGGCGGTGGAGCGCCAAGAGTTCATCGCAGAAGAGATCAAGAAATTGGAAGCAACAGGCCTTGTCAGAGGAGTGCTCCATCCTACGTGGTTGGCCAATCATGTAGTCGTGCGTAAGGCAAACGGAAAATGGAGGCTTTGTATCGACTTTACCGATGTTAATAAAGCTTGTCCCAAAGACCCATTTCCCTTGCCGCGCATCGATCAGATTGTTGGCTCCACGGCCGGATGTGATTTGCTTTCATTTCTTGATGCATACTCAGGGTACCATCAGATCTTCATGGCAGAAGAGGATGAGGAGAAAACCGCATTCATCACCCCATGTGGCACATACTGTTTCATACGGATGCCTTTCGGATTAAAGAATGCTGGTTCAACATTTGCAAGAGTAGTCCATGACGCTTTTGAACCGCAAATACACAGAAATGTAGAAGCCTACATTGATGACATAGTGGTCAAAAGCAAGAACAGGGCAACTCTGATTCAAGATTTAGATGAAACCTTTGTGAATCTGCGCAAGATCAACCTCAAGCTCAACCCCGAGAAGTGCGTATTTGGAGTCCCTTCCAGCAAGCTTCTCGGTTTCTTCGTGTCTCAGCGGGGAATTGAAGCCAATCCCGACAAGATCAAGGCCATTGAGCAGATTGAAGCACCAAAGCGCGTCAAGGATGTACGAAGACGTGCGGTTCGTGTAGCTGCTCTCAAGCGAGTTTATCTCTAGGTCTGCTGAGCGCGCCCTGCCATTTTTCAAAATATTGAAAAAGGCAGGTCCAATGAAATGGACTCCGGAAGCGGAGGCTGCGCTGCAGGACCTAAAGAGATACCTGTCCTCCACTCCAATACTTGTCGCACCTAAGCCACAAGAGAAGTTGCTGCTCTATATAGCGGCAACCAATCAAGTGGTTAGTGCTACGTTAGTAGAGGAGAGGGAGGCGGATGATGAGCCAGCAACCAAGGCAGAGACATCCAGCGACAAGCAGGGGGCTTCACCGGCAAGCTCTGGTCCCGACAAAGATGGGTCTGCGCAGGCGTATGAGAGGATGCAGAAAAGGATGGTGCAGTGCCCAGTTTACTTTGTCATTTCCCTTCTGCAGGGGGCTAGGTTAAGGTACTCTGGTGTGCAGAAATTGCTTTTCGGCCTTCTCATGGCCTCGAGAAAGCTGCGCCATTACTTTCAAGCACATGAGATCACAGTCGTCACTCGTTTTCCGCTGAAGAGGATACTGCAAAATCCAGAGGCAACAGCAGGATTGTCGAGTGGGCATTTGGAACTGTCAAGCTTTGGTCTCAAGTTTGAGAGCACCTCAACTATCAAAGCAGGCGTTGGCGGAGTTCATAGCAGAATGGACGCCAACACAGGATGAAGAAATTCGAAAACGAGCATCCCGTCAAGGAAGCAAGCAAAGAGTGGCTAATGTACTTTGATGGTGCCTTCTCGCTGCAAGGCGCCGGTGCGGGCGTGCTGCTCGTCGCACCCACCGGAGAACACCTCAAGTACATAGTCCAGATGCACTTTCCCAGGGAGCAAGCAACAAACAATAATGCAGAGTATGAAGGTTTGCTTGCCGGTCTCAAGATCGCCGTAGACCTTGGGATCAAGAAGCTCATTGTCAGGGGTGACTCGCAGCTTGTCGTCCGCCAAGTGAACAAGGATTATCAGAGTCCGTTGATGGAAGCTTACGTTGATGAAGTGAGAAAGCTAGAAGAGCACTTTGACGGCCTACAGATGGAATATATTCCAAGAGCTCAGAACGACATTGCCGATGGCCTGTCGAAGTGCGCCGCACTTAAGTTACCTGTGGAACCAGGGATCTTTGTGCTCAAGCTGACTCAACCGTCTGTAACGCCATCAACTGGACAGAACAAGAAGAGGAAGTTGATTTCTGGTGACTATTTTCCGGCAGAGCTCCCCGAAGCCGCCGTCAAGAAGGTCTCCAGGCTCAACACCAAGAGTGCTGAGGAGCAGTCTGCTCCGGTAGACCCTACGGTTTGTTCCGTTGAAGCAGACGCTCCCGACAAGTTTTGCTCCGGCAAGCTTGCCGGGGAACATCAAGCTCCGGCTGAACCACAGGTTCTCGCCGTAGAAGCGGATGTTCCCGCAGCAGCAGATATGCCTTTAGTCCTTGTTGTCGAGCCGCAAACTCCAGCATGGGCACAGCAGATCGTCCGTTTCCTTCAGACAGGAGAACTTCCCGAAGAGCAAGAAGAAGCGGAAAGAGTAGCCCGGCAGTCAAGTATGTACCAATTTGTCGACAGCACTGCATGTAAGAAGACTCAACGGTGTGAAATTGAAGTGTATTCACCGGAAGATGGATGAAGCTGTTGGCGAGAGATACATGGAGGCATATGTGGTCACCACATTGGCGCAAGAGCACTTGCCGCAAAGCTTTCCGGCAAGGTTTCTTTTGGCCGACAGCCCTCCAGGATGCAACTGCACAAGTAACCAAGTGTGAAGCGTGCCAGTTCAATTCCAAGCAGATACACCAGCCAGCTCAAGCTCTTCAGACGATCCCTTTATCCTGGCCATTTTCGGTCTGGGGGCTCGACATCCTCGGCCCCTCTCCCCGAGCTGTCGGGGGCTTTGAGTACTTGTACGTTGCAATCGACAAGTTCACAAAGTGGCCGGAAGTGGAAGCAGTGAGGAAGGTGACAGCATAGTCAGCAGTCAAGTTCTTCAGGTCGATTGTTTGCCGTTTCGGAATCCCTAACAGGATCATCACCGACAACGGTACGCAATTCACGAGCCGCACCTTCATGCAATACGTCCAAGATCTTGGCGCCAAGGTCTGCTTCGCTTCTGTTGCTCATCCGAGAAGTAACGGTCAAGCGGAGAGGGCAAATGCTGAAGTGCTGCGCGGGCTCAAGACCAGGACTTTCGACAGGCTGCACAAGTGCGGAAGAAACTTGATTGAGGAGCTGCCGGTGGTTCTTTGGTCGATCAGGACGACGCCAAATCGAGCCACTGGCCGGACACCTTTCGCTCTAGTCTATGGAGCAGAGGCAGTTCTCCCCACGGAACTCGTATACGGGTCGACTCGAGTGCTCGCTTATGATGAGCTTGAGCAAGAGAAATTGCGACAAGATGACGCACTGCTCCTCGAGGAGGACCGTCTTCAGGCTGTTGTTCGAGCTGCTCGATATCAGCAAGCTTTGCGCCGCTACCATAGCCGCAGTTAGTGCCGAAGTCTCGAGGAAGGCGACCTTGTTCTTCGCGTTTAGTCCGCCAAGAATTCCAACAAGTTGACGCCTTGAAGTGGGAAGGCCCTTATCGGGTGAAACGAGTCACTAGGCTGGCGCTGTCCGCTTTGAGACCGAAGATGGCATTCCGTGAGCAACCCTGGAACATCGAGCATCTTCGTAAGTTTTACCCGTCAGAGCGCTGTTGCGGAACCTGTTCCGCAACCACCTTTTGTACAAGTCTTGCCGATGTTGCATGTAATCCTTTGTACAAAGCCGCGCAGATCCGTGCATAAGTAAAGCTCACGTGTTCGCACATCTTGTCAATTTCATGCTTTCATCATTTTATTGCATGTGTTATCTGACACTTTGTGCAGCACCTACACCCGGTAAGCAATAACGAGCCGCGAGGCTCCATAACTTTATTTTCTCTTCTTTCTCTTTCTCAAAGAAAGGAAGGTTCCCTCGCCCACAAGTTAGCCGGGGGGGGGGGGAGGAGAAGATAATGGTATGGGCCACCAAGCGTCGCTCGAAGAAGTTTCGCCTTACCGGGAAGCAAACGACAGAAAAGCTAAGTTGTCAAAATTTGAGCAACCAGCTTTTAAATTTTGAAGTTATCTTCCTCGAACGACCGTACTTTGTATGGAAAACCTGTGCGCGGAGGAACCAACTCGTGGCTAGCTGCGCCCTTACTTTGTTTCGAGTCCGCTCAACAACTTAAGTGAGCTGCAACTAGTTGCGACAAGGTTGCTTGTCGGAAGCGGCACCGCCAAAGAAGCTGCTTGACGTTCCGCACTCAGCCACATGACAAAGGTGCTCATACCGCAAGTTCCCTAAAAGCGTAGGGAAAAAACATACAAAGGAAGGAATCAAGTAAAGGAAATAAAATAGCAATTACTACCCAAAACAGAGTTATATTACAAGATAGCTTGTCGCAGCTCTAATAGATTGTTTTCATAACATGACCAGCAGCGACAAGGAAAAGATAAAATGGGCGGCCTAATCTACGCGGTCGCCATCAACCCTCTTGATCCCGCTCACCCTGTCCACAATGGGTGCGACAAGGGTCTTGAGCGCCCACATCAGCATCCGTGGCAAGGACTTGAGGACGTTGGTGAAGCTAAGGCCTGGATTGCGGAAGGCCACCTTCATCGGCACCTTCAAGAGCTCCCGACAGATCCGGCGCGACTCGTCGGCCAGCTGCTTTGGGATCTCTTCCCGAGTCGCTGGAGGGCCGTCACTACGCCCTTGAAGAATAAGCTGAGCTTGGCGCTGGGTTGGAGGTGCTCATCGGAGGAGTATCCGAGATCCACCATCCCCAGCTCCGCCAGCTCCTGTCGATGGCGGCGGCAATGTTCACGAGACCCTCGGTCCAAGCTCCACATTCTCTCTGAAGGTGCTCAGGCGGCAGTAGCACTCGCCAACAGCGCCTCGTCGGCCTTGATCTTCTCCAACAAGGCCACCTCCCGCTCCTTGGCGCCGTCCAGCATCTGCATCAAGGTAGTCAGCTTCAGCTCGAGATCCGCGTTGGAATCCTTGGCGGCGCTGAGCTCCTTGCTCCTCTTGGCGAGACGGCCCTGCAGCTCGCCAAGAGTGTAGGCGTCCTTCTCGCGCTCGTGCTTGAGTGCAGCAAGCTCCTCGACGCTCTTCTGGAGATTGGCCTCCAGCTGTGTCACCTTCGTCTCCAGCTCCTTCTTGGCGGCTTCAGGAGCTGCGGCAGCGTCCTTTGCTTCCTTGAGAGCCCCGCCAAATGTCTGCTCACGCGCGGCAAGCTCCTCCTCATGGCTGTCAAGATTGATCTTCCGCTGCTCCAGCTCGCCTTCTTGCGCAGACAGCTTCTCGGCGGCAAGCCGTTGTTGCTCTTCAACCTCAGCCTTCTCGAGGATGAAGGCTTTGCGCGCCTCAACGATTTGCTCCAGCTCCTCTGCCAAAGACCGGAGAGCTTCCTGATGGAGGCCCGGGAGCTCCTCCACGCGCTTTTCAATGTCTGCTCCCACCTTCGCGACAAGCGCTTCTCGGGATTCCAGCTTGGCTTGTCGGGCGCGGTAGAACGACAGAAGCTTCCGCAGCAACTGCTCCTCCTCAGACTCGCCGCTGCTACTGCTTGGCACGTCGATCAGCGTCAACCCAGCGGAGGCGAGCAGCTCTTCGTCAAAGGTTTCTCCTTCGACTGGCGCCCTGGAGCTCGACGCCCAGGGAAGCTTGATGAAGACGCCATCGCCGGCCTTCAGATAGGCGCCAGGCTGAGGCTCTTCGGAGCCTGGCGCTGCGGCAGCGGCGGAGGGATTGGCGGTCGGTGTAGCGCCTGGCGCTCCTGCGGCCTCACGGCCGTCAGTGCGATCGCCAGACCCCTCGCCAGCTTCTGCGGCGGCAACCTTGGCGGCCTCTTCGTCGGCAGGGTCATCAGCGCCGACTTCTTCCTCGACAACGACGGCGTCGTCAGTGTTGCCGCGCGTTTCCTCCTCGCCGACGACCTCAGTCTCCATCGGCTCTGCGGCGGATGGATCTGACGACCAGAAAATGAAGAAAAATCAAGCATATATTCAAAGAGAAAATCAGAAGAAAAAGAACACAAGGGAAATTTTCAGGCAAGAGGATTACCTGCACTTGGATCTGCAGCCATGGTCTCAGTTACCGAAGGGTCGCTGGCGCCGCCCCTTGCCGGAGAACTGACCCTTGCCGGAGAACGCTCCCTTGCCGGGGGATCCTCCCTTGGCGGTGTAGTTGAAGCAGATGGCATGTCAGGAGCGGCTTCAGGGCACTCCTGGTGGGGCTGCTCTGCTCCTACACAAATCAACAGTCAGATATCAGCAAAGGAAGAGCACCCATGCACGCCTGAAAGCAAGAAGTAAACCATATACTTATGCTGGGGGCTGCTTTGGTGAAGGGTTGCCGGGTCCGGCAAGGTGGTCTCGGACGCACCTCTTGCTGCCGCGGTGGGTTCATCCTCGATGGCAACCACCGGGACCTTGGCTCTCTTCGACGCTCTCTGGGCCAGCGTCCTGAAAAGGAATGGATTCAGAGTAAAGCAAATCAGGTACAAGACAAAGGAACAGATTGAAGAATTACAAGTACAGCAAGGAATCTTACTCTTCTTCTTCCTCGGAGCTGAGCGCGGAGAGATCGAATTCTGGTTCACCTCTGGTGCGATGAGCTGGAAGAGTAGGTTCCCTTGGCCGCTTGGCGGGTGCAGGAGCTGTGGTCCCAGAAGGCCCCGCTCCGGTTGCCGCAGCGGCGTGAGTTGCTCCCTGCAGCAGCAGGTTGCCGCTGGTGGACCAAGCGCTGCCGCGCGCGACGGCTGTTGGCCCGTCTGCCGCCCCGCTACTTCCCCGGCATTGCGGAGACGCCTTCTTGGAGCTGGAAGCTCTGCTCGCGCAAGCTGTCTGAAGGTGGGGAGGAGGCGCCCTCGGCGGGCTCGCTCGGCTCAACTTCGGGCTCGGCATGCTCTTCCTCGCCGGCAAACTCCTCTCGATCGACAAGGCTTGCCGCCTCTGCTTCCTCTGCCTCCTCCACGGTGAATCCAAACTACGCTGCGGCAGCAGCTTCTGCCGCCTCTTCCAGCCTGTATGGCGTCGCTGCATCTCGCCATCGGTGGTGTCGCGGTGAGGCCCTTCGCTCATCGGGCGGATCGACACTTCTTCCAAGCTGTCGAAGAACACCCGCACGACGCCATCTGCAAGCTCTTGCCAGGTTGGAACAATTCCATGCGAGTCGCTGGCGGCATCATTGCACGGATACGGTCGAGCGAGGAATTGTTGCACAATGGAACGACTCCCCTCGGCAACCTGAACCATTCGGGATGATCAGGGTCGTGCTTGAACAGCTCCAGGAGCATCGCATCCAACTCCAAGATGGTGAAATTGAAGTTGAGACCCGGGCGCAGCCTCATGATATCCGCCGTATTCTGGAACTCCCAAGCAGGTCTCCTCCTCTCCTGCAAGGGGGCGATGCGGCAGCGAAGGAAATCTGCGCCAATGGCGCCTACAGTAAGTCCGGCAAGCCTGAGGCGCAGGATCCGGGTGACGGCAATCTTCAATCTAACATCTTCCGGCGCCAAGTTGCTCCAATCGCTGCCGCGCACTATTGGGGTTTGGCGCTGGGCGATAAATGGCTGCATGGTTCTCCTCTACAATCCAACACCAATCTGCCCTCCATTCCTCCCACTTGCTGCGGAACTCTCCCTCCGGATAGGCTTCCTTCTTGCCGATCCTTGAGATCCAAGCGATTCCTCCGGCAGAGGCTCTCCTCTCTACTCGAGGCATGAAGAAATGGCGGAAGAGGGCTACGTTTGGGTGGAATCCGACAAAGTTTTCGCAGAGATGTGCGAAAACTGCCATGGTCAGGACAGCATTGGGGGTGAAGTCAAGGAGGCGGAACCCGTAGGTGTTCATGATGTCGCAGAAGAATTCAGAGAAAGGCGGGCGAGCCCGTAGTAGAAGAAGAGCGAAGAAGGGATACCCGCTCGAGCCGTTCGAGATCTGGCGGAGAGAGTACCTTCGTGCGCGGATGCGCTCGCGTCTCCGTCGACCAGAAGAGGTAGTAGTACTCCCTCAGCTCCTTCGCGGCGAGCTGGGGGGGCGGGGGAAGATGGACCGCTCCTTGCGCAGCGCCGTGAGCCGCTGCGCCTCGGCCGACTTCACGGCCTTCCCCTTGTCGGCTTTCGGAGCCGTGGCGGAGGTGGTGGGGGAGATCGACGGTGTTGGTGGCGGCGTTGATGGTGCTGGCGGCGATGAGGGGCGGAGCGCTGCTCTCTTTTCGGCCTTGAGAAGAAGGGGGAGCAGCGGAGGTTTTTCGAGATTGGACAGCAACTAGCAAGGTGGACGAACTGCCCCTGCTTCCTCTGTTTATAAAGAGGGAGGGGGCGGTCGTTCTGCTTTTCCTAATAAAGAAACCACCCACGATCTCTCCCACGACGCCGCGTTCGACGTGTGCTGTTCGTGGGGGACGTGGTGGATCCGGAGCAAGTTATGGCGTGACCCAGGCCGCGCGTGCCCGTGCCCTGTTCTGGGCCTGGCCCAACAGCGCTCGGTACCGTGTGTGGCCCAGGCCGGGGCTCTGCCGGTGTACTAGAGTAGGGTACCCTAGTATCCCGAACTTCGTGCATCGGCAGTTGCAGCACCCCGCGGCAAGGCTTGCCAGGTGACCGCCAAGGTCCTCCATGGTTCCTTTGGAGCCATTCAAGAACAAAGTATTCAAGCCAAGGAGACAAGGCCCCGGCAAGAGGAGCTTGCCGGGAAGGCCAACCAAGGCACTTAGGAGACAAGGCCCCGGCAAGAGGAGCTTGCCGGGAAGGCCCGGTGAGCGACAAACTCCCGGGCACAGCAAGACGACGACCACGGCAAGGCGCTTGCCGCGGCAGGCCACCACATCTGTAACTACGCTCCAGCACATCCACCAACGTGTCGCCTCGACCTTTCGGTAGCGCGTGGCAAGAGGTCAGCAGCCAGCGAGGCGCGCGGTGGCAAGCGGTGCTGACAAGATTGCCATCGTGGCAAGCGGTGGCGTCCCTGACGGTCCCTTTCTGCACTGTTTATTCGACTTAGAGGGGCATTTAATGCCTTTGTCCCCTGCCGTCAGGGTTAGGTAGGATACACTGTACGAGTAGCTGTACCAACCACGACTCCTTTTACGTTTTTGCCCTTTGTCTACGTTGCCACCTGTCGGAGACCCCTTGAGCATATAAAAGGAGGCCCATGCGCAACGTAGAAGGGGGAGGGGGTTCATTCGAAACCAGTGAACACTCACGCTAAGTCTTGTAGCTCTCAGCGCTCCCTAGAAAGAACACAATACAATCAGACAAGCAGCAGTAGGAGTATTATCTCTCCAGAGAGCTCCGAAGCTGGGTAAACTGCTCGTGTGCTTCGCCTCGATCTGCTCTTTGTGCGACCTCCGCCCCCCACCGAACCGAAAGGGGCTAGGTCCGCCGGTCCCATAGGTGTTCGTGGGTCCGATCAGCTTCCCCGACAGAGTTGTTGGATAGGTTTGCAAGAATATAAAGAGCACGTAAATATAAACTAGGGGCTGTTTAGATAAGAAGCAATAAAGTTAGTATAGTGAGTGTGGAAAAGTGGTGGTAGGAGTTGTGAAACTGTCCCTAAGCAATTGACTACTTTACTAGACCGATAGGCCACTTCTAGCATGTCATCCCTGTCTTGGAATTCTATACACATATGATTGGAACTATTAGCAAGCATCCGCAACTACTAACGTTCATTCAGGTAAAACCCAGACATAGAATTAAGATATATTGGTCCCCCTTCAATCCCGTATGCATCAATTTCTATGCTAGGTTGAAGCTTCTGTCACTCTTGCCCTCCAATACATAGTCCTATAATCATACAACTAACCCTATGGTGTGATCCACGCGCGCACTCATATGATGGGCACAAAAGGACAACAACATAACCACAAGCAAATTAAACCAATCATAGCAATTCACCAATTACCGACAGGAGAACGAAAATCTATTCAGACATCATAGGATGGCAACACATCATTCGATAGTAATATGAAGCATAAAGCACAATGTTCAAGTAGAGGGTACAGCGGGTTGCGGGAGAGTGGACCGCTGTAGATAGATGGGGGAAGGTGATGGATATGTTGGGGATGATGTCAGAGGTGTTGGTGTAGATCACGGTGATGATGATGGCCCCGGTGGCGTTCCGGCGCCACCGGGAGAGAGGGGGAGAGAGCCCCCTTCTTCTTCTTCTTCCTTGACCTTCTCCCTAGATGGGAGAAGGGTTTCCCCTCTGGTCCATGATCTCCATGGTGTGGGAGGGGCGAGAGCCCCTCCAAGATTGGATCTGTCTCTCTGTCTCTCTCTGTTTCTGCGTTCCTGATTCTGCCCTTTCACCGTTTCGTATATTCCCGGAGATCCGTAACTCCGATCGGATTGAAACTTTGAACACGATTTGTTTCCGGATATTAGCTTTCTTGTGGCGAAAGAAGGGCAACAACCGCCTTACAGGGTGTCCACGAGGGCCAGGGGCGCGCCCCCTGCCTCGTGGGCCCCTCGAGCATCGTCTCGCGTTGATTCTTCTTCCCAAAATTCATAAATATTCCAAACAAATTCTCCGTCCGTTTTTATCCCGTTTGGACTCCGTTTGATATGGTTTTCTGCGAAACAAAAAACATGAAACAAACAGGAACTAGCACTGGGCTCTGGATCAATAGTTTGTCCCAAAAATAGTATAAAAAGTTGCCAAAAATATGTAAGAGTTGTAGAATATTGGCATGGAACTATAAAAAATTATAGATATGATGGAGACGTATCAGCATCCCCAAGCTTAATTCCTGCTCGTCCTCGAGTAGGTAAATGATAAAAAAAGAGAATTTTTGATGTGTAATGCTACATAGCATAATCTTGATCACATAATCTAATCATGGCATGAATATTAAGACACGAGTGATTCAAAGCAATAGTCTATCATTTGATATTAAGACAATAATACTTCAAGCATACTAATTAAGCAATCATGTATTTTCAAAACAACATGGCCATAGAAAGTTATCCCTACAAAATCATATAGTCTGGCTATGGTCCATCTTCACCACACCAAATATTCAAATAATGCACAACCCCGGTTTTAGCCAACAATTGTTTCATACTTTAGTATTCTCAAACTTTTTCAACTTTCACGCAATACATGAGCGTGAGCCATGGATATAACACTATAGGTGGAATAGAATATAATGGTGGAGGTTATGTGGAGAAGACAAAAAGGAGAAAGACTCACATCAACGCGGCTAATCAACGGGCTATGGAGATGCCCATCAATTGATGTGAATGTGAGGAGTAGGGATTGCCATGCAACGGATGCACTAAGAGCTATAAGTGTATGAAAGCTCAAACTGGAAACTAAGTGGGAGTGCATCCAACTTGCTTGCTCATGAAGACCTCGGGCGTTTGAGGAAGCCCATCATTGGAATATACAAGCCAAGTTCTATAATGAAAATTCCCACTAGTATATGAAAGTGACAATATAGGAGACTCTCTATATGAAGAACACGGTGCTACTCTGAAGCACAACTGTGGTAAAAGGATAGTAACATTGCCCCTTCTCTCTTTTTCTCTCATTTTTTATTTTTTTTATTTTTGTGGTGGGCTTCTTTGGCCTCTTTTTTTATTTGGTCTTCTTTGGCCTCTTTTATTTTTCATAAAGTCCGAAGACTCATCCCAACTTGTCAGGGAATCATTGCTTCCATCATCCTTTCCTCACATGGGAGAATGCTATAATAATGATGATCATCACACTTTATTTACTTACAACTCAATATTACAACTCGATATCTAGAAAAAATATATGACTCTATATGAATGCCTCCGGCGGTGTACCGGGATGTGCAATGATCTAGCATAGCAAAGATATCAAAAAATGGACAAGCCATGAAAACATCATGCTAGCTATTTTACGATCATGCAAAGCAATATGACAATGAATGCTCAAGTCATGTATACGATGATGATGGAAGTTGCATGGCAATATATCTTGGAATTGCTATGGAAATGCCATGCCGATGTGTGATAGAGCATATCGTATCACAGGGTTTGGATGCACCGGCGAAGTTTGCACCAACTCTCGAGGTGAGAAAGGGCAATGCACGGTACCGAAGAGGCTAGCAATGATGGAAGGGTGAGAGTGCGTATAATCCATGGACTCAACATTAGTCATAAAGAACTCACATACTTATTGCAAAAAGTTATTAGAAATCGAAACAAAGTACTACACGCATGCTCCTAGGGGAAGGGTTGGTAGGAGTTAACCATCACGCCATCCCGAACTCCACACAAAGGATGACAATCAAAAAATAAATCATGCTCCGACTTCATCACATAACGGTTCACCATACGTGCATGCTTCGGGAATCACAAACCTCAACACAAGTATTTCTACTAATCCAAAATTACTCACTAGCATGAATCTAATATCACCTCATTTATATCGCAAAACTATTACAAGGAATCAAACGTATCATATTCAGTGATCTACAAGTTTTATGTAGGATTTTATGACTAACCATGTGAATGACCAATTCCTGTCAACTCTCTAAATAGATATAAGTGAAGAAAGAGAGCTTAATTCTTTCTAAAAAATATATGCCCACGCTCTAACAAATATAAGTGAAGCAAAAGAGCATTCTACAAATGGCGGTTTTCTATGTGAAGAGAAACAGGCAATCCAAACTTCAAAAGATATAAGTGAAGAACATGAAGCATTCTATAAAGCCATACTCAAAAGATATAAGTGAAGTGCAATGAGAATTCTATAAATCACCAAGGACTATCTCATACCAGCATGGTGCATAAAATAAAAGTGAAAACTAAATTCAAAAGACGCTCCAAGATTTGCACATGTCGCATGAATGAAACGAATCCTAAAACATACAGATACTTGTTGAAGAAAGATGGGATGCCTTCCGGGGCATCCCCAAGCTTAGACGCTTGAGTCTCCTTGAATATTTACTTGGGGTGCCTTGGGCATCCCCAAGCTTTATCTCTTGCCTCTCCTCCTTCTCCTCATATCGAGACCTCCTCGATCTTCGAACACTTCATCCACACAAAACTCAACAGAAAAATCGGTAAGATCCGTTAGTATAATAAAGCAAATCACTACTCTAGGTACTGTTGCAAACCAATTCATATTTTATTTTTGCATTTTATCTAATGTAATATAACTTTTCCATGGCTTAATCCACTAATATAAATTGATAGTTTCATCAAAACAAGCAAACTATGCATCAAAAACAGAATCTGTCTTAAACAGGGCAGTCTGTAGTAATTTGAACATTCACCATACTTCTGGTACCCCAAAAATTCTAAAACAATTAGGAAAAATAAAAATTTGTATAGCAAGACAGTGCAAAAAGTTTCAGAACCGTTTGATATTCCAGTAAAATATGTAAAATCATGCATTACAGCCAAAGTTTCTGTCCTACAACGCACAAACCATCAAGCGTTGTAAACATCCTAAAGGCAAACCTTGGCACATTATTTTTATTATAAAACTTTATAAAAGCACACAACATAAATAAATGACTCTCTAAAACTTCCGGGTTGTCTCCCTGGCAGCGCTTTCTTTAAAGCCATTAAGCTAGGCATATAGTGCTCAAATAATGAATCCACCCGGATCCCAAGGTATATCAAAGCCAATTTTAATTAACAATGATTTGTGATTTAGTAGTGAGAACAAAGTAACATATATCATACAACAATGAATCCTAACTCTCTTCCTATACATCGGCATGTTATAAAAGAACAATTCATGCACACCAAGTAAAGGCCAATGCATAGTATAAGCAGTTTCTTGCAATTTTATCGTGTTGGAAACATAAAGAGGCGGAGATGTAGTTCCTCTCTCATAATAATTGCAAGTTGGAGCAGCAATCACATGCATATTATTTCTATCAAAATCATCATGTGCAATGGTAAAATGCAACCTATCAACATAATCCTTAATAAGAGCAAACTTCTCTGATATAGTGTAGTTTGGAGAATTCAAAAAGATAATAGGACTATTATGTGTGGGTGCAATAGCAACAATTTCATGTTTAACATAAGTAACTATAGCAAGTTCATCTCCATAAGCATCATTCATATTGGCATCGTGGCCACAAGCATAGCAAGCATCATCAAAAAGGGGTGTTTCAATAGAATCGACGGGATCATAGCAATCATTATAGCAATCATCCTTCAGTAAGCATGAAGGGAAATTAAACAATGTATGATTTGAAGAGTTACTCTCATTAGAAGGTGCACACGGGTAGCTAATCTGCTCTTCCTCCTTTTTTTTCTTCGCCCTACTCAACATCTTTTTCATCCAATGAGCTCACAGTTTCATCAATTACTTCTTCCATAGACTCATGCAAAATATTAATCTCTTCTTGGACAGCGGAGGAGTCCTCAATATATGGTTTAACATAAGCATTAGAAGCATAATTATCATAACAATATTTAAGTATGACAAAATTTTCAGATTTGTAAAGAGTAGCATCATACTTTCCAATCAAAGAAGCAATTCCATAAGCACCCTTAAAAGCAACAAATTCTTCAATATGTTGAACATCATAGTAATTATAAACACCCTTAGCATACGAAGATACGATTCCATTATCACTAAACTCACAATGGTAGGGAAGGTGTTTATTAGGGTCTTCAGAACAACAAGTAAAATCATATATTTCACATAAATTCCAAGCATAGCATTGCAAACGATGAATTTGATCCAGTAAAAGTTTCCCTTTTGAGATAAGCGGTGTCGCACATAACAAGCATGCTCATCTAAAGATTTTCCCTCAACTAAGCTAGTTGGGGTTTCAGCACGAGCACATAGGGATCGAAGATGATCCAAGTAAAATGCTTCAAGAGTGTGATAGATTTTGAGTGGTTCTTCAACCATTGGTGTAGTAGGTACAACTAATTTTTTTGGTATTTTGTGTTTCCTACCCATAACTAAATATAGAAAACAACTTAGAACAGCGAATAAAAATTACTTAGTGATAAAGCAAACAAGCACACACGAGAATATTCACCCCACGCGATTGCACCCCGGCAACGGCGCCAGAAAAAGGTCTTGATAACCCACAAGTATAGGGGATCAATTGTAGCCTCTTTTGATAAGTAAGAGTGTCGAACCCAACGAGGAGCTAAAGGTAAAAGAAATATTCCCTCGAGTTATATCGACCACCGATACAACTCTACGCACGCTTAACGTTCGCTTTACCTAAAACAAGTATGAAACTAGAAGGACTTTGTAGGTGTTGTTGGATAGTTTTGCAAGAATATAAAGAGCACATAGATATAAACTAGGGGATGTTTAGATAAATAAGAAATAAAGTTAGTATAGTGAGTGTGGAAAAGTGGTGGTAGGAGTTGTGAAATTGTCACTAAGCAATTGACTACTTTACTAGACCAATAGAAAGTTTTATGTGGGAGAGGCCACTGCTAGCATGTCATCCCTGACTTGGAATTCTATGCACTTATGATTGGAACTATTAGAAAGCATCTGAAACTACTAAAGTTCTTTAAGGTAAAACCCAACCATTGCATTAAGATATATTGGTCCCCCTTCAATCCCGTATGCATCAATTTCTATGCTAGGTTGAAGCTTCTGTCACTCTTCCCTTCCAATACATAGTCCTATCAACATACAACTAACCCTATGGTGTGATCCACGCGCGCGCTCATATGATGGGCACCAAAGGAAAGCAACATAACCACAACCAAATTAAACCAATCATAGCAATTCACCAATTACCGATAGGACACGAAAATCTACTCAGACATCATAGGATGGCAACACATCATTGGATAATAATATGAAGCATAAAACATCATGTTCAAGTAGAGGGTACAACGGGTTGCGGGAGAATGGACCGTTGTAGATAGATGGGGGAAGGTGATGGAGATGTTGGTGAAGATGACGGAGGTGTTGGTGTAGATCACGGTGATGATGATGGCCCCGACGGCGTTCCGGCGCCACCGGGAGAGAGGGGGAGAGAGCCCCCCCTTCTTCTTCTTCTTCCTTGACCTTCTCCTAGATGGGAGAAGGTTTTCCTCCGTCCATGGTCTCCATGGCGTGGGAGGGCGAGCCCCTTCGAGATTGGATCTGTCTCTCTCTCTCTCTGTTTCTGCGTTCCTGATTCTGCCCTTTCACCGTTTCTTATATTCCCGGAGATCCATAACTCCGATTAATTGAAACTTTGAACATGATTTGTTTCCGGATATTAGCTTTCTTGTAGCGAAAGAAGGGAAACAACCGCCTTACAGGGTGTCCACGAGGGTCAGGGGCGTGCCCCCTGCCTCGTGGGCCCCTCGAGCATCGTCTCGCATTAATTCTTCTTCCCAAAATTCATAAATATTCCCAAAAAATTCTCCGTCCGTTTTTATCCCGTTTGGACTCTGTTTTTTATATGGTTTTCCGCGAAACAAAAAACATGCAACAAACAGGAACTGGCACTGGGCACTGGATCAATATGTTTGTCCCAAAAATAGTATCAAAAGTTGCCAAAAGTATGTAAGAGAGGTAGAATATTGGCATGGAACAATCAAAAATTATAGATACGATGGAGCCGTATCACTATTTCAATTGGTTAGTACCAAAATGATATAAAATTACTATAAAATGATTGTAAATCATCCAAGAATAATAATATAACAACATGGAACAATAAAAAATTATAGATATGTTGGAGACGTATCAGAGGCTAGAATCTATTAAATTTTTGAGAAACTCCAGAGTTACATCATTGGACTATATAAATGCTACGAAGAATATGGCAGATCCCTTGACGAAGGGTTTATCACGAAATGTGATAGTCAATGTATCAAACGAGATGGGATTGGGATCCACTACATAAGTTGCTCATGGCGGTAACCCATTTTATTTGATCGGAGATCTCGTGAATTGGAATTGGCGAGACAAGCTATTGATAACTTAGAGGAGAATATTTATTTTATAAGTACCCAATTCGTATGATGCAATTCTATGCTAATCTATATGGCAGGCTGATATTTATCTTAATAAGTTCTATGTGGCTTAGGTAGCCAATGGTTTTGTCCTACAGACCATCTATAAAAACACACCTATATGAGTTAGATGGCTTAGGTAGTCTATGAGAGTTGGGTGCTCTGTAATAAAGTCATGAAGAGACCTCAGAGTCTGATGTATATGCTCCTACGCGCCGGAAGTATCGGTCAAGACCTTTATGTGAAACTTGTTTGCACAAAACTTGCACTTCAAGGCGTAGTCCACTGTTCAACTTGTGAATGAGTGTAGCGTGGAGTTCTAGGTGGAAATTGAACTTAACAGTCTCCACCAAAACACGGGTATATAAACATTGTTTGGAACCATAGACAAGCTCCACGTGCCTCTGGGATCTAGTGGGGGATTGCTGAAATTATTGGGATTTATTCCATTTGTTATAGGGACATTTACATGTATGCCCCTAATTTGCGTCCACTCTCATCTTTACCCAATGTGTTCAAATTTGCCCCTAAAAAGCATTTTAGGTCAGGAGAATGCCCAACAGGTCAAAGTTGTTTGACCAAAACTTTGAAAATTCATAACAAAGTCATATGAACTTAGAAGAATGCGAATAAGATATCAAAATGTTCATATAAATATCGCCTATACGTGCATGCCATTTACGTTCACCACCTCCCCTGAATTTATTTGCATTCACGCTAAACCCTAAAAATCTATAAAGAGTGCTTTTGTCATGGACGTAAATGACATGTGTATATAGGTGATGTTTTTATGAACATTTTGATATCTTATTTTCCGTTCTTCATATTTCATATGGATTTTCAAAGTTTCGTTCAAACAACTTTGACCAGATGGAAGGGCATTCTTGCAACCTAAAATGCTTTTTAGGGGCAAATTTGAGCACATCAAAAAGTTATGGGTAAATTTGAGTAGTGGTTTCGAGTTAGGGGCACAAATGTGAATGTCCCGTTATATCCCATAATTCCTCGATAAACCCCATAGGCCCATGTGCCATGTTCATACATGATAAGAAAGAAGCTAAACTATTTTTGCGCTACTTGAAAAAGAAATTCAATGGTTGTGAATGTCCCATCCATCTCCCATTGATGTTATTAATGTTACGATTTTGTTGATCCACTAGTATTGTGGTTTCACTTCCGTTATTTCGTGTCTTGCCTTCTTTTTGTTATGTAAGAAAGAAGCCTGGAAGCTTTTACACTAGTAGAAAATGAAACCGAATGCATTCATCTCCCCATTGATGACATTATTGTTTCAGTTTCGTCTTCTCATTAGTGTTTAGGTTTCGCGTCCACTTTCTGAGTCTACAAGAGGCGACTCCTCTTCTTTAGAGAGAAACCACTAGTGTCTCTCAAAGAGACTACCTTTTGGAGCTTTGTGTCGCCTACCGCTTTCCAGTTTTGCTTCTCGGTGTGCACCGGGAAATGAGATAGCAGGCCTCCAAAACTCAACCTCTTGTGATCCGGTACGGGAGAGGGGCGATCAAGTTTTTGGGGAGATCTCTTGCACAACTTGTCGGCGTTCTGGATACGGGGGTACACAGACTTGCCTACCTGCGGCCCACTGCGTGGCCCCATCGAGTGCCAGGTACGGCCCAGCTTCAATAGCAGCAACTCAAGACCCTCACGAGGGGCCAAGCCTCAAGAGGGGATCGGCCTCCTTAGGCTGGCTCCCGAGGAGCGGAGACTTCTATGCAAGGTGCACCTCACGAGGCTCAGCTAACGCGAGCCATGACGACCAGGGCCAGGCGGGCGCCAGCGGGCGTAGAGTACCAGTTTCCTCTTTGGTGCAGAGCAGGCAAGCGGCAGGCAGGCAAGCCAAAGGTTTCCATTCCAGTGCCACAAGACCAAGACCGCCAGGACGGTAGGACGAAGGTCATTGCGGAGACCACCGCAGCGTCATGACCAGAGGCTTTTGCACGCGAAGACCACTTTAGTCAGGATAGGGTGTACTTCTTGTCCCCCTTCAAATCTGGTCATTGTGGGATCCATTCCCGCCAACATTTGGGAAGAGGACCAAGTACACTATAAATAGGACTTAGCCACCACCATAGAGGAGGGGGAAGAGATAGGATCCATTCTCATCCGACCACCTCACCAGCTCACCCGAGCTCAAGAACACCTCACCTCCTGAGGTTGTTCATCCATTGTACTAGTTCATCCTCAGCCCCTCGAGGAAATCCACCAAAACGCTAGAGTAGGGTATTACACCGCAAGGTGGCCCAAACCTGAATAGAACTGTTGTGTCTCTCTGTCCCTTTGAGCTCGATGTGCTAGGCTTTGAGGATTGTGAGTAGGCAGGCTAGGTAGATTGAGATATCCGCACACACCCCAGAGTTCTTACCTATCAAGGGCTTGCGGAACCCAAAATCTGACATTTGGCGCACCAGGTAGGGGTGCATCGGTTCCTCTCTTCCATCGATCAATCCACCGCTACTCCGACACTTCCATGGCTGACGCACGTTGGGCTCGCGCTGAGCGCCGGGCCTTGGTTGCCGCCCGCGTCGCCCAGATGGCTCCGGCAGGCGACGGCTGTCCCCGTCGTCCTCCGTCCCCAGTGGCTAACACCGCCACAGGCCCTGCTAGCCACGAGCAGCATGCTTCATCTCTGCAACCCTCGGTGCGCCGCGACGGGCGCACCGCCACTCCTTCGCTGACTGCGGCCACTTCGTTCTCCCACGCGCATCGCGGCCCGGTGAACGCGCAAGCTGCTCTGCTCATGGCGCGGGAGCTCCTTCGCTACCGCCCAGTCGACGACTTCTACGATGAGTGGCTCGAGCACATCGTTGAGCTCGTCAGCGCCATCGGACACTCCGCTGCGCCGACCCGCTCACTGCCTTAGCAACCACCTGCTGCGGGCGACGTGGATCACATGGCACCTCCACCACCTCCAGCCCAGGGTGCCATAATCGATCCAAGGCAGGTGGCACCACGGTGCAACCTGCCGCGCCAAGTGCCTGCGCGTGGAGAAGCGAGCTGCCAAGTGGTGCAGCGGCCCCAAGAAGATGCACGAGCTCTTCCTGCACCTCCACGTCAAAACTGTGCGCTGCCTATGATGGTGGCGGCACCCGAGCGCCAAGACAAGGCTCCACCTCCTCGACGGGATCCGGTGACCAAGGCGGGATGCCGCACGTTCACCCCGGAGCTGCGCAACGTCTTCTGGTCGGGCAAGTTCAAGCCCGACCTACCCCCACGCTATGACGACACTGCCAACCCCGTCGAGTTCCTGTAGATCTACGAGCTGAGCATCGAGGCGGCCAGTGGTGACGAGAAGATCATTGCGAACTGGTTCCCCATGGCCCTCAAGGATGGCGCACGCTCCTGGCTCCTGAATCTTCCCGTGGGATCCATCTCCTCCTGGGATGAGATGCGCGACCGCTTCATCGCCAACTTCCAGGGCACTCATGACGCTCGCCGGCCGTGGGTGACCTACGACACATCAAGCAGCAGCCAGGAGAGACCCTGCAGAAGTACATCCAGCGCTTCAACAACGTCCGCCTCAAGATTCCCAAGGTATCGGACGAGGCCATCATCTCAGCGTACATTGATGGCGTCCGCGACGTCAAGATGAAGGAGGAGCTCGCCATACATGAGGACCCCTGCACAGCCCTGCAGATGTTCAACATGGCGAATAAGTGCGCGTGGGCTGAGGAGGGATGCCTCTCCCTCCTTGAGATCCCCGACGCCGACCCAGAAGACAAGAAGGCCAAGGTCAAGGATGTAAAGAGCAAGGGGCCAGCCGTGCTTGCAGCCGAGCCAGAGATGAAGCACGACTGCGATCACCCTGAGTCATTGAAGAGCAGCTGACCGTTATGCGTCTTCCACAACGTGCACAGCCACAACACCATCGACTGCCAGGAGCTCAGAGCCCTCCGTGACGGGTGCCTCGGTCGACGCCCCGAGCGCAACGATCGAGGCTATGGTCGTGGAGGTGGCCGAGGTGGAGGACACTGGGACGGCCGCGAGCATCACCAGGAGTGGCGTGACTAGCCTCGGGAGGACCGCTGGCAGGGCCAGCCTCGCGAGGGCGCTTGGAGGGACCGGCCTTGCGAGGATCGACCTCAGGGCAACACTGGTCTTCCTCCGCTACCTCCACCGCCAAGAAGAAAAGAAGATCATCACCAGGATGAGGGGGCTAGGGGCTTCCAAGAGCCTCGAGCCATCGCCTGCATCCTGGGCGGCTCCCAGGCCCCAGCCTCTCACCGCGTCTTCAAGAAGTTCGCGCGCGAGGTGAACGCAGCGCTCCCCAATCTCGAGACGACACACCCGCTCAGGTGGTCCAAATACGCCATCACCTTCTACTCCTCCGACCAGCTCAAGTGCGCGACCACTGCCGGCGCGCTCCCAATGCTCTGCTCGCCCATCATCAGCAACATGGTCATCACCAAGACCCTAATTGATGGTGGAGCAGGGCTCAATGTTCTCTCTGTCCAGACGTTCAACAGGCTCCAAGTGCCATAGCACCAGCTTCAGCCTACCAAGCCCTTCTCAGGAGTGACTGACGGCTCCACACATCCGATAGGGCAGGTCCGCCTCCCTGCCACCTTTGGCAAGCGCGACAACTACCACACCGAGCTCATCGACTTCGACGTCACTGACATTCGCCTGCCGTACAACGCCATCCTTGGGTACCCAGCGCTGGCCAAGTTCATGGCGGTAACGCACCACGGCTACAACGTCCTCAAGATGCCAGGAAGCAGTGGCATCATCACGGTCGCCTGCGAGGAAAAGGACGCGGTGTGCTCCACTACAAAAAAATACACTTCCGTGATGATATGTGTTTGTCACAGTAGGTCGCGTTTTTTGTCATGCATGTACATCCATGAAGATTTTATGACAGAATCAAGATAGTCATACATGTGCTGTCGTAGAAGTGTTCCATGACATTACCAAAATTATCATCACAGAAGTGTCCACTTCCATGATGATAAACCGCACGTCACAGAAGTTCTTTCATCAAGGGTGACCGACACGTGGCATCCACCGTAACGGAACACCGTTAAATTATTGAGTCGGGTTTTGGATCCGACAACCCGTTAACAGCCCCGACCAATGGGGATTTTCCACGTGTAAAATCATCATTGGCTGAAGGAGACACGTGTCAGGTCCGCGTTGGCACAGGTGTCATTCATCCAATGGGCGAGACGCGCCTATGATATGTTGACACATTGACCGGCCCATCAAGTTTAAACGGGCCGGCCCAACTAAAGGCCCATATGATTCTGCAGACCATAATAGGCCAGCCCAGCTAAAGGCCCACGAGATTTTGCGGACCATAATTGGCTGGCCCAAATAAAGGCCCACAAGATTTTGCGGTCCATAATGGGCCGGCCCAGGTAAAGGCCCACAAGTTTTTTGTGTGCCATAATGGGCCGGCCTAGGTAAAGGCCCATTTTTGTGGGCCTTTACCTGGGCCGACCCAAGTAAAGGCCCACAAAATTCTTGTGGATCAAAATAGGCCGGCCTAGCTAAAGGCCCACGAGATTTTGCTGACATTAATGGGCTGTCCCAGCTTTAGGCCCACAAGATTTTGAGGACCCTAGTAGGCCGGCCCATTAACTGGCTGCCATGGTTTGGGCCAAATGCCAGTCAATATTTGATCCGGTCCATTAATGGCCTGCCACGTTCCGGGCCTAATAATGGAACATATGAGATACAGCCCGTTAAAAGCCTACCACGTTCTGGGCCAAAATATGGCCCAGATCAGGTCCGGCCCTTTAAGAGGCTTTGGGCTCAATTATGGCCCACATCAGATTCGGCCCGTCAACTGGACGCTATGCTTTTGGGCCCGCTTGTTAAAGGACCATTTAGTAATTCGGTCTGATATTACTTTCAGCCTGTTGAGGGCCAGTTTAACATTTTGGCCCTATATTAATTTCGGCCTGTTAAAAGCCCGTCATATAGTTGGGCCTAACAATGGCCCGGTTTGCATCTGGATTGCTCGCAGCCGATATCTGATTGGGCCAAACAAGGACCGAGACAATTTTGGCTAGTTAAAAGCCCGTGATTTGATTCGCATAATCATGGGCCGGGGTCCATTTCGGGCTACTGCCGGCCCATGAGCTGTTCGGCACGTTTCAGTCCCAACCTACTTCTCAGCCTCCTAAAAGCCCATTGAGTTTTCTTGCGAAAAGAGGGTCGGGGGTTACTCGGCCTATTAAAGGCCCGAATCTACTAGTGGGCTAGTTTACTTTTGGCCTTTTAACGGACCAAAATGACGGGGCCCATGATGCGGATCATACATCGTGATTGCATGACGGCCCGATTATGTATCGTAATTTTACGGTTTGGCCGGTTTACTGCGAAGACAGGATATATATACAGTAAAATAACTGCAGCATCGTGAATAAGAGAAAACCTAGACTATACAATAAATAAATTACGGCATATTACATCCACTGGGCATCAAAGTTCGCCACTATGATAATAAAGCACAAGCAGACAGCAGATTACATACACTGGGCATCAAAGAACGCCACCAATGCAAATAAACACGCCGACAAAATAATATACAAAACCAACAGCACTTAAATAGAGTTCAAGAAAGGTTAGCCCTACTGGCAAGCTTCAGCGCAAGCAGCTGAGCAAGACGATGAGACTGCGCTTGTTCAACACTTATATCTTCCTCACTCTAAAAGATAAACAAGCAGACAGATGACATGTTTTTCACATAAAAGTATCAGTGCTGACAATTCATCACATTTCTTACTGACGAATAAAGTGACACAGTTTAAAATTGCATTAACACAATATGGTATTGTTCAGGTCAAGATATGGTAGGAAATGACATTGTGAAGGAGTTGGCAGCTTCACGACACCACTGGATTACAGATCAACAACTCATAAGTATCAATGGTTAGTGTGTTGTCAATTTATCCCATTTCAGATTGGCAAATAAAGAGACGGTTTAAATAATAGTAGAATGATATGACATTGTTCATAGTTAAGACATTGCAGAATATGACATTATGCTGTAGTGGGTAGGTTCACCACACCACTAGATTACGGATGAAGAACAGAAACATACATGCAGTGCAAAAGAAGATCACTTGATCTGTATAGTTAATTTATATGGTATGAATAAGGAACTTGGTTGTACAACTGCAAATTAAATTGAGAAGGACAAACTTTTGTTTATGAACTACATAATAAACTTTAAACATGCAATTTGATGCAAACACCAAAAATAAATAGTTGTTGCAGTCACGCCTAACCAAATATACACAACAAAGTTTGAAGGCTTGAGAAGGACAAAATTACATTACTGGTGAAGGCAGGCTCTATAAAGCCATTGTCCATGCTGATGGGGGGCAATTCAAGAAGTTTACCATAGAATCTTCTTCATAAACATTGCCTTTATTCTACATTTTGTTAAGAGTAAATATAGATGTGATAATATATGCAAAAATGGAGAATATTTAAGATAAGATGAAGAGTGATGCTACATAACCAAGTAGCTATAAATGTATGTGCAGCGATACATGCAAAAGGCACAGCCAAGAGCAATGCACAGCTAAACTTCTTCAGTACCAACCTTATGGTAAGAGTAAATATAGATCTGATGTGTAGAAAATGGAGGGCAAAGGAAAATAAGCTGCAGAGTGATGGTACATGAACAACTACCTGTCAATATAAGTACACTGATAAAGGACAGCATGTACTTACAAGAACAATGCATAGCTAAAAAATTCATTGGCATTGGATATATTCTACACTAATGTAACCATCCATACAGATCAGATAATTTGGAGCGAACAATTGATAAGAAAGCTATCATGCATACTACTGTCACATAATGAACCAGGTATGTATGCAAGTACAGTGATATAGGACAACAGGTGCTAACAAGAGCAAAGCAGTGGGCAGCATATTTGCGATATCCTGTCATTCTTTTCAAACCGGAATTCTTCTTCGAGCAGATTTCCTGCAAAAAAGATCTGTAAAGGCACATGCGGAAAAGTAGAAGTTCAAATTGTCATGTGATTTCATGGACAGTACCTCATCCTGGGAACGAGACCAGTGCATAACAAGGTTTTTCCATTCTATGTCTTCTAAATTTAGCACAGGAGACTTCACCAGATCGTTTATAGACTTGCCATCAAAGTGTGATTTCCTCAGGTAACACCGATACTGCTGCAATGCTTCCTTGAAAAGCACAAGCAAGCTTTGCTCGTCATGACTATCCAGATTGACCCTCGCCTAGTTACAACAATGTGATGTAAATCATTGATGTGTTCAATCAGCAGAAAAAAGGAAAATAATAACCATGAATAATAACACTTACACGTAAGTTGGACAGGAAGATGTGAAAATGGTGTTTGTCTTCACTGTAATCTTCCCATGATGGGAATATATGCACGTAGTCCCTAACAACATTGAAAGCATTGTCTTTTAAACTGGTAATAAATGGAATGGGGTTCCAATCTGCAGGAATTGGCCATCACTGCAGTTGGGATAGGTCTTCGGCCGGCGGACTTGCTGTACTTTTTGCTGGAGTGGGATTTTTCTATAGTACTGCTGGTGCTATGTCAAATGAAATCGATATACCTTTTGCTGGAGTGCAGGTCCTGTGTGGTGGGGCTAGTGGTGTGGCCAGTGAAGTATGGGTACAGTCTACTGGAGTCGGTCCTACGTTTTGTGTTACTGGTTGTACAACCAATATAAGTGGGGTGCAGTCTGATTTCACCGGCACCGCCATGTTTTTCAAGGACTTTGCTGGTGCTCCTTCAGGTTCGGCAATCACCCTCTTCCTTTTTGATGTCTGATGCACAAGAATAGCATTTGTGTGAAAAAACATGGTATGATGACAGATGGAATATGTATTGATAATGGATGGGCATGGCATCTCAATTCCTATAGAGAAAGAGATGCCATTTGATGCACAGGATAGGAATTTTTCCATTTAGTCTAGGCTAATGTACTGGTAATTTGCTCTAAAAACTACTGTAGTAACTAGTAGTACTGGTACATGCTCGTACTCAGACACAGACACACACACTAACTACTACTACTACTTCTCATATGCTGGCTGATAACCCACAAGTGTAGGGGATCGCAACAGCTTTCGAGGGTAAAGTATTCAACCCAAATTTATTGATTCGACACAAGGGGAGCCAAAGAATATTCTTAAGTATTAGTAGTTGAGTTGTCAATTCAACCACACCTGGATAACTTAGGATCTACAGCAAAGTATTTAGTTGCAAAGTGGTATGATAATAAAGGTAACAGTGGCAAAAGTAAGATAGCAGGTTTGTAGTAATTGTAACAGTAGCAACGGAAAAGTAAATAATCGAAACAAAAGATGTGAAAAGCTCGTAGGCATTGGATCAGTGATGGATAATCATGTCGGATGCGATTCCTCATGTAATAGTTATAACATAGGGTGACACCTAACTAGCTCCAGTTCATCAATGTAATGTAGGCATGTATTCCGAATATAGTCATACGTGCTTATGGAAAAGAACTTGCATGGCATCTTTTGTCCTACCCTCCCGTGGCAGCGGGGTCCTAGCGGAAACTAAGGGATATTAAGGCCTCCTTTTAATAGAGAACCGGAACAAAGCACTAGCACTTAGTAAATACATGAACTCCTCAAACTATGGTCATCATCGAGAAGTATCCCGATTATTGTCACTTCGGGGTTGTCGGATCATAACACATAATAGGTGACTATAGACTTGCAAGATAGGATCAAGAACACACATATATTCATGAAAACATAATAGGTTCAGATCTGAAATCAGGGCACTCGGGCCCTGACAAGCAGTAAGCATAGCAAAGTCATACCAACATCAATCTCAGAACAGAGTGGATACTAGGGATCAAACCCTAACATAACTAACTTGATTACATGGTAAATCTCATCCAACCCATCACTGTCCAACAAGCCTATGATGGAATTACTCACGCACGGCGGTGAGCATCATGAAATTGGTGATGTAGGATGGTTGATGATGACGACGGCGACGAATCCCCCTTTCCGGACCCCCGAAGGGACTCCAGATCAGCCCCTCCCGAGAGAGATTAGGGTTTGGCGGAGGCTCCGTATTGTAAAACGCGATGAAACTTTCTCTCTGATTTTTTTTCTCCGCGAAACGGGATATATGGAGTTGGAGTTGAGGTCGGTGGAGCGTCAGGGGGCCCATGAGACAGGGGGCGTGCCCAGGGGGGAGAGCGTGCTCCCCACCCTCGTGGACAGGGTGTGGGCCCCCTGGTCTTGATTCTTTTGCCAGTATTTTTTATATTTTCCAAAACTTATCTCCGTGGATTTTCAGGTCATTCCGAGAACTTTTGTTTTCTGCACATAAAAGAACATCATGGCAGTTCTGCTGAAAACAGCGTCAGTCCGGGCTAGTTTCATTCAAATCATGCAAGTTAGAGTACAAAACAAGGGAAAAAGTGTTTGGAAAAGTAGATAAATTGGAGACGTATCAACTCCCCCAAGCTTAAACCTTTGCTTGTTCTCAAGCAATTCAGTTGATAAACGGAAAGTGATAAAGAAAAACTTTTACAAACTCTATTTTCTCTTGTTGTTGTAAGCATGTAAAGTCACCATTCAAGTTTCAGCAAGTATTATGAACTAACCATACTCATAATAACATCTTGGTCTCACAATTACTCATATCAATGGCATAATCAGCCAGCGAGCAATAATAATAAAACTCGGATGACACCACTTTCTCAAAACAATCATAATATGATATAACAAAATGGTATCTTGCTAGCCCTTTCTGAGACCGCAAAACATAAATGAAGAGCACCTTTAAAAATCAAGGACTGACTAGACATTGTAATTCATGGTAAAAGAGATCCAGTCAAGTAATACCCAATATAAACCAATAGTAGTGAATGCAAATGACAGTGTGCTCTCCAGCGGGTGCTTTTTAATAAGAAGGTGATGACTCAACATAAAAGTAAATAGATAGGCCCTTCACAGAGGGAAGCAGGGATTTGTAGAGGTGCCAGAGCTCGACTTTAAAATAGAGAGGAATAACATTTTGAGCGGCATACTTTCACTGTCAACACAACAACTATGAGATGGATGTATCTTCCATACTACATGCATTATAGGCAGTTCCCAAACAGAATGGTAAAAGTTTATACTCCCCCACCACCAACAAGCATCAACCCATGGCCTGCTCGAAACAATGAGTGCCTCCAACTAACAACATCCCTGGGGGAGTTTTGTTTAATTATATTGATTTGCTTTGATCTTTTTGGATCATGGGATGCTACCTCTTAAGCACTGCGTTGGATTTCCCCGAATAGGAGAGGATGATGCAGCAAAGTAGCGTAAGTATTTCCCTCGGTTTTTGAGAACCAAGGTATCAATCCAGTAGGAGGCCACGCACAAGTCCCTCGTACCTGCAAAAAACAATAGCTCCTCGCAACCAACGCGATTAGGGGTTGTCAATCCCTTCATGGTCACTTACCAGATTGAGATCTGATAGATATGATAAATAATATTTTGGTATTTTTTATATAGAGATGCAAAGTGAAAGGTAAAAGGCAAAGTAAAAACAAAGCAAGTATTAAAGTAATGGAGATTGATATTGTCGGGGAAGCTGATCGTGGCCCACTGACACCTATGGGACCGAGTCCCTTGTGGTTCGGTGGGGGGCGGAGATCGCACAAAGAGCGGATCGAGGCGATGCACACGAGCAGATTTACCCAGCTTCGGAGTTCTCCAGAGAGATAACACTCCTACTGCTGCTTGGTTGATCGTATTGTGTTCTTGCTAGGGAGCAATGAGTGCTACAAAACCTAGCCTGAGTGAGTGTGGTCTCGAATGAGTCGAATGAACTCAACCGGAGCCATACCCTTTCTACGTTGCCCTTGGGCCTCCTTTTATAGGCTCAAAGGGGTCACCACAGGTGGCAAGTAGACAAGGGTAAAATAGGAAAAACAGTGGTTGGTACACCGCTCTGTACAGTGTACAGTGATCTATACCTAACTCTGACGGCAAGGGACAAGGGTAATAAATGCCCGTCCCTGTCACCTGAACAGTGGAATAGGGACCGTCAAGTGCGCCCCCGTTTGCCACGATGGTAGCTTGTCAGCACCGCTTATCGCTGCTCCCCGCTGGCTGCAAAGCCCATTGACACGCGTGCCTGGGAGAGCCCCATGGCGGCACGTTGGCGGATGAGCTGGAGCGGAGATGAAGAGAGGTTGCCTGCCGCGGCAAGCATCTTCCCGCGGCTGAATCCTTGTCGCGCTTGGCAGCTTGTCGCTCACCAAGCCTTCTCGGCGAGCTCCTCTTGCCGGGGTCTTGTTTCCTTCGTGCCTTGAGTGGCCTTCCCGGCAAGCTCCTCTTGCCGGGGCCTTGAGTACTTTGTTCTTGAATGGCTCCAAAGGAGCCGCTGAGGACCTTCGCGGTCACCAGGCAAGCCCTGCCACGGGGTGCTGCAACTGCCCGTGCACGAGTTCGGGATACTAGGGTACCCCTACTCTAGTACACCGACAGGAGCCCCCGGGCCTGCGCCACACACGGCGCCGAAGCTCATGGGCCAGGCCCAAAAGCGATTACGGCACGCGCGGCCTGGATCACGCAGTTATTCGCTTCGGACCCACCACCTCCACCACGAACGGCACGTTCCGGACGTGGTGTCATGGAAGAGATCGTGGGGGCTTTCTTTAATGGGAAAATCGGAACGCCCGCCCCCTCTCCCTCCTTATAAGCAGGGGGAACAGGGGCAGGACGCCCACTTGCCATTGCTGTCACATCAAAAACCACCTCCACTCCCCCCTTCTTCTCGAGTCCAAAGAGAGCGACGCTCCGCCCCCTCCCCATTGCCACCGGCGCCACCAACGCCGTCGGATTCATCCACCACCTCCGCCATGGCTCCGAAAGCCAACAAGGGCAAAGGGTGAAGTCGGCCGGCCTTGGCTCTCGCGGCGCTGCGGAAGGAGCGGGCCCTCTTGATCCCCTGCTCGACGCCAAGGAGATGCGGAGCTGTATTACCTCTTCTGGTCGACGGAGACGCGGGCGCACCCACGCACGAGGGTGATCTCCTTCGCCACATCCGAGAAGGTTTCCGTCGGGTACCCTTTCTTCGCGCTTTTCTTCCACTGCGGGCTCTGCCCGCCCTTTTCCGAATTCTTTATGACGTCATGAACACATATGGCCTCCGCCTCCTTGATTTCACCCCCAACGCCGTCCTCACCATGGTCGTTTTCGCACACCTCTGCGAGAACTTTGTCGGGGTCCACCCAAATGTAGCACTTTTCCGCCATTACTTCATGCCCCGCGTAGAGAGAGGAGAGCCGCTTGCCGGAGGGATTGCATGGATCTCCAGGATCGGCAAGAAGGAAGCATATCTTGACGGAGAGCTGCGTAGCAAGTGGGAGGAGTGGAGAGCCGATTGGTGTTGGATTATAGAGGAGGACCCACAGCCTTTCACTGCCCTGCGCCAAACTCCCATAGTGCGCGGCAACGATTGGAGCAACTTGGCGCCGGAGGATGCCAAGTTGAAGATTGCCGTGACCCGGATCCTGCGCCTCAGGCATGCCGGGCTTACCGTAGGAGCTGTTGGCGCGGACTTCCTTCGCCGCCGCATTGCGCCCTTGCAGGAGAGGGGGAGGCCTGCTTGGGAATTCCAAAACGCGGCGGACATCATGAGGCTGCGTCCGGGACTCAATTGGAACTTTACTGTCTTGGAGCTGGATGCCATGCTGCGGGAGCTGTTCAAGCCTGATGCAGATCACCCCGAGTGGTTCATGTTGCGAGGGAGTTGTGCATTGTGCAACAACTTCGTCGCTTGATCGCATCCGCGATGATGATGTTGTCAGCGATTCCCATGGAATCGTTCCAACTTGGCAGGAGCCCGCCGACGACGTCGTGCAGCAGTTCTTCGACAACTTGGAAGAAGTGCCGATCCGTGCCGACGAGCGAAGTGCCTCACCAGCGACACCACCGAGCAAGAGATGGCGCGACGCCACAAGGTTGGAGGCGGCGAAGCTGCTGCCGCTGGCGTGTTTGGGTTTCTTGTCGAGGAGGCAGAGGCAGCGGCGGCAAGCCTTGCCGACCGAGAAGAGTTCGCCCGGTGGGGAGGAGCAGGCCGAGCCCGGCCAGCCGAACGAGCCTGTCGGCGCGCCCCTCCGCCCGTCAAGTAGCTTGCCGCTGGAGGAGCCCGCCCCCGCTTAAGAAGACGCCTCCATAAGACCGGAGAAGTGGCGGGCGGCGGACAGACCAACAGCCGCCTCGCCGCCCGGCGCGCTCCACCGCGGCAAGCACTATTGCCGCGGGAGCGCCTCATGCCGCCACAGCAACGGGAGCGGGGCCTTCTGGAGCCACGGCCCCCGCACCCGCCAAGCTCCCGAGGGAGCCTACTCCTCCAGCTCGTCGCACCGGAGCGGAATTTGACTTCTCCGCTCTCAGCTCCGAGGAAGAAGAGGAAGAGTAAGATCTTGTCGCTGCTACTTGTAATTCTTCAATTTACTGCTTTGTCTTGTATTTGACTTGCTTCATTCTGAGCTCTTTCCTTCTTCAGGACGCTGGCTCAGAGGGCGTCGAAGAGGGCCAAGACTCCGGTGGTTGTCGTCGAAGACGATTCCCCTATGGCGACAGGAGGCGCGTCCGAGACTCCCTTGCCGGATCCGGCGACCCTTCTTCAGAGCAGCCCCCAGCAGAGCCCCCAGCGTAAGTATTTGATTCATTTCTTACGGTTAGGTGTGCTTGGGTGCTCCTCCTTTACTGATTTCTGGCTTGTTGATTTGTGTAGGAGCAGAGCAGCCTCATCAGGAGGCCCCGGAGGTCACTCCCGAAGTTCTGCTTGCTTCAACTACGCCGCCAAGAGAGAAATCTCCGCCAAGGGAGCGCTCTCCGGCAAGGGAGGCTTCTCCGACAAGGGGAGCTTCTCCGACAAGGGGCAGCGCCGACGACCCTCCGGTGGTGGAGACCGCAGCAACAGATCCCATTGCAGGTAATCTTCTTGACTGAAAATTTCACTTGGGTTCTTTTTCTTCTGTTCCTCTTTTCGAACATTTGCTTGACTGTCCTTTCTTTCTCTGATCATCAGATCCATCTGCCGGAGAGCCGATGGAGACTGAGGTTGCCGGCGAGGAGGACGCTCGCGGCAACAATGACGACACCGCCAACATGGAAGAGGAGGCCGGCGCCGATGGGTCCGCCGGCGAGGAGGCCGCCAAGGCTGCCGGCGCAGAGGCTGGGGAGGGGTCCGGTGATCGTACTGACGGCCCTGAGGCCGCAGGAGCACCAGGCGCTGCACCGACCGCTGATCCCCCCGCCACCGATGCCGCACCAGACTCCGAAGAGCCCCAGCCCGGCGCCTATCTGA
This sequence comes from Aegilops longissima, assembly GCA_021605205.1. Lineage (NCBI taxonomy): Eukaryota > Viridiplantae > Streptophyta > Magnoliopsida > Poales > Poaceae > Aegilops > Aegilops longissima. The sequence goes on along the minus strand of CM038676.1, from coordinate 597,178,633 downwards.
AGGCCGGCGAAGGTGTCTTCATCAAGCTTCCGTGGGCGTCGAGCTCCAGGGCGCCGGTCGAGGGAGAGACCTTCGACGTGGAGCTGCTCGCCTCCGCTGGGCTGTCGCTGGTTAACGCGCCAAGCAGCAGAAGTGGCGAGTCTGAGGAAGAGCAGCTACTGAAGAAGCTGCTGTCGCTCTACCGCGCCCGACAAGCTAAGCTGGAGTCGCGGGAAGCACTTGTCGCGAGGGCGGGAGCTGACATGGAGAAGCGCGCAGAAGAGCTTCGGCGCGCCAACAAGGAAACTCTCCGGGACATAGCAGAAGCGCGGGAGCAACTCTCCGAAGAGGGCACGGCCTTCATCTTGGAGAAGGCCGAGGTCGAGGAGCAGCAAAGGCTCGCCGGCGAGAAGCTCTCTGCGCAAGAAGGTGAGCTGGCGCAGCGGAAGATCAACCTCGACAGCTACGAGGAAGATCTTGCCGCGCGCGAGCAATCAATTGGCGGAGCACTCAAGGAGGCAAAGGACGCCGCCGCAGCTGCCGAGGCCGCCAAGAAGGAATTGGAGACGAGGGTGGCGCAGCTGGAGGCCACCCTCCAGAAGAGTGGCGAGGAGGTCACCGAGCTGAAGCGCGAGCGCGAGAAGGACGCCTATACTCTTGGTGAGTTGCAGGGTCATTTCGCTGAGAAGATCAAAGAGCTCGATGCCGCCAAGGACTCCAAGGCAGATCTGGAACTGAAGCTGACCACCTTGACGGAGACGCTGGACGGCGCCAAGGAGCGAGAAGAGGGCCTGTTGGAGAAGATCAAAGCCAACAAGGAGCTGCTGTCGAATGTTGTGACCGCCCAGAATACTCTCAGAGACAGCGTGATGCACTGGACAGAGGGTCTTGTGGATACCGCCGCCGCCATCCACAATGAGTTGATGGAGCTGGGGATGGTGGACCTCGGGTACTCGACCGACGAGCGCCTTGAACCCAGCGCCAAGATCAGCCTGTTCTTCAAGGGCGTATTGACGGGTCTCCAGCGGCTCCGGGAGGAGATCCCAAAGCAGCTGGCCGACGAGTCGCGCCAAGTCTGTGCCGGAGCCCTCCAGAAGGTGCTGATGAAGGTGGCCTTCCGCAATCCAGGCATCAATTTCACCAACGTCCTCAAGTCCCTGCCTCCAACTGTCGACGTTGAAGCGCTCAAGGCCCTTGTCGCACCCATTGTGGATAGGGTGAGCGGAGTCAAGAGGCTCGATGGCGACCGCGTGGACTAGGTCGCCAAGTTTATCTTTCCCTTGTCGCTGCAGATCAGGTTTAGGAGAACAATTTATTAGATCTGCGACAAGTCATTTTGTAATATACTCTATCTTAGGCAAACGATCGCAATGTTATTTCCTTTACTCGATTCCTTCCTTTGTATGTTTGTGCCCTACGCTTTTAGGGAACTTGTCGGTGCGAAAGCACCTTTGCATGAAGCGCCGAGTGTGGAACGCCGAGCAGCTCTGTGGCGATGCTGCCTCCGACAAGCAACCTTGTCGCAACTAGTTGCAGTGCACTTAAGTTGTTGAGCGGTCTCGAAACAAAATAAGGGCGCGACTAGCTACGAGTTGGTTCCTCCGCGCACAGGTTTTCCATACAAAGTACTATCGTTCGAGGAAGATAACTTAAAAAGTTTAAAAACTGATTGTTTAAACTTAGCAACTTAGCTTTTCTGTCGTTTGCTTCCCGGCAAGGCGATACTTCCTCGAACAACACTTGGTGGTCCACATCATTATCTTCTTCTCCTTCCCCCCCGGCTAACTTGTGGGCGGATGAACCTTCCTTTCTTATGAGAAGAAAGAAGAGAAAATAAAGTTATGGAGCCTAGTGGCTCTTTATCGCTTACCGGGTGTGGATGCTGCACAAAATGTCGATAATACATGCAAAATAATGATGAAAGCATGAAATTGACAAGTTGTGAGCAACACATGAGCTTCTTCGATGCACGGGTCTGCGCCCGGCTTTGTCTGAAGGATTACATGCAACAGCGGCAAGACTTGTACAAAGGATGGTTGCCGGAATGGGTTCCGCAACCGCCGCTATGGGTAAAACTTACGAAGATGCTCTATATTCCAGGAGTTGCTCACCGAATGCCATCTTCGGTCTCAAAGCGGACAGCGCCAGGGCCTAGTGACTCGCTTTCACCCGATAAGGGCCTTCCCACTTCAAGTCCAACTTGTTGGAATTCTTGGCGGACTGAACGCGCCAAGAACAAGGTCACCTTCCTCGAAGCTTCCGCATTAACTTTGAGGCTATGGTAGCGGCGCAAAGCTTGCTGGTAACGAGCAGCTCGTACAGCAGCCTGAAGACGATCCTCCTCGAGGAGCAAGCGTCATCTTGTCGCAGCTACTCTTGCTCAAGCTCATCATAAGCGAGTACTCGAGGTGATCCGTATACGAGTTCTGTGGGGAGAACTGCCTCTGCTCCATAGACTAGAGCGAAAGGTGTCTGGCCAGTGGCTCGATTTGGTGTCGTCCTGATCGACCAAAGAACCACCGGCAGCTCCTCAATCCAGTTTCTTCCGCACTTGCACAGCCTGTCGAAAGTTCTGGTCTTGAGTCCTCGCAGCACTTCAGCGTTTGCCCTCTCTGCTTGACCGTTGCTCCTTGGATGAGCAACAGAAGCAAAGCAGACCTTGACGCCAAGATCTTGGACGTATTGCATGAAGGTGCGACTCGTGAATTGTGTGCCGTTGTCGGTGATGATCCGGTTAGGAATCCCAAAACGGCAAACAATTGACCTGAAGAACTTGACTGCTGACTGTGTTGTCACCTTCCTCACTGCTTCCACTTCCGGCCAATTTGTGAACTTGTCGACCGCAACGTACAAGTACTCAAAGCCCCCGACAGCTTGGGGGAAAGGGCCGAGGATGTTGAGCCCCCAGACCGAAAATGGCCAGGATAAAGGGATCGTCTGGAGAGCTTGAGCTGGCTGGTGTATCTGTTTTGAGTGGAACTGGCACGCTTCACACTTGGTTACTTGTGCAGTCGCATCCTGGAGGGCTTCCGGCCAGAAGAAACCTTGCCGGAAAGCTTTGCCGGCAAGTGCTCTTGCGCCAATGTGGTGACCACATATGCCTTCGTGTATCTCTGCCAACAGCTTCATCCATCTTCCCGCAAATACACTTCAATTTCACTCCGTTGAGTCTTCTTCTGTACAGGATGTTGTCAACAAACTGGTACATACTTGACTGCCGGGCTACTCTTTCTGCTTCTTGTTGCTCTTCGGGAAGTTCTCCTGTCTGAAGGAAATGGACGATCTGTTGCGCCCATGTTGGAGCTTGCGGCTCGACAACAAGGACTAAAGGCACATCTGCCGCTGCGGGAACATCAGCTTCCACGGCAAGAACCTGTGGTTCGGCCGGAGCTTGATGATCCCCGGCAAGCTTGCCGGAGCAAAACTTGTCGGGAGCGTCTGCTTCAACGAAACAAACCCTAGGGCTTGTCGGAGCAGACTGCTCCTCAGTGATATCTGCGTTGATTTTGGGGACCTTCTTGGCGGCGGCTTCAGGGAGCTCTGCCGGAAAGTAGTCACCAGAAACCAACTTCCTCTTCTTGCTTTGTCCGGCTGATGGTGTAACAATTGGCTGAGTCAGCTTGAGCACAAAAGTTCCTGGTTCCACAGGTAACTTGAGAGCAGCACACTTTGACAGGCCATCAGCAATATCATTCTGAGCTCTTGGAACATGTTCCATTTGCAGGCCTTCAAAGTGTTTTTCTAGCTTTCTCACTTCATCAACGTAAGCTTCCATCAACGGACTCTGATAATCTTTGTTTACTTGGCGGACGACAAGCTGCGAGTCACCCCTGACAATAAGCTTCTTGATCCCAAGGTCCACTGCAATCCTGAGACCGGCAAGCAAACCTTCATACTCTGCAGTATTATTTGTTGCTTGCTGCTTGGGAAAGTGCATTTGGACTATGTATTTGAGGTGCTCTCCAGTGGGTGCGATAAGTAGCACGCCGGCACCGGCGCCTTGCAGCGAAAAGGCACCATCAAAGTATATCAGCCACTCTTTATTCGCCTCTTTGACGGGGATGCTCGTCTCTGGAATTTCTTCATCTTGCGTTGGCGTCCATTCTGCTATAAACTCTGCCAATGCTCTGCTTTGGATAGTTGAAGTGCTTTGAAACTTGAGGCCAAAGCTTGACAGTTCCAGTGCCCACTCGACAATATTGCCTGTTGCTTCTGGATTTTGCAGTATCCTCTTCAGCGGAAAGCGAGTGACAATTGTTATCTCATGTGCTTGGAAGTAATGGCGCAGCTTTCTCGAGGCCATGAGGAGGCCGAAAAGCAACTTCTGCACACCAGAGTACCTTGATCTAGCCCCCTGTAGAAGGGAACTGATAAAGTAGACTGGGCGCTGCACCATCCTTTTCTGCATCTTCTGACAATCCTGCGCAGATCCGTCCTTGTCGAGACCAGAGCTTGTCGGCGAAGCCCCCTGCTTGTCGCTGGATGCATCTGCCTCGGTTGCCGGCTCCTCATCTGCCTCCCTTTCCTCTACTAACACAGCACTAACCACTTGATTGGTTGCCGCTATATACAACAGCAACTTCTCTTGTGGCCTAGGTGCAACAAGTATTGGAGTGGAGGACAGGTACCTCTTTAAGTCTTGCAGCGCAGCCTCCGCTTCGGGAGTCCATTTCATTGGACCTGCCTTTTTCAAAATCTTGAAAAATGGCAGGGCGCGCTCAGCTGACTTAGAGATAAACCTGCTGAGAGCAGCCACGCAACCGGCAAGCCTTCTTACATCCTTGACGCGCTTTGGTGCTTCAATCTGCTCAATGGCCTTGATCTTGTCGGGATTGGCTTCAATTCCCCTCTGAGACACGAAGAACCCGAGAAGCTTGCCGGAAGGGACTCCAAACACGCACTTCTCGGGGTTGAGCTTGAGGTTGATCTCGCGCAGATTTGCAAAGGTCTCATCTAAGTCTTGAACCAGAGTTCCTTTGTCCTTCCTCTTGACCACTATGTCATCCATGTAAACTTCTACATTTCTGTGCATTTGCGGCTCAAAGGCATCATGGACTACTCTTGCAAACGTTGAACCAGCATTCTTCAAACCAAAAGGCATCCATATGAAACAGTATGTGCCACATGGTGTAATGAATGCGGTTTTCTCTTCATCCTCTTCTGCCATGAAGATCTGATGATATCCTGAATATGCATCAAGAAATGAAAGCAAATCACATCCAGCCGTGGAGTCAACAATCTGGTCGATACATGGCAAGGGAAATGGGTCTTTGGGACAAGCTTTATTAACATCCGTGAAGTCAATACAAAGTCTCCATTTCCCATTTGCCTTTCGTACAACTACCGGATTGGCCAACCACGTGGGATGGAGCACTCCTCTGACAAGGCCTGCTGCTTCCAACTTCTTGATCTCTTCTGCTATGAATTCTTGGCGCTCCACTGCCTGCTTCCTGACTTTTTGCTTGACGGGCCGCGCATGAGGACAGACAGCTAAGTGGTGCTCAATTACTTTCCTGGGAACACCGGGGATGTCAGATGGTTGCCATGCAAACACATCGACATTCGCCCGCAGGAAAGCAACGAGCTCGCCTTCCTATTTAGGGTCAAGCGTGGCACTGATGGTGAAGGTACCACCAGTGCCGTCCTCCTTGGCGGGCAACTTCTTGGTCTTCGGTGGAGCTGCCATCATTTTCTTGCACTTGCCGGTGGAGCTCGATGGTGCGTCCTCAACGGTAGCGCAGCACTCCGAAGAGGTGCGCTTGCCGGAGTAGGCATCAGAGTTCTTGCCGGACAAGGTGGTCTTCTTCTTCCCCCCAGGAGCTTCAGCGCAAGTGGTTTGCTATCCGTCGCAGCTGCATCCCGGTAATCTTGTCGGCGCAGATAAGTGCATCTTTCTTGTCGCCATGTACAGAAATGACACTTATCGGGCCGGGCATCTTGAGTAGGTTGTAGGCGAATGAGAGGCTGCCATGAACTTGGCGAGTGCCGACGGCCAAGTATCCCATTGTAGGCAATGGGAAATCGGCAACGCCGAACGTGACCCTCTCAATCCGAAATTCAGCTCGCGCGAAATGTTACCGGCAGCAGGATCTTCCATTTCGCTTGCTCCTTCCCGGTTGATTCCTTGAAAGTGCCGCCTCTTCGAGCTCGCTGTCGGGATTTGAAGCTTCTGGAGCACTGCAGAGGAGATCAGGTTCAGGCCGGCCCCGCCGTCAACCAACATCTTAGTGACCTTGAGGTTGCGGATAGTTGGTGAGACCAACATCGGCAAGCACCCGACCGCAGTTATGCGATCAGGGTGGTCCTCAATATCAAAAATGATGGGCGTGCTGGACCACTTTAGAGGTCTACGTGACTCTACGGATGGTTCAGCTGCATTGACCTCCCGCATCCATTGCTTGAGTTGGCGGTGTGAGGTATGCAGAGAAGCACCACCATCAACGCAGAGAACCTCTGTTGCCTTCTGAAACTCCTGCTCATCAGCTTCATCGTCTTCCATGTCTTCATCGTAATCATCTTCTTCGTCCTTGTCGCGACCGCGGGGAGGTCTGTCTCCTTGCCGCTGCTTGGCCTTGCCGCGGCGTCCTCCACAGCCGGGTCGCTTCTTGCTAGCTGCCACAGCACCTTCCTAGGCCTTCTCCTTGTCTCGCCGCTCGTATTCAGCCTTCTGTAGTTCAACGAGCTGCTCGACTTTCTTGCAACTCTGGAGATCGTGGCCCTTGGTGCGGTGAATCTTGCAGTACTGTTTGTTGGAGCTGTCCGGCTTGTCGGCGGCCGCCACAGCTTGGCGGTCGGTGTCAGCGGCAACCTCCTTGCCGGAGCCACTAGCCTTGGCCTTCTTGGCGCCACCTCCGTGGCCGGACTGCTCGACAACTAGTACCTCTTTGCTCTTTTTCTTTCTGTTGTTCCGCCGCCGTGTCTTCTTTGCCGGGGCGGTCTCCTCACTGTCAGATTCTGCTCCAACATTCTCTCCCGAGTCTTCTTCCTCCTCAGCAGGCACACTTGTCGGCCAAGGCATACAGCTCATCGACGTCCTTGACTTTACACATCGCCATCTCCTCCTCATCCTGCGCGTTCCGACGCTCGATGAAACACGCTGATCACCGCGGCAGGGTGGACATCCGATGTTGTAGTGCACACGATCGAATCTCTCGATAAACTTGCGCAGGACTCTCCTCCTTCGGGCAAGCAGGTGAAGGTCACTCTTTGGCCATGAGGCTTGTGGTCACCGTGAAGGCGCAGACAAACGATGGCACAAATCTGCCCAAGAAGATATGGAGCTGTCCGGCAAGTGCATGAGCCAAGATCTGACGTTTGGCTTGAGCACCAGGGGGAAGTAGTTGGCGAGGATCTTGTCGTCTCGTCCCGCCGCAGCCTGCACCGCAATGGTGTAGATGCTGAGGAACTCCGATGGGTGTGTCCTGCCATCATACTTCTCTGGCACATCTGGCTTGAAGTTTTTCTTGTCGGGCCACTAGACTTGCCGCAGCTCACGAGTGAACGCAGGGCAACCTACCACGTACGGTAAGTCACCTGGTTCCCCTGGTGCATGCATGTCAACAGCAGGCCCAGCACGCTGGTCAGATTGACGCCGCGCTTCTCTTCGGCACTCGATGCGAGTTCGAGCGTCTTCTTGCTGCCGTTCTTGAAGAACTTGGCGCTGATCACGGCGAGCTCGCGGATCCGACGACGCGTTGGAGTCGCTGTCGAGGTGGATCCGAGGAGCTGGTGATCTTGGCCTTCTGGCTGGGGAGTGCTTGGTCGTCGCATCCCTGCAGGTCTCGTCACCACCGGCTCGCGCTTTGTCGTCGCACCGCGGCAAGGACGCAGTTGGTTGCCGCGGAACGTCGCCATTGGCAAAGCCGATGAGGGTCTGGATTGTGGCCCTCCATTCGTCGACCTTGTCGGCCGTTGGAGGGTAGTCTAGAAGTAGTTGAGCTCTCGCCAAGGCCTCCGCTAGAGTGGTCGGTGGCAATGGCATACGGAGCGAAGAACGGGATGTGCTCGGACTCCTAACCAAGTTAGAGGAGCATCATCCCGCCCAAGCGACCGCATTTCACTCGTACTCAACATGCTTTGGCGCAGCATGCGGTCTCGAGGGCCTCGGATCCTCCAGCTTGGCCTTGATCTATCGAACGATGGTGCCGCGAGCACCATGATGCTGTCGGTCCCGCACCTCTTGAGAAGGACGCGGTGCGGATTCGACGCCGGCTTGCGCCGCTTGTCCTTGACCTGGCGGCGCCGGGCTCTCTCGACAACGCCGTTTCCTCCGCCAGCCGTTTCCCCACCACTCGTCAGCTCCGTGGTGGTGGGTTTGACGCGACGGCTTCTGCTGCCGCCGAAGCCTTCTTCTTCGGTGGCATGCTGATGAAGGTTGATGAAGAAGTTGCTCGTGCGAACGCCGGATCGGGTTCACACAACCTCGACGCCCCCTACCTGGCGCGCCAAAGATGTCGGGGAAGCTGATCGTGGCCCACTGACACCTATGGGACCGAGTCCCTTGTGGTTCGGTGGGGGGCGGAGATCGCACAAAGAGCGGATCGAGGCGATGCACACGAGCAGATTTACCCAGCTTCGGAGTTCTCCGGAGAGATAACACTCCTACTGCTGCTTGGTTGATCGTATTGTGTTCTTGCTAGGGAGCAACGAGAGCTACAAAACCTAGCCTGAGTGAGTGTGGTCTCGAATGAGTCGAATGAACTCAACCGGAGCCGAACCCTTTCTACGTTGCCCTTGGGCCTCCTTTTATAGGCTCAAAGGGGTCACCACAGGTGGCAAGTAGACAAGGGTAAAATAGGAAAAACAGTGGTTGGTACACCGCTCTGTACAGTGTACAGTGATCTATACCTAACTCTGACGGCAAGGGACAAGGGTAATAAATGCCCGCCCTCGCCGCCTCGAACAATGCAATAGGGACCGCTGGCGCGCCCGCTTGCCACGATGGTAGCTTGTCACGCCGCTTATCGCTGCTCCCGCTGGCTGCACAACCCATTGACACGCTGCGTTCGGGAGAGCCCCATGGCGGCACGCTGGCGGATGAGCTGGAGCGGAGATGAAGAGAGGTTGCTCGCGCGCAAGCATCTTCCCGCGGCTGAATCTTTGTCGCGCTTTGGGAGCTTGTCGCCACGAAGCCTTCCCGCGTAGCTCCTCTTGCCGGGTCTTGTTTCCTTCGGCCTTGAGTGGCCTTCCGCAAGCTCCTCTTGCCGGGCCTTGAGTACTTTGTTCTTGAATGGCTCCAAAGGAGTCACCGAGGACCTTGGCGGTCACTGGCCAGCCCTGCCACGGGTGCTCAACTGCCAGGCACGAAGTTCGGGATACTAGGGTACCCCTACTCTAGTACAATCGACAGATATGATGAGAATAGACCCAGGGCCATAGGTTTCACTTGTGGCTTCTCTCAAGAGCATAAGTATTCTACGGTGGGTGAACAAATTACTGTTGGGCAATTGACAGAATTGAGCATAATTATGAGTATATCTAGGCATGATCATGTATATAGGCATCACGTCCGAGACAAGTAGACTGACTCCTGCTTGCATCTACTACTATTACTCCACTCATCGACCGCTATCCAACATGCATCTAGAGTATTAAGTTAAAAACCAAGTAACGCCTTAAGCAAGATGACATGATGTAGAGGGATAAATTCATGCAATATGATAAAAACCCCATCTTTTTATCCTCGATGGCAACAATACAATACGTGCCTTGCAACCCTTTCTGTCACTGGGTAAGGACACCGCAAGATTGAACCCAAAGCTAAGAACTTCTCCCATTGCAAGAACTACCAATCTAGTTGGCCAAACCAAACGGATAATTCAAAGAGATTGCAAAGATGACCAATCATACATAAAAGAATTCAGAGAAGATTCAAATATTATGCATAGATAATCTGGATCATAAACCCACAATTCATCGGTCTCAACAAACACACCGCAAAAAGAAGATTACATCGAATAGATCTCCACGAGAGAGGGGGAGAACATTGTATTGAGATCCAAAAAGAGAGAAGAAGCAATCTAGCTACTAGCTATGGACCCGAAGGTCTGAAGTAAACTACCCACACTTCATAGGAGGGGCTATGGTGATGATGTAGAAGCCCTCCGTGGTGATTGCCCCCTCCGGCGGAGCTCCGAAACAGGCCCCAAGATGAGTTCTCGTAGATACAGGAAGTTGCGGCGGTGGAATTAGGTTTTGGCCCTCTTCCGATCGCTTGGGGTAATGAGGTATATATAGGAGGAAGGAGTACGCCGGTGGAGCAACAGGGGCCCACGAGGCAGGGGCGCGCCTAGGTGGGCGCCCCCACCTCGTGACCGCCTCTTTGTTCCTTGCAGTAGGGTCCAAGTCCTCGGATCACGCTCGTGAGAAAATCACGCTCGGAAGGTTTCATTCGCTTGGACTCCGCTTGATATTCCGCTTTCTTCAAAACACCTGAAAAGGCAAAACAAACAAGAAATTGGCTGGGCCTCCGGTTAATAGGTTAGTCCAAACAATAATATAAAAGTGGAAAATAAAGCCCAATATAGTCCAAAACAGCAGATAAAGTAGCATGGAGCAATCAAAAATTATAGATACGTTGGAGACGTATCATGGGACTGGGCATCCCGGTTACCGGCCCTTTCTCGTGAATGAGGAGCGGAGTCCACTCCTCTTGAGAATAACCCACCTAGCATGGAAGATACAGGAAGCCCTAGTTGAAACATGAGCTGCTCGAGCATACAAAACAGAATTTCATTTGAAGGTTTGGAGTTTGGCACATACAAATTTACTTGGAATGGCAGGTAAATACCGCATATAGGAACGTATGGTGGACTCATTGGAATAACTTTGGGGTTTATGGAGTTTGGATGCACAAGCAATATTCCCGCTTAGTACAGGTGAAGGCTAGCAAAAGACTGGGAAGTGACCAACTGAGAGAGCGACAACAGTCATGAACATGCATTAAAATTAATTCACCCCGAATACAAGCATGAGTAGGATATAATCTACCATGAACATAAATATCGTGAAGGCTATGTTGATTTGTTTCAACTACATGCGTGAACATGTGCCAAGTCGAGTCACTCAATTCGTTCAAAGGAGGATACTATCCCATCATACCACATCATAATCATTTTAATAGCATGTTGGCATGCAAGGTAAACCATTATAACTCATCGCTAATCAAGCATGGCACAAGAAACTATAATCTCTAAAGGTCATTGCAAATATGTTTACTTCATAATAAGATGAATCAGGAACGATGAGCTCATCATATTTACAAAAACAAGAGAGGTCGAGTTCATACCAGCTTTTCTCATCTCAATAAGTCCATCATATATTGTCATTATTGCCTTTCACTTGCACGACCGAATGATGTGTATAATAATAACAGTGCACGTGCACTGGACTAAGCTGGGATCTGCAAGCATTCAACTAAAGAGAGAAGACAAAGTAATATGGGCTCTAAGTTAAATAAACAATCATGCATATGAGAGCCACTAAACATTTTCAATATGGTCTTCTACTCTCGACCCCCAAGGAAAAGAAAATAAAATAAAACTATTTACACGGGAAAGCTCCCAACAAGTAAGAAGAAGAACGAGAAATCTTTTTGGGTTTTCAATTTAATTTCTACTACAAGCATGGAAATTAAACTAACTAATTTTTTTGGTTTTTCTTAAAGTTTATCAAACACACAAAAAGAAAGCTAGAAAAAGAAAATTAAACTAACATGGATAATACAATGAAAGAGTATGAGCACCGACAACTAGAATAGTGTGTGAACATGAATGTAAAGTCGGTGAGAAATACGTACTCCCCCAAGCTTAGGCTTTTGGCCTAAGTTGGTTTATTGCCAAGGACCGCGGCTACTCTCCCCGGTGTACTGAGAGGTGTAATCAGGATACCACTAGCTAGCCATCTCCGGGTCCCACTGGTAGGATGATGCACGATAAGGATCCAGTGAAGGCTCCGGCTCAGGCTCAGGCTCTGGAGTGGACGCTTGGCCTCGATGAGCGTACACCGCTCCCGGCGTGATAAGAAAATTATCTGCTGTCAAATCAAACAACAGAGGCGCATGTAGAATAATAGTCTCATTGTGTTTCTTATTAAATCTCAGGTTATACAGAAGCATCTTATCTTCGTTGTCAACAATAAACTCATGCGCTACCATGCTCCTGTAATCTAAAATGTAAGGATGCAATATTGTCTCCTCTTTCTCATGGTGCCTAATAGGTATCTCAAAATATCTAGCAAGAAGTGCTCCAAAGATGGGGCCTTTTGTATGACTCAGGCTTAGCCGTTTAGCAATGATGGCACCCATACTAAAACTATTATCTCCAAACAAGGCATGGTGAAGAATAATAACATCAGGAACATTGAAGTTTCCACTATTTCCACGACCAATTAAGCATCTACTAGCAAATATGGCAAAGTAGCGTAAAACAGGAAAGTGTATGCTAGAGATTCTCGCATCAAAACCCTTCTTTGGATCCCCTACAGTGATAGTGTTAACAAAGCCATCCACATCTTTCCGATGTGGTTCCTCTAATTTTCCCTCAAAGGGAATCCTACATACCGCGCAAAAATTATGTAAAGACATTTCCCTGAATTCATCATATAAATGAAATGATACTGAAGGCGCTGACTTCTTAGGATAACAATAAAAGTTTTGCACGAAAGTATTGGTGAGTAAGAAATACTAATCGATCCGGTTGTGGAGGAAATCGGTGAGGCCTGCATTCTCGATCAAAGAATAGAAGTCTTCATAAATTCCAGCTTCTCTTAAGAAATTGTCACAGGGCCATTCACACGGCCGTACTTCCGCTATACGTGGAAGATTATATTCGGCCTTTTCCTTGTCTTTAGCTTGTTTTCCCTGGGAGCCTTGGCTAGAAGAGCCCCTCAAAAATCTCCTTAACATTTTCTGAAAATTTCTGAAATTTTAGTAACTTCAAAATAAAAGTGAACAAAACTAAACAAGATTGATAGCAACTACTCCTACAAGTGCCTAGAGCCTATATCATGCATTAGAATTACTTGGGGCCTCATAAATTTGACATGAAAGCTCAAGAACAGGGTCACCTATGCAGCAAAAATTTGCAATGAATAAAGCACTAGAATAAAAACTAATTGGACCAATGGAGGAGTCACATACCAAGCAACAATCTCCCAAAGCAGTTTTGTGAATGGAGCTTTGAGCAAGGAGATCGAAAATCGCAGCAAAATGAGCTAGAACTCGTGCTTGAGTTGGATGTGGATTTTTTTGGGAAGAAGATGGAGTGTGTGGGTGTAGGAATAAGTGGAGGGGGGCTACCCTGGGCCCACGAGACAGGGGGCGCGCCCAGGGGGTGTGGGCGCGCCGTCCACCCTCGTGGCCAGGTGCTTGCCCCTCCTGAAGTGTTTTCAGTGCCTAAAATCCTCAAATATTCCATAAAAAATCATACTAAATTTGCAGGGCATTTGGAGCATTTTTATTTTCAGGATATTTTTTATTGCACGAATAATTCAGAAAACGACTGATAATACTATTTTTGCTTTATTTATTCTAAATAACATAAAGTAAAAAGAGGCTACAGAAGGTTGTGCCTTCTAGTTTCATCCATCTCATGATCATCAAAATAAATCCACTAACAAGGTTGATCAAGTCTTGTTAACAAACTCATTCCGAATAACACGGAAATGGAGAAATTTCGAATAACACTAGGTTACCTCAAGGGGGATATGAATATCCCCAATAATAAGAATATCATATTTTTTCTTGACAGTAGGAAGAGGAAATTCAAAACCTCCAATAATGATAGTTGGAACTTTTCCAATGGAATTGATGCTATCAACTTCTGATTGTTTCCTTGGAAAGTGTACCGTATGCTCATTACCATTAACATGAGAAGTGACAGTGCCTTTGTTGCCATCAATAACAGCCCCTGTAGTATTCAAAAAGGGTCTATGAAGGATAATCGACATACTATCGTCCTCGGGAATATCAAGAATAAAAAAGTCCGTTAAGATAGTGACATTTGCAACCACAACAGGCACATCCTCACAAATACCGGCAATTATAGCAGTTGATTTGTCACTATTTGCAAAGATATTTCAGTAGGTGTCAACTTATTCAATTCAAGTCTATTTATATATAGAGAGAGGCATAACACTAACACCGCCCAAGATCACATAAAGCGTTCTAACATAATTTCTTTTAATGGAGCATGGTATAGTTGGTACTCCCGGATCTCCAAGTTTGTTTGGTATTTCACCTTTAAAAGTGTAATTAGCAAGCATGGTGGAAATTTCAGCTTCCGGTATCTTTCTTTTGTTTGTAATTATATCTTTCATATTTTTAGCATAAGTATTTACTTTAAGCATATAAGTTAAGCGCATACGTAAGAAGATAGGTCTAATCATTTCGGCAAAACGCTCAAAATCCTCATCATCCTTTGTCTTCGATGGTTTAGGAGGAAAGGGCATGGGTTTCTGAACCCATGGTTCTCTTTCTCTACCATGCTTCCTAGCAACAAAATCTCTCTTATCATAACGTTGATTCTTTGATTGTGGGTTATCAAGATCAACAGCAGGTTCAATCTCTACATCATTATTTTTCCTAGGTTGAGCATCGACATGAACATTATCATTAACATTATCACTAGGTTCATGTTCATCACCTAATTGTGTTTCAGCATCAGAAACAGAAATACCATTGGGATTCTCAGGTGTGTCTACAACAGGTTCACTAGAAGCATGCAAAGTGCTATCATTTTTCTTTTTCTTCTTCTTGGAAGAACTAGGTGCCTCTAAATTATTTCTCTGAGAATCTTGCTCGATTCTCTTAGGGTGGCCTTCAGGATACAAAGGTTCCTGAGTCATTCTACCAGTTCTAGTAGCCACTCTAACGGCAGAGTCATTTTTATTATTTAATTCATCAAGCAAATCATTTTGAGCTTTAAGTACTTGCTAAGCTTGAGTAGCAACCATATAAGCATATTTGCTAATGAGTTTAAGTTCACCTTTAACCACTACAAAAAAAAGACACATCCGTGACATTTTGGGCCGAACGAAATTTTTTTCTATCATACATATGACACTTCTATGACGATAATTGGGACAAACCCCGGTATCATCATAGATGTGGTGGGCTCCTAGTTCTATGACAAAATATCATGACAGAAAATGGGCTTTTCGTCCTGGCCGGGCCGGAGACGCAGCTGCATGACATTCTTTGGGCCGTCCATGACGGAAAAAACCGTGGTAGAAGCGAGGGGGAGGAAAATTTCGGGGAGTTGCCGGTTACGGTGGGAGGTCGGGGCCGAGCGATGCGCTGCTTTCTCTCGTGACACGTACACGCTGCGTGTGTGCGGTGTTGGCTCAATCGAACCCGAAGCGAGGCGCTGGGCTCTAATCGAACCCGAGCGATTTCACTGCAGAACGCTGGCATCGAACCCGAGCGAAGCGATCGATCGATGGCTGTTAATCAACCTGATGGAGTGATTCTTCGCTATCGCTGCTAATCAAGCCAATCGATTGGATGAACAAAGGAGCGTGGCGGGGCGGGGGTGGGGGTTGATGAACAAGTGAGCGGTGGCGCTGCCTCTCGATGAACAGACCCCGTGGTGTGGAGGGCTGGATGAACAGAGACGGTGGAGGGTGGTCGGGAGGGTGGTTGAACAGACCTCCGTGTGGAGGGCTGGATGAACAGAGACGGTGGAGGGGTTGTTGAACAGTAGCTGCGGAGTAGCGCGCTGTGAGGCTGGATGAACAGAGCCCGTGGAGGCCGGAGGAGGTCGATGGTAGCCTGTGGAGGCTGGAGGAGGTCGAAGGTGGAGATGAACAGTATCCCGTGGAATCCCGTTTTGCGGTACGCCACACCCCTCCCGATGAAGAGGACCCCCATTTCGACCGTAGCACTCCAACACAAGTCTGTTTCGTCCGTTTTGCGGTACACCACACCCCTCCTCATCAACAGTACCCCCATTTCGACCGTAGGAGGTCCGTTTCCTCCGTTTTGCGGTACGCCACACCCCTCCCGATGAATAGGATCCCGTTTCGAACGTGGCCGGACGAACACAAGGCTGTTTCCTTCATTGTGCGGTACGCCTGGCCTTGTTTCCATCGCCTGTTCCGTCCAAGCCCTCCCGATGAACACGACCACGCATTCTGTTCCCACCCAGCCGGTTGGCTCCCACGCGTTCCGTTGCCTCCCGATGAACACGACACATTCCATTGCCTCCCCATGAACACGACGCATTCCGTTGCCACCCCGTGAACACGACGACGACGCTGTTTGTCCGTTCCGACCCAGCCATGTTCGTATGCGCGAGTAGGCATTCGAGACCCTGCCCGTATGTATGTATGTGTCCGTATTTTCTTTCTTGCACCCTCGCCGCTACGACGCGTGTACATGCTACGCGGCGCGCTTCTACTACGACACGCTCGCTGCTCTACATCCACCAAGATATATATATGCGCATAACGTCACACCGAATGACAATGCTACGACGCCGACCAGGTGAGTCCCGACCATTACGCACTTCCTTTCTGCGCTAAGATGTAGCAGGTGGGTCCCAGCAGTCGGGGGCTAATCATTTTGTTTTTTTTGCCCGACGCACTTCCTTGCGTGAATATGTAGCTGGTGGGACCCAGCAATGGGGGCTAATCATTTTTTTTTCCGGACGCACTTCTTGCGTATAAGGTATAGCTGGTGGGTCCAGCAGTGGGGAAATGTTTTTTCGAAATATGGTGGCCCGTCCGTGGGTCCCCGCTGTCGTGGATCAATAATTATTTTGCGCTGTAATAAGGAGGCACTTCCTTGCAGCGTCGTGGACCCAACTGTCAGCCTCTCCACGCACAGACCCACGTCCGATGGAAGCCGCTCGACCACGCTGACCACGCCGCACGAGAGCACCAGGGCGGTGGACGACGGCGAGGCCTAGGAAGGGGACGACGCGAACGGGAAGACGCGGCAGCGGATGCCCACGTAGAGGAGTATGAGGGTTCACCGCTTCACTCGTGTGAGGCTGCCGCCGCAGAATAACAGGGGTGTGGGTGAGTAGAGGGATGGCCTGGCCAGCGTGGAGTAGTAGGGGAAGTGAGGCTCTCCGCCGATCGCAGCCGCCACGGGAGGCAGGAGCACGAGGCCGCTGGATGGACATCGACGGTCATCGGAGCAAGAAGACCAGAGGTTGAAGAAGCACCACGCCGCTGAATGGACATTCTACGGTCACCGAGCTAGAATCGCATATTGACTAAGTTGACAAAAGCCCTCCGTCCCCCGCCAACTTAGTAGGCCCACAAGTCTGCCCGCCACTATACCGGGTCCCAGCCAACAGGGGAGTATTCATTTTTGTGCGTAATAAGAAGGCACTTCCTTGCATGTGAAGATATAGCTGATGGGTCCGAGCTGTCGTATCCGGGCGGTAACATTTTTTCGCTGAAATACAGAGGCCCTTTCGTGGGTCCTCGATGTCACCGGAGGAATCATTATGTTGCGCGTAATAAGGTGGCATTTCCTTGCGTGCGGCCGTGGACCCAGATGTCGGCCTCTCCACATACAGTCCACTTCAGATGCATGTCGGTCGTTGACCACGTTGACCAGGCCGCGCCGAGAGCACCAGGGCGGTGGACGACGGTGAGGCCTAGGAAGGGAATGACACGAAGGGAGGGAAGACTCGGCAGTTGTTTCCCATGCGGAGGGGAGTACGACTGTACGAGGGTTTACTGGTTCGTCTGCCATCGCCGGAGAATAACAGCAGGTGTGAGAGAGTAGAGGGATTGCTAGGCCAGCGATGGGAGTACGGTGGGGCGGTGAGGCCTGCGCGGCAGCACAGCCGGCCGCGGGGACGAGGGAGCTGGCAGTCCCGCCTGCGCTTGTTTGAGCGGCTGGAGCAGCAAGAGCAGAGATTGAAGAAGCACGACGGCCGTTGGATGGACATCCAACAGTCACTGCTTGTGCATCAACCTTTTTTTAGGAAAGCCTCAAATCTGTGGAAAACAGCATACAGCCCATCTGCCATTATTTCTAATAATTTACAGCCCATTTGCTAATTCTTAAGGTTTTTTTTGGAGCCCATAATCTTTTTGTTAGCATTACAGCCCATACTGTGGCCACGGTTAAAAATTTATACGAAATTTTGCATATTTCAGTGCGGTCCGAGCTATTTTTAATCCCGAAATTTCGACTCACATTCAAACTAATTTTAAAATAAATGTATATCAATATAAAATCCAACAAATTCTCCACGCATAAAAATTAATGTAATTTAAAATCTCAAATGAAAAAAAGATATTTGAAACTAATTGCCGGTTTGATGTCTTTTAAAATGTACAACCCATTTCTCATTATCGATGGGCCATTTTCTCGCCAGCACCAATGAAAGCTCTCCTCGTCTTGAAAGATTTGCAGCCCAACAGCCCGACAAAGCGACTTACTTGGCAAATCACAAAAGCTGGGCTGTGGCCGTGGACCCACTGTCAGCCTCTCCACGCATGATAAGACTCTTCCGGCGGAATGTCGTTGACCACATTGACCACGCCGCTGCTGAGAGCACCAAGGCGGTGGACGACGGCGAGGCCTATGAAAGGGACGACGCTGGAGCCGGGAAGACGTGGCGCGGATGCCCACGCCAGAGGAGTACGAGTGTTCACCGTTCGGCCGCGTGTGAGGCTGCCATCACCGCAGGCCCTGCTAGCGGTGGGAGTAGTAGGGGCGATGAGGCCTCAACGGCAGCACAATCGCCACCGGAGGCAGGAGCAGGCGGTTTCCCCGGCTCTGGTTTGGGCGGCTGGTGCAAGAAGAGCAGCGATTGAAGAAGCAGCAAGACCGTTCGATTCAAATCCAACGGTTACTGCTGCTAGAATCGTTTGTTGACTAAGTTGACAAGCCCTGCGTACGCGTCAACGTAGTAGGACCACAGGTCAACCTCCCAACCGGTGCACCCCAAATGTCAGTGGGAGGAATCAATTTTTTTCGCGTACTACGGAGGCAGTTGATTGCGTGCGGCCAGGCCAGCGGAGGGAGTAGGGTGGGCCGGGGAAGCCTGCGCGGTATCACACCGGGCCACAAGAGCAGGGAGCAGGCAGTCCCGCCGACGCTAGTTTAGGCAGCTGGAGCAGGAAGATCAGAGATTGAAGAAGCACGTCGGCCGTTGGATGGACATCAAACATTCACTGCTCCTAGAATCATGTGTTCACTGACAAAGCCTTGCGTAAACAAGTCAGCCTCGAAATTTGTGGCGTGTACAACCCATTTGCTATTGTTTTTATAATTTTTACTCATTTTCTAATTCATATGGAATTTATTGCAGCCCGTTTTCCATTTTTAGAATTGCCGGCCATTTTCTGGTCAGTACTAGGGTCAAAAAATTAACTAAATATGTGGTAAATTTTAAAAATTCGCAAATTTTTGCTGGGGAACGAAACATTCTTAATCCAAAAATTAATAGCCATATTAAATCAAATTTAAAAATAAATTAGTACTATTTCATGTTAAATCCAATGAAATACGTATAAGATATCAGCAGAACAAAATTAAAAAACTAATATCCCATTGCTATATTTTTTTGGAATTTTAAACCCTTTGATATTACTTTTAATGCACATCGACCATACTTTTGGCCAGGACGGAATGCATCCTCCTCGCCTTGAAAGATTTGCAGCCCAAGATTGGAGAAAACAAATAGGCCTAGCTTGGGTATTCTTCAAAAAGAAATACTGGGCTACCTATTTTCCCAAAGAACTGGTGCATGAGCATTTAGCTTTATTTAATTATTTACTTATTTATGTTTAGGGGACCATGTGCATGTACCTGGGCCGGATTCATGTGAGAGCCTCCTGTCGGGGAGAACTGATCGTGGCCCACGAACACCTATGGGACCTGGGTCCCTTGTGGTTCGGAGGGGGGCGGAGATTGCACAAAGAGCGGATCGAGGCGATGCACACGAGCAGATTTACCCAGCTTCGAGCTCTCCTGAGAGATAATACTCCCATCTGCTGCTTTTGTGGATTATCTTGTGTTCTTGCTAGAGAGCAATTGAGCTACAAAACCTAGCCTCGAGTGTGGTCTCGTATGAGTAGAATCAACTCGAGCCGAGTTGAACCGAACCCTTTCACGCTGCCTTTGGGCCTCCTTTTATAGGCACAAGGGGTCACCACAGGCAAGTAGACAAGGGTAAGATAGTAAAACATAGGTTGGTACACCGCTTGTACAAAGGTGTTGATCTATACCTAACTCGACGGCAAGGGACAAGAGTCATAAATGCCTGCCTCAAATCGCCTGAACAGCAGAATAGGGACCATCAAGCGCCTCCGCTTGCCACGATGGTAGCTTGTCAGCCGCTTATCGCTGCTCCCCTCGCTGGCTGCACAGCCTCGTCGACACGCTGCGGCTTGGGAAAGCCCCATGGCGATCGCGTTGGCGGATGAGCTGGAGCGGAGATGAAGAGAGGTCACTTGCATGGTGAGCACCTTTGCCGGCAAGGTTCTTGTCGCCTTCGAAGCTTGTCGCTGTTGTTTTCCCCAAGCTCCTCTTGCCGGATCTTGTCTTTGTGCCCGAGGCCTTCCCGCAAGCCTCTTGCCGGGTCTTGATTACTTTGTTCTTGAATGGTTCCAAAGGAGCTGCCGAGGATCTTGGCGGTCACCAAGTCAGCCCCGCCGGGAAGTGTTGCAACTGTCCGTGCGAGTTCGGGATACTAGGGTACCCTACTCTAGTACAATCGACAGAAGCCTCGGTTCGGGCCACACACACGGCGCCGAGCTCTGTTGGGCCAGCCCAAAACAGTGCACGGGCACGCGTCCGGATTACGCCATTACTCGCCTGGACCCACCACGCCTCCCACTAACGCCACGCATCAGTGCGTGGCGCCGTGGGGAGATCGTGGGGCTTTCTTTAATGGAAAAATCAGAACGCCCGTCCCCTCTCCCCTTTATAAGCAGGGGGAACAGGGGCATGACGCCCACTTGCCCTTGCTGTCACATCAAAAACCCCCGTCGCTTCCCCCTTTCTTCTTGAGCCCAAAGAGAGCGACGCTCCGCCCCCTCCATTGCCTCCGGTGCCACCAACACCGCCGACTTCTTCCACCACCTCTCCCCATGGCTCAAGGCCAACAAGGGAAAATGCGGAATCGGCGAGGCGCAGCGGCTCAGGCGCGCTGCGGAAGGAGCGCCCTCTTCGATCCCCCGCCGACAAGAAGGAGCTGCGGAGCTGTACTATCTCTTCTCGGTCGACGGAGACCCGGCGCACTCAAGACGAGTCATCTCCGCCGCCACATCCGGAGAAGGTTTCCATCGGGTATCCTTTCTTCGCTTTTCTTCCATCCGCGGGCTCGGTCCCGCCTTTTCTCAATTCTTCGTGATGTCATGAATACCTATGGCCTCCGGCCTTGACTTCACCCCCCAACGCCGTCCTCACCATGGTCAGCTGCACACCTCTCTGCGAGAACTTTGTCGGGTCCATCCAAATGTCGCACTCTTCCGCCATTATTTCACACCCGTGTAGAGAGGAGAGCTGCTTGCCGGAGGAATTGCATGGACCTCTAGGATCGGCAAGAAGGAAGCGTGACTTGTGACGGAGAGTTGCGCAGCAAGTGGGAGGAGTGGAGAGCTGACTGGTGTTCGATCTTAGAGGAAGAGCCACAGCCTTTTTACTGCCTCAAGAAACCCCCATAGTGCGCGTAATGATCGGAGTAACTTGGCGCCAGAGGACGCCAAATTGAAGATTGCCGTGATTAGGATCTTGCGCCTCGAACCGCCCGGGCTGACCGTAGGAGCAGTTGGCCTTCCTTCGCCGCGCCGATTGCGCCCTTGCGAGAGAGGGGAGGCTCTGCTTGGGAGTTCCGGTAACATGGCGGACATCATGAGGCTACGCCCGGTCTGAACTGGAATTTTACCGTCTTGGAGCTTGACGGCATGCTGCGGAGCTATTCAAGCCTGATGCAGATTATCCCGAGTGGTTTATGTTGCCGAGGGGAGTCGTGCCCTTGTGCAACAACTCGTCGCTTGACCGCATCCGCGCGATGATGCTGCCAGCGATTCCCATGGAATCGCTCGAACTTGGCAAGAGACCGCCGACGAGGTCGCGTGCAGCAGTTCTTCGACGACTTAGAAGAAGTGCCGATCCGCGCCGACGAGCAAAGCGCTCACCCGCGACACCACCGAAAGCAGAGATGGCGCGCGATTGCCACGTAGGTTGGAGGAGGCTGCGAGGCTGCTGCCGCCGCATATTTGGGTTCACTGTCGAGGAGGCAGAGACGGCCGAGGCGGCAAGCCTTGCCGACCGAGAAGAGTTTATCTGTGAGGAGGAGCAGACCAAGCCCGGCTAACGAGCCGAGCGAAGCTGCCGGGAGCCTCCCTCCGCCGCCAAGTAGCTTGCCGCAGGAGGAGCCCGCTGTCCCGCCAAGGAGACGCCTCCGCAAGATCGAGAAGTGGCGGGCGACATACGGTCCAACAGCCGCTGCCGCCTCGACGCGCTTCCACCGCTGCAAGCACTGCACCGGGAGCGCCTCATTCCGCCACGGCGACGGGCGCTGGGTCTTCGAGTCGGGCCTCGCACCCGCCAAGCGCCCGAGGGAATCTTCCCCAATTGCGCGCCGAGCGGAGTTTGATCTCTCCGCCTCAGCTCCGAGGAAGAGGAGGAAGAGTGAGATCTTGTCGCTGCTACTTGTAATCCTCCAATTTATTGCTTTATTTTATATCTCGATCGGCTTCACTCAACCTTCTCCTTCTTCAGACGCTAGCTCGAGAGGGCATCAAGAGGGCCAAGACTCGTGGTTGTCGCTCAGATGACTCCCAGGGCTGGCTGGGGGCACGTCTGGGACTACCTTGCCGGATCCGGCAAACCCTCAACAGAGCAGCCCCCAGACAGCCCCCAGCTGTAAGTGTTTGGTTCATTTCGATGGTTAGGTGTCCTTGGCGCGCCTCCACACCGATATCTGGTTTGTTGAATTATGTAGGAGCAGAGCAGTCTCATCAGAGGTCCCGAGGCTGCTCCCGAGGTCCAGCCTCATCAGAGGCTCCCGAGGTCACCCCAAATTCTGCTTGCTTCAACCACGCCACCAAGGGAGAATTCTCCGCCAAGGGAGCGCCTCCCAAGGGAGGCCTCCGACAAGGATCTTCTCCCGCAAGGGGCAGCGCCGACAGCCCGTGGTGGAGACCGCTGCAACAGACCCTACCGCAGGTAATCTTCTTGTTTGAGAATTTACCTTGGGTTCTTTTTCTTCTGTTCTTCTTTCAACATTCGCTGACTTGTGCTTTCTTCTTCTCGACCATCGATCCATCTCGCCGGAGATCCGATGGAGACCGAGGCTGCCGGTGAGGAGGGCGCCATGGGCGCACAATGTCGACGCCGCCAACATGGAGGAGGAGGCGGCGCCGACGGGCCTGGGCCGAGGAGGTCGCCAAGGCTGCCGGGCGCAGAGGCCGGGAGGAATCCGCGATCGACCGACGGCCCCGAGGTCAGCAGGAGCGCCAGCGCCTGCACCGACCGGGCCGATCCTCCCGCCACCGATGCCGCACTGCACCAAGAGCCCTAGCCCGGCGCCACCAAGGCCGCAAGGGTGTCTTTATTAAGCTGCCATGGGCATCAAGCCTGTGGCACCGCCAAGGGGGAGACCTTCGATGCGGAACTGCTTGCCTCCGCCGGGCTGTCGCTGGTTGATGCCCCGAGCAACAGCAGCGGTGAGCCTGAGGAGGAGCAACTGCTAAGGAGGTTGTTGTCGTTCTACCACGCCCGACAAGCCAAACTGGAGTCCAGGGAGGCGCTTTTCGCGAGGGCGGGAGCTGACTTGGAGAAACGCGCGGAAGAGCTCCGGCGCGCCAACAAAGAAACTCTCCGGGATATAGCAGAGGCGCGGGAGCAGCTTGCTGAGGAGCGCACGGCCTTTATCTTGGAGAAGGGCGAGGTCGAGGAGCAGCAGAGGCTTGCCGGCGAGAAGCTCTCCGCGCGAGAAGGTGAGCTGGCGCAGCGGAAGATCAACCTCGACAGCTATGAGGAAGATCTCGCCTTGCGCGAGCAAACGATTGGCGGGCCACTTCAGGAGGCAAAGGATGCTGCTGCGGCTGCCGAGGCCGCCAAGAAAGAATTGGAGACGAGGGTGGCTCAGCTGGAGTCCACCCTCCAGAAGAGTGCCGAGGAGGTCGCCGGGTTGAAGCGCGAGCCCGAGAAGGATGCCTACACCTCGGCGAAGTTGCAGGTCGCTTCTTGAAAAGATCAAAGAGCTCGATGTCGCCAAGGATGCCAAGGCGGATCTGGAGTTGAAACTGACCACCCTGACGGAGACGTTGAATGGCGCCAAGGATCGGGAAGCGGGCCTGCTGGAAAAGATCAAGGCCACCGAGGAGTTGCTGTCGAATGCTGTGACCGCCTAGAATAATCTCGAGATAGCATAATGCATCGGATGTAAGGTCTTGTGGACACCGCCGCCGCATCCATAATGAGCTGATGGAGCTGGGGATGACGGATCTTGGGTACTCCACCGACGAGCCTTCCAACCCAGCGTCAAGCTCAGCCTATTCTTCAAAGGCGTGCTGACGGGTCTCCAGCGGCTCCGGGAGGAGATCCCAAAGCAGCTGGCGGAGGAGTCGCGCCAAGTCTGCGCCGGGGCTCTCCAAAAGGTGTTGATGAAGGTGGCCTTCCGCAACCCAGGCGTCGATTTCACCAAAGTCCTCAAGTCCCTGCCTCCATCCGCTGACGTTGAAGCGCTCAAGGCCCTTGTCGCACCCATTGTGGACAGGGTGAGCGGAGTCAAGAGGCTTGATGGCGACCGCGTGGATTAGGCCGCCAAGCTTATCTTTCTCTTGTCGCTGTAGATCATGTTTAGGTGAAAAATCTATTAGATCCGCGACAAGTTATTATGTAATATACACTATCTTAGGCAATCGAATGCAATGTTATTTCCTTTACTCGATTTCTACCCTTGTATGTTTATACCCTACGCTTTTGGGGGAACTTGTCGGTGAACACCTTGTCATGAAAGTGCTGAGTGGAACTTCAAGCTTTGGGCGATGCCGCTTCCGACAAGCAACCTTGTCGCAACTAGTTGCAGCACACTTAAGTTGTTGAGCGGACTCGAAAACAAAGTAAGGGCGCAAGCTAGTCGTGAGTCGGTTCCTCCGCGCACAGGTTTTCCATACAAAGTACTATCGTTCGAGGAAGATACTTAAAAATTTAAAACTGGTCATTTAAACTTAGCAACTTAGCTTCTCTGTTGTCCATTTCCCGGCAAGGTGACAGTTCCTCGAGCGACGCTTGGCGGCCCACACCATTATCTTCCCCTTCCCCCCCGGTTAACTTGTGGGAGGATGAACCTTCTTCTTGCTTGAGAAGAAACAAGAGAAAATAAAGTTATGGAGCCTAGTGGCTCGTCATCGCTTACCGGGTGTGGAGGCTGCACAAAATGTTAGTAAACACATGCATATTAGATTATGAGAGCATGTATTGACAAGTTGTGCGCAACACATAGGCTTTACTGATGCACGGGGTCTGCGCCCGGCTTTGTACAAAGGACTACATGCAACAGCGGCAAGACTTGTACAAAAGGGTGGTTGCCGGAACGGGTTCCGGCAACCGCGCCTTATGGGTAAAACTTGCGAAGATGTTCTATATTCCATGAATTGCTCACCGAACGCCATCTTCGGTCTCAAAGCGGACAGCGCCGCCTAGTGACTCGCTTTCACCCGATAAGGGCCTTCCACTTTGGCGCCAACTTGTTGGAATTCTGGCGGATTGAACGCGCTGAAGAACAAGGTCGCCTTCCTCGAAGCTTCTCGCATTAACTTTGCGGCTATGGTAGCGACGCAAAGCTTGCTGGTAACGAGCAGCTCGCATAACAGCCCGAAGACGATCCTCCTCGAGGAGCAGCGCCATCTTGTCGCAGCTGCTCTTGCTCAAGCTCATCATAGGCGAGCACTCGAGGTGACCCGCATACACGAGTTCCGTGGGGATAACTGCCTCGCTCCGTAGACTAGAGCAAAGGTGTCCGCCAAGGCTCGATTTGGCGCCGCCCCGATCGACCAAAGCACCACCGCAGCTCTCGATCCAGTTTCTTCCGACTTGCGCAGCTCGTCGAAAGTTCTGGTCTTGAGTCCCCGCAGCACTTCAGCGCTTTTCTCTCGACCGCTGCTTCTCGGATGAGCAACATAAGCAAAGGAGATCTTGGCGCCAAGATCTTGGGCGACAGCATGAAGGTGCGGCTCGTGAACTGTGTGCCGTTGTCGGTGATGACCCTGTTAGGAATCCCAAAACGACAAACAATTGACTCAAGAACTTGATCGCGACGTGCTGCCACCTTCCTCATTGGTTCCACTTCCGCCACTTTGTGAACTTGTCGATTGCGACGCATAAGTACTCAAAGCCCCGACAGCCTCGGGAACGGCCGAGGATGTCGAGCCCCTGCACCGAAAAAGGGCCGTGGATAAAGGGATCGTCCGGAGAGCTTGAGCTGGTTGGTGTATCTGCTTGGAATGGAACCGCACGCTTCACACTTGGTTACTTGTGCGCCAGCATCCTCGGAGGGCTTCGGTCAGAAGAAACCTTGCCGGAAAACTTTGCTTGCAGTGTTTTGCGCCAATGTGGTGACCACATATGCCTCCATGTATCTCTGCTAACAGCTTGGTCCATCTTCCCGCAAATACACTTCAATTTCACTCCGCTGAGTCTTCTTCTCAGATAGGATGTTGTCAACAAACCGATACATACTTGACCGCCGGGCTACTTTTTCCGCTTCTTCTTGCTCTTCGGGAAGTTCTCCTGTCTGAAGGAAATGGACGATTTGCTGTGCCCATGTTGGAGCCTGTGGCTCGACAACAAGGACTAAAGGCTCATCTACCACTATGGGAACATTAGCTTCCGCAGCAAGAACCTGTGGTTCTGCCGGAGCTTGATGATCCCCGCAAGCTTGCCGGAGCAAAGCTTGTCGGGCGCCTCGCTTCAACGAAACAACCACAGGTTTTGTCGAGCAGACTCGCTCCTCGCTGATATTCGCATTGATTTTAGGGACTTCTTGGCGGCGGCTCCGGGAGCTCTGCCGAAAGTAGTCGCCGAAACCAATTTTCTTCTTGCTCGTCTCGTTGATGGTGTTACGGTTGGCTGAGTCAGCTTGAGCACAAAAATTCCCGGTTCCACATGTAACTTTAGTGCAGCACATTTGGAGAGGCCATCAGCTACATCATTCTGAGCTCTTGGAACGTGTTCCATTTGCAGGCCTTCAAAGTGCTCTTCCAGCTTCCTCACTTCATCGACGTAGGCTTCCATCAACGGACTCGATAATCTTTATTTACTTGGCGGACGACAAGTTGCGAGTCCCCCGACAATGAGCTTCTTGATCCCAAGGTCTACCGCAATCTCGAGACCGCAAGCAAACCTTCATACTCTGCAGTATTGTTTGTTGCTTGTTCCTTGGGAAAGTACATCTGGATTATGTACTTGAGGTGCTCTCCGTGGGTGCGATAAGCAAGCACGCCGCACCGGGCGCTTTGCAGCGAGAAAGCACCATCAAAGTACATCAGCCACTTTTATTTGCCTCCTTGACGGGATGCTCGCTCGAATTTCTTCATCTTATGCTGGTGTCCATTCAGCTATAAATTCTGCCAATGCTCTGCTTTGGATAGTTGAAGTGCTTTCAAGCTTGAGACCAAAGCTTGATAGTTCCAGTGCCCACTAGACAATTCTGCCTGTTGCTTCTGGATTTTGTAATATCCTCTTCAGCGGAAAGCGAGTGACAACTGTTATCTCATGTGCTTGGAAGTAATGGCGCAGCTTTCTCGAGGCCATGAGGAGGCCGAAAAGCAACTTCTGCACACCAGAGTACCTTGACCTAGCCCCCTGCAGAAGGGAACTGACAAAGTAAACTGGGCGCTGCACCATCCTTTTCTCAGTATCTTGTCGCAACCTCGCTGATCTGTCCTTGTCGGGACCAGAGCTTGACGGCGAAGCCCCTCGCTTGTCGCTGGATGCACTCGCCTCGGTTGCGGCTCATCATCCGCCTCCCTTTCCGCTACTAACGCAGCACTAACCACTTGATTGGTTGCCGCTATATACAGCAACAACTTCTCTTGTGGCCTAGGTGCGACAAGTATTGGAGCGGAGGACAGTATCTCTTCAAGTCTCGCGCAGGCCGCCTCCGCCGGAGTCCATTTCATTGACCTGCCTTTTTCAAAATCTTGAAAATGGCGGGGCGCCAGCAGAGACTTAGAGATGAACCTGCCGAGAGCAGCCACGCAACCGCAAGCCTTCCGACATCCTTGACGCGCTTTGGTGCTTCAATCTGCTCAATGGCCTTGATCTTGTCGGGATTGGCTTCGATTCCCTGCCGAGACACAAAGAACCCGAGAAGCTTGCGGAAGGGACTCCAAACACGCACTTCTCGGGGTTGAGCTTGAGGTTGATCTTGCGCAGATTTGCAAATGTCTCATCCAAATCATGAATCAGAGTTGCTTTGTCCTTGCTTTTGACCACTATATCATCCATGTAGGCTTCTACATTTCTGTGTATCTGTGGCTCAAAGGCATCATGGACTACTCTTGCAAAGGTTGAACCAGCATTCTTCAAACCGAAAGGCATCCGTATGAAGCAGTACGTGCCACATGGTGTAATGAATGCGGTTTTATCTTCATCCTCTTCTGCCATGAAGATCTGATGATATCCTGAATATGCATCAAGAAATGAAAGCAGATCACATCCAGCCGTGGAGTCAACAATCTGGTCGATACGCGGCAAGGGAAATGGGTCTTTGGGACAAGCTTTATTAACATCTGTAAAGTCAATACAAAGTCTCCATTTCCCATTAGCCTTATGCATAACTACCGGATTGGCCAACCACGGGATGGAGTACTCGACAAGTCCCGCCGCTTCAACTTCTTGATTTCTTCCGCTATGAACTCTTGGCGCCCAACGCTTCTGTTTCCTAACTTTTTGCTTGACGGGCCGCAAGTGAGGACAGATAGCTAGGTGGTGCTCAATTACTTTCACAGGAACACCGGGATGTCGATGGTTGCCATGCAAACACATCGACATTCGCCTGCGAGAAAGCAACAAGCTCGCCTTCCTATTTAGGGTCAAGCGTGGCATCGATGGTGAAGGTACCACCAGTGCCGCCCTCCTTGGCGGCACCTTCTTGGTCTTAGGCGGAGCTGCCATCGCCTTTCTTGCACTTGCCGGTGGAGCTCGATGGTGCGTCCTCGACGGTAGCGCAGCACTCCGAAGTGGTGCGCTTGCCGGAGTGGGCATCAGAGCTCTTGCCGGACTTGGTGGTCTTCTTCTTCCCCCCGGGAGCTTTAGCAGCAATTGGTTTGCTATCTGTCGCGGCTGCTGCATCCCGGTAAATCTTGTCGGCGCAGATAAGCGCATCCTTCTTGTCGCCGTGGATAGAAATGACGCTTATTGGGCCGGGCATCTTGAGTAAGTTGTAAGCATAATGAGAGGCGGCCATGAACTTGGCGAGTGCTGGACGGCCAAGTATGCCATTGTAGGGCAATGGGAAATCGGCAACGTCAAACGTGACCCTCTCAGTTCTGAAGTTCAGCTCGCTGCCAAATGTTACCGGCAACGTAATCTTCCCTTTGGGCCGGCTCCTTCCTGGGTTGATTCCTTAGAAAGTACCAGTTTCTTCGAGCTCGCTGTCAGGGATTTGAAGCTTATGGAGTACTGCAGAGGAGATTAAGTTCAGGCCGGACCCGCCGTCAACCAACATCTTTGTGACCTTGAGGTTGCGGATGGTTGGTGAGACCAACATCGGCAAGCACCCGACTGCAGTGATGCGATCAGGGTGGTCCTCAATGTCAAAGATGATGGGCGTGCTGGACCACTTTAGAGGTTTGCGCGACTCTATGGATGGTTCTGCTGCATTAACCTCATGCATCCATTGCTTGAGTTGGCGGTGCGAGGTATGCAGAGAAGCACCACCGTCAACGCAAAGGACCTCCGTTGCCTTCTGAAACTCCTGCTCGTCAGCTTCATCGTCTTCCATGTCTTCGTCATCTTCATCTTCGTATTCTTCCTTGTCGCGCCGCTGGGAGGTCTGTCTCCTTGCCGCTGCTTGGCCTTGCACAAGGCCCCCCCCCACCGGTCTCTTCTTACTTGC
The DNA here is from genome assembly GCA_021605205.1 of Aegilops longissima. Taxonomy (NCBI): domain Eukaryota; kingdom Viridiplantae; phylum Streptophyta; class Magnoliopsida; order Poales; family Poaceae; genus Aegilops; species Aegilops longissima. The sequence continues at coordinate 597,148,610 of CM038676.1, read as the reverse complement.
TGCACCTGCACCTTCCTGGGCCTTCTCCTTGTCTCGCGCTCAGATTCAGCTCTCAGAGCTCAACAAGCTGCTCGACTTTCTTGCAGCTCGAGATCGTGGCCCTTGGTGCGGTGGATCTTACAAGACCGCTTGTTGGAGCTATCAGTTTGTCGGTGGCCGCCACACTTGGTGGTCGGTGTCGCGGCAACCTCCTTGCCGAGCCACCAGCCTTGGCTTTGTTGGCGCACCATCCTTGCCGGACTGCTCTACAACTAGTACTTCTTGGTTTTTCTTCTTTCGTTGTTTCGCCACCGCTCTTCCTTGCCGGGCTGTCTCCTCACTATCGACTCTGCTCCCACATTCTCTCCTCGGGAGTCTTCTTCCTTCTTCAGCGCGGCACACTTGTCGGCTAGGGCGTAGAGCTCGCTGACGTCTTTCACTTTACACATCGCCATCTCCTCCCTTATCCTGCGATTTCGCACATTCTGATGAAATGCACTGATCACCGCGGCAGGGTGGACGTCTGGGATGTTGTAATGCACACGGATGAATCTCTGGATGAATTTGCGCAGGGACTCTCCTTCCTTCTGGGCGAGTAGGTGAAGGTCACTCTCCTGGCCATGAGGCTTGTGGCCGCCTGTGAAGGCGCCAACAAACTGGTGGCACAAATCTGCCCAAGAAGAAATAGAGCTGTCCGGCAAGTGCATGAGCCAAGACCTGACGTTTGGCTTGAGTACCAGAGGGAAATAGTTGGCGAGATCTTGTCGCCTCGCCCCCCGTAGCCTGCACCGCGATGGTGTAGATGCCGAGGAACTCCGATGGTGTGTCCTGCGCCATACTTCTCCGCACATCCGCTTGAAGTTTTTCTTGTCGGCCACCGACTTGCTCAGAACGCCTGGATGCGGCTATATCTCCCACGTGTCGAGGCACGACTTAGAGGCATAACCGCATTGAAAGCAATGTCGCAAGTGAGGTAATCTTCGCACAACCCATGTAATAATTAAGGGAAAGATACATAGTTGGCTTACAGTCGCCACTTCACACAGTACATAAATAAACATCCATCATTCAGAGTACACTCAAGGTCCTACTACGGAACCAAAATAAAGAAGATACCCCAAATGCTAACACAGATCCCCGAATCGTCCCAACTGGGCACCACTACTGATCATCGGGAAAAGACACATAGTAACGACCACGTTCCTCGTCGAACTCCCACTTGAGCTCGGTGGAATCACCTGCACTGGCCTCATCGGAACCTGCAACTGTTGGAAGTATCTGTGAGTCACGGGGACTCAGCAATCTCACACCCGCGAGATCAAGACTATTTAAGCTTATAGGAAGGACAGAGTAGTAAAGTGGAGCTGCAGCAAGCGACTAGCATATATGGTGGCTACTTCGAAAAAGAGAGCGAGAAGAGGAGCAAAGCACGGTCGTGAAACTAATAGCAATCAAGAAGTGATCCTGAACTACTTACGTCAGACATAACTCCAACACCGTGTTCACTTCCCGGACTCCGCCGAGAAGAGACCATCACGGTTACACACGCGGTTGATGGTATTTTATTTGAGGTCAACTTTGAGTTTTCTACAACCGGACATTAACAAATTCCCATCTGCCTCATAACCGCGGGCACGGCTTTCGAAAGATATTACCCTGCAGGGGTGTCCCAACTTAGCCCATTATAAGCTCTCACGGTCAACGAAGGATATTCCTTCTACCGGGAAGACCCGATCAATCTCGGAATCCCGGACTACAAGACATTTCGACAGCAATAAAACAAGACCAGCAAAGCCACCGACTGTGCCGACAAATCCCGATAGGAGCTGCACATATCTCGCTCGTGGCACACCGGATAGGTCAGCCACGAGTAAAACCAGCCCTCGAGTTGCCCGTGGTGGCCCCTGCAGTCTGCCGGTTCGGGCCAAGACTCGAAGGAGCACTGGTCCGGGGTTAAAATAAAGATGACCCTCGGGCTCGCGAAACCCGGGGAAAAGGCTTAGGTGGCAAATGGTAAAACCAATGTTGGGCCTTCTTTGGACGAGTCTTATTCAAAGCGAACTGTCAAGGGGTCCCATAAATCACCCAACCGTAAGGAACGCAAAATCAAGGAACATAACACCGCATGACGGAAACTAGGGTGGCAAGAGTGGAACAAAACACCAGGCATAAGGCCGAGCCTTCCACCCTTTACCAAATATATAGATGTATTAATTATAGCAGATATATATATATATATTGTGATATCCCCAACAAGTAATCATGTTCCAAAGAGGAACAACATCTCCATGTTCCAACAAGGAACAAACTTCAGCTTCACCTGCAACTAGCAACGCTATAAGAGGGCTGAGCAAAGCGGTAACATAGCCAATCAACGGTTTGCTAGGGAAGGATGGTTAGGGGCTGACATGGCAATATGGGTGACAAGATATAGCAAGTGGTAGGCATCACAGCATAGGCATAGCAAAAGAGCGAGCAACTAGCATAGCAAAGATAGAAGTGATTTCGAGGGTATGGTCATCTTGCCTGCAATGTTCTCAGAGTTGTCGAAAGCTTGATCCTCGAAAGCGTTCTCAACAGGCTCCTCGCTCACGCACTCGCCTCCGACTCTACCCAAAGCAACAACACAAACAAAGGAACCACAATAAATCACGGTGCAATGCACAATCAACATGATGCAAAACATGGCATGATATGCATGATGAGATATGCAATGCTTATATGCGCCCGAAGGTAATGATGAACCAGGCATCAACTTGGCAAACCAAGCATGCCACTGAAAGATGAGATGATTTCGTTGAAATCGATATAAAGATCACCGGAAACGGATGCACGGTTAGCAAATGGCAAGCAAAACAAGAATGGCGCAAATCTGCCATTAACAGCATGATGCCACTTTGCAAGCAACAACTAATTAAGCTACTGCACCCAAACGTATCAACAAAGCACATGGAAGTGACCTACACATGATTCTCGACAAAAGATGAGCACTGAGCTACGGCTAGTTCACATCATAACATGTTCAAACAAGCATGGCAAAAGAGCACAAAATATCAGGCTGGACATGGCAAAAACAGCATCAGGTTGCAATGTTCAGAGCAACAAAACTACATGCTACAGGACCTTAAAATAGCAAAACAAGGCATGGCATGAATCTACTCAAAGCCTAGAACAAAAGTCCCTTACTGACCATAAGCCAAAAGGACTAGAAAATATAGTAACACCCATGTCAATATTGAAAGTCTTGTTAACAGATTCAGCAACATGACATGTCAAAAACTGATAACGAGAGGGCATGTTTACAAGCTCAATGCACTCACTACAGAGCCTCAAATGATAAACTAAGCATACATACATCAAGAAGACATGACATAGAAGGCTTACATGGCAAGAACAATAACATAGCATAAATGGATCAACCACAACAAGCTAGGCAAAATTGAATAACACGTATACAATCTGCCAGGAAACATTTGATAGCAAAAGTAGAGCTCGATTGACTCAAGCTATGGCATCCCATAATTGCAAAAAAGGGCATGGATGGATAGAGAAAGACATGCTTTACAAAACACCCTTACTGAAGTATCTCAAAATATGCATAGATCTCTCGGTATCATCAAGTTAACATGGCATCAAAATCAGCTAAAACAGGGCTGAAATCAGCAACAACAGGACACCTACTTTGCATGCTTGTGATAGTCACCACATAGATCACAAAAATACATGGCATACACCCCTGGAAAGATGACATGGCATTTTACAAAACACATGTAGGACTCAAATTCATAGGGTGAACATATTAATCATGGCAAAAATAACAAAAGTGCAAGTCCTGATAAAAATCAGAAACTAACATCACATAGCACTCTTCCAACAGCATTTCGGGCATCAAGATGAGCTCAAATGAAAATGATGCAATGAGATGAAATGACCTACTCTTCGAGACGAACATTTTGACATATTATACGCGCAAAATGGATCTACGGATGCGAAGATATAGCATGTTGAAAATTGCACAAAATTACAAAGATGCTAAAAACTTAGAGAAATATGGAGGGGAGAGAGAAGTCAACGGCGCGGAATTCGAGGCCGGATCCGATCGGATCGGCGCGGGCGGCGGCTCCCGGAGCTCGCCGGAGAGGCGCCTGGCGAGGGGGAGGCGGCGCCGAGGGGCGGCGGCCGTGGCGGGGGCGGAGGCGGGCGGGAGCCGGGCGGGCGGCGCGCTGGCGCGGGGCTCACGGAGGAGGCGGCCTTCGGCGCGCTGGCCGGGCGGCGGAGTCGCGTCGCAGCGAGGGAGGCGGGCGGGCGGCGCCCGGCCGACGCAGGCGGGCGGGCGGAGCTGGCGACGGGCGGCGGTGCTCATGCTGCCCCTCGGCAGTGCGCTCGCTCACGCGGCTCACTGGCGGGTTCGATCCGAACCCGGGCGGCCGGCGCGCGGGCGGCGGCGCGACAGGTGGCGGCGCGAGAGGCGGACGCGATGGGCGATTTTGTCCGCGCAGGCGGACACGTCCGGCAAGGCATGTGAGGTTTTTTAGGGTTTCGGGGAAGAGGATGATCCGGATTTCGGGGGAGGTGTTTAAATAGGCATAGAGGGAGCTAGGAGAGTCCAAATGAGGTGTAGTTTTCGCCCACACGATCGTGATCGAACGACGGAGAGCATGGAGGTGACTTAGATGGGTTATTGGGCTGTTTTGGAGGGGTGTTGGGCTGCAACTTAAAAGAGGCCTTTGCGAGAGTGCGGTTAACCGTTGGAGTACCAAACGAGCTCCAAATGACCCGAAACTTGACCGGTGGTCTACGGGTGGTATACCAAGGCCACTAGACAAACCTCGGTCCATTTCGAGAAGGTTTAATACCCGCACACGGAAAAACGTAAAAGGGACTGCCGGGGGAGATAGGAGTGCCGGATTGCAAAACGGACAACGGGAAAAATGCTCGGAATCATGAGACGAACACGTATGCAAATGCGATGCACATGATGACATAATATAAAATGCAAGACACGGACAAAAAGCAAACTGAAGAAACCCAACCACGGAGGGAATATCATATCACAATGCCGAAGATGGCAAGAGTTGGAGTTACAAATATGGAAAGTTACTTCCAGGGTGTTACAACACTCCACCACTACAAGAGGATCTCGTCCCGAGATCTAGGACTGAAAGAACTCCGGATACTCAGAACGGAGGTGATCCTCGCGCTCCCAGGTAGCTTCTCGGTCGGAATGGTGTGACCACTTCACTTTCAGGAATTTGATTGACTTGTTGCGAGTCTTGCGCTCCGTTTCTTCAAGGATAGCAACGGGGTGCTCATGATAAGAGAGATCTTCTTGAAGGTCAATCTCTTCGAAGTTGATAGTGCGTTCAGAGTCTTGAAGCACTTGCGAAGGTTGTGACACGTGAAACACATCGTGCACGTTTGCAAAGTTGGATGGAAGCTCAAGTTGATAGGCGAGATCGCCTCTTTTCCCAATGATCTTGAAAGGACCCACGTATCTAGGTGCAAGCTTCCTTTGATACCGGGCGGCGAGTGCCTTTCATTGGAGAGACGCGAGGTAGACATGGTCTCCGATTTCAAAAGCCACATCACGGTGCTTATCATCATAATAGCTCTTCCGGCGCGATTACGCGGCTTTGAGATTCTCACGAATGACTTGGCACATTTCTTACGCTTCGTGATCAAGTCATTGCCAAGAAGTTGGCGTTCACATGCTCGAGACCAATTGAGAGGAGTACACACTTTCTCGCCATAGAGAATTTCAATGGGGCCTTGCCGAACTTCGCTTGGAAGCTGTTGTTGTAAGAGAACTCAGCATATGGAAGACAATCTTCCCACTTCATACCGAAGGAAATGACACAAGCCCCGAGCATATCTTCAAGAATTTGATTTACTCGCTCAACTTGGCCACTTGTTTGAGGATGGAAAGCTGTCTTTGAAACGAATGTTGGTGCCCATGGCCTTCGAAAAGAATCCCAGAACTTGGAGGTAAAGATGCTGCCACGGTGCAAGAGATCACTTGAGGAATGCCGTGCAAGGAGACAATCACGGAGGTGTATAGCTCGCCAACCGAGCTGCTGTGATGGATTCTTTGATAGGAAGAAAATGAGCCACTTTAGTAAGCTTGTCAATGACAACGAAGATAGCATCATTTCCACGCTTGGACTTTGGAAAGCCAGTCACAAAGTCCATTTCAATGTGATCAAACTTCCATTCAGGAATAGAAAGAGGTTGGAGGAGACCAGCTGGTCTTTGGTGTTCTGCTTTCACTCTTCTGCAGACATCACACTCATTCACGAATTGAGCAATTTCTCGCTTCATTCGAGTCCACCAATATGACCGCTTGAGGTCATGGTACATCTTCGTACTTCCAGGATGAATGGATAGAAGCGAATTGTGAGCCTCGTTCATAATGACTTTTCTCAGATCACCCTTAGGAACCACAATCCGGTCCTCGAAGAAAAGTGTCTTTGTCATCAACATGGAAGCACTTGTACTTGGAAATGCCCTTGTCGATACCACGTTTCACCTTTTTCACCATGGTATCCAGAAGTTGAGCCTCACGAATCTGATCTTCCAAAGTAGGAGAGACTATGAGGTTGGCAAGAAAGCCTTGAGGAACAACTTGAAGATTCAGCTTGCGGAAAGATTCACAGAGATCCGGCTGAAAGGGCTTGAGGATTAGACTGTTGCAGTAAGCTTTCCTGCTCAAAGCATCTGCAATGACATTGGCTTTGCCCGGAGTATACTCAATACTTGGGTTGTACTCTTGAATCATTTCGACCCATCGAGTCTGCCTGAGGTTGAGGTTGGGCTGAGTGAAGATGTACTTGAGACTCTTGTGATCGGTGAAAATGTCCACTTTCCTTCCCAACAAGAGATGTCTCCAAGTTATTAATGCATGGACAACTGCCGCCAACTCAAGATCGTGAGTGGGGTAGTTCTTCTCGTTGGGCTTCAACTGGCGAGAGGTATAAGCCACAACTCTCTTCTCTTGCATTAACACAGCACCGAGACCTTGAAGAGAAGCATCACAAAAAACTTCAAATGGCTTGGATTCATCAGGAGGAGTCAGAACAGGAGCTGTGACGAGTTTCTCTTTGAGGGTATTGAAAGCAACATCACACTCAGGAGACCAGACATACTTCACATGCTTCTGGAGAAGGTTGGAAAGAGGCTTTGCAATCTTGGAGAAGTTCTCAACGAATCTTGACAATAGCTTGCAAGACCAAGAAAATCTGGAGTTGCTTGACATTCGAGGAGGTTCCCAATTCACAATTGCGGACACCTTCTCGGGATCAACAATGATGCCCTTGGCGAGATGATATGACCAAGATAAAGCACTTCATCAAGCCAAAATTCACATTTGGAGAACTTAGCATAGAATTGGTACTCTCTGAGCTTGTCTAGCACCAATCGCAAATGTTTGGCATGATCCTTCTTATTCTTGGAGAAGACCAAAATATCATCGAGATAGACCAAGACGAATTCATTGGTGTAGGGGTTGAATATGAAGTTCATCATCCGAGAGAATGTTGGAGGAGCATTGACGAGGCGAAAGACATGACAAGATATTCATAAGAACCAAAGCTTGTTCGAATGCTGTCTTGGGAATATCTTGTTCACGAATGCGAATCTGATGATACCCCATCTGAAGGTCAAGCTTAGAGAACACTGTAGCACCTTTGAGTTGCTCGAAAAGCTCATTGATGTTGGGAAGTGGATACTTGTTCTTGATTGTCTTCTTATTCAATGGACGGTAATCGACGCAAAGTCGGTCCGTGCCATCCTTCTTCGGACAAAAGAACACCACAACCCCAAGGAGATGAACTCGGTCCGATCAAACCAGACGCTCTTGTTCATCGAGCTGTTTCTTCAATTCCTTCAGCTCTTCAGTCCAAGCTTGTATGGACGCTTGCAAACGGGTTCGATGCGGGCTCAAGATCAATAACGAACTCAAGCGGCGATGAGGAGGCATACCCGAAGCTCTTCCGGAAAGACATCTTGGTACTCACAAACGACTGGAATCTGAGAGATGGCATTCAGTTCGCCCTTCTCATTGAGAGAAAACAACCGAATAGTTTCATCACGAGCGGCATAAATGATCACATCATTAGAAGAGTGAGTCAATTGAATTTCCCTGGCAGCACAATCAAGCTGAGCTTTGTGCTGATAAAGCCAGTCCATTCCGAGAATAAGATCAATATCCGAGTCACCGAGAACAACTGGTTTAGAAAGAAATCTATAGTCGCCCATCTTGATACCGACATTCGGAACCACCAAGCTAGAACTCATATGCTTGCCCGGAGAAACAATTGCTAGAGGTTTAACCAAGAATTCCGAAGTGAAATCATGCTTGGCAAAAAACGGTCTTGACATGAAACAATGCGATGCACCAGTATCAAATAAGACTTTTGCAGGAATATCATTAACTGAGAGATTACCCATTATCACATCAGAAGACTCCTCTGCTTGAGCTGCATTCATCATATTGAACTTGGCATACTTTGGATTATGCTTGACCACTGCATTGCTGGAAGATTTCACAGGAGGAGGAGGCGGAAGACGCCTCTGGTTGAAGCACTTGTTCAAGATAGTGACCCTTCTGCGACACTTGTTGCAAGTGACCTCGAGAGCGGACGGTGGTAAGGAGCACTTGACCTTGGAGCTTGAGAATTAGACTTGTTCGATAGCTTGGGTTGGGTGGGTGGGAAGATCCACGGCCACCTGAGTTCTTCTCGCCGTAAGGCCGACGGAACGGAGGAGGGGGCAGGTAAAACTTCTGCTGCTTAGCTGCCACTTGAGAGGACGAAGAGGACTGAACTGCATCCCTGATTCTCTTCTTAGAAGCCTCGCATTTGAGTTGTGCAGCTTCTTGCTTCAGAGCCATGTTGTAGAAATCATCATACTTATCTGGCTCAAACAGCACAAGAGGTAATTGCAGATCTTCTCTCAGACCACCTCTGAACTGATAGATCATACTCCTTTCATCAGGTACGTCTTGCTTAGCAAAACGAGCGAGCTTCTGGAACTGGATATTGTATTGATAGACAGACATGTTGCCTTGCTTGAGATTGCGGAACTCCTCACGCTTGCTCTCAACAACACTTTTCGGAATGTGATGAGCTCTGAAATCACGGCGGAACTCATCCCAGGTAATGACACGACCTCCTCTGGAATCTTTGTATTGCTGGTACCACTCAGCAGCTTGATCCTTGAGTTGAAACGATGCAAACTTGACAAAGTCCTCAGGTCTGACATTGCTACAGTCAAAGTGCTTGCAGATGTCCACTAACCAATCGTCAGCGTCTGTGGCCTCGACACAGAAACTGAAAGACTTCGGCTGATTAGCGAGGAACTGACTGAGAGTAGCAAAGTGTGGCTGATTGTTGCCTTGACCTTGATTGCCTTGATTGCCTTGATTGCCTTGCCCCTGAGTACGTTCTTGCAAGAGCTGCAAAATCATCTGAGCATTGGCATTGGTGGCTGCCATGATAGCTTGCCAGGCCTCTGGAGGCGGAGGTGGAGGTGGAGGTGGAGGGTTCGACTGATCCCCATCATTGCGGTCCGGATTCAGACGCGTTGGCGGAGCCATCCTGAAGAGGGTGACATCCGTTAGTCCTTTGATAGACAAATTGATAAGTAGAATCAACGGATAGAAATTGCAACATATAGTCTTCACAATAAACATTCGAACAAGAATGAACGAATGAATTCCAAAGTTAATCATCACACGTCCATTAAGGTGAGAAGCCACTTAGATAAAGATATGGAAAACAACATCTGTCTTAGAAACAAATCGAATATCACAACTGAAAACAAAAGATTGACTACTAGAATGAGCCGGAACAAACACATGATAGAGATTTCACCCAAAGTGTTCGTGGTGGGGCCCACACGGACACGACGTATAGCGGACGTCACGAATGACTAACAAGACGTCCCCGAATCAGCATAGCCAAGGATTCTTTAAGACGTCTCGCGACCACTATAAATCGACCGTGAATGGGCGGACCACTAGACGTTGAACCCCAATCTCAAATCATACATCTGTCGGAAAGAATATCCTGTAAGCTACTAGAATTCCCACCTATAAACTCCCGAAACTTTCTGGTTATGCAATCTGGTGTTGGGGATACAGGGGACACAAAATATATCACCCAAACTAACAATACCTAGATCCAGCTGTATCCATCCGTCAACACATAACCAAGAAATCCTCGGAAATCGTGTACCTCGACCTTCGAAAAACATCCGTTATACAAGTCATGGCAATACTCCCTTTTCTCGCCACAAGATCGGGCTATCAGGGTTATCTCACCAACGACTGCACAAAAGAGATTTCGATGTCGGCAAAACTCAGGTATTCCAGAACTGCAACGATAAAATTGTGACGACAACACCTCGGAGCTCAACTCCCCGGGACACTGCCACAACCCCTAAATGTCAGGAGGCACCAAGAACAATGTTCTCGTCACAAAACCATCGGAACGATTCCAAGATACCCACGTGATCCTAAAAAAAAATTAGTGAAATTTGAGGAGAGAAGAGTCAAAACTCTACGTCAGGATACCTCACCAGAGCGACGAAGGGACTGGGGAGTAAAACGAATCCTACTCTCCGATATATATAATCCTAAGACTCAAAACATTTTTCCATTCTAGACTCAACAACGCCAGCAAACAATCAAGTAGGGGCTCCTAAGTCGGGAAGGCTCGACATTAACTTAGATGCCCGATGCGGCTATATCTCCCACGTGCCTCAACACGTGGGAGATATAGCCGCATCGGGGGCGTTACATTGCCGCAGCTCACGAGTGAACGCAGGGCAACCTACCGCGTACGGCAAGTCACCTGGTTCCCCTGGCGCATGCATATCGATAGTGGGCCCAGCGCGTTGGTCGGATTGATGACGCGCTTCTCTTCGGCGCTCGATACGGGTTCGAGCGTCTTCTTCTTGCCGTTCTCGAAGAACTTGGCGCTGGTCGCGACGAGCTCGCGGATCCGACGACGCTGTAGAGTCACTGTCGAGGTGGATCCGGCGAGTCGGCGATCTTGGCCTTCGGGAAGGGGAGGGTACGGTGGCTGCACCCCCGCAAGTCTCGTCGCCATCGGCTCGTGCCTTGTCGCCTTGCCGCGGCTGCGAGGCGCTTGGTTGCCGCGGGACGTCGCCGTTGGCAAAGATGATGAGGCTCTGGATTGTGGCCCTCCATTCGTCGACCTTGTCGGCCGTTGGAGGGTAGTCTAGAAGTAGCTGGGCTCTTGCCAAGGCTTCTCCTGGTGTGGTAGGTGGCAATGGCATACGTAGCGAAGAACGGGATGTGCTCGGACTCCTAACCAAGTTAGGAGGAGCAGCATCCCGCCCAAGCGACCGTACCCCGCTCGCACCGGCATGCTGATGTGCATGCGGGTCTCGAGGGCCTCGGGATCCTCCAGCTTGGCCTTGATCCAACGAGCGTATGGTGCCGCGAGCATCATGACGCAGTCGGTCCCGCGCCTCCTGAGAAGGACGCGGTGCGGACTCGGATGCCGACGCCTGCGCCGCCTTGTCCTTGGACCTGGCGGCGTTGTGGGCTCTCTCGACGACGCCCGTTCCTCCGCCAGCGTTTCCCCCACCACCTGACAGCTCCGGTGGTGGTGGGTTCGACGCGGACGGCTCAGCTGCTGCCGAAGACTTCTTCTTCGGCGCCATGTTGATGAAGATGTTGATGAAGAAACTGCTCGTGTGAACACCGGATCAGGTTCACACAGTCTCGACGCCCCCTACTGGCGCGCCAAAGATGTCGGGGAGAACTGATCATGGCCCACGGAAACCTATGGGACCTGGGTCCCTTATGGTTCGGAGGGGGGCGGAGATTGCACAAAGAGCGGATCGAGGCGATGCACACGAGCAGATTTACCCAGCTTCGGAGCTCTCCGGAGAGATAATACTCCTACTGCTGCTTTTGTGGATTATCTTGTGTTCTTGCTAGAGAGCAATTGGAGCTACAAAACCTAGCCTGAGTGTGGTCTCGTATGAGTAGAATCAACTGAGTCGGAGCTGAACCGAACCCTTTCTACATTGCCCTTGGGCCTCCTTTTATAGGCACAAGGGGTCACCACAGGTGGCAAGTAGACAAGGGTAAGATAGTAAAAACATAGGTTGGTACACCGCTTTGTACAGTGTACAGTGATCTATACCTAACTCTGACGGCAAGGGACAAGAGTCATAAATGCCCGCCTCGATCGCTGAAACAATTATAACAGGACCGCTGGCAAGTGCGCCTCCGTTTGCCATGATGGTAGCTTGTCAGCGCCGCTTATCGCTGCTCCCCGCTGGCTGCACAGCCCGTCGACACGCGTGCTTGGGAAAGCCCCATGGCGACACGTTGGCGGATGAGCTGGAGCGGAGATGAAGAGAGGTCACTTGCCGCGGTGAGCACCTTGCCGCGGCAAGGTTCTTGTCGCGCTCGGAAGCTTGTCGCTTGCCAAGCCTTCCCGGCAAGCTCCTCTTGCCGGGGTCTTGTTTCCTTTGTGCCCTGAGTGGCCTTCCCGGCAAGCTCCTCTTGCCGGGGTCTTGATTACTTTGTTCTTGAATGGTTCCAAAGGAGCTGCTGAGGATCTTGGCGGTCAACAAGTCAGCCCCGCCGCGGGGTGCTGCAACTGTCCGTGCACGAGTTCGGGATACTAGGGTACCCCTACTCTAGTACACCGACACCTCCCTTCCAGTTAATTATGGGCTTCTCTATTGGGCCTTCATCAGTGGGCTGCATGTTATCAACAAGTGGAAAATGTGTTCCGTACGAAAAATAGTATGAGCTACGTACGGTACGGGGCACTAAAGGATCGAACCGTGCAACGACTTCCAAAACAACACATTTATTCAACCAACAGATGAAATATACTACTGATTGTACATTGAAAACAGCAGCAGCAGCAACCAGGGCTGGGGGTGCAACAGAAGCAGTAAGCAGGCCAGAAGAGTGAAGACGCAGCTCTCTCTTCCAAACCAAACATCAGCCATCATTACAAAAGGGCTACCAAAAAGAACAAGTGTATGCATCAAACTAAATAAAGATCCTACTACACCGAGTGTACGCATCTAACTTACTGGCTCAGTTAGACGTTACTATTTATTAAGCTGTGGAGATTGGCTGACGGCTTGAACAAGACGGGTGCCTGACGGGGGAAACTCCAGCCAACAGGTCAAAGTCTGATACTTGCGACCCTCTGCTACGTCTCGAGCTTGCGTTGGATTTCCCCGAAGAGGAGAGCATGATGCAGCACAGTACCGTAAGTATTTCCCTCAGTTTTTTAGAACCAAGGTATCAATCCAGTAGGAGACCACGCGCAAGTCCCTCGTACCTGCACAAAACGATAGCTACTCGCAACCAACGCTTAGGGGTTGTCAATCCCTTCACGGTCACTTACGAGAGTGAGATCTGATAGAGATAATATTTTTGGTATTTTTTTGGTATAAAGATGCAAAGTAAAAAGTAAAAGCAAAGCAAATAAATAAAAGTGATGGATATTGATATGATGAGAATAGACCCGGGGGGCATAGGTTTCACTAGTGGCTTCTCTCACGAGCATAAGTATTCTACGGTGGGTGAACAAATTACTGTTGAGCAATTGACAGAATTGAGCATAGTTATGACGTTATCCAGGGAATGATCATGTATATAGGCATCACGTCCGAGACAAGTAGACCGAAACGATTCTGCATCTACTACTATTACTCCACTCATCGACCGCTATCCAGCATGCATCTAGAGTATTAAGTTAAAAATAGAGTAACGCTTTAAGCAAGATTACATGATGTAGAGGAATAAATTCATGCAATATGATAAATACCCCATCTTGTTATCCTCGATGGCAACAATACAATACGTGCCTTGCAACCCTTTACATCATTTGGTAAGGACACCGCAAGATTGAACCCAAAGCTAAGCACTTCTCCCATTGTAAGAACTACCAATCTAGTTGGCCAAACCAAACGGATAATTCGAATAGACTTGCAAAGATAACTCAATCATACATAAAAGAATTCAGAGAAGAATAAAATATTTTCCATAGATAATCTGGATCATAAACCCACAATTCATCGGTCTCAACAAACACACCGCAAAAAGAAGATTACATCGAATAGATCTCCACAAGAGAGGGGGAGAACATTGTATTGAGATCCAAAAAGAGAGAAGAATCCATCTAGCTACTAGCTATGGACCCGAAGGTCTGAAGTAAACTACTCACACTTCATCGGAGGGGCTATGGTGTTGATGTAGAAGCCCTCCGTGGTGAATGCCCCCTCTGGCGGAGCTCCGGAATAGGCCCCAAGATGGGATCTCGTGGATACAGGAAGTTACGGCGGTGGAATTAGGTTTTTGGCTCCGTCCCGATCTGTTGGGGTGCGTGAGGTATATATAGGAGGAAGGAGTACGTCGGTGGGCGTCGGGGGGCACGAGGCAGCGCGCCCCCACCCTCGTGACCGCCTCGGGCACTCCTTGGAGTAGGGTCCAAGTCTCCTGGATCATGTTCGGTGAGAAAATCACGTTCCCGAAGGTTTCATTCCGTTTGGACTCCGTTTGATATTTCGTTTCTTCGAAACACTGAAATAGGCGAAAAACAGCAATTCTAGACTGGGCCTCCGGTTAATAGGTTAGTCCCAAAAATAATATAAAAGTGGAAAATAAAGCCCATTATAGTCCAAAACAATAGATAAAGTAGCATGGAGCAATCAAAAATTATAGATACGTTGGAGACGTATCAGGCATCCCCAAGCTTAATTCTTGCTCGTCCTCGAGTAGGTAAATGGTAAAAAGAGAATTTTTGATGTGGAGTGATACTTTGTCATAATTTCAATGTAAATCTTCTTAATTGTGATATGAATATTCAGATCCGAAAGATTCAAGACAAAATTTCCTATTGACATAAAAAAAATACTTCAAGCATACTAATCAAAATAATTATGTCATCTCAAAATAACATGGCCAAAGAAAGTTCATCCCTACAAAATCATAAAGTTGGGCTATGCATCATTTTCGTCACACAAAGATGTTCCCAACTTCTATACCCCCGATGACAAGCCAAGCAATTGTTTCATACTTAAATAATCTCAAACTTTTTCAACCTTCATGCAATACATGAGAGTGAGCCATGGATATAGCACTATGGGTGGAATAGAATATGATGATGGGGATTGTGTGGAGAAGACAAAAAAGGAGAAAGTCTCACGTTGACGAGGATAATCAACGAGCTATGGAGATGCCCATCAATTGATGTCAACATGAGGAGTAGGGATTGCCATGCAATGGATGCACTAGAGCTATGAGTGCTCAACAAAAGAAAACTAGTGGGTGTGCATCCAACTTGCTTGCTCATGAAGACCTAGGGCATTTGAGGAAGCCCATCGTAGGAATATACAAGCCAAGTTTTATAATGAAAAATTCCCACTAGTATGAAAAAGACAACTTATGAGACTCACTATATGAAAAACATGGTGCTACTTTGAAGCACAATATATGAGACTCAATACATGAAGAACGAGGTGCTACTTTGAAGCACAAAATATGAGACTTATTACATGAAGAACATGGTGCTACTTTGAAGCACAAGTGAGGAAAAAGAGATAGTAGCATTTCCCTTTTCTTTTCTTTTTTTGGCCTTTCTTTTTTTTGGCCTTTCTCTTTTTTTTGGGCAATGCTCTAATAATGATGATCGTCACACTTCTATAGATTACAACATGACGATTACAACTCGAAACTAGAACAAGGTATGACTCTATATGAATGCCTCCGGCGGTGTACCGGGATGGTGCAATGAATCAAGATGACATGTATGAAAATAATGCATGGTGGCTTTGCCACAAATACGATGTCAACTACATGATCATGCAATGGCAATATGACAAAAGTAATGTATGTCATAATAATGATGAACGGAACAGTGGAAAGTTGCATGGCAATATATCTCGGAATGGCTATGGAAATGCCATAATAGGTAGGTATGGTGGATGTTTTGAGGAAGATATAAGGAGGTTTATGTGTGATAGAGCGTATCATATCACGGGGTTTGGATGCACCGGCGAAGTTTGCGCCAACTCTCAATGTGAGAAAGGGCAATGCATGATACCGAAGAGGCTAGCAATGGCGGAAAGGTAAGAGTACGTATAATCCATGGACTCAACATTAGTCAAAAGAACTCATATACTTATTCCAAAAATTTAGAAGTCATCAAAAATTCAAGTACTACGCGCATGCTCCTACGGGGATGGATTGGTAGGAAAAGACCATCGCTCGTCCCCGACCGCCACTCATAAGGATGCACAAGCCAGGTACACTTCATGCTTCAAATTTGTTACACAACTTTAACCATACGTGCATGCTACGGGATTTACAAACTTCAACACAAGAATTTCTCAAATTCACAACTACTCAACTATCATGACTTTGATATTATTACCTCCATATCTCAAAACAATTATCAAGCATCAAACTTATCTTAGTATTCAACGCACTCAAAAGAAAGTTTCACATATCTTGAATACCAAGTTTATTAACATTAAGCAAATCACCATGCTATTAACGACTCTCAAAATAATCTAAGTGAACCATGAGAGATCAAGTTTATTTAAAACAAATCCACCATCGTGCTCTGAAAGATCTAAGTGAAGCACTAGAGCAAAAATAATCACGCTCAAAAAGATATAAGTGAAGCACTATGAGCAAATTATCAAGCTCAAAAGATATAAGTGAAGAACATAGAGTATTCTATCAAATTATAATTCATATATGGCTCTCTAAAAAGGTGTGTACAGCAAGGATGATTTTGGTAAACTAACAAGCAAAGACTCAAATAATACAAGACGCTCCAAGCAAAACACATATCATGTTGGTGAATAAAAATATAGCTCCAAGTAAATTACCGATGGAAGTGGACGAAAGAGGGGATGCCTTCCGGGGCACCCCCAAGCTTTGACTTTTTGGTGTCCTTGGATTATCTTGGGAGTGCCATGGGCATCCCAATCTTATGCTCTTGCCACTCCTTGTTCCATAATCCATCAAAAAAATTCACCCAAAACATGAAAACTTCACAACACAAAACTCAATAGAAATCTCGTGAGCTCCGTTAGAGAAAGAAAACAAAAGACTACTTTAAGGTACTGTAATGAACTCATTATTTATTTATATTGGTGTTAAACCTACTGTATTCCAACTTTTCTATGGACCATAAACTATTTTACTAGCCATAGATTCATCAAAATAAGCAAACAACACACGCAAAACAGAATCTGTCAAAAACAGAACAGTCTGTAGTAATCTGCAACTAATGCAACCTTATGTAATCCAAAAAATTCTACCAAAATTAGACGACCTGGAATTTTTTTTATTGATCAGGAGCAATTAGAATCACTATTTTATCACGTTCTGGTGATTTTTAACAATTCGGGCACTGAGCACAAAGATTCTGGAAATTACAGCAAGATCAAATAACTATCATCCAAGAAGATCCAATAGGTTCAACTTGGCACAAACACTAATTAAAAGATAAAATCACATCTAAACAGAGTCTCGATGGATTATTTTATTCCTAAACAGAACCAAAAACAAAAAACTAAAAATAAAATAGGGTTGCCTCCCAACAAGCGCTATCGTTTAACGCCCCTAGGTAGGCATTGACATTTCAATGATGCTCACAAGAAAGACAAGAATTGAAGCACAAAGAGAGCATCATAAAACATGAGGCAACCACATCTAAGTCTAACATACTTCCTATGCATAGGCATCTTATAGGCAAACGAATCAAGGCAAGCAAAAACTAGCATATGCAAGGAAGCGGAAAGAGACAATAGCAATCTCAACATAGCGAGAGGTAATTTAATAGCACGAAAGTTTCTACAACCATATTTTCCTCTCTCATAATAATTACATGTAGGATCATAAGCAAATTCAACAAAATAGCTACCACATAACATATTCTTAACATGATCCACATGTATGCAAAGTTGACACTCTTCCAAAATAGTGGGATTTTCATTAACTAAAGTCATGATTTCTCCAAGCCCACTTTTATCAAAAATTTCATAAGATTGAATATTCTCCAAATATGTGGGATCTAAAGTTGACACTCTTCCAAACCCACTTTCAGTATTATTGCAAACAATACTATCAATCTCATATTTATCATGGGGCTTAAATAAATTTTCAAGATCATAAGAAGAATCACCCCAATCGTGGTCATTGCAACAAGTAGTAGACATAGCAAAACTAGCATCCCCAAGCTTAGGGTTTTGCATCTTATTAGCACAATTGACATCAAAAGAATTTATAATAAAATCATTGCAATCATGCTTTTTATTCAAAGATCTATCGTGAGTCACTTCACGGATTTCAGGCAAAACCTTATAAAGATAATCTAGTGCATCCAAATCACTAGGAATTGGTTCATCATAATTGGATCTCTTAAAAAGATTGGCAAGCGGATCAGGATCCATAGACATTGGCTTCTTTGTTTAGGAATAAATAAGCATCTAATCCAACCAAACGAGAAACAAAAGGGCAAGCAAAAGAGAGGAGGAGATTGTGAAAGAGAGGGCGAATAAAATGGCAAGGATGAAGTGGGGGACAGGAAAACGAGAGGCAAATGGAAAATAATGTAATGCGAGAGATAGGGATTGTGATTGGTACTTGGTATGTTGACTTTTGCGTAAGCCTCCCCGGCAACGGCGCCAGAAATTCTTCTTGCTACGTCTCGAAGAGGAGAGGATGATGCAGCACAGTAGCGTAAGTATTTCCCTCAGTTTTTGAGAACCAATGTATCAATCCAGTAGGAGACCACGCGCAAGTCCCTCGTACCTACACAAAACGATAGCTACTTGCAGCCAACGCTTAGGGGTTGTCAATCCCTTCACGGTCACTTACGAGAGTGAGATCTGATAGAGATAATATTTTTGGTATTTTTTTGGTATAAAGATGCAAAGTAAAAAGTAAAAGCAAAGAAAATAAATAAAGTGATGGATATTGGTATGATGATAATAGACCCAGGGGCCATAGGTTTCACTAGTGGCTTCTCTCAAGAGCATATGTATTCTACGGTGGGTGAACAAATTACTGTTGAGCAATTGACAGAATTGAGCATAGTTATGAGGTTATCCAGGCAATGATCATGTATATAGGCATCACGTCCGAGAGAAGTAGACTGAAACGATTCTGCATCTACTACTATTACTCCACTCATCGACCGCTATCCAGCATGCATCTAGAGTATTAAGTTAAAAACAGAGTAACACTTTAAGAAAGATGACATGATGTAGAGGAATAAATTCATGCAATATGATAAATACACCATCTTGTTATCCTCGATGGCAACAATACAATACGTGCGTTGCAACCCTTTCTGTCACTGGGTAAGGACACCGCAAGATTGAACCCAAAGCTAAGCACTTCTCCCATTGCAAGAACTACCAATCTAGTTGGTAAAACCAAATGGATAATTCGAAGAGGCTTGCAAACATAACTCAATCATAAATAAAAGAATTCAGAGAAGAATCAAATATTTTCCATAGATAATCTGGATCATAAACCCACAATTCATCGGTCTCAACAAACACACCGCAAAAAGAAGATTACATCGAATAGATCTCCACGAGAGAGAGGGAGAACATTGTATTGAGATCCAAAAAGAGAGAAGAAGCCATCTAGCTACTAGCTATGGACCCAAAGGTTTGAAGTAAACTACTCACACTTCATCGGAGGGGCTATGGTGTTGATGTAGAAGCCCTCCGTGGTGGATGCCCCCTCCGGCGGAGCTCCGGAACAGGCCCCAGAGATGGGATCTCGTGGATACAGGAAGTTACGGCGGTGGAATTAGGTTTTTGGCTCCGTCCCCGATCTGTTGGGGGTACGTAGGTATATATAGGAGGAAGGAGTACCTCGGTGGAGCGTCAGGGGGCCCATGAGGCAGGGGGCGCGCCCAGGGGGGAGGGGCGCGCCCCCCACCCTCGTGACCGCCTCGGGCACTCCTTGGAGTAGGGTCCAAGTCTCCTGGATCACGTTCGGCGAGAAAATCATGTTCCCGAAGGTTTCATTCCGTTTGGACTCCGTTTGATATTCCGTTTCTTCGAAACACTGAAATAGGCAAAAAAAACAGCAATTCTAGGCTGGGCCTCCGGTTAATAGGTTAGTCCCAAAAATAATATAAAAGTGGAAAACAAAGCCAATTATAGTCCAAAACTATAGATAAAGTAGCATGGAGCAATAAAAAATTATAGATACGTTGGAGACGTATCACCCTCTCTCCTACTTTGGGCTGCAGAGCGTGGCGGCACATATCAGGGTATGGTGCATGCAGAGACGCATGGTACGCTGTGTACACACAGTTTTGCCTAATGAACGAAACCGCGCTGCCATCATGTTCCTTGCCGTCGGTTATCTCCTGGTTAATCGGATAATTCAGTCCAACAAATAGAGAGCATGTACCAAGGCTACTTACCAGCCTCCAGTCAAAAATTCCTGAAGGCCCAGAGAAGCTGGGATCCTGCTGAAAGACCTGGCAGTGACTGCGATTGTATTCCGTGAAACAACACATCTGGTACGTGCGAACGATCATCAATCTTTCGCCGTCGTCTGATCGAGCCAGGAACCACCTGCAACTGCCATGCCGCTTTTCTTTGAAAGGTTCTGGGATTAGGAAGGGTAGGGACACCAGGCGGCCTACAACATCATATGAAGTTGGAGTCAAATAAAAAAGGGCTCTTGATTTAGTCAATCTTAAGAACAGCATGTTATGAGCATTAATATTTTTTCGGTAAATGTTGACAGTAATATAAGCAAGCCATCATGATATCATAGGAAAGTAACATACTGCTGTAACAGCCGTTTGTAGCGATGACTGGAGTAGGCCAGCAATACGTCCAGCCATAGAAGGAGTCGATAGCGTAAATGAAGCCCTTGTGTTCAATGGCATCAGAGAACCATGGAGGATGTATGATCCTGCGATGGACGTGCAGATTTATCCACTTACCACAGTGACCTGTCAGATAGGCGAGACCGCGGTTGAAGAACGCAATTAGCCTGAAATCTTTATAATTCGCAGATCTTGTGGGCAATTGGCATATTACAACCTTGAGCAAATCAAACTTGGTATCATGTTGGCTACTGTAAGATTCCGAGTATTCTGGGCCGCGGTGCCAAAGCAGTGCCGTGTTAATCGAAGGAAGTGGGATCAATCGCCGGGTGTAGACCTCCATGAGCATCTAGCTGCCGTGACCGTCGACGAGCACCATCCAAGACGTGTTCATGCCGACCCAGTACATACCGTTAATGTAGCTGAGGATGACGGGGATCGGATCGCAGTGAAGGGGGTTGATGCTCGCCACCGTACGATCTTTATGCTGCGTAACACGCAGTTTCTGAAGATCAGGCAGCATCAGCAAGCAAGGAGCTGGCTTAAAAAGCTCCGGCCTGAGGGTTTTGAGTAAACGGTACAGCCCCGACGAGCACGCGGCAAGCGGCATGGTACTGAGATTGTCCACAAGAGAAACAATGAGCTTGATTACCTCTGTGGGGAGCGAATTCCAGCCACTCTTTCGGCGGCCGCTGCTCGGTTCTGCCATTGTTAGTGCTTGGGTTTCGGACGAGGGGGGAGGCACCTTAGCAGGGATGGAAGCTTGGACGAGATTATGTGTGGGCAAAGATGGAGAAGCGAATATGTGTTGCGGGAAGTGGACAGGTGATGATGACTACAGCATGCCGCTTGACTTACGAGACACATACCAGCAGCGTAGGGTCATATCGATGCCAGACAACTTGCTTGAGTGACCACAATACTGGTACTCCCTACAATACCTACTACAGTACTATGCCCTAGCTTGCTAGAGTAGAGTAGTAGAGTAGGACTTTTCTCTACTACTAGCACCGGAGGAGTCACTACAAAAAAAATAAACTTCCGTGATGATACGTGTTTGTCACAGTAGGTCGCGTTTTTTGCCGCCTGCTCCTGCTGCCCGTGGCCGTCTGTGATGCCGCGGAGGCCTCACCGCCCCCTACTACTCCCGCCGATGGCCAGGCAATCCCTCTATGCACCCACACCCCCTGTAATTCTGCGGCGACGGCAGCCTCACACCGCAGCCGAACGAGTGAACCCTCATACTCCTCTACGTGTGGGAATCCACTGCGGCGTCTTCCCCGGCTCCGCGTCGTCCCCTTCCTAGGCCTCACCTTCGTCCACCACCCTGGTGCTCTTGGCGCGGCGTGGTCAAGGTGGTCAAGGAATGGATTCCATTAGATGTGGACTGTACGTGGAGAGGCTGACAGCTGGGTCCATGGCCGCAGCAAGGAAGTGCCTCCTTATTACGCACAAAATAATTATTCCTCCACCTGACAGCGGGGACCCAACGGACGGGCCACTGTATTTTGGAAAAAAAACATTTCCCCCTGTCTGCTGGGACCCACCAGCTACATCTTCGCATGCAAGGAAGTGCGTCCAAAAAATGATTCGCCCCTTGACTGCTGGGACCCACCAGCTACATCTTCGCACGCAAGGAAGTGCGTCCTGGCAAAAAAAACCAAAACGATTCGCCCCCCTGACTACTGGGACCCACCAGCTACATCTTCGCAAGCAAGGAAGTGCCTGACAGTCGGGACCCACCTGGTCGAAGCGTACGTAGCGTTGTCATTCAGGTCATGAACATGTACGTACATACTGGTCGTTGTAGAGGCGCGCACGTGTCGTAGTAGAGGCGCACACGTAGCATGTACATGTACGTACATCGGCCAGGGTGCAAGAAAGAAAATACGGCCACATATGTGTACATACGGGCGGGGTCTCGAACGCTTACTCGCGCATACGTATGGCGAGGGCTCGTGTACATGGCTGGGTCGGAACGGAGAAACAGCATCGTCGTCGTGTTCATGGGGAGCCAAACCGGCTGGGTCGGAACGGAATGTGTGGTCGTGTTCAACGGGAGGGCTTGGACGGAACAGGCGATGGAAACGAGGCCTAGCGTACCGCACAACGGAGGAAACGGCCTTGTGTTCGACCGGCCACGTTTGAAACAGGATCCTGTTGATCGGGAGGGGTCTGGCGTACCGCAAAATGGAGGAAACTGACCTCCTATGGTCGAAACAGGGGTCCTGTTGATCGGTAGGGGTGTGGCTTACCGCAAAACGGAGGAAACGGACCTCCTACAATCGAAACGGGGGTCCTGTTGATTGGGAGGGGTGTGGCATACCGGAAGACGGATGAAACGGACTTGTGTTAGAGCGCTACGGTCAAACGGGGTCCTGTTCATCGGGGGTGTGGTGTACCGCAAAACGGACTCCACGGAATACTGTTCATCTCCACCGTCGACCTCCTCCAGCCTCCACAGCTACCGTCGACCTCCTCCACCTCCACGGGCTCTGCTCATCCAGCCTCCACCACGCCGCTTACTCCACCGCCATTGTTCAACCACCCCTCCACGGGCAACCATCCACTATCTACTATTCATCCAGCCCTCCACACCACGGGGTCCTGTTCAACCACCCCTCCACGGTCACCCCTCCATCGTCTACTGTTCATCCAGCCCTCCACACCACGGGGTCCTGTTCATCCGAGGCAATGCCACCGCCACTGCTCATCCAAACCCCGCAACACTCACTGTTCATCCCGAGGCAGCATCGATCGGCCTCGCTTAGCAGCAGAGCGGTAATCGCTCCATCGGTTTCGTTAACAGCCATCGATCGATCGCTCGGGTTCGATAACGCGTAACTGCAAAGGCAATCGCCGGGTTCGATTAGAGCCCGACGCTCGCTCGGGTTCGATTAGAGCCAACGCCTCACACACGCCAGCGTCGTCTGAGAGAAATGTGCATCGCTCGGCCCCCGACCTCCCACCGTAACCGGCAACTCCCCGAAATTTTCCTCCCCCTCGCTTCTACCACGGTTTTTTTCCGTCATGGACGGCCCAAAGAATGTCATGCAGCTGCGTATCCGGCCCGCCCAAGACGAAAAGCCCATTTTCTGTCATGATTTTTTGTCATAGAAGTAGGAGCCCACCACACCTATGATGATACCGAGTTTTGTCACAATTATCGTCATAGAAGTGTCATATGTATGACAGAAAAAAATTTCGTTCGGCCCAAAATGTCACGGATGTGTCTTTTTTTTGTAGTGAGTAGTATATTCTAATCTAAAATAGTTACAAACTTCAATGCCCGAGCGTGGAACGACTATGAACCGTTCTCAAAGACCGTGACTATGTGGTGTTTGGACTTATATGCAAAAAATAGCAAGATGCCCATGCATTGCACGGCACACCATCATCACCAACT
Organism: Aegilops longissima; assembly: GCA_021605205.1. Classification (NCBI taxonomy): domain Eukaryota; kingdom Viridiplantae; phylum Streptophyta; class Magnoliopsida; order Poales; family Poaceae; genus Aegilops; species Aegilops longissima. The sequence goes on along the minus strand of CM038676.1, from coordinate 597,124,346 downwards.
CGGTTTTTTTCTCTACTCCTACTCCTATAAAAGACTCAGTTGGTGATGATGGAGGCGAGGAGGCGTGTTCAGCCGGGCGTGCAGCGGACGGCATAGCACTATTCGATTTGTTATTAAAAGAAGTAGTAGAGATAGAAACATAGGGAGCAGCACGAGGTTGTGGGAGATAAGGATGAACGAGGCAAGGCCTTATCTGTAAATTTGGAGAGAGGTGCGGGTATCTTATGTAAAATTGTCATAGTTGGCTTTCTATCCGTCAGATATAGATCAGACGGTCTATATTACAAGATGGCAGGCATACCATCATCACCAACTCGCTTTTCTATAAGAGTAGATATATATAGATATAGATAGATAGAGACTAGGGAGTACTAGTAAGGACACCATGTACTGCTTCGTGTGCTACTCCTGCGCTCCATTCGGCGGTCATAGAACGTCCCCTACAGCCACTCCCTCCTGCACACCATTCGTGGTATTTGTTGAAATCTGGGAGCGCGACTCGCGATCGCTGGCGACACGACTTCAGCGATGATGACTTCTTCCCCGACCTCGGCAACCTCTTCCTCAATGACATGGGCGACAACCTCAACGCCAACGGTGCTGCTCCCATTGCACCATATGTGTTTCTGTCCTTCCTGTTCGAAATCGTGGTAGAATTCATGTTTCTACTCTGTATCCTACTACTATGCTAGTCCACATGATTAGTTTCATCTCTGTTATAACCGTCATGATTTATTTTGTGCGTATTCGGATTAAATCTCATAGTAACTTGCTCACATATTCAACTGGCGCAACGTCCCCTACAGCCACTCCCGTTTCATGGACGGCCTGGTCGATGCCTCCAAAGAGCCCTTCATCCACTGCTACGAGTGCCCGATGCCGTTTTGTGGCTCGCCGGCGGACATGGTGCATCACCTCACGGATGCGTCCAGCGGTCACTGCTGGCCCTTGGCGGAGAACATCAAGTATGACACGTGCTACCGGTTCACCATGCCGGAGTCGCTGGAGGATCACCGCGGCCTGCTAGTCTCGAAGGAGGACGGCATCGTCTTCCTCTTGATCGTGGGCACCGGCGAGGCCCGCGCAGGCCGCCGCCCCGTCTTTGTAGCGTGCATCAGGGGCGTCGCCGCTGACGCTGACATTGACACGAGGCAGATGTACGGGTGCGAGGTCAATGTTACTACCCCTCCGGGTCACGTGGGCGGTGAAACCGGCCTCATCGGACAAACTTGGAATCTGAGGAGCTGGGACTATCCCGCCAATGTGGACTTGGAAAATCCATGGCATCCGTTCTATCCTTTACCCGCCGACTCGGTGCACGGGGACTCCAAGGAGGTTCACCTAGACATACGCATTATCAAGTGCACTTAGAAACATGTAGTGTGTGTGTGGGCGCTTATGGCCCGTGTCTTTGCCGCTTTTGATTCTCTAAGCTTGTCGTTAAACTTGACTGGCTTTCGCCGCAGTCCTTCATTTGAACTACTCCACTCAGTGAGCTAATGTAAGACACTTTGGGTTTCATTTGATAATGGAACCGGGGAGGAGCCTCCCTGTTCTTCTAAAAAATACGCATTATCAAGTTAAATATTGATCATTAGTCTTCGCTCAATGTAATACGCTGTATAAGCATGTGGAGACTTCCATGCAGGATCTTGCTCTATTGGAGTATCGCGCATGAATAAAAGTGTATCCAATTATCGTTTAGTCTAGAATCTTCCATGTATGAATTTTTACTACAGTATTGGTGAAAGACTTACGATGAACCATTTCTTACATCTCCTCTGCCCCCTTGCAAGTCATCCTAATTTAATCCCTCCGTCTAGGTGTATAAGGGCATGGTTAATATTACTTAATAGTATAGCCAACTGTTGACTATAAGAAAGTGCCATGTCATCTGTAGCCAACATGTATAACAATCGATACTCAAAAACTAATTCTTAAAGATCATTTCTTGCAAAGCACAATAAGTGTTATTTCTTCACAAGTTTTGGATGCAGGTTGAACAGTTGAACGCTTTTGTTTGCAAAAGATACCTTTTTATCTATTTCACCCAGATGTTTGTGAGCTCTAGAGATGAGATAATATCCGAAGAAACCTATCGATGCCTGTTACACATGAGATGAACCCCACATCCTTTGTCAAAATAATCAACTCCCCGATCAATGCATTTCACTCTTCGGTGCAACGCACAGGCACCTTACTACTATAGATTAGTATGACCAAAAATTGAACTAACATTTTATATAGTACGATAAATACTGATGCATGTCACCTAAAATTATATCATTCGAAACTATGTTCAAATACAAATCCAACGATATAGTTTTTGTTGACATGCACCAACATTTTGTCGATTAAATCTTGATCAAATTCAATGGGGACTAATAAACCACGACCGATGTAGTACAAGTGTAGAGGGCGGCGCTGCACGGAGTCTCACCTCTCACTCGTGGTGCGGCAAGAAGCCGTCATATCACAAAACCCAACCACTCCCAAAGAATAAGTGGCCTGGTAAAATAAATGGACAAGCAACCATCACATCCCTCCATCTTTTTGCATTTCATCTCTCTGCATTTACTTTCTCCGGTTCATCTCCCACACTCGATCCCTAGCTACTACTCCTAGGGCCAGTTCTTTTGGCGGCTTCCCCAGCATTTCCCACAAGACTAGTCACAGTGGAGAGTAACAATAAGGTGCCTCACTCATTTATTTGGGCTTCCAAACTACTACTCCGTCCTGGTTTATTCCTCACCATTGTAATTTGTGCTAAATTTTGACCAACGATTTAACTGATAAAATGTTACTCAAAACACTTAGGCGTGGTGCATCTAGGTGTGTAAGTCATCTTACGAAAGCCAAATAATCCCAAAACACTTAGGCGCGGTGCATTAACTTCTACCTCGTTTCTTGTTTCTTGACATATCAACCAATAAGATATAAAGAGTGTGCATGCTTTTAATGACTTGAGATATCAAACACGACATGCAGTGGTTAGTTCATTGCATGCAATACTATTAATTAGAAAATAAACATTAATGTTTCTCGTTTTCTCCTCCTCCTTGGTCACGGTGCACACACTAGTAGAAAAGGGGCCAATGGTCCAGGCCGGTCCAGCCCATTAGTCCCGGTTCAATCCAGAACCGGGACCAATGGGGGCATTGGACCCGGTTCGTGAGCCCCGGGGGCCGGCCGGGCCATGTGGGCCATTGGTCCCGGTTCGTCTGGACCTATTGGTCCTGGTTGGTGGGACAAACCGGGACCAATGGCCCTTGCTCCTGGCCCACCACCATTGGTCCCGTTGGTGGCTTGAACCGGACCAAAGGTTGCCCATTAGTCCCGGTTCATGCCACCAACCGGACTAAAGGGTTGGTCCTCGTTAGGCGAGTTTAGTCCCACCTCGCCAACCAAGGGCAATCAAACCGGTTTATAAGCCCCTCCTCTCTGCCATGTTGAGCTCCTCTCAAAATGAAAATAGATGCCCTTATATTGAATTTAACCTAAATTCATACGTAATTTCTCCGAAGTTAGTAGAAATTTATTATGAATTTAGGTTGAATTTTCTATAAGCGCATCTATGCTCATTTCGAGTAGTTTTTATATAGTTTTTTTCTTTTCTGCTATATTTATTTTTTTCTTTTTATTTCGAGTTGTAATAAGTCATTAAAATAAGCATCTATGCTCATTTTTATTAAAGTTTATCACAACTATTTTTCTTCTATTTATTTCTGAATTGTAATAAGTCATTAAAAATAAGCATCTATGCTCATTTTTTAGTAAAGTTAATCACAACTATTTTTTCTTCTATTTATTTCTGAATAGTTTTTATATAGTTTTTTCTTTTTTCTGCAATATTTATTTTTTCTTTTTATTTCGAGTTGTAATAAGTCATTAAAAATAAGCATCTATGCTCATTTTTAGTAAAGTTAATCACAACTATTTTTTCTTCTATTTATTTTTGAATAGTTTTTATATAGTTTTTTTCTTTTTGCTATATTTATTTTTTCTTTTTATTTCTGAATTGTAATAAGTCATTAAAATAAGCATCTATGCTCATTTTTAGTAAAGTTAATCACAACTATTTTTTCTTCTATTTATTTCTGAATTGTAATAAGTCATTAAAATAAGCATCATCTGCGTATTTTTAGTAAAGTTAATCACAACTATTTTTCTTCTATTTATTTGAATAGTTTTTTATATAGTTTTTTTCTTTTCTCCTATATTTATTTATTTTTCTATTTATTTCTGTGTGGTAATAAGTCATTAAAAATAAAAAAGAGGCGCAATGCTAGTTAATTCGCTTCAAGCCATTCGGAACAGTGTAAACTGCACTGCACATAGCTCCGCAGTCTACCCTATTCCTCAAGGCTTGAAGCGAACCAACGTCTTGGTGAGCATTGAGCCTCTTCTTCATCGTCTCTGCACTCGGGGCTTATAAACAGCTGCGAGTGCCTCTCGCTGGCGAGGTGGGACTAAAAAACAGCTGCATAAAATAAATAAGTAAAGAAAAAAGTGCCTCCCATCGCCCCCACGGCCCGGATACGACTAGAAACCCACCATGGGCCTGGATTCAGGCCCGCAGTGGCCCAAGAGGGACCATCGAGCAAAGCAGTAGTAAGTAGGCCCGTAAGCCTGCAGTGGAGAGGAGCTCGAGAGGGAGCGGCGGTGGGGCTTATAAACCACTCGCGCCCCTCTCGGCTAGCGAGGTGGGACTAAACTTTCGTGCCGCACCGTGCCAGCACACGGCCATTGGTCCCGATTCGTGGCTACAACCGGGACCAATGCCCACCCTTTAGTCCCGGTTGGTGGCACCAACCGGGACCAAAGCCCTCTGCTTCCCGCCCTTTGGGCTGCTGAAAAGAGGCCTTTGGTACCAACCGGGACTAAAGGGTGCATTGGTCCCGGTTGGAGCCACGAACAGGGACCAAAGACTTTGCTATATAAGGAAAATTTCAGAACCGCATCCCCACTTCGATCTCTCTTCCTCCTCGATCTCCCGGCCTTGTGCCGTCGCCCGACCCGCCCGCCTCGCCGACGCCATCGCCGCCCGCCCTGCCGCCCGACGTCGCCGCCTGCCTCGCCTCGCCGCGTCGCCGCCCACTGCACAGACTCGCCGTCGCCGTCGACGTCGACCTCGCCGTGAGCAACTTAGATGTGTAGTAATTTAGATATGTAGTTCATAGTATGTTAATTTAGATTGTGTAATTAATTTTTTCATATTGTGTTAGATTTTTTTCTGTTAATAGATTTTTTGGTGTAATTAATTTGTTCATATTGTGTTAGATTTATTTTCTGTTAATAGATTTTTTGGTGTAATTAATTTGTTCATATTGTGTTAGATTTTTTTCTGCTAATAGATTTTTTGTGTAATTAATTTGTTCATATTGTGTTATATTTTTTTTCTGTTAATAGATTTTTTTTCTATTAATTTGTTCATAGTATGTTTGGTGATATTTAGATTGTGTTAGTAAGTACTATAATTGAACTAGCTAGTTAGAAAAATATAATTACTATTTTATTTAGATTTTTCTGGTAATATAATTAGTTAGAAAAATATGAGTTAGTTAGAAAAATACTAGTTTATTTTTACTAAGTACTATATAGTAAGTGCTACTTTGTTTTTAGTAAGTACTACTTTATTTATTTATAGTAATAAGTGCTTAGTATAGTTGAACTAGATAGTTGATTTAATTAATAAAACTACTTTATTTAACAAAATTTGACACAGATTACAATGGGGACCAATAAACCAAGACGGAGGTAGTAGTTATGGGATTACTAATCTAGAAGCCTAAAAGAACTGGCCCCTGGTACTCCTACTAGTAGTAGTACTCATGTTGGAATCGTTTCACAAGCTTGACTAGTGCTGTTTTTCTACTTTTACAAAAACCGCATCGTAATGTTTAAACGTGCATTTGCACATACATAAGTAATAGTAGTACTCCCTCCGTCTAGGTGTACAAATCTTCCCTCCTTCTTGGTCACCGTGCACAACCAAAGATGACTTATTGACCTGGACGGAGGGAGTAGAAAAGTCTGCAAGCATATATCGAGAGAGACGTGTAGTCCGATAGTCTATAGTAAAGTTTGTGCTATATGCACGTACTTGCAAAATGCGTAATAATACACAACGTTTCCAAACTTTCCCTTTTACATACTTAATTAAGGACGCTAAAAATTCCTAAACGTTCGGGATTTATCATTTGCGTCCCAAAACTAATGAGATCTCCTTACGAAACAAAAATTATACTCCTCCTAGAAGCCACGAGTGCCCTGGTGCGCGGCCGTTTCCCAGCGCGCCGACACAACGCCTCTTGCTCAGCCTCGCAACTCGCGAGGTGCTGATTGGCGGCTAGCCGGCGGGCGAGCGCGATCTCATCGGTGTGGTGATCCGGCGCCAACATGTACTCCTCCTGGCTGGAAGCGTGCACCTGGTCCAAGTACCGCCAAGCGTAGATGAGGCGCTTGGGCCCGACTGCACTCAGGGCGTCGGCACGGGCGTCCTCCGCCACCCTCACGGCCCTCGCACGAGCCTTCTGCCAAAGAACCAATTTCTTGACTCTCTTGGACGCGACATAGATCTCCCAGAAAGCTTGTTGCGCGATGCGCTTCTCTTCCTCGGCCTTCTTCTCCGCCTCTATTTTGGTGCGCTCCACTGGAGGCAAAGCCTCCCACAAGGCGACATCCATTTCTTGCCAAAGCTCCTCAAGGCTGGGGGCCTCGGCGGGCGGCGCGGCGTTCTCCTCGTAGTGGGGAGCCGACGCGTGCTCCCACGCGCGTGCTGGGGAGATTGGGAACGCCGACGCGTCCACCTCGACACGTCGCGGCGAGGAGCGGAACGCCGACGTGTCCTCCTCAACTAGTGGCGGCGAGGAGCGGAAGAGCGACACGACGCGTAGCGGCGAGGAGCGGAACACCAATGCGTCCTCCTCGACTAGTGGCGGCGAGGAACGGAACGGCGACGCGTCGCATAGCGGCGAGGAGCGGAATGCCGACGCGTCCTCCTCGACTAGTGGCGGCGAGGAACGGAACGGCGACGCGTGACCGTCCGCGCGGTGCAGCAACGACCTCCTAGGGCTTGGGAGGGGCGATGCCATGGTGGTCGTCATGAGAGGGAGGGGGAGGAGATAGCGATGAACGTGAACGTGAGGGGGAGGAGATAGCAATTTCGTGGGAGGCGCAGTATTTATAGTGAGCAATGGCACACCTCGTAAGATATGGACTGAGCTGCACTTGACTTAATCTGCGGTTCAGTTAAATCGCCATCGACATCTGGGCGGTACACTGCTGGGCGAAGATGTCGCTGACCCAATGCAACTGAAGTTAAGTAAAAGCTACATGGGCATATTTGTTGGAGTAAATTACGGGGGAGCGAAGGGGTGGAAATATTGCTGGTCACAACGCATTGGACGAGCGTGGGGTGAGGAGGGTCATGCATGCAGATTTTTTCACACGGGGTGGAGTGGTGGGACCGCCGGAGGGAGAAGGAGAGTTTGGCAGGCATATTGTTTCCACATATTGAGAGGAAAAGATTTGGAGACGAACGGGCTTCCTGCAGGTATGGGGAACGGTGCATAATTAGTCATCTTGCATGCCGGGCTAGGTATAGTCTCAAGTCATTAAAAACATACACGCCCCACACATGTTCATATTTCAAGGTGCACTAAAAATATGTTATGGTTCACTCAAAATATACTCCTTTGGCGTTTTTGATGAGATAAGGGAGGAATGTTGTTAGTTTCAAGATTCGAGAAGTGGTATATGTCTAATTTCTACTCTTACTAGCAAGATGCCCGTGCGTTGCACGGAACATCAAGATCTTGTGGGAGAAAAGGATGAACGAGGGAAGGACTTATCTGCAAATGTGGTGAGGAGTGCGGGTAAATTGCCATATTTTCCTTCCTATCCGTCAGATATAAATTGGACGACCTACATTGCAAGATGGCAGGCCCACCATCATCACCAGCTCTATTTTTTATCCCTACTCTTATAAAAAGCATTGTCGGTGATGATCGTGTGCCTGTCATCGTGCAATATAGGCCGTCCGATCTATATCTGATGGATAGGAAGGAAACTATGGCAATTTTGCAAAAAGATACCCACGCCCCTCTCCACATTTGCAAATAAGGCCTTCCCTCGTTCATCCTTTTCCACCACAAGATAAACTACTCATACAAATGCATCTTGATGTTCCGTGCAATGCATGGGCATCTTGCTAGTTGTTGCAAAAGGCCCATGTGTGTGTGAGAGACAGGGAGAGTGGAGGAGGGCGGAGTGCATGTGTGACAAAGACACAAGTAGTGTGTGTGCGATAGGTATCAGCTTAAAATGAGGCGATAGTGTGTGCATGCACAATCGAGAGGGCGTGTCTCAAGAAGGGAAGAAAAAGCTACATAGATACAAGGAGCGGGAGAGAGACATGTATGCGATGGTGGAAGCACGAGTGTGCGGGTGTATAAACCTATCTAGAGGCTAGCGATTCGATAAATGTTTGTGAGAGAAATACAGTCGGGTCTTGGCGCGAGAGTTTTGTGTGTGTGAGAGAGAGACGGTAGTCGGGAAGGGGAGTGGAAGCAGGAGTTGTGTGTGTGTCTGTGAGAGAGAGAGAGAGAGAGAGGAGACGGTAGTCGTGGTTGTCTGATCGGTAAACAAATGAATAATGTTAGTATGAGATGGAGACGAAAAGGAGACCGCAACAAATGTTGTGTCTACAGGAGAGAGAGAGAGAGAGAGTAATTTTAGTGGTATGAGTCATATGTAGAGACATATAGGGTGTGTGAGAGAATCCCATAGAGAGAAAGACAAAGTGAAAGACGAGTGGAGACTGTGTGTGGCGGTGAAAAAGAAAGCATAGGTACCGAGTGATACCAGAGAATAGTAGAGACGTGAGAGATAATGAAAACCGTGTAATGTATAATGATAGGGAGAGTGTGAGACTTCTCAAGGGAGACGTCGAGAGACCATGTTTGCGAGGATAGGAGAATCATGAAGTGAGCGTGCGGGTGAGCTGGAGAAAAGAGAGTGATAGCTACCTGAAGGAGCATGCATGCGAGAGAGATGGGCGTGAAAGGAGTGAACAAAAAAGGGATTCAAATATTTGAATTCGAGATGATGATACATGCAATCCATACTCGAACCAAATTAATCTATCAAACATGCATACTCATATGAATTCACACACATCTATGTTATTTAATATGTAGATATTACTGATCCATACATTTTAGTAGAACATAATTTGGTTAAATTTTTTCGAATTCAACCTTAAGATTTCGAGATCGTTGCATTTGTAAATCATATTATACATATAAAGGAGCAGAATTCTTGGTTGTGTGTTTGAAAGTATATATAAAAAAATGATGTATATAGAATGTAATTCCAATTGAAAATGGATCCCGCCCGAAAAAAAAATAGTAGAATACAAACGGGATTCGAATTGAGTTGGCACGGTAAACGTGCACTGTGCAAAATTTGAACGAAGGGGGGAAAGTCGCAGTAACCCCGCCCTTAACCAAAATCTGCGAGATGGAAATCACTACTACCTATCCTTGCCACGCAAAGCCTATCTGCTGGATTTCTATAGGTTTTGATAGGGGTAGGTTTGTAATTTCACCCAAATGTGACGTTACCGCCTCTCACCCGGATTCATACACGGTGGGCGCCAAAACATAGTGTGCCCTTGGCCGAAATCGTCTCCCTCCCTGATTCATATTCATACATGGTGGGCGCCAAAAACAAACTCTCGTCGGCAAATATTCGGTGTATGCGAGATTACCGTCCTTTCCCCAACCGACTAATGTTGTTGTGATGTAGTAGAAATTTGAAACGGGGACTAAGTTTGTAAATTTCCTCGACCTGAATACATGGTTCCCCCCCCTTCCTCTGTACCTCCCTTTTCCCCATTCATACTCCGTGGGCGCCAAAACACCCTCTCCACCCCACCCTCCTCCATCCGCCGCCGTCCGCCACCCCATCGACCGCCGTCCTCATCCACCATGTCGGAGCTGATACCTCGACGCCGCCGTCCATTACAAGAGATCGACCTCTCTCATCCACGCCTTCAGACCGGGATCCTTGCATCCCGTCCTCTCACTTCATCCCCGCCGTCGTCCACCTTGCCGGTGCCGCTCCTACGACCGTCTCGTCCACCGCGCCCCGCCGCCACCGTCTACCCTCCTAGATTTGCTTCCACGCCGCCGACAGCCATCACTACCGCAGCACCATCAAATTCTCAGCAGATGCATATACGGCACCGCACCAGAGGCGGTACTCTTTCGTATCTGCTCAACTTATTTATCGCAGCAAGAAAAGATATCGCCACTTCTTTACTCTGATTTCTTGTCTTGGTTGCAAAGTTGCCTTTGTCCGGTTTGCACCTTCAGATCCACCATGGCACGCTCAACACTATACTCCCAATGCTTATGGTTTCCCCTTTTATATTCCACACTAGTTAAATCACAGTAGACTAAATTTCAAAATTGGGTCAGTCGATTTTTCAGAGCTCACTGGAGTTCCCCGCTGTGCGATCCAAGGGGCTCGGGTGGTTGTGGGGCCTCGCCGAACGAAGAAAACTCGACGCGGGTGGGTGGTTGAGGTGGCGGAGGAACACAGGCAGTGGGAGCCGGTGGTCCGGCCGGCGGCCCGTGCGGTGTTCTGTATGGGAAGAATTAAGAGACGAGGAAGAAGAAGGGTCAGGAGACGTAGGATCTTCATCCAACCGCCTAAAATGGTCGAGAGACAGCTGGGAGTTGCATTGTTAATGCGCTTTGGTTCATCTTGTGTGGGCACTGTGCAACCAACATTTTATTATCCAAAATCTGATTGCTATTCTTTACCATGTTCCTCTTCCGTTCTTCTTTAATATGTACTCTCTCCATTCCTAAATACAAGTCTTTGTATAGATTCCACCATGGACTACATATGGAGCAAAATGAGTGAATCTACAGTCTAAAATGTATCTGGATACATCTGTATGTGATCCATAGTGGAAATCTCTACCAAGACTTATATTTTGGAACGGAGGGAGTATGCTAGTAGTACAGTATGTTCCTTGTACTGAAGATGAGCAGGGAAATTTGCAGTGTAGAAGTCTATACGGTCGGTTGTGATGGACACTTTGAGCCTCTTTGATTCGTAGGATCTTGTAAACATAGGAATAGGATTTGTAGTGGCCTGCCCACTTGAATCCTATAAGAATAGCAAGGAAATGCGCAGATCTGTGTCGCCTTTTAGAGTTACACTGATATTAACAGTACCGCACCTTCACTTGAAGAGAGCTGGTATCCGAAGCCTTTCTAGCCGTACCAGCAATACTAGCACATATATTCCAGCAAGTTCCACTTTGCTGATTTTACTCTGATGCTTAAGGTTTTCCTGTGATATCTACACTATGATTTGTGTAGCTGCTTTGTGTCACACTAGCAGCAGTCCACTCTTGAAGCTAAACACTGCAATGACTTCCAAAATTGGCACCAAGGCATTGAGTGCCATTCTGGATGCAATGAAACTCATACGCTCCCCACCTGTTGACTCTTGTTCAGAATATGATCCTAGTGACTATTCTAACCTCGAGGAGTCAAAGGCAGACACTACAGGAAACTGCTAGTTTGCCGTCTGGGCATAACAGACGGCAAAGATGTCAATCCAGACGGCAAAGAGTTTGCCGTCAGGAAGTAGACGGCAAAGTCAGACGGCAAAGATTAATCGGCAAAGAATACTTTGTCGTCTGCTTTTTTTTTCCTGACGGCAAAGACTTTGCCGTCAGTCTGTGGAAAGTAGACGGCAAACCATTGCACCAGACGGAACGGACGGTCTAACGGCCGGCGTCAAGTGTTTTGCCGTCTACCGGCCGTCCAACTAGACGGAAAAGTCTATTATCTTTGCCGTCAACTATCAGTTTTGGCAGACGGGAAAGAAGCATACTTTGCCGTCTGTCACTGTACTCCCAGTGGGCAAAATAGCAGGACTTTGCCATCTGGTGCTCATTTCCCAGTCGGCAAAGACTTATATTTCGCCGTCAGTTGGTGCTGGCCCAGACGGCAAAATTATACCTCTCTGCCGTCAACCTGCCTGTTGGCAAGACGGCAAAATGCCAACGGAAGCACAGGCTGGTGACATGTGGCGTCTTTGCCGTCTGTCACTTGACGGCAAAGCTCCTTTTTTTTAATCAGAAATTAAACAGTTTAATACACAGTATAGAACCATAACAGCATAGAACCATAACAGGACAGCATAGTTCCATAGCAAATATAAGCAACAATGAACAAATATAAGAACGAAGTTCCATAGCATATATATAGTCGCAGGACAAAGTTCCATAGCACATATATAGTCCCAGGACAAAGTTCCATAGCATACAGTCCCAAAACAAAGTTCCATAGCATATATATAGTCCCAAAACAAAGTTCCATAGCATATATATAGTCCCGGGACAAAGTTCCATAGCACATATATAGTCCCGGGACAAAGTTCCATAGCATATAGTCCCAAAACAAAGTTCCACAACATATAATACACAATGAACAAAGATGGCATCACTACGTAAGATTTGGCACTACAACAAACGCCTTCATGTCCATGTCGTAGTCCAAAGAGCATCCAGGTGGCAACCTACAAGATTGAATGGTGTGTGTCAAATAACGTGCTTGAAATCATCAATATGCCAAATGGACAAAAGAAAGTAATTCGACACTACAAAATAAATAGTGATCCATATTCCATAGTGAGTTTCCAAAATAAAAAGCTTCTAGTACATATGGAGTTTCTTGAACACTTATCCAAGTTTGAACATGCTAATTTAACACTAGATCTTTACTTATAAGTCTGATCTTTAAATGGTTCAAACGGCCTCTACTTACAAGTTTCTAAATCATGGAGATCTTCAAATGGTCTCTAAATCATGAAAATAAGTAGCTACTTGTCTCTAAATCATGAATATCTTCAAGTGTTCTATAAATCATGAAAATAAAAAGCTTCAAGAATGCATATATTTAATTAAGATCATGGTTGAAATTGTTCAAATAGATTATAGTTTGAAACGGTTCAAATGGTCTCTACTTGTCTCTGCTTATAAGTTTGATCTTTAAATGGTTCAAACGGTCTCTATCTTACAAGTTTCTAAATCATGGAGATCTTCAAATGGTCTCTAAATCATGAAAATAAGTAGCTACTTGTCTCTAAATCATGAATATCTTCAAGTGTTCTCTAAATCATGAAAATAAATAGCTTCAAGAATGCATATATTTAATTAAGATCATGGCGTAAATTGTTCAAATGGATTATAGTTTGAAACGGTTCAAATGGTCTCTACTTGTCTCTACTTATAAGTTTGATCTTTAAATGGTTCAAACGGTCTCTATCTTACAAGTTTCTAAATCATGGAGATCTTCAAATGGTCTCTAAATCATGAAAATAAGTAGCTACTTGTCTCTAAATCATGAATATCTTCAAGTGTTCTCTAAATCATGAAAATAAATAGCTTCAAGAATGCATATATTTAATTAAGATCATGGTTGAAATTGTTCAAATGGATTATAGTTTGAAACGGTTCAAATGGTCTCTACTTGTCTCTACTTATAAGTTTGATCTTTAAATGGTTCAAACGGTCTCTATCTTACAAGTTTCTAAATCATGGAGATCTTCAAATGGTCTCTAAATCATGAAAATAAGTAGCTACTTGTCTCTAAATCATGAATATCTTCAAGTGTTCTCTAAATCATGAAAATAAATAGCTTCAAGAATGCATATATTTAATTAAGATCATGGTTCAAATTGTTCAAATGGATTATAGTTTGAAATGGTTCAAATGGTCTCTACTTGTCTCTACTTATAAGTTTGATCTTTAAATGGTTCAAACGGTCACTACTTACAAGTTTCTAAATCATGGAGATCTTCAAATGGTCTCTAAATCATGAAAATAAGTAGCTACTTGTCTCTAAATCATGAATATCTTCAAGTGTTCTCTAAATCATGAAAATAAATAGCTTCAAGAATGCATATATTTAATTAAGATCATGGTTGAAATTGTTCAAATGGATTATAGTTTGAAACGGTTCAAATGGTCTCTACTTGTCTCTACTTATAAGTTTGATCTTTAAATGGTTCAAACGGTCTCTATCTTACAAGTTTCTAAATCATGGAGATCTTCAAATGGTCTCTAAATCATGAAAATAAGTAGCTACTTGTCTCTAAATCATGAATATATTCAAGTGTTCTCTAAATCATGAAAATAAATAGCTTCAAGAATGCATATAGTTAATTAAGATCATGGTTGAAATTGTTCAAATGGATTATAGTTTGAAACGGTTCAAATGGTATCTACTTGTCTCTACTTATAAGTTTGATCTTCAAGAATCAAGATAGCTACTTGTTTCTCGTTGACAAATTTGAGACCTCGTAAATGAGATATGTACGCACTAACCATACTCGATCTCAAACATTCGGAGAACCACCAAGGTTGTTGTCGCTTGGGCCTCATGCATGTGAAGATCCATCAAGATTAGATCCATGGCCTGATTGAGGCATCTGCATAGCAGGCATACCATTCTGGGTACAATAAGCCTGCAAATTATGTTTGAGTGAAGATTAAGTACTGGTAGTAGAAGATTATGATTGAGTGAAGATTATGTATGTGTTTGGCAATTAAGGAACTAACATAAAACATTGCAAAGCATTGACTAGTTTGTGCCAACACCGCTTGCTGCACCGCTTGCTTGCATCCTCTCATCAGCCATCGCCTCTCCTCCGCCTCTCCTCCGCCGCCACTCGCCTCTCCTCCTCCCTCTCCTCTGCCGCCACTCGCCTCTCCTCCAAATGGGCCTGCAAAAATATGGCATGGCAATTGCATCTTCAATCCAACAGTAAGTAAGAAACAAACATATATAGAAGGACTTGTATAGAATACCTCCATCTCAACCATAGCTGGAGTCGAGCGTTTATATGTAGAAGATTTTGAGAAACGTAACCGAGCTTTGTATTCAGGGAGAGAGCTACGGGAGGAGCTAGGGAACATGCCTCCTGCAATTGCTTCCCTGCCATGTTTCCTGCCTTTTCCAGAGATCATGACCAAAGCGTGGTCAAGAGGCTCTGTTGTCACATCATACTCGGGCCCTTTCAACTCTTTTCCCACCCCTTTAAATTTCTCCATCCGATTGTAGGCGGTCTTGCTGGAGTACGCGGACGCTGTGTCATTCTCATCGTAAGGCGTGGCTGTTCATGACGGTGCCTTATGGGCCAAAGCATACGAGACGAAAAGGTTGGGCATTTGGAGCATTATGGTGAGACGCTGCAACCAACGCAACATGATTAAGATTTCATCACAAGGATTGGCAACATGTATGACAAGAAAAAGCTTATGAAGAACTCCATAAGATATACCCAACGCTTCACCATACTCCATAACGTTCAAGTTGCCTTGATGATGTGGTGGATCCAGCATTCCGCTCGCCGATTTCTATAATCTTTGTTTTTCGCCTGTACTCTTTGGAACACCAATAGTCCACGATCCGCTCCCAACACTCCCCTTATCGACGCACCATCTCGGAGTAACCTAATTGATCAATTGCATCTCATATATGTCAAAAAGAAATTGAGTGCCAGCCTGTTGAGGAAATAACAAGCATGAATATGCTTTACCTACATGTACTTGTCCTTCTCAAGACGTAGTCTCCTACCAGCTTTCTTATCAAGACTCTTATAGCCTTGAGTTGCCATATATTTGCGGATGGCTAAAGGGCGCGCCTCATGCATCAGATTATGCACAAGCTTCGGGCAATGTTTGTTGACAACTGCTCGTGCCTCCTCCAACTTTCCATCCTCGCATCTATAGAAATCCTGCAAATATAGATTTGGTGCAGTAATTTTCAAACCTTCAAGTCTGAGGTTTCTTATAGAATCTAAATAAAGTAAAATCTGCTAGTTTATTTATAGTCAAAACAGGCAAATATAGAGACAGGTTTATTTATAGTCAAATCAGGTTTATATATATGCACCCAGGTTTATTTATAGAAACAGGTAAAATCTGCTAGTTTATTTATAGTCAAATCAGGTTTATATATATGCACCCAGGTTTATTTATAGAAACAGGTAAAATCTGCTAGTTTATTTATAGTCAAATCAGGTTTATATATATGCACCCAGGTTTATACAGTCAGGTTTATTCAATAACACAATAACACAATCAGGTTTGCTACTGCAGTGTGTGATTTTTATTCAATAACACAATCAGGTTTATATATATGCACCCAGGTTTATACAGTCAGGTTTATTCAATAACACAATAACACAATCAGGTTTGCTACTGCAGTGTGTGATTTTATTCAATAACACAATCAGGTTTATATATATGCACCCAGGTTTATACAGTCAGGTTTATTCAATAACACAATAACACAATCAGGTTTGCTACTGTAGTGTGTGATTTTTATTCAATAACACAATCAGGTTTATATATATGCACCCAGGTTTATACAGTCAGGTTTATTCAATAACACAATAACACAATCAGGTTTGCTACTGCAGTGTGTGATTTTATTCAATAACACAATCAGGTTTATATATATGCACCCAGGTTTATACAGTCAGGTTTATTCAATAACACAATAACACAATCAGGTTTGCTACTGCAGTGTGTGATTTTTATTCAATAACACAATCAGGTTTATATATATGCACCCAGGTTTATACAGTCAGGTTTATTCAATAACACAATAACACAATCAGGTTTACTACTGCAGTGTGTGATTTTTATTCAATAACACAATCAGGTTTATACAGTACGCACAATTAAGAAATACAGTACAGCAAAGTATCCACGTCACAGATTTTTATTCAAGTTAGATATTTGCAGGTTAATCAGCAGAGCTCAAAGAATGCCTCATGTGGTATACACACACATTTATAAATAAACTAGGCTGTCCGTCCGTCCATGGTGGGCGCCTCCTCGCCTTTGTGGCCACAGGAATATTAAATCTAAGTTTACCAAATAGTTTTGCTACTGCAATATTATAGTCTGCTAGCATTCTATTTAGAAAAATAAAGTAAAATCTAAATCTAAGTTTCCTAGATAGTTTTGCTACTACAGTGTTTGAAGGAAACTTAATGATTACCCAAAGTTCGGCAAAGACCCACTCGGCTTTGTTGTGAAACTCGATGTTGTTGGCTACACAAAGATCCTCATAGGCTTTGTTGTGGTCCCAGGTACATGCTGGCTCCGGAACTTTGCCCTCCCCAGGCAAAGTAACCATGCCAGGGTAATGCTCCTTAATGAGGCTCCCAAGGACGCCGTTCACGTGTCGGTACTTTCCCCTGCTAGCTCCAGCTTTCTTCCACCCGCTACATAATGAGAAGCCAAAGTTATTAGCAATTGTTGCATACATTGAAGGTAGAAAATGGGAAGCCAAAGTTAGTTACATTTCTCCACATGGAGCAATACATGGCCTCTGCTCCACAGGAAGCCCTCGTTCCGGGAGACTTGAGGAACCACGTAGGTACACGGACCGACCCTCCTCAACTTGGATGAAACCAGCATGCTCCTCGTCAGAGGTCGAGGCCTCCTTGTCAGAGGTCGGGGCCTCCTCGTCAGAGGCTTCCGACGACAACCGCTCTTCCTCCACCCTCTTAGACACGGGGGAGTGAGACACCAGCTCGTCCTCCACCCTCTCAGACACGGGGGTGAGACACCGGCTCGTCCTCCACCCTCTCACACACGGGGGAGTGAGACACCGTCTCGTCCTCCACCCTCTCAGACACAGGGGAGTGAGACACCGGCTCGTCCTCCACCCTCTTAGACACGGGGGTGTGAGACACTGGCCGAACCGGGTTTCTCTTAGCATTTGTTCCGCGTGCACCTCTTCCCCGGCCTTTTCCTCTCCCTCGATGAGCCTGAGGATGAGAGGAAGTCGGAGGATCGGCGATAAAAGTGCTAAGCAAAGATCTCGCTATGGGGAGCCCGGGCTTTTTCCTTTGCGGGCCCACCATGCTTCACTCACCTGCTATGACAAAAAGTAAAGCAATTAGTACAATACAAGATTATAGTTTAAATAAATAAGCATAAGTTCAAACAATTGTTGCAATGAGAATTACCAATGCAATTGTAGTACAAATACATTATAGTTCAAACAAATAAGCATAAGTTCAAACAATTGTCGCAATGAGAATTACCAATGCAATTGTAGTACAAATACATTATAGTTCAAACAAATAAGCATAAGTTCAAAAAACATACGCAATGAGAATTACCAGGCAATTATAGTACAAAAACTACATTATACTTCAAATAGATAAGCATAAGTTCAAAAATATTACAAATTCAACATTACAACATGTTTGAGATCATCTGGGTCATGGTAAAGCAACTAGTACAAAATCAACATTACAGTTCAACACTACGACTAAAAATAGTCGGGATCATCTGGATCACAATCTTAAGTGCACGAAGGATTTTCTTCGCTTCATACCAACTTGTAGCCAGTTTGTGACCTTCGGGGAGAGAGTGACCCCAAGATGTCACCATCGAATTAAAGCAATCTCTGCTCATGTTGAACTGGGTCTTTATAGACATTGCTTGTGCAATGGCATCCAGCTGACATTGGTTTGTGTGGTCGTGAAGAGGTTGTTGTGAGGAATTCAGCATTTCTAAGAATGCCCTCGCAGACTCCTCCGGTTCTTCCTCTGATCCCTCTTCACGTGCATCGTTGAAGTCAGCTACGATGTCAACTATCCCGGTACCATTGTTGTCGGTTTGCCGACGCACCACCTCCTCTCTGCTACGTTCAGGCTCGCCATGAAGGGTCCACCGGGTATACCCATGCTTAAACCCATGCTTCTGCAGGTGCACACACATCGTCTTCTTCGACTGTTCTGTGCCGTTGCGACACTTCAAGCAAGGGCACCAACTTTTTCTTTGGCCTCTAGCAAATGCTGCCTCCACAAATTCGTTGGTCTTCGTTACCCATTCAGTGGTCATGCCAGCCTGACTAGGGTGTCCAGTGTACATCCACTCACGATCATCCATACTGGTACTTGCACTAACAGTAGAGGCACCAAATTCATATTCATCAAGATATGTATAATGTAATTAAGACTAGATACACACCTAATTACCATTGTCATATTATTTATGCCATGATTTTAATTTTTTACCATACAAAAGGGAAACGTGCATCCATGGATTGAATCCTATCTCTAATAGGTAAAGATGGGTCCTAATCCCACCCGAGTACGTGTAGATTGGGTTCGTTTCCCGTGCTCTACTCCGGTCCTCGGCAAAATTTCGGCAGCACCTCCCCGCTGTTCTCCAGATACACGTCTCGACAACAAGCCGAGAGAATGTGCACCCGGAGAACAACGAGGTGGCGCTGACGAAATTTTGCCGAGGACCGAAGTAGAGGACGGGAAACGAAACCCAATCTACACGTACTCGGGCTGTCCATGGATAACGTGGACAATTCGAAAGGACGACGGTTATAAATATGCAAAGACATGCATATTTATAGATGCCACCCTTCGAACGGGAGACGCCTAGGTTACGAGACTTGACATGAAAATAAAATCTAGTGGCATCGGCACGACGAACGAACGAAGCAAATAGGGAGGGAGGAGATGACAGTCAAGCTCACCCGAGACCGTAGAGGCGGTAGTTGAACAACGATGGCAATGGCAACGGACGGACAATGCTCCTCGAGGTGAAGAGAAAATCCCTGCACATGAAAAGCACCGGCACAACCAACATAAGCACTCGTGAAACAGTCTGATAAAAACATTATCAACATCATCTCACAATTGACAACTATATGTATATGTGTAGCAAGACTAGACTCTCTGGCTTGTCTTCTCCAATCTAAGCATGTTGCAAAAAACTGAGCATTTAATTTCCTACGAGCATTAATCAAAAGTTGAAATTTTGCCTTGCAGAACAACCTTATAGTAAAAAATTTAGGCAGAACAACCTTATACATACATCCATCTATGCATCCATCCTTACATACATCTATAAGTCCATCCACATACTGCAATCCATACATCTATCCATCTAAAAGAATACAAACAGTGATGGGGAGCGGTGCTCACCGTGGGGTGGGGCAGAGGGGGCTTGGGGCAGAGGGGAGGTGGTGCCCGCCTGTGGTGACCAGCGGCGGATCTGCGCAGGAGGGAACTGGCGGTGGTGCCCACGGCAGCCGTCTGAGGGAGGACGGCCTGTGCAGGGCACGGGCGCGGCGCTTGAGGAGGACAGGTGGGGGCGCAGGAGGGAACTCTGGCGATGCTGCCCACGGCAGCCGTGCAGGGGAGGACGGCCCGGTGGGGGACGGCTAGGGCAGGGGAGGACGGCCCGGTGGCGGTCGCGCCATTGGAGGAGGACGGGTGGGGGGCGCAGTGGACAACCGTCCCGACGGCGGCGCGGTGGAGGCGGGGACCAGCTGCGGCGGCGCGGTGGAGGTGGAGACGGGCGGCGGCGGCGCGGTGGAGCCGGGACGGCGATGGCGGCGGCGGTGCTGCCGGGGACGGGCGGGGATACCCTATAGCTAGCGCGCGTGGTAGACACAGAGGGAATCGGGGATGATGCGGTCGAGTGGGGTTTTTTTTCTTAATTTCCATTAGTTTGCCGTTAGTGGGACCAAAAGGAGACGGCAAAGAAAGGCTCGGTGCCAGGTTTTTTTTTCTATTAGTTCGCCGTCAGTAGGACAGAAGGCAGACGGCAAAGCAACTGACTTTGCCGTTAGTGGATGACAAACACAGACGGCAAAACTGGGGCACCGTTACCTACCGTCAAACTAGACACGTGTCCATCTTTTGCCGTCACTCAGTGAAACAACAGACGGCGAAGAGCCAGTTTGCCGTCTTGGTTTCTTTGCCGTCAACCTTTCACTAGGTTTGCCGTCAGCCAGCGCGCTCACAGACGGCAAAGCGCAGATTTGCTGTTAGTCATACTTTGTCGTAAGCTCCTGACGGCAAAACTTTCTTTGCCATCTACCCCGACGAAATGCTGACGGCAAAGCCGATCACTGATGGCAAACTAGCAGTTTCCTGTAGTGAGATGGCCTGTCCTGTTCACCCGTCAAGGTGCATGTTCTAATTTGGCAATGTTTTATTGATTGCGGGTATCTTGCATATGTTGTCTCGCATTTCTTCTACTTTGTTGGACCGCCATTTGCTTAGTTTACTCATGATATATGTCGAGATGCCATGCCCATCCATTATCAATACATATTCCATCTGTCATCATAACATGTTTTTCCACTCAAATGATGTTCGTGTGCATCAGACATCAAAAAGGAAGAGGGTGATTACTGAACCTGAAGGATCACCAGCAAAGTCCTTGAAAAACATGGTGGTGCCGGGGAAATCAGACAGCACCCCACTTATATTGGCTATACAACCAGTGACACAAAACGTAAGACCGACTCCAGTAGACTGTACCCATACTTCACTGGCCACACCACTAGCCCGACCACACAGGACCTGCACTCCAACAAAAGGTATACCGATTTCATTTGCCATAGCACCAGCTGTACCACAGAAAAATCCCACTGCAGCAAAAAGTACAGCAAGTCCACCGGCCGAAGACCAATCCCAACTGCAGAGACTGCCAATTCCTGCAGATTGGAACCCCATTCCATTTATTTCCAGTTTAAAAGATAATGCTTTCAATGTTGTTAGGGACTACGTGCATATATTCCCATCATGGGAAGATTATTGTGAAGACAAACACCATTTTCAGATCTTCCTGTCCAACTTACGTGTAAGTGCTATTATTCATGGTTATTATTTTCCTGTTTTCTGCTGATTGAACACATCAATGATTTACATTACATTGTTGTAACTAGGCGAGGGTAAATCTGGATAGTCATGATGAGCAAAGCTTGCTTGTTCTTTTCAAGGAAGCATTGCAGCAGTATCGGTGTTACCTGAGGAAATCACACTTTGGTGCCAAGTCTATAAACGAATTTCCGGTGAAGTCTCTTGTGCTAAATTTAGAAGACATTGAATGGAAAAACCTTGTTATGCACTGGTATCATTCCCAGGATTAGGTACTGTCTATGAAATCACATGACAATTTGAACTTCTACTTTTCCCCATGTGCCTTACGGATCTTTTTTGCAGGAAAGATGCTCGAAGAAGAATTCCGGTTTGAAAAGAACGATAGGATATCGCAAATATGCTGCCCGCTGCTTTGCTCTTGTTAGTACCTGTTGTCCTGTATCACTGTACTTGCATACATACCTGGTTCATTATGTGACAGCAGTATGCATGATAGCTTGCTTATCAATTGTTCGCTCCAAATTATCTGATTTGTATGAATGGTTACATTAGTGTAGAATATATGCAATGCCAATGTTTTTTTAGCTTTGCATTGTTCTTGTAAGTACATGTTGTCCTTTATCAGTGTACTTATAATGACAGGTTGTTGTTCATGTACCATCACTCTGCAGCTTATTTTCCTGTGCCCTCCATTTTCTACACATCAGATCTATATTTACTCTTACCATAAGGTTGGTACTGAAGAAGTTTAGCTGTGCATTGCTCTTGGCTGTACCTTTTGCCTATATCGCTGCACTTACATTTATAACTACTTGGTTATGTAGCATCACTCTTCATCTTATCTTAAATATTCTCCATTTTTTCGTATATTATCACATCTAATTTACTCTTAACAAAATGTAGAATAAAGGCAATGCTTTTGAAGAAGATTCTGTGGTAAACTTCTTGAATTGCCCCCCATCAGCATGGACAAGGCCTTTATAGAGCCTGTCTTCACCAATAATGTAAGTTTGTCCATCTCAAGCCTTCAAACTTTGTTGTATATATTTGGTTAGGCATGACTGCAACAGCTGTTTATTTTTGGTGTTTGCATCAAAGTGCTTATTTAAATTTTATTATGTAGTTCATAAACAAAAGTTTGTCCTTCCTCAATTTAAGTTTTCAGTTGTACAACCAAGTTCCTTCTTCATACCATGTAAATTAAACTATATGGAGCAAGTGATCTTTGCTTGCACTGCATGTATGCTTCTGTTCTTCATTCGTAATCCAGTGGTGTGGTGAACCTACCCACTACAGCACAATGTCATATTCTGCAATGTCTTAACTATGAACAATGTCATATCATTCTACTATTATTTAAACCGTCTCTTTATTTGCCAATTTGAAATGGTATAAATTGACAACACACTAACCATTGATGCTTATGAGTTCTTGATCTGTAATCCAGTGTTGTCGTGAAGCTGCCAGCTCCTTCACAATGTCATTTCCTGCCATGTCTTGACCTGAACAATACCATATTGTGTTAATGCAATTTTCAACTGTGTCACTTTATTCGTCAGTAAGAAATGTTATGAATTGTTAGCACTGATACTTTTACGTGCAAAACCTGTCATCTGTCTGCTTGTTTATCTTTCAGAGTGAGGAAGATATAAGTGTTGAACCAGCGCAGTCTCATCATCTTGCTCAGCTGCTTGCGCTGCAGCTCCCCAGCAGGGCTAACCTTTCTTGAACTCTATTGAAGTGCTGTCGGTTTTGTATATTATTTTTCCGGCATGTTTATTTGCACTGGTGGCGATCTTTGATACCCAGTGTATGTAATCTGCTGTCTGCTTATGCTTTATTATCATAGTGGCGAATTTTGATGCCCAGTGGATGTAATATGCCGTAATTTCTTTATTGTATAGTCTAGGTTTTTTCTGATTCACGATGCCACAGTTATTTTACTGAATATATATCCTGTCTTCGCAGTAAACAGGACAAAACGTAAAATTACGGTACCTAATCGGGCCGTCATGCAATCACGATGTAGGTTGGGCCTGAAACATGCCGAACAGCTCACGGGCCGGCAGCAGCCCGAAATGAACCCCGGCCCATGATTGTGTGAATCAAATCACGGGCTTTTAACAGGCTAAAATTGTCTCGGTCCTTGTTTGGCCCAAATAGATATCGGCTGCGAGCAGGCCGGATGCAAATCGGGCCGTAGTTAGGCCCAACTATATGACGGGCTTTTAACAACCGAAATTAATATAGGGCCGAAATGTTAAACGGGCCCTTAACAGGCCAAAACTAATATCAGCCGAATTACTAAGTGGGCCTTTAGCAAGTGGGCCCAAAACCATAGTGTCCAGTTGCCGGGCCGAATTTGATATGGGCCATAATTGAGCCCAATGCCTCTTAAAGGGCCGAACCTGATCTGGGCCGTAATTTGGCCCAAAACATGGTAGGATTATAACGGGTCGGATGTCATATGGGCCACTTTTAGGCCCGGAACGTGGCAGGCCATTAATGGACCGGATCAGATATGGGCCGACATTTGGCCCAAAACATGGCAGCCAGTTAATGGGTCAGCCTACTAGGGTCCTCAAAATCTTGTGGGCCTCCAGCTGGGCCGGCCCAAGTCAAACGGGTCGGCTTTGTAAGCTAAATGGGCCAGTGGTGGGCCGTGGCACGTGTCGACATATCATAGGCGCCTATCTGACCCACTGACGAGCTGACACGTGTTTCGTCCGGCCAATAAGAATTTTACACGTGGAAATTTCCCATTGGTCGGGGCTGTTAAGGGTTATCGGATCCAAAACCCGACCCGATAGCTTAACGGCTTTCCGTTATGGTGGATGCCACGTGTCGGTCACCCTTGACGAAAGCACTTCTATGACGCGCGATTTATCGTCATGGAAGTGGACACTTCCGTGATGATAATTTTTGTTATGTCATGGAACACTTCTACGACAGCACATGTATGACTATCTTGATTCTGTCATAAATTCGTCATGGATGTACATGCATGACAAAAAACGCGACCTACTGTGACAAACACGTATCATCACGGAAGTGTATTTTTTTTGTAGTGAACTCTAGCCATATAATCACTCAAGCGTCCTATCTCAAAAGCATTATTCTTTAATTCTCTACCAACATAAGCATTAAAACACTAGTAGAAAAAGGGTCTAAGGTGACACTCATTAGTCCCGGTTTGTAATTGAACCGGCACTAATGTGACCATTCACTACTGGAATCTGGCACTTTGCCATCTGTCGTGGCAGATGGCAAAGGCATGTTCGGCGGATGGCAAAGGCTTTGCCATCTGCAGCGGATAACAAACAGTTAAATGCGAAACCTCGCGGTAAAGGCTTCTTTGCCATCTGGCGGTGATGGCAAAGAGCTCGTAACAACCATCTCGCGGCTGATGGCAAAAGAGCTCGTGGCTTTGCCATCTGCCGGGAGATGGCAAAGCCTCTTAACGGGTTAGCTCATTAGAGGTTAACGGCATACTTTGCCATCTGCTGGCAGATGGCAAAGGCTGCAGGCTCTTTGCCGTCTGCCAGCAGATGGAAAAGGCTGCAGGCTCTTTGCCGTCTGCCAGCGGAGGGCAAAGGCTGCAGGCTCTTTGCCGTCTGCCAGCGGATGGCAAAGGCTGCAGGCTCTTTTCCATCTGCCAGCAGATGGCAAAGGCTGAATGCTTTGCCATCTGCCAGCAGATGGCAAAGGCTGAATGCTTTGCCGCCTGCCAGGTGATGGCAAAGTGACTATATTGCCCCCATTTAATTTTGTTTTTTCTTATATCAATTTATTTTCACAGAAATCAAACACAAATATATTTATATGACCAATATAGCATATTTAACACATATTACCAATAGTCATAAACACATATGTATCCAACACATGTTACCAATAGTAGCAAGTTTCATCCGTACATATACATAGTTTCATCAATATTACAGTTTCATCCATAGGTAGCAAGTTTCACAAGGTCAAAAAAAAAACTAAATACAAGCACTCCATCAACCCAAGCTTCCGTGATCTTAAGCAAATCTGTAAAATGGGAAAGAAGAAAGTTAGAAGAAGAAGACTAGAAGAAGAAGATTATTATGATGCAACTAAAATGTGAATATTATTATGATGTAACTTATATCTGTAAAATATGTCATTTTGGAGCTAAGTATGGTTATTATGTCATTTTTTAGCTAGCTAAGCATACTAAGTCATTCTGGTGTAAAACATGCTAAGGTCATTCTAGAGCTAATTAAGTAAGTTTATTATGTCATTTTGGAGCTGGCTAAGCATGTGAAGTCGTTTAGGAGCTAAAATATGTCATTTCTTAAGCATATTATGTCATTTTAGAGTTAGCTAAGCATATTAAGTCATTTTGGAGGAAAAGATGCTATGTATAGGTCATTTTAGACCTATCCTAGGTTAAATAGGTCATTTTTAAGCTAGCTAAGCATATTAAGTCATTTTGAAGGAAAAAATGCTAAGTATAGGTCATTTTAGAGCTATCCTAGGTTAAATAGGTCATTTTGGAGCAAATTAAGCTTATTATGTAATTTTTGAGCTAGCTAAGCATATTAAGTCATTTTGGAGGAGAAAAATGCTAAGTATAGGTCATTTTAGAGCTAGCCTAGGTTGAATAGGTCATTTTGAAGCTAAGTAAGGTTATTATGTCATTTTGGAGCTAGCTAAGCATATGAAGTCATTTAGGACTTAAAATATGTCATTTCTTAAGCATACTATATCATTTTAGAGCTAGCTAAGCATATTAAGTCTTTTTTGAGGAAAAGATGCTAAGTATAGGTCATTTTAGAGCTATCCTAGGTTAAATAGGTCATTTTTATGCTAGCTAAGCATATTAAGTCATTTTGGAGGAAAAATGCTAAGTATAGGTCATTTTAGAGCTATCCTAGGTTAAATATGTCATTTTGGAGCTAATTAAGCTTATTATGTCATTTTGGAGCTAGCTAAGCATGTGAAGTCATTTAGGAGCTAAACTATGTCATTTCTTAAGCATATTATGTCATTTTAGAGCTAGTTAAGCATATTAACTAATTTTGGAGGAAAATATTCTAAGTATAGGTCATTTTGAAGCTAGGTAAGCATATTAAGTCATTTTGGAGGAAAAAATGCTAAGTATAGGTCATTTTAGAGCGATCCTAGGTTAAATAGGTCATTTTGGAGCTAATTAAGCTTATTATGTAATTTTTGAGCTAGCTAAGCATATTTAGTCATTTTGGAGGAAAAAGTGCTAAGTATAGGTCATTTTAGAGCTAGCCTAGGTTGAATAGTTCATTTTGAAGCTAAGGAAGGTTATTATGTCATTTTGGTGCTAGCTAAGCATATGAAGTCATTTAGGACATAAAATATGTCATTTCTTAAGCATACTATATCATTTTAGAGCTAGCTAAGCATATTAAGTCTTTTTTGAGGAAAAGATGCTAAGTATAGGTCATTTTAGAGCTATCCTAGGTTAAATAGGTCATTTTTATGCTAGCTAAGCATATTAAGTCATTTTGGAGGAAAAATGCTAAGTATAGGTCATTTTAGAGCTATTCTAGGTTAAATATGTCATTTTGGAGCTAATTAAGCTTATTATGTCATTTTGGAGCTAGCTAAGCATGTGAAGTCATTTAGGAGCTAAACTATGCCATTTCTTAAGCATATTATGTCATTTTAGAGCTAGTTAAGCATATTAACTAATTTTGGATTAAAATATTCTAAGTATAGGTCATTTTGAAGCTAGCTAAGCATATTAAGTCATTTTGGAGGAAAAATGCTAAGTATAGGTCATTTTAGAGCGATCCTAGGTTAAATAGGTCATTTTGGAGCAAATTAAGCTTATTATGTAATTTTTGAGCTAGCTAAGCATATTAAGTCATTTTGGAGGAAAAAATGCTAAGTATAGGTCATTTTAGAGCTAGCCTAGGTTGAATAGGTCATTTTGAAGCTAAGTAAGGTTATTATGTCATTTTGGAGCTAGCTAAGCATATGAAGTCATTTAGGACCTAAAATATGTCATTTCTTAAGCATACTATATCATTTTAGAGCTAGCTAAGCATATTAAGTCTTTTTTGAGGAAAAGATGCTAAGTATAGGTCATTTTAGAGCTATCCTAGGTTAAATAGGTCATTTTTATGCTAGCTAAGCATATTAAGTCATTTTGGAGGAAAAATGCTAAGTATAGGTCATTTTGGAGCTATCCTAGGTTAAATATGTCATTTTGGAGCTAATTAAGCTTATTATGTCATTTTGGAGCTAGCTAAGCATGTGAAGTCATTTAGGAGCTAAACTATGTCATTTCTTAAGCATATTATGTCATTTTAGAGCTAGTTAAGCATATTAACTAATTTTTGAGGAAAAGATTCTAAGTATAGGTCATTTTGAAGCTAGCTAAGCATATTAAGTCATTTTGGAGGAAAAAAATGCTAAGTATAGGTCATTTTAGAGCGATCCTAGGTTAAATAGGTCATTTTGGAGCTAATTAAGCTTATTATGTAATTTTTGAGCTAGCTAAGCATATTAAGTCATTTTGGAGGAAAAAATGCTAAGTATAGGTCATTTTAGAGCTAGCCTAGGTTGAATAGGTCATTTTGAAGCTAAGTAAGGTTATTATGTCATTTTGGAGCTAGCTAAGCATATGAAGTCATTTAGGACATAAAATATGTCATTTCTTAAGCATACTATATCATTTTAGAGCTAGCTAAGCATATTAAGTCTTTTTTAAGGAAAAGATGCTAAGTATAGGTCATTTTAGAGCTATCCTAGGTTAAATAGGTCATTTTTATGCTAGCTAAGCATATTAAGTCATTTTGGAGGAAAAATGCTAAGTATAGGTCATTTTAGAGCTATTCTAGGTTAAATATGTCATTTTGGAGCTAATTAAGCTTATTATGTCATTTCGGAGCTAGCTAAGCATGTGAAGTCATTTAGGAGCTAAACTATGTCATTTCTTAAGCATATTATGTCATTTAGAGCTAGTTAAGCATATTAACTAATTTTGGAGGAAACGATTCTAAGTATAGGTCATTTCGAAGCTAGCTAAGCATATTAAGTCATTTTGGAGGAAAAAATGCTAAGTATAGGTCATTTTAGAGCGATCCTAGTTTAAATAAGTCATTTTGGAGCTAATTAAGCTTATTATGTAATTTTTGAGCTAGCTAAGCATATTAAGTCATTTTGGAGGAAAAATGCTAAGTATAGGTCATTTTAAATCTAGCCTAGGTTGAATAGGTCATTTTGAAGCTAAGTAAGGTTATTATGTCATTTTGGAGCTAGCTAAGCATATGAAGTCATTTAGGACATAAAATATGTCATTTATTAAGCATACTATATCATTTTAGAGCTAGCTAAGCATATTAAGTCTTTTTTGAGGAAAAGATGCTAAGTACAGATCATTTTAGAGCTATCCTAGGTTAAATAGGTCATTTTTATGCTAGCTAAGCATATTAAGTCATTTTGGAGGAAAAATGCTAAGTATAGGTCATTTTAGAGCTATCCTAGGTTAAATATGTCATTTTGGAGCTAATTAAGCTTATTATGTCATTTTGGAGCTAGCTAAGCATGTGAAGTCATTTAGGAGCTAAACTATGTCATTTCTTAAGCATATTATGTCATTTTAGAGCTAGTTAAGCATATTAACTAATTTTGGAGGAAAAGATTCTAAGTATAGGTCATTTTGAAGCTAGCTAAGCATATTAAGTCTTTTTGGAGGAAAAAATGCTAAGTATAGGTCATTTTAGAGCGATCCTAGGTTAAATAGGTCATTTTGCATCTAATTAAGCTTATTATGTAATTTTTGAGCTAGCTAAGCATATTAAGTCATTTTGGAGGAAAAAAATGCTAAGTATAGGTCATTTTAGAGCTAGCCTAGGTTGAATAGGTCATTTTGAAGCTAAGTAAGGTTATTATGTCATTTTGGAGCTAGCTAAGCATATGAAGTCATTTAGGACCTAAAATATGTCATTTCTTAAGCATACTATATCATTTTAGAGCTAGCTAAGCATATTAAGTCTTTTTTGAGGAAAAGATGCTAAGTATAGGTCATTTTAGAGCTATCCTAGGTTAAATAGGTCATTTTATGCTAGCTAAGCATATTAAGTCATTTTGGAGGAAAATGCTAAGTATAGGTCATTTAGAGCTATCCTAGGTTAAATATGTCATTTTGGAGCTAATTAAGCTTATTATGTCATTTTCGAGCTAGCTAAGCATGTGAAGTCATTTAGGAGCTAAACTATGTCATTTCTTAAGCATATTATGTCATTTTAGAGCTAGTGAAGCATATTAACTAATTTTGGAGGAAACGATTCTAAGTATAGGTCATTTTGAAGCTAGCTAAGCATATTAAGTCATTTTGGAGGAAAAAATGCTAAGTATAGGTCATTTTAGAGCGATCCTAGGTTAAATAGGTCATTTTGGAGCTAATTAAGCTTATTATGTAATTTTTGAGCTAGCTAAGCATATTAAGTCATTTTGGAGGAAAAAATGCTAAGTATAGGTCATTTTAGAGCTAGCCTAGGTTGAATAGGTCATTTTGAAGCTAAGTAAGGTTATTATGTCATTTTGGAGCTAGCTAAGCATATGAAGTCATTTAGGACCTAAAATATGTCATTTCTTAAGCATACTATATCATTTTAGAGCTAGCTAAGCATATTAAGTCTTTTTTGAGGAAAAGATGCTAAGTATAGGTCATTTTAGAGCTATCCTAGCTTAAATAGGTCATTTTTATGCTAGCTAAGCATATTAAGTCATTTTGGAGGAAAAATGCTAAGTATAGGTCATTTTAGAGCTATCCTAGGTTAAATATGTCATTTTGGAGCTAATTAAGCTTATTATGTCATTTTGGAGCTAGCTAAGCATGTGAAGTCATTTAGGAGCTAAACTATGTCATTTCTTAAGCATATTATGTCCTTTTAGAGCTAGTTAAGCATATTTACTAATTTTGGAGGAAAAGATTCTAAGTATAAGTCATTTTGAAGCTAGCTAAGCATATTAAGTCATTTTGGAGGAAAAAAATGCTAAGTATAGGTCATTTTAGAGCAATCGTAGGTTAAATAGGTCATTTTGGAGCTAATTAAGCTTATTATGTAATTTTTGAGCTAGCTTAGCATATTAAGTCATTTTGGAGGAAAAAATGCTAAGTATAGGTCATTTTAGAGCTAGCCTAGGTTGAATAGGTCATTTTGGAGCTAGCTAAGCATATGAAGTCATTTTGGACCTAAAATATGTCATTTCTTAAGCATATTATATCATTTTAGAGCTATCCTAGGTTAAATATGTCATTTTGGAGCTAATTAAGCTTATTATGTCATTTTGAGCTAGCTAAGCATATTGAGTCATTTTGGAGGAAAAATGCTAAGTATATGATTATGTCGCTAGTATCCATATGGCGAGAACCCGGGCCGACATGACTAGTCATAGAACCAAGGTGGCACAAGCGTCACAGGACAGGCATACATGACCCAAAGAATGCACGTGTCGGTCATCGGTGAGTGCAACCAAGTCGTAGCAAGCTACAAGGACTTCAGTGATTCACCGTGTGACATTTCCCCGTAGGGACGGACACAGGAGCAAAGAAGGACACATGCCGGTCAATCCATGTGTTCCGGAGCGAAGGCGAACTACCATGGCTCGATGGAAGCACTAGGAGGCATTTCCAGATGGAAGGCTACCAAAGGCACACGACTAGGTGTCGAATCCCACACATACAATGCATTTCAAACATACACACATTATGCACGATATGTCTAGATATATACAACATGGCATCACAACAAAACTCTATTAAGCAAAACACTTGGGACACTTACCGTCATCACGGAGGTGTAGGTGTAGGTGTAGGTGTAGGACCGGTCGCGCCCGATGGCGAGCGGAGAAGGATCGGTCGATGCTTGTCGGGAGTTACGCTGCACCAAAGATTATTTCAATGTATCGTTAGCATGATGCAACTCAAATGTGAAGACTAGTAACTAATGACCGTTCAAATGAAACTCACCGTGCCACGCCGAGCAATGATCGCATCGGCGGAGGGTCCGCCGTTCTTCTCGCACATGGACTGCACATTTGGTTTTGACGAGTCAGTCATATTAGTTACTACTGAAAGGAACATTGCGTGCATGATTTAGCTAATATGCAGAAGAAACTTACCACGAAGAGCTCGTACATGGCCCGGTTAGCCAAGTCGTTCCGGTTCCTCTCCTCCTCCAACAGCCTAGCCGTCCTCTCCTCCTCCAACAGCCTAGCCGTCCTCTCCTCATTCTCCCTGTCCCTCTCCGCCGCCTGCCGGTCCCTCTCCGCCAACTACCGGTCCCTCTCCTCAAAAGCAGCCTGGGTCTTCACTCTCTCTGCCTCAATAGCAGCCTGCAACACCACTCGTTAGCATTGTAATCATCGACGGCCGCAAACACAATGTAATGGAGGAAAGGCTACTGAGTCCGTATAATTAACAAACCTGGAATTCGATTTCCACCGGTCGAACGAGGCGGTATCTCAGGATCGAGCTGGTCAGCTTCTTGATCTGCGGAGAGTGCTACTACAACGTATCAGTCCATTACCAATGCCTAACGAGCCATGGGACCTCCCGCCACAAGATATCATCACCTACTCTTGATCAAGAGGCCGGCTCGGGTTAAAGTCCGGCCCTTTCCTCGCCTTCCCCTGCTTAACGTACTGCACCATCTTGTGGTGGGAGGCCTCGTTGCTGAAGTTCATTGCATTTTCGAGGTCAGACTCAGAATGTCTTGGCCTTCTTATGCGTGCAATATTGGACATGCCATAGAGGTCGAACAGCTCAGCAATTGGAGCCTTGTTGTGTTTTGACTAAAAGAGAGGAACAGAGTATTAGTTAAGGACTCAAGCTAGAACAAAGAATGAATTTGCATGAATCATGAAGCAAACCACACATACCGAGTTTTTCCCGTACCCATGTAGGTCGACGCTGTCTAGATGGTGTGGCACACCTTTCATTTTGAAACGCTTCTCCTTTGCTATGTTGTGGGCGACGCGCCATTGGGGAGAGCACCACTCATCCACCAACACCTCCCAGCTGTCCATCTTGTCCGCACACCATCTCGGAGGCACCTAAGTTAAGCAAGAGAAATTTGAGCGCTACGCCTACGAATCAAATCAAGGAAACTAAGTACAAGGCCTTAAGAATAGGTAATTACCTTCATGTACTTCTCCTTACTCAGATACTTGTCCCGGCACTTCTCTTTTCTCCTCCTAATACCAGTCATGCTAAGTAGTCTTGAACAGCCTGCGTCCGAGCCTCGTGCGAAAGTTTCCAAGTAGGCGCTTGCACTCGCGCCGATAACCCGAGCATGCCTCCTCCTCTGTCCTCTCGCACACCTGTAGAAGGTCTGCAATTAAACAAGAAAACACAGATTAGAAGGTCTGCAATCAAACAAGAAAACACATGTAGAAGGTATGCAATCAAAGAAGAAAACACAACGTAAATGGCAAAGGAGAAATTACCCAAAATGTGGCGATCACAATGTCGGCCACCGTGTCGCACTCGACATCGCCGACCCTATGCTCCGGCGGGGCCGGGGAAGCCAAGTATTTCTCCCAGGTCATTCCTAGCTCTGGAACCCGGCCCTCACCTGGCAACGTGACCCACCTCGGGAAGCACTGGCGACAAATCACACCAAGGACAGTGTTGGGCCTGCGGACACCATCTTCGTGTGTCAAAGAACTGCAGTATGACAAGGCCAACGCATTAGATATTCGAAGAAACATGAAGGCAAAAGGTTAAAAAAAGAGTAAATGCACTTACTTCTCCCCGTTAGGCGCAATCAACCACCTCTGGTCGGGGGTCGCTGGGGTGGGCGGGAGCTTTGTACGACCACGCTGGTAGACTTTGCGCCCCTCAACCCACTCACCCTCGCTATAGCTATCAGGACTATAGTCTCCACCCTGAACACAACCATGTGCACTCGACTCCGTCCAGTCCTCCCATGGGCTCGGCTCCGACTCAACGTGACCCCGTCTGAGCTCCGGAGTCTCGTGGGGCGAAGACTCGGCAGCCCGAGGCTCGGCGGCCCGAGGCTCGTCGTCGGCCCGAGGCTCGTCGGCCGTAGGCGCGTCTCCCATAGATGGGTCCACCTCAGATGGCTCGATCTCAGACGGAGCAGCCCTGTGGTTGGGTGACTCAGCTGGGGGTGGCGGCGAGGAAGGCGTAGCAGCCTTCCTACCTCTCCCGACGACACGTCCACCTCTAGCAGCCTTCTCCTTCTTCTTACCCCCTCGACCTCTCCCGGCCGAAGAAGAAGCGACCGTCGCTGGACTCTGCAAATTGAGATCTAGCGCTCTCCGGAGGCTATGGGGGGAATGGAACTACCCCTCCCACCACGCGCCGAGGTAGGAGCCCCGGAGCGCTCTCGACCCGCGCCCACCATCTGTCAACACCTGGAATGACAAAGAGTAAACGAAATTAGTACAACATAAAAAAATGAATACCTGACATGAATAATAATATGTATATAAATTCATTTTAGAGGAATAAATGCTAAGTATAGCTCATTTTAGAGCTATCCTAGGTTAAAGTCATTTTTGAGCTAATTAAGGTTGTTATGTCATTTTTGAGCTAGCTAAGCATACAAATTCATTTTGGAGGAATAAATGCTAAGTATAGCTCATTTTAGAGCTAGCTAGGTTAAAACTTAAACTAATTAATAATATATATGTATATAATAATAATGGAATACGACATGAACTATAATATTA
The DNA here is from genome assembly GCA_021605205.1 of Aegilops longissima. Classification (NCBI taxonomy): domain Eukaryota; kingdom Viridiplantae; phylum Streptophyta; class Magnoliopsida; order Poales; family Poaceae; genus Aegilops; species Aegilops longissima. The sequence continues at coordinate 597,089,879 of CM038676.1, read as the reverse complement.
ATCTTCATCGTCATCATTAATAAATGCATCATCATCGTGCAGATATGCTTGAGGGTCAATAAAAGCATCATCCTCATCACTATCGAGAATGACGTGCTCATCATCATCATCATCAATAAATTCATCAACATCTGGAAGGCCTCCTGCATGTAATCGGTCAAGCATTGATAGGTCATCCGCAGCAGTAACCTCTTCTTGTTCCTGCTTAGGCTCGGTTTCACTGCCGCTGTCTACTTGAATGTTATGAGGTGAGCAGTTCTTGAAACGTTTTTTGGAAAGACGTGTTTCTTGGAACAATTCTCCTTCATATGTGTCTGGATTAACGTGAGGTTAATAATCCTCTTCATTGGGGGGAACACGTGGCGGCACTTCATAAACGACATCCCAACCTTCGAGATTTGGATCACTTTGGCAGGCCCACGGTAGATAGAAAACTTGGGTTGCCTGTTGAGCCGTAATATAGACATCGGGAACATCCAAATGGGTGCTTTGTTTGATTTCGACTAGCCCTAGATGTTCATGAGTCCATCTAGTCTCTTTCGGCTGGAACCAATGACATTTGAAGACTACGACGTTCGGTGGGTTTGCACCATAGAATAGAAGTCCATAAATTGATTGAACTCTTCCATAATACTCGGTATCTCCTTCGCGATAGCGAGAGACACAACAATTTGTAGACTTTCGATCGACCATAGATAGCTCTTTGCCATAGGTGCGAAAGCGATACCCGTTGATGTCGTATTTGTCAAATGAATGGACCTTATAGTCAAAACCATTAGCGACTTGTCTCAATTTGGCGTCCATAGACTCTGAACTAGCCTACAAGTTTAATACGAAAGGATTATTGCATTAGCCAGAAATTAGAAGAAGAAATGAAATGGTCTAATGGAAATTACCGTTTGTTTGAACCAAGAGATGAAATCAGGATAGCCGCCTCCATGCATTGCCAGAAGCTCATACTCTTCGACGGAATCCTTTTGGATAACCACTCCATACGATAATTTGGCGACGTATCGACTGTATCAAATATCCAGGAATAAGAGCAGTTCAAATGAAGTAGAGGTTGCGAAACAATGTACCGAGAACTTACTCGATGTACGGACGCACTTCTGTTAGATTGTTCAAGATATACAACGTAATGGTCCGCCATTCGTCGTTATCCAACAATAAGGGAGTATAAGCACCGGCTGGTGTGAGCTTCCCTTTGAATAGGCTGAGGTTGGATCCACCCTTTTTAGGGTCGCCAAAATTGTACCGAGGCTTTGGATTATGCAAATGACGATATTTGGCTTTGTAGTGTGTTGTCACGAAGTTTGCCGCCTCCTCAGTAATGAATGCCTCGGCCATCGATGCTTCAATTCGACGTTTATTTTTACATTTTGCTCGAAGCGTCTTCTGCATGCTCTCAGGTGCGTAGCACCAACGATTTTGCACGCCCCCCCCCCAATAGTGCCTCGGTCGGGAGATGCAAAATCAAATGCTGCATTGGATTAAAGAAGCCAGGTGGAAAGATCTTCTCCAACTTGCAGATCAACTCCGGCGCCAACTCTTCCATTTCTTCTAGCAAGCCAGGCGATAATTCTTTCGCACATAGAACACGGAAGAAATAGCTCAGCTCGCCGATTACTAGCCATTCATCCTCGTGGATAAAGCCACGCAACATCACCAGCATTACCGCTCAAGCCATATGTGCCAATCATGACTCTTGAGACCAAATATTTTCAATTTTTCAAGGCTCGCTCCCTCTTTAGATTCGATGCATACCCATCGGGAACATCAACTCCTTTTTCACCCACAGGAGTATTTCCCTCATAACCGCCTTCCAAGATTGAACCATGCCTTTGGCTTCGCCCGATTCTTCTTTCCTTTTGGTTGTTTCATGTTTTGTAGCGGTCTATCACATAGAGCCTCTGATCGACTCGGCCTTAGGATTATCCTTCGTTTTCCCTCTATGCGAACAATGTACAATAGAGGGCCTCACGACATTCTTTTCAGTGTGCATCACGTCGATGTTGTGTGGGCAAAGGAGGTCTTTAATCGGCAGATCCCACAAGCATATCTTGTGGGTCCAGCGTGTTCCAGATTATACCCTTGAAATACCTCGGCGCCTGGATCCGTCTCGAGAGCGTTTAGCTGATCCAGGGTCTATTGGCTTGTCAATGCAGGTGGTGCAGATTTTTTGACATCTCTACCTTTGATGAAGTTCTTCTTGTCTTTTCTGAACTTATGGTGAGGATCGAGGAACTGTCTATGCATGTCGAAGCAAGAAAACTTGCCACCCGCCTGCAGCCGACGAAACTCAAGAGCTGCCTTGCATGTGGGGCACGGGAGCCTTCCATGCACACACCAGCGAACGAATAGCGCATACGCCGGCAAGTCATGCATCGATTACATGTACCACACACGCATTAGGAAGTTTTTTTTGTAGCGGCGTCGTATGTCTTGATCCCATTATCCCAAGCTTCTTGCAGTTCATCCTTAAGCGGCTGCATGTACACATTCATATTCTTCCCCGGATAGTTGGGCCCCGAAATTATCAACGTCAGGAAAATGTTCTTTCTTTGCATAATCTGTCCGGGGGGAGATTGAGTGGAATGACAAATACAGGCCAATAACTGTATTGGGCTGCCATCATACCAAACACATTGAACCCATCCGTGCTGACAACTACTCGAGGATTCCTTGGATCTGCCGCTTTTTCATCATGCAATGCATCGAAGTGTTTCCATCCAGCACCATCCGATGTGTGTACCATCATCAGATTCCCATCTGCATCCCGTTCGGTTCTTTTGCCCAATTTGTGCCATGTCATCATCCGGCCGTCTCTTCGACCATGAATAGACGTTGAAGTCTTGGTATGATTGGCATATACCGAAGAACGTTAATGGGGATTTTGGTTTGACTCTTCTCACCCATACCGTTGTCTACCTCAACATACCTGGAAGACTTGCAAATGGGACAATAGTTCAAGTCCGCATACTGGAGCCTAAATAAGGCACATCCATTCTCACAGGCATCTATCTTCTCATAGGGCATCTTAAGTACACGAAGGATTTTGTCCGACTGGTACAGGTTTGCAGGCATTATATGGCCTTTGGGTAGAAAGCGTCCAAATAGTGTCACTATCGCGTCATAGCATTCTCTGCCCAGGTTGAATTGAGCCTTCAGAGCCATTACTTGTGCGATGGCATCCAGCTGACAAAGCTCGGTGTGCTCATGGAGAGGGCGCTCAAGACTCCAACATATCATTGAAGGCCTTTGCAGATTCCTCCATCTCATCGTCCGAATCCGAGCATCATCAAAGTCTTGCACCATGTCTTCCATCCGGTACCATGCTCGTCGGTGCGACGGCGGCCCTCCTCAGCTCTGGAGCGTTGGGCGGACTCACCATGAAATGTCCACATCGTATAACCGGGCGTAAAACCCCACTTCGCAGGTGTTTGATCATTTCAAACTCGACATCTTCGATAGTTATCGCAATCGAAACAGGGCACCAGGTTGTTTTCATCCATTTGCAATCGGCTCGATAAACCCCTTGGTTTTGTCATCCATTCAGGGGTCATGTCTTTCGACTAGGGTGACGGTGTACATCCACGCACGATCACTCATCTTTCCTAGCTACTGGACACACAAGAAATACATACATAACTCAGCAAACCATATTCATCAGTTAATAGAGTTTCTCAGTTTTATTACGTCCATGCAACCTAGACGCTAATAGGTAAAGATAGGTCCTAATCCCACCCGAGTATGTGTAGATTGGCTTCGTTTTCCCATGCTCTGCTCCGGATCCGACACAAAATTTCGGCAGCACCTCCCCGCTGTTCTCCTGATACACGTCTCGGCAATAAGAAGAGAGGATGTGTACCCGGAGAACAATAGAGAGGCACTGACAAAATTCTGCATCAGATCCGGAGCAGAGCATATGGGAAAACGAACCCAATCTACACATACTCGGGCTGTCCATGGATAACGTTGGACAATTCGAAAGAATTACGGTTATAAATATGCAAATGAATGCATATTTATAGATGTAACCCTTTCGAACGGTTACGCATAGTGGTCACGCATACTGATGATTGGATACCCCTATAGCTAGCAAGTTTCATCGCCACGAAGACCGGAACAGAGCAAATGAAGGGGGAGAGGAGGAGATGTCATTTGTGCTCACCCACGAACGCAGGGGCGGAGCTCGTCGAACGCACGGGGAGGTCGTTGAACACCAGACCCTCACAGCGATGAAACAACTGCACATTTAAATCCACCTGATCAACGCAAATATATATGATGTTTTTCATAACAAAATTGGAAAATATATGACCTAACTCATAATTCACAAATAAATAGGGAGTGCCTATTTAGTACTTGATTGTTTTCCAATTCGGTATCATTCACATTTCCTGACAAATAAATAGAGGACACTTGTATGTCCAAAAAAAACCACCCCGGCGAAACACCAGCCAAACACCTAGGTAGTTTTGGTAAAACTGAGAAAAACCATGGTTTAAAGAAACTGTAGTATTCATTGTGTACACATCTGAATATAGTGGTTTTCAATTACCATGGTTCTCTAGAAACTTTGTTGCCAAACTAAGCCTTAGGCCCCGTTTGTTAGCTTAGTATTTTTAAAGTATTCTGAGAATACTGCAGGTTTTCGAATCTGCGGGTGCGAGAGATGCACATCGAGAGACAAGGCACGTGGATTGTCCATGGAGTTGTTTTTCTAGCGTGCTCAGTTTTTTAAAAGAGGTCTGGGGTTCTTTTTTTAAAACAGAGAAAAAACTATGGGTGCGTTTGGGAGCAAAGTATTTTTGCTGTTTTTTAGGAATACTGTGGTTTTTAAGAAAAACTTTGGTATTAAATACTTTGAAGTGTTTGGCTCAAAAAATTACTATACTTGAATATACTGTGGTATCTCCCATGCTGTAGTTTTTCTGCAGTATTTTAAAAAGAGGTCCCGACCACTTTCTTAAAAACTGAACCAAGCGAAATCGTTGGGGAGAGCACTCAGTCTGTTGACGTCATCATCTAGGTACAGATCGGAAAATACAAACGCCACCTCTGACGACTGCTCTATCCGTTACTCCTATATTTTAAATGAATTTTTTTGCGGGACATATTTTAAATGAATTCACTGGTTGCCTATTGATTTCTGCATGTCTCGAACAAAGCTAGTTTGTCAAATAGATTGGGACTTAGTTTGTCAAAGCTACAAAGCTGGTTTGCGGGACATATTTTAAATGAATTACACAGGAGGCTGACCTCATGCATGGCGGCATGCCCATGTAGCTGCAGGTGATTAATTAAAAAGGTGATTAATCTGGTTGTACACTAACACACATTGATAAATCAGGTGGTATTGCTTTTTAGGTGTTGCAAAGTTAGCACATGCTGTTCGGCCATGTAGTTATCAGTAAGAACTACAACAAAATAATGCCAGCCAAACGGTTCGGTGGACTTGACAAAACTGAGAAAAACTATGGTTTTTGAAAACCAGAGTATTTGTTGCCCACTCATAAGAATACCGTGGTTTGAGAATACTTCGGTTTTTCAAAAACTGTGCTGCCAAACTGAGCACGCTAATGAGCTGTTTTTCAAAATATTATGACAAAGAACGGGCACACCACATGCCCAGGTTGCTAATGCCATGGTCGCGCAAGCTGATGGCTCTGGCTAACTCGAACACACTTTTTGGCTGAGCCTGCATAGGCCCTTGTGCTTGAGCCACACCGGCCTTGCTTCATGTCCATCGCTCCTCCCGAGCGTCGCCCCATGCCTCGGCGTGCCACATTAGCAGCTGTCGGTCAAGCCGCAGCCAAGCCAGAGCGACGCCCGCACTTCCGTACCGCACCGCTGATGCATAGCTTGCCGCCGGGTCTATTTAAGCATGGCCTTTCAGTTTGCAACCACTGGTCAGCTAAGATCGTGCATTTCTTGTGACTGCTATGAAACGACTAGCTAGCTAATTTACAACGTCCTAAACATGCACCAGCCAAACACTGTCAGAGTATTCCCAATACTACAAAATACTTTGATATGTCAAAACTGTGGTTTCTAGAACCTATAGATAAAAAGACTGCAGTTTTTCAATACTACAGTTTATGCAATATTTTGCTGTCAAACATACCTCAATCTCGATGGCGCCGTGGCGGGGAGGGCCGGGGGAAGGGGGCGGCGCCGTGGCCTGGCTCGGTGGAGGGGCGGGCATGGGCATGCCGTGGTGGCCGGGAGGGCAGCAGTGGCTGGGAGGCGGGGAGGGGGGGGAGGGACGGGCGCAGGCGAGCTGCGGTGGCGGGAGGCGGCGGGAGGCGGGGAGGGCCGCGGTGGCGGGAGGGGCGGGGAGTGCCATGGTGGCCGGGAGGCGGGGAGGCCGGCTCGGTGGAGAGACAGGCGGCGGTGCTGGGACGGGCTGCGGTGGAGGGACGGGCGCAGGCGAGCTCTGATGGCGGGAGGGCGGGGAGCGCTGCGGTGGCGGGAGAGGCGGGCGGCGGTGCTAAGGCGGTCATGCCGGGCGGGCGCTGGGGTCGTCCATTGGGGCATGTGGATCTGCGGTTTGGGGCAGATTTTTTAGACAAGTGGTGGGTGGGTGAGGTGGGAGAGAGAGAGGGTGGGGCCGGGCTGGAAGAGAGAGAGAGAGAGAGGGGTGGGCCCGGCTAGGAGAGAGGGGAGGGGAATTTTTTTTTAGAAAAAGAGGAGGGGAGATAATTCGACCTCTTTGCCATCTGCCACCGGGGCTGATGGCAAAGATATGAGCCTTGCCATCCGGGCGAGATGGCAAAGAGGTGGGGCTCTTGGCGTTATAGCGCCGTTATCCATTGGGCTCCACCCACTTCTTTGCCATCTCGCCAACAGATGGAAAGATTCTTTGCCATCTGTTGGCGGATGGCAAAGAGGTGGGTTGACAGCCGTTGCAGATCGGACCCTACCACCTCTTTGCCATCTGTTGGAAGATGGCAAAGATTATTTTCCATCCACTAGCAGATGGCAAAGAATTGGCTGATGGCAACCATGTTCTTTGCCATCTGTTTTTTATAAGCAGATGGCAAAGACGTTCTTTGCCATCAGCTGGCAGATGGCAAAGAGCTGGCTGATGGCAAATTCCTAGTTTCCAGTAGTGATTAGTGCCAGTTCCAACGGCCAGGCGGGCGACGCTCATTAGTACCGGTTCATGGCGAACCTTTAGTACCGGTTCGTGCCACGAACCGGTACTAAAGAGGTGGTGGCCTTTAGTGCGTTGGTGGCTCCAACCGTACTAAAGGGGGTCTTTAGTACGGTTGGAGCCACCAACCGGTACTAAAGGTGGTGGCATTTAATGCGGGTTGGTGGCTCCAACCGTACTAAAGACCCCCCTTTAGTACGGTTGGAGCCACCAACCGGTACCAAAGGTGGTGGTGCTGCCACCCGAGTGCACAATGTTTAGTCCCACCTCGCTAGTTGAGAGGAGCTCAGACCGGTTTATAAGCCCCGCCGCTGCTACCGTGTCGAGCTCCTCTCTAAGCAGGCCTTTGTGGGCCTATTGCAAGTCTTCGCCTGTGGGGCCTCTTTGGGCCGTATGGGCCTGCATCTGGCCCAACTAGAGATTGGGTTTCCAGTCGTATGCAGGCCGTGCCGGCCTAGTAGGCTGGCTGTTTTTGCTTTATTTCAAAAAAAAAATCCTTACCAACCGGGACTAAAGGTCCCCCAGACCACAGCGCGCCTCGTGCGACGTGGTGGGCCTTTGGTCCCGGTTCGTGTTGAACCGGGACTAAAGGGGGGGGGGGACCTTTAGTCCCCACTCTTTAGTACCGGTACTAAAGGTCCTTATGAACCAGTACTAAAAGTCGCTTTTCTACTAGTGAAACTTTCTTGTCTAGCCGTAAACTCCTCAAATTCATCTAACCATGGGCTATGAAATTTAGTAGACGGAATTTCAACTTTATCATATCTATAGAGAGAATTTACCTTTACTACATGTGTCGGGTTATCAAGACAATGTGGTTCTTCAACAGGCGGTATATTAAGACCATGTATTTCTTCAATAGGAGGTCAATTCTTAATATCTTCAGCTTTAATACCTTTTTCTTTCATTGATTTCTTTCCCTCTTGCATATCTTCAGGACTAAGAAATAAAACACCTCTCTTCTTCGGAGCGGGTTTAGGAATAGGCTCAGGAGTTGGCTCAATTGGTTCAGGAATTGCCTTAGGAATTGGCTCAGGGAGAGTCCAATTATTTTCATTAGTCAACATATTATTCAATAGTAATTCAGCTTCGTCGATTGTTCTTTCCCTGAAAACACAACCAGCACAACTATCCAAGTAGTCCTTGGAAGCATCGGTTAGTCCATTATAAAAGATATCAAGTATTTCATTTTTCTTAAGAGGATGATAAGGCAAAGCATTAAGTAATAGGAGAAGCTTCCCCCAAGCTTGTGGGAGACTCTCTTCTTTGATTTGCACAAAATTATATATTTCTCGCAAAGCAGCTTGTTGCTTATGAGCAGGGAAATATTTAGCAGAGAAGTAATAAATCATATCCTGGGGACTACGCACACAACCAGGATCAAGAGAATTAAACCAAGTCTTAGCATCACCCTTTAATGAGAACAGAAATATCTTAAGGATATAGTAATAGTGAGACTTCTCACCATTAGTAAACAGGGTGGCTATATCATTTAACTTGGTAAGATGTGCCACAACAGTTTCAAATTCAAGGCCATAAAAAGGATCAGATTCAACCAAAGTAATTATTTCAGGATCAACAAAGAATTCATAATCCTTATCAGTAACACAGATAGGTGAAGTATCAAAAGCAGGGTCAGGTTTCATTCTAGCATTAAGAGATTGCTGCTTCCATTTAGCTAATAACTGCTTAAGATCATATCTATCTTTGCAAGCAAAGATAGCTCTAGCAGCTTCCTCTTCCATAACATAACCCTCAGGAACAATAGGTAATTCATAATCAGGGGGAGAACTTTCATCATCACTATCATCAATAATAGCATCTTCAATAATTTCATTTATCTCTAACCCTAGCAAGTTGTTCATCAAGAAATTCACCTAATGGCAAAGTAGTATCACGCACAGAAGTAGTTTCATCATAAGTATCATGCATAGCAGAAGTGGCATCATCAATAACATGCGGCATATCAGAATTCATAGCAGTAGCAGGTTTAGGTGTCGCAAACTTACTCAAAACAGAAGGAGAATCTAGTGCAGAGCTAGATGGCAGTTCCTTACCTCCCCTCGTAGTTGAGGGAAAAATCTTGGTTCTTTCGTCTTTCAAGTTCCTCATAGTGATCAACAGATATAAATCCCAAGTGACTCAAAGAATAGAGCTATGCTCCCCGGCAACGGCACCAGAAATTAGTCTTGATAACCCACAAGTGTAGGGGATCGCAACACCTTTCGAGGGTAAAGTATTCAACCCAAATTTATTGATTCGACACAAGGGGAGCGAAAGAATATTATTAAGTATTAGCAGTTGAGTTGTCAATTCAACCACACCTGGATAATTTAGTATCTGCAGCAAAGTATTTAGTAGAAAAGTGGTATGATAATAAAGGTAACAGTGGCAAAAGTAACGATAGCAGGTTTGTAGTAATTGTAACAGTAGCAACGGAAAAGTAAATAAGCGAAACACAAGATGTGAAAAGCTCGTAGGCATTCGATCAGTGATGGATAATTATGTCGGATGCGATTCCTCATGTAATAGTTATAACATAGGGTGACACAGAACTAGTTCCAGTTCATCAATGTAATGTAGGCATGTATTCCGAATATAGTCATACGTGCTTATGGAAAAGAACATAATAGGTGACTATAGACTTGCAAGATAGGATCAAGAATACACATATGTTCATGAAAACATAATAATTTCAGATCTGAAATCATGGCACTCGGGCCCTAGTGACAAGCATTAAGCATAACAAAGTCATAGCAACTTCAATCTCAGAACATAGTGGATACAAGGGATCAAACCCTAACATAACTCACTTGATTACATGGTAAATCTCATCCAACCCATCACCGTCCAGCAAGCCTACGATGGAATTACTCACGCACGGCGGTGAGCATCACGAAATTGGTGATGGAGGATGGTTGATGATGACGACGGCGACGAATCCCTCTCTCCGGAGCCCCGAACGAACTCCAGATCAGCCCTCCCGAGAGAGATTAGGGCTTGGCGGCCGCTCCGTATCGTAAAACGCGATGAAACCTTCTCTCTGATTTTTTTCTCCACGAAACGGAATATATGGAATTGGAGTTGAGGTCGGTGGAGTTCAGGGGGCCCACGAAACAAGGGGCGCGCCCAGGGGGGAGGGCGCGCCCCCCACCCTTGTGGACAGGGTGTGGGCCCCCTGGTCTTGATTCTTTCGCCAGTATTTTTTATATTTTCCAAAATTTATCTCCGTGGATTTTCAGTTCATTCGGAGAACTTTTCTTTTGTGCACATAAAACAACATCATGGCAGTTCTGCTGAAAACAGCGTCAGTCCGGGTTAGTTTCATTCAAATCATGCAAGTTAGAGTCCAAAACAAGGGCAAAAGTGTTTGGAAAAGTAGATATGTTGGAGACGTATCACTGGCCAGACGCCGTCGTTCTCTTTCCTGGCTTTGTCGGCAACACCCCATCGTGCTTGGATCTTCGCCGACCACTCCGCAGTAGCGCGTGCGTCCTTTTCTTTCTTGCGGCGGTGGGCCTCTCTTTTCTTGAGTGCTTTCTGACTTTTCCGCTCCCTCTGTGCGGCTTTGGCTGCCTCTTGCTCTACCGCCCATTCGGCCTTGGCATCTTCAAATTCCTCCCACATAGTTGTGAGGTCGCGAGCGGTGATGAACTCGGCACGGCGGGATGCCATCGCTTCTCTACCATTTTGTGTGCGGTCGTGGGCGGAGAGGAACTCGGCGCGGCGGGATGCCATCGCTGCCTTACCGGTTAGTGTGCGGCGCGGTGGCATGAACGACACTTGGTGAGAGCTCTGGGGTGGAGTGGCCGGACAACCGTATAGTGCATTGGTTTGTCAAGATCTCAAGGACAGAAGACGAAGGAAATTTGGATTCCCCTTTAATCCTGGTCATTTATTACCGAGTAAAATGCATTGGCGGTCATCGAACTTGTCTTGATAGCTCATTTTGATCATTGTATACGAGATATGGTGATTATACAGTCACTGGCTCAGCGTATAGCTCCGTATTTGTCTGGTTGACCAGTCAAACAGTCCGCATGCGCCTCATCAGCTCGTGTTCTTTATCTATCTACGTGGGCCTACCTGTCAATGGAGAAAGGAATACTGTAGAAACCAAAATTATGCGTATGTGGGGAATCAAAGCACGGACTCGTCGCTGCAATGCACCCTCGTCAGCCAAGTGAAAATGAAATTCTTCGCGTGAGACACTCACGCTCACGCTGTCAAAGTATGCTAATGCATGCACGTCGCCCTCTAAATCAAAGTCCTGCTCATGGTGCAACGCAAACAGAGAGCCCATCACCTGCGCGGCCCGGCGTTGCCTGACATTACTGTTTAGACGTTTGATGGAGGCCTACGCGAACGTCGAGCATGTATTCACCTGGCTCAACACCAACGGTCATACTCGGAGCGCCTTGCTCCTGTATATCGTTCATCACAACGACAATCTATAAAACAGTCTAGCTAGAGAGGTTACTATGGTAGTATGGTACATAGTATGTACTATCATGAGCGACCGATCTTAGTGCCACTGCACACCGAAACCCCTTCCATAGCTAGCACGCGCTTACCGCCTGAAACAGTCACCATCTCTCCAGAATGTCAATGCCGCATTCATAGGACTTAACTGCAGGTGCAATTGGTGTGTCACTGACATGCGGGCCAGATGACCGTTGGGCCCACATGTCAGTAACCCAACGCATCTGCAGTTAAGTCACTAAAGCAGCGTCCGCATTCACGCCCGACGAACCTACTCCGACGCCAGTTGTCCATCCGTCTGCCGCGGCTCATTGCCATTCGCCCGCTATATTAACTTGAGCCCCAGCTCCTAGCCATAGCCAAAGACCACACTTATTCTCCTTCGGTCCCTTCCTTCTGTCGACACCACTTCAACCATGGCCTCCTGGCGCTCCGAAGCTCTCTTGGACGTACTATCGTAGGAGCAGACGAGGGACATCGGCGGCTTCGCTCCGGGCACGCTCCAAAGCTCTATTCGACGTACTGTCGTAGGAGCAAACGAAGGAGATCGCCGGCACCCCCTCCCCCCCGGCCGCCCTCCGCCGATACGACCACGAAGCCGGCGCACGTGCACGGGCGCAGCCGGCAGTGAGGAAGAGTAGTACACGGTAGGTCACCGCCGCTCTGGTCCCAGGAAGGCCACTGCTACTCCACTCAGTCCACGCCAAGCTTGGTGGGGTAAACATCGGCGGCCGATTAGCCGCTTGACGGCGACGTGGAGGCGGAAATCTTCATAACCTTGTGCTCCAGAGGAGGAGGTTATCGAGGCGGATGAGGAGGAGGCAAAGGCAATGGCCGGCTTTCTTGGGTTCATGGCCGGACATGGTGGTCGGGCACCAGCGATCGTTTAGATTAGGTTTACAGTAGGTTTTAGTACGGTTTGTGCGAAATATGTAATGAATTTCGTCCAGTTTGTAGGAAAAGTTTTCAAAATGTAATGAATTTCATTCGGTTAATTTGAAATTTGCTTTGTTTGCATGATTTTTGTCCGGTTTGTTCATATAGTTGTCGAAAGGTACGCGGACAGCATCGAATGGCATCCATCAGTGTCCTCGGACAAATGCCAGTGTAAATTTGTGGGCCAGCGCTGGAGATGCCCTAACTATCAGGCTATAATCGCTAATAGTCCTCCATTATTTGCCAGGGAACAGTTATCCCTCGATCAAAATCAGATTCGCTGTGTTTCGCACTCCTCCCCGTGTAAAAGTGTAAACTCTTGCTTACATAAAAATGGAGCAAGTGGATGGCACTGTAGTACGTCATATCACTCGAACTAGCCCTCCTAACGAGCGGGAAAGCACCGCCCTTGTCATTTTGTTCTGGATTTCTATCGGTCGATCGCACGAAAATGTTACACTTCGCAAGTTCTAAAGGAAAAGGTGGCACACTTACGACTGGTACGCGTCGCACCCCCGACAGTCCAGCTTGCACGCCGCTCACCAGAGGGGACACGCGTTGTCTTGCAGTTTCACTGACATGTGGGACTGTAATTGAATAAACCGTCGATAGTCGAAATCTAATCGCTCGGCGGGCGTCGGCTGAGAAGAGAGAAACGGGGGAGGGAGAAGAGATCGCCCGCCCACCGCGCACGAACTCCAAGAAATATATGGTGATAATGTGAGGTGGGCCATGCTGGAGTCCGAACCGCTTCCGGAGCCCGCTCTGACTGCCCTGACCCCTCAAGACGCTAGCTGCCCGCCGCATGCATGCATAGCAAGTAGTACTAAAAAACTGGGCTATAAGCCCGCTTATGTGGAGGAGAGAGAGGCATTGACAAAGTCAAGGAGTGGGCTCTACAAGAGCCCGTCTCTACACATGCTCCTAGGTATAAAAAATAAATCTAAAAAAGGCATAAAAAACAATTGTGTCTAAAAAAGAAAGGTAAAAAACATTTGAGAGGAAATAGATAGAGAGAAAGTGAGAAAAAGTTGTAACCTTAGCCAACCTTGTAGTCTTCAGTATGGTAGCATTACATGAGGAAGGAGGGAGTGGTGCACATGCCAAGTTCACTGGGCTGTCATATTTCACACTCCTCCGTCGTAACAGTGGAGACAATAGATTTCATCAAAAATAAACAATGAATACTCATTTCTCGTCCTCTATTAACGAAAAGAATACTTTCATTCGCCAACATGTGGGACGTCGACCATCCTGGTCCACCTGCCATGCACAAAATTATCATGGTCTACCCCGGTCGTATAGCGGACCCAACCTTTCCCACTGTAAGTTGTTCGGACGAAGGAACCATCATGACTTCGTTGAATTCCGCTTCTTAAAGAAAACTTACTGTACCCGCAATACTGCTACCACACGCAAAGACTGGACAGCACTGTACCACGTCATATCACTGAAACCCACTAGGCCAAACTAGCCCCCCTAGGTCATCTATTTTGGAACGGAGGGAGTACGTCCCTGCACTTCTATGATTTTGTGTTGCACGTTCTCTTTACTTTTGCTACGATTTTCCTACCCTATGAACCAAATGAGGCCTGAATGTATCCGTGTCGACTATTGTCTGATAGGTCACTAAGCCTACAATTTTTGGAGCTAGGGCCATTGGTCGATCGACGAGGGATAAGTATAAGCATACCATGAGCTCATCAGCCCCAATGTTTCTCTTCGCTGAGTGTTTTGCAGGTACTATAACTCGCACAGTAGCTAGCCTACTAACACCAAGAATAATCAAACAAGCCCTGCTGATATGATAAACAGTTCAAACTTACATCTAAGCATGCCATATATTACATCAAAAGCTGGTGAGGATACATCTGTTTCCATAACTCGGAGAGGGTTCACATGATTCACTTTCAAACAAAAGTAGCAAGTACCGCCCACACAAGACAGTGCACTAGCCCTAAGATGGATTGATAACACGCATCGTTCTGGTAATTAAACACTGGGCAATGCAAACTACCCTGAAGGATTAGCGCGACCAACTATTTTTTGCCATCGATCTCTCCGGCAATGGCCACAGCACGGACAGCAACATGGGAATCGATTTCTGGGGCGGTGTCCACAGGACTGACCGCGACATCGGAATCGATCTCTTGGGCGATGTCCACAGGATGGACAGCAGCATCGGAATCGATCTCCGGGCGGCCAACGGAGACGGGCGCGACATCGAAATCATCAAGGGCGTCCACCGCACTTTGCACAACCCTAACATATTAGCAAGCACATTGCAAATAATCAAAAACCACAACTATGGTAATAAGCCATTATTTTTTACCTTGTGCAGCTCACCGGGGGATCTCATCCCTCCGGGGGCCATCTCCTCGTCCTCGATGGGGGCCATCACCTTGCCAGGGGAATACTGCTTCTCAACAGCGAATATCTCCTCAAACTCGGCCTTCATCCTCGCATAGGTGGCCATCAGAGTTCCTGGGGTAGGCACATTGGATCCCTTGCCGTTCTTCCAACTTTCTTTGAGGAGTTCGTCCGCCAACGTCGTCAAATCTTTGGCCAGTGCTTGTTTCTTGGAGGTCTTCGTCTCCATGGGTTGGCCCGCCAACATGGTCAACTCGTTGGTCGGTGCTCGCTTCCTGGAGATCGCTGTCTCCAGTGGGTTGTCCGCCGGCAACTCTTTGCCTAGTGCTCCAGGATCCATCAATGAACTGACAAACAAAAAGCAATCGAAAGGAAACCACAATTGCAATGAAAACGGGAAAAGAATAGGATATGATAATCGGTCGGTGCTTCACAAAAAAGAAGATTCTTGGAATGAAAATATAGCAGCATAACTGATTTGCCCACGTTTCCGTCGTCGGTACAGAAGAAAAATGGCAGAAGTGAGTAGCCTGGAGTGAGGTTTTCTTCAAGAAAGGGAAGAAAGGGCTTGAACGAGCGTTCCAGTGAAATTGTGGTTGCTTCGTCCAGTCCAACTTGGAGGCCACCTTACCAATGTTGGTAAAGGTGTGGGTTTTGTGATATGACGGGTCATGACGGCCACACCGGGGTGACAGGTGAGTCTCGACTGTAGCACCTCGCTGTGATTTGTTGGATGGCATGCGGGCCCGGATGCTTTGAAATGTCCCGCATGTAGATAGAGCGGCTAGTCATATAGGAGTGCTCAATATTGTGCACCGCAACCAAGGCGGAGAGGAAAACAAGAGAACTACATAATTAATGCATGAGTTTAATTAGGGTAGTTTTTTAAAGTACGAGATACATTCCTCCAATCGCAAAATGCCTTGGTTCATGAGATTTAAGATCTGAGCCCTATAAACCGGAAGGGAGGGAGTAGTGCACGCGGTGTAGTCTAGTCACTTGTTGAAATCTCTAGAAAGGCAAATACTCCTTTCCAGTTTATAGGGCTATACTACTCCCTCCGTCTAGGTGTGTAAGTCATCTTACGAAAACCAAATAGTCCCAAAACACTTAGGTGCGGTACATTAACTTCTACCTTGTTTCTTGTTTCTTGACATATCAACCAATAAAAGATGAGAGGTGTGCATGCTTTTAATGACTTGCAATGGCTAGTTCATTGCATGCAATGCTATTAATTAGCAAATAAACATTGGTGACCCCTGGAGGAAACGGTGCTAAGCGCGTGGGCCTATGCAGAATGAGTATCAACCAATGGATGATGGAGTTTAATTTTTAAACAATAGCAATTTTGTCTGATGCAAGAGCCTGGCTAGTATATGCGTGCTCCAAGGCACCGCACCACGCGAGCATTCGCAACTGCCACGTTCGGGTTGCGCTTGGCTCTTCTCCTCTTCGAGAAGACGAACAATGATGTTACCCCTACTTCTACAGTATCGAATCCACTGCTGCATGTCCGTCCACCTCGTGCGGGAGGGATAGCGTGTAGCAAAAGCTTCTACTTACTGCTCCTGCTTTGCGTCCATGACAGGTGAGCCCAACAGGTGGTTGGCCCTTCTGTCATGCAGCCAAAGGCAGGTGAAGTTAAGGCACCGGAGCTCAGTCCGCGAGGGAGAGGGCGTTGTAGTAATCAAATATCTCAGTGTTGTAAGAGTTGATGCGACACATCAAAGCACTGCACTCGATATAAGTCTTTTTACACATTTCAAATGAACTACAACATACGGGTGTATGTAAACATATTCTGCTTCGTATGTAGTCACTTGTTGCAATCTCTAAAAAGACTTATATTTGGAAATGAAGGGAGTACAACGCATGCATGCATGCCGCGACTTTCCTTTTGATACTTAAATGTGTTGATTTGATGCACCTTGCAAAATTTTGACTATAAATTTAACTAACCAAATTTTCATGCATGTCACAAAAAATTACGGGGCTGTTTGGATTGTGACTATGTTTGTCTTATTTTGCCACATTATTTTTCCCACACTTGCCACACTTGCCTAACCTGAGTTGCTCAAATTGTTAGACACACTTTGGCTTGCCTAAGGGAATCTTGCCACAATTTTTGTGTCTACGACATGTGGGGTTCACCGCTAATAAAAAAATTCGTGTCTTAGGTGTGGCTAATAAAAAAGTCTTATATTTAGGAACGGAGGGCGTAGGAAATATAAATAATAATGCATGTTGTCGCAACCCATGTTTCCGCTAATTTTAGCCGTGGGCTTGTTCACAATTTTTACGAGGGGGTGGTTGTTCATTTAATGGAGGGACTTGTAGTACCAGACTTGAACGATACAAAGTGCGACCTGGCACACCGTAACACCACTTGGAACAAGCGGGTAGCTATCTCAAAAAACAATCAACAACTAAAAAAATCGCGACCTGGCATGTAGTAGTACACAGTTTTAAACGATTGTTTTGATGGAGTGAAAAAGGAAAACTACACCACTACATATATATAGGCCGAAGCCTCCACGCTTGCTTGCTAGGGTTGCTCTGTTCATACACTCTCATCCTCTCCAGATCTAAACAAGATAGGGGTAGTAACACTGTCTTTCTCCCCTCAAAAAACACTGGCTTTCTATCCTCACTGCTGGTTACAGATCTGGACGTATCCCCCTCCGCTGGTGAAGGGGAGGAGGGGCAGCGTTTAAGCCGTCGTCGACAGTGAGGGAGGAGACCCACTGCCGGCCGCACCGTTATGTCTGGCCGAGCGCTGGCGCGGGAGGTCTTCCGATCCCTTCATCGTTTCCTGTGGGCGGATCCGGCGTCCCGCCGCCCACCTATCCACATCCCGACGACCTTCAGGTATATCTTCGTTCGAAACCACTTACTTCCCCAGCTCGCTACTTCGCTGCATGTGCATTATTTCCTACCTCTCAGCCCCTCTCGATCGGATGGTCCAACGTCACCTATTTTTTTTCTTCTATTGATAGAGTTAAAGCTACTTCATGGAGTCGAATCTTATACTCCCTCCGTCCGAAAATACTTGTCATTGAAATGGATGTATCTAGATGTATTTTGGTTCTAGACACATCCATTTTGATGCCAAGTAATTCCGGACGGAGGGAGTACTTGGTTCAAACAAGAAATAAAGTGGGGGTGGGGGAATTTAGTATGTACATCGGACTTGGTACAAACATGAAGGAAAGGGGGTGAAAGAAGTACAGACTGGTCATCCAACCGGTCTCTTGGTCGAAAAGGGAAATATAGGGGTAACGCTGTACACAATGGTATGACTAGGACTAGATTTGCTATCCACATATAGGTGTAGGTGTCTAGAGTGAACAAAAATGGGACCAACCCAGATATGTTTCTTGGATGTTTGTTTCTCGGGGGAACAAACTATGAATCACCACTTTATGCCCCTGTTTATGTACATGGTGCTGGACTGCTGGTGCACCCACTGTCCCATGCCCTTATACCAAATATTTAGTTGTTCTTAATCTAATGTCCCTGGTAAATATGAAGCCATGCCACTGTTATAAGCCATGACAAGTTTAGCCAAATGTTATTGCTTGTAATTGTTTGAGACTCTGACTGTTTCCTCTGTACCTTTCTGTGCAAACAGGGATATCCAGTTCACCTGGTTGCTATTGTGACCTTTTGGTGCACTGCACAAAACTCTACTTAAAAGAAGTGACTTTTGTGCTGTTTAACTAGAATGTCAGATTGGAACAGTTGGTTCATTTCGGTGGAACTTCACAAAGGGAGATCTGTGTTCCAATCCTCATCATCCATATTGGCGCCATAACCTTCCTTTAGGTAAGAATGATATTTAATGCATGTGTTCATCTCTATTTTCTGACTGCCATGAGAAAATAATGCTATTTTTTACTAGTACACTTGTACTCCCTCACTGACAAAACCAATTCTGAATTAGAAGGCCAATCATGTACTTGGTTTCACCAACTGGTGAGGAGAAAGAGAAACAAAGCATGAAGAGGAGGAAGAAGAAGAATAAACAGTGCCAAGGCGATCTTGGTGAAGCTAGAGGCCTCAGTCGAGGCCATTCAAGGGCTCCGGCAATGACTACCTTACATGTGAGACGATCCTCCAGGGAGCCCTTCCACTTCTGCTGTCTCACTTAATTAATTAGGAGTACTTAAGTACCACTAATTTATTGCTGCCTAATTTTCCTGTCGGAGTTAAACAAATTTTTATTAGGACCCTATGCTGAATCATGTACGTGTGTATGTTTGTCTATGGAGGTGAATCATGTGGTGGAGTAGGGAGGGAATATTATTAGTGTCATGACATAATAGTGCTATTGTTTTGCATGTCAATTTATTGCCATTGGTTCAATGAGGCAATGTTTTGCGTATTGTCCGTCATGAATTTGATGCTAATATTTGAGTAATATGCTAATGTCTTCCTATCCTTTCTCACTAAGCTAATGAAGGTTTCACCTTGTTCCTACTTGTGCAAACAGGGATCATGTTGTGCCAATCATACATTTTAGTGGAACTACAAAAGACAATATAATGAACTGTATCCCAGCGAGTGCTTTAACTCTGCTGGAAGTTCTTGATAATCTTTTGATATAATCTCAGCACTGGTAAACAAGAGTGATTTCAACCATACATTTGAAGTGCACAAAAATATATACTATTGTGTGATTCCAGTGAGTGCTTTATCATCTCTTATGGGACTACATGAATAAGATATTTTTTCTCAGGTTGGTACGGGCCTAAGGCCTTCATCCATATTAGTTTGTTGTCATCTCTATTTGTATCGTGCTACTGTCATGAGAAACTCCTTTATCTTTGCACGTTAAATTTTTGCAACCTATGATAAATGGCAATGCTTTGAGTGTTGAGCTAATTAGCACTGATTAAATAAACCAATACCTCTCTTTAAGCAAGACTACTATGTTGCTAACTTTACCCATTAAGATAATGAGGGTGCTTCTATTTGTTAGTGTATGTTTCATCAACTAGTCCCACTATTACAGTAATCTCACTCTCTCAATATATGTGCCAACCGGGATGCTCAATTTTGGTGGAAGTGCACAAAAACTTTGGGTGCTTCATTGCCTCGACAGCTTCCATCCTTTCCTGTCAGTCGCTAATCTCGGCTTGCTATCTTCCTTCGCTGTCAGTCGCTTCGCTTATCTCGGCTTCCAGTCAAAGGAAATAGTAATTGATATGCTACCTCACACAGGTTGGTACTGGTCTTTATCCTGGTTATTGTGCTTGTCATATGTATTGGTAATTTGGTATTGTGCTACTGTTTGCCGATTTCATAAAGGAGTAATTTGGAGCCTGAACTCACAGGCAAATCATTACATCGTGTGATTTCAGTAGAACTGCACAAAATGATCAGATGGACAGGTACTTATGCTGCTGCTATGTACTCCAAAGTTCACTCAGACAAGCATCGATGTTGACAAGAAGAAGTGCCTATATTCATTCGAGTATCAACTAGCGTCAACCAATTGTCAAACTCCAAGTATTAGGAGAGTGAACGCCAAAAATATTGCTTGGTGCATAGCCCAGAAAAACGCAGTCCAGTCTTTGGTCCCAACTTGTGCCTTTTGGTTATCGGCACATATGGTAGTGAACTATATGGCATGGAGTCTAAAGATTCCAGACAAGTTGGTTGACGCGTATATTCATCTGGAACTTAATCAGTCTGCACGCCAAGGATGCTCCATTTCAGCTTGAATTGCACAAAAATTTGGGTGGTTCATTTTCAACCGCCTCCTTTCTCGCTCCGCAATGTAGAATTTTGGCGAGATACAGACCAAGATGAGCCAAGAACTAGTTGGATGAAAGTAGTGGCCAAGTTGCTCAAACCTCCCTCGGCACGAGGCCACTATTTGAGGATAAGCCTACAAGCGAAGTTCAGATTGTCTGTGCTGCCTCTTATGTACTCAAAAGTTTACTCGTAGAGGAATTAATTTTAGCAAGAAGTACCTCAGATTGAACACCATTTACCAGTCTGTACCCTAGGTAATTAAAGTTCGTCCATGGATCATATTGGCTGTGATCTCAATCATTTGGATGCATAAACATACTGAACATGTGTATATCTGAATCTTTTTTTGAATTATGTATGAATATTGTCGTGTGATCTATCAATCATTTGGATGCTTAGATATGCTGAGCTTGTGTATATATGAATATTTTGAGTTGTTGATAGTGAATGTTGGCTATGAATATGAACGTGTCCTGTGAACCTGAGTTTGATACGAATGTTTACCTTTTCTGTTGTATTTGTGTGTGAACTTGTTAGTATGCCTACTGTGGGGTATGTGACGTGTGCGTGTCAACGCCACACCTTCTTCCCGAGAAGAATTGCACCAGCTTTGTTTGGGTAGCAATGGCGCATCAGCTCTTTTTAATCTTTTCATTACTCTGTCTTCCCCTCTCCCCCGCTCAACCCCTGCCGTAATGTTTTCAGCCTCAAAACAAACATAGTACTGCGTTGTTTTTGGGGCTTGATGAAAAATCGAGTGCTGGTTTACAGAGGGTTGACCCACCCAAAGAATGGGCTGCTGGTCCACCACGACGGATTGGGAGGCTAAAATACAAGTTGTATGGTGCGAGGCAAGTAAAAAAACGCTATCGAGAGCTATCCACTGAAGAAAAAAAATTGCTCCTGATGTGCTTCTTTAGTCGTGCCGCCGGCCCCCTCTTTAATCCAGTTCGCTCGGGGATCTGGTATCATTTTTTTCAGAGGGCGACCAAGTATCAGTTAGGCCTAGGTTTTGTATTTTAACATGCGTAGCCCACGACATACGGAGACAGTGGTTTCAACTTATTTTTTGAGGTCCATACCTGCCTATGGGCTTTTTCTTAAAGATCGGCAGCCCAATGTATTTTTTAATAAAACGCAGGTCTCTGTTCTATTTATCTGTATATAAGAATAATAATGTTGTGTCCAATTTATGTTTTCCCTTCTAACCACATTATATATATTTATATTATTACTATTATTGTATATTTTATGGAGATTTATATATACATTATAAAAACATCCCATGTGTTATTAACTTATAAAAGTAAATGTTTATCGGAAGTTGGCAAGGAAAATGCTGGTTTTTTTTACTCACAGGCAAGGAAAATCCTTTTGATTGCATACAAAAGCTTGCGAAGATTTTAAGGACCAATTTAATAATAACGCGCTCATTTTTATTTTGAGCAATAAATCGCTAATTTGTTAATTATATACATAGAAAATGTGCCTCTCTGGTTTGTTCTTTGATATTAATTGCTCCTTCTAACATAACATTATATATATAATGATCCCACCAAATACGTGTATTTCAAGGAAGTGCAAATGGGTTGGGATTTCTTAGAAAATATAAATGGGCCTGATTGACGCGAAATTATTTGTTCACCCAGCCCAGCAAATGGACTGTACATTCTAGAAAACATGTGTTAAATATATGCCACATTTTTGAAGGCTGACATGTGGGCCAATAGGTTGAAGCCTACGCAGGGCATTGTCAACTTGGTCAACAAATGATTGTGTCATCCACAGCCATTGGATTTATATCCAACGGCTGGCATGCACCTTCAATCTCTCGTCTTCTTCCTCCAGCGTCGCCGAGACCGCCTGGTCCAGCCTCCGGTGGCTAGCAGCTCTGCTTAGCATGCATCGCTGCGAAGCTCTACCCCACTGCCGGCCAGGCTATCCCTCCACCCCTCGACACCTCCTATTATTCTCCACAGACTGCAGCCCCACGCCGCAACAGAACCAGTTATAACCCTTCTCCTCCTCTCAACCTGTGATTCCACTGCCGCGTATTCCCATCTCCGAGTCGTTCCTGTCCGGGGCCTCGCCGTCGTCCACCACCTCACTGCGCTCATTGCGGCGTGGTCAACAAACAAGAGTCATCAGAAGAGGACTGTACGTGGAGAGCCTGACGGCTGGGACCCATGAGGTCCATGGTCGCACGCAAGGAAAGTTCCTCCTTATTAAGCTGAAAAAAAAGTTTCCTCTACCTGACAGCTGGGACCCACCGGCTGTATCTTCGCACGGAAGGAAGTGCCTCCTTGTTTTGCAAAAACAATTATTCACCCCGTTGACAGCTGGGGCCCGTAAGATTTGGTGGCTGACTTGTGGGCCTACTAAGCAGATGTGTATGCACAGCTTTGTCAACATAATCAACAAATGATTATAGCAGATGGACCGTTGGATGTTAATCCAACAACCGTGCTCCTTCTTCAACCTCTGTTCTACCTCCTGCTCCCCGTAGGCGCACTGCATGCTGTGCTGCCAAGACCAACCAGTGAAGTTTCCACCTCCCATCTGCGACTCCACCGCCCGCCTTCCCCATCTCCGGTCGTTCGATGCAGCGCTCGACGGTGTGGTCAACGTGGTCAATAACCGAGAGTCATCGGAAGATGACAGACGTGAGAGGTCGACGATGGGGGCGCACCACGCCCATGGACGCATGCATGCAACGGAACGCGGCGTGGTTAACGTGGTCAAGGAACGACTTCCATCGGAAGTATATTGTACGTGGAGAGTCTGACAGCTGGGTCCACGGCCGCAGCAAGGAAGTGCCTCCTTATTACGCGGAAAATAATGATTCCTCCAACTGACAGCAGGGACCCACTAGACAGGCCACCATATTTTGTGAAAAAAAGTTTCCCCCCTGACTGTGGGACCCACCTGACGGGCCACCGTATTTCGCGAAAAAAACATTCCCCTGCTGTTAGCTCGGACCCACCGGAAGTGCCTCCTTATTAAGCAGAAAAAAATGAATACTCCCCCTGCTAGCTGGGACCCACCTTGGTGGGAGGCTAACTTGTGGCCCACTAAGTTGACGGGGACGGAGGGCTTTGTCAACTTAATCAATATGAACGATTCTACCTGCAGTGACCGTACGATGTCCATCCAACGGCTATCGTGCTTCTTCAACCTCTGGTCTTCTTGCTCTAGACGCCCAAAGCAGCGCAGGTCGTGCCGCCTGCTCCTACCTCCCGTGGCCGGCTGTGATGTCGCGGAGGCCTCACCGCCCCCTACTACTCCCGCCGCTGGCCAGGTGTAGCGAACTGACCCAAAATCGGTCAAGTCTCTGTGTCTGTACCATCCCAAGATCATGCCGGCACTCACTGTACATTGATGAAATAACCAAGTTCAATCACACCTGAATTTATTACACGATTCTCATATCGAGTCTTTATTACAATAGAATAAATTCGGCCGAAGGCCAACTCATGAGAAATAAACTAAGTAAAGCTGCGGAAGCGTAGAAGAATAGCGAGTCCATCCGACTCCAAAGGGCAATCGCCAAGCGCGGAGCATAGCCTCACTCCTGTTCGGAATACTCCTCTGCAACATAAGACGTTGCAGCCGTGTAGGTCAGCATTTTGAATATGCTGGCAAGTCATGAAGAGAGAATAACAATAAAAATTACTAACACTATATGCAATTTGGCTGTGGGGCTCTAAGTTTCATTGTTTTGCGAAAAGCCAGTTTTTTCCTACAATAAGGACTTGTTTGCAAATACTACAAAATTGTTGGTAGTTATTGAGATGGTACCGCCAACCAATGTCTCATTCCCAAATTATTAAGTCATAACCCCCTCAATTAATTTATAAATTTTAGTGTTGAGATTTCCGAATACTTCCAAGTTCCAGAGGCTCAAATTGTCCGTGAATCGGGACACGGCTAATCGATTAGATCTTTTCTCTGCAGAGGTTTGCGCACTTTACCCGCAAGAATCGTTCCCTCCTTTTAAGTCTTCGCACTTCATGGTGTTTGAAGACGGGACGAACGAAACAGGGTCTTCCGAAGAGTTCCTCTGGCCACTGTCGGTTCCCATCCAATCCTACCGTTCTTCTACATCTCGTAGTACCATCCGGCCAGAGTCACAACTAGGGTTTACCAAGCCAGAGCCCATAATGGCTTGCGGCTGCACAGGTAAGCTTCCGGTCAATGGGATATCCATCGGTCTCTTCGTGGCTGGGTGAAGCTTTCCGCAAGATGTCATGGCGCTTCTCCATGCATCCCGGCCAACCACTGGGTTCTCCAGGGTGCCCGTCAACCGTCCTCCACCCAGTAGTAAATTTTGAAGTCCATCTTGTAGCTTGAAGTTCATGGGGTTGTCATCATCATGACTCTCACATCTCCTTTATGAATTCACTCAACCAATCCCGTCTACGAGCATAGCAAAAATAACTACTTCGTCCCGGGTCATGGTAACAAGGGGAATTGGTTCATCCTACCTCATGATACTACTCAAGAGCATAACTTCAAAATTTCAACTACTGCATGCATGGTGGGGAGGTATAATTCTAATGCAACAAAATCATAGGTATTGTAAAGAAACATGATCAAAGACTTGCCTTGCTGACGATCTTCGTAAGCTCGGGACTCGTGGTAGCAAGCTTCGCACTCCGGAAATTCTACCGAGGCAAACAATAACCATAATAAGCATATAGCATATGATCACTTAACATAATAGCATGCTAACACAACACACAAAGCAATCAAATCAAAACCCAAAGAAAAACTCAAAGAAATCCAACTCAAAGTTTTCCTACATCAAATAACAACTAAAAATAGTTTTACATTACAAAATTTTTCTTAACAGAACCTAAGCATGGGTTTATGCTACCTAACAGAAAAGAATTCATCAAGCAACTAGGAGCAAAAAGAATCACCTTAAAAGCTATTATAAAACTCCTATTAGGCCTAAAGCAAATTCTAGTAAGAAAAATAAAATAAAAGTTTTATTTATTATAAATAAAAGTTCAGGCTCTAAAGTTAAAGAAACTAATCAAGAATAAACTATCACATAGTAGAAATAAAATTATTTGCTAATTAAAACAATAGGAAAACAGTACCTAGTTGAATAAATAGGAATAACATGATTATGGTTAAAACTATTTTTTTATTAATCCTAAAATGCCCAAATAAATTCCTACGGTTAGGCAATGTCAAAACAAAGTTGTGACAAAAATAATCATTAAAAAAATAATATTCCTAACTCATTTTATAGCAGATTTACTATTCTGTCTAAATCTAAAATAAAGCAATTTTAAATAGTTTTAACATGGCAAATTGTATTTTCTACAGAAACTATAAGAAATTTGCAAACCAACAAAAAAAGAATCACTTAAAAATATTAAGTAGATTAAAAGATATGAATTTTTCAAATCTGAAACTATTCTGTTAAAACAGAAAACGAAAAATAAAGAAAAACGGCCTAATGGGCCTATCTAACGCCCTGGGCGTAATATAACTAATCGGGCCCTAGTATTTAAACCGAGTCGGCCGGTTTAATAAAAACCCTAGCTAAATCGGAACTAAACCGGAACAAAAACCGGTTTTATTAAACTAAACCTACCGCTTCGGTCGATCTAATCTAAGGCGTTGATTACAGATCGGACGGCGTCGGGGGCTCCGGCGAATCACCGCGGGGAAAGACGACGGCGACGGTCGACGGCGGCTCGTGCGAACTTGGCGCGGCGGCTCCGGTGGTCGGGGACGACGGCGGGGACCTTCAAGGTCTGGCGTGGCGAGGTGAGCTCGGGGTGGAGTCAGGCGAGTAGAGGGGTTCGGGATGGCGGTCGGAGTTAATGGCGCGGCGGCGCTGGGTGCTCCGGCGGGGTTGTCGGGCGAGGGAGAGCGTCAAGTGCGGGGCGAGGAGGAACGGGTCGAGGGGGGTATATATAGGGGAGGCCTTGACTTGGAGGAGGGGGCGATCGGGCGAGGGATTCGCGGCGGATCCCGGATCCTGCGGGATTCCATGAGCGACGGCGGGGGTTTGCGTGGACGAGGGGAAGAAGGAGGGTGGGGTCCGCCTGTCGGGAGAGAGGGAGCGGGAACGGGTCGGACGACCGGTGCGAGAGGGTTTAGGCGGGGGCTCGGTCGGCCGTCAGGTGGGCGTGGTGGCGCGCTGGTGGCCTCGGCTACTGGCTGGGCCGGGCTGGCTTCGGCTGGCGCGCCTTTTTCTTTTTCTTTTTTTGAAATAAAAGAGAGAGAATAATATATATAATATAAGTATTTTATATAGGACATATATATATCAAAATGATCAGGGGAATATTCCCTATCATTTGAACATTTTTCCAGGGGCAAAATCCAAACTTTATAAAAAATCATTTTTTCTAAAATTCCAAATAAAACTCAAATTTGAATTCAAACTTTTTGGCAATGTTTTTCCTCTGATATTTTTGGAGTGTCATGTTTACTCCTCTCATACTTTTTCTCAAGTATTTATCAGGCATAGTTTTTGAAATAACTTCCACTGCCAAATTTTGAATTCAAATTCCAATAACTTCAAAACTTCTGAAACTTCAAATGCCACTCAAATTCAAACAGAATGAATAGATGCTTAGCTATAATTGTAAAACATTCCAAATAGGAAATTTGGGATGTTACAAACCTACCCACCTTAAGATGAATCTCGCCCTCGAGATTCGGGTTGGCTAGCAAATAGGTGCGAGTGATCTCAAAGGAGGTCTTCTTCTCGCTCCCAGGTGGCTTCTTCCTCGGAGTGATGACTCCACATCACCTTACAAAACTTGATGATCTTGCTGCGGGTGACTCTGTTCGTAGTCTCGAGAATTCGGATGGGTTTCTCCTTATAAGTCAAATCACTGTCGAGCTGTATGGCCTCTAGGGGCACTGTGTCTCTTAACGGAATATCGGCCATGTCGGCATGACACTTCTTCAGCTGAGAAACATGGAAGACATCATGAACTCCGTACAATCCTTCCAGCAATTCCAACTTGTAAGCAACTTATCCACGACGTTCGAGGATTTTGTAGGGGCCAATGAAACGGGGTGCTAACTTTCCTTTAACACCGAACCTCTTGATTCCACGAAGTGGGGACACACGAAGATATGCTCGGTCTCCCGCTTCGTAAGTTACTTCCTTGCGTTTACTGTCGGCATAACTCTTCTGCCTCGACTGAGCTATCTTGAGCCTATCTCGAATCAGCTTGACTTTCTCTTCGGAATCTCTGATAAGATCGGAACCGAAAAGTGTTCGATCTCCAACACCATCCCACACCATTCCGTATAGAGCTTCGAAAGGGGCCATCTTCAGACTGGTCTGATAACTGTTGTTGTATGAGAACTCTGTGTATGGCAAATTATCATCCCAGCCAGACCCATAGTCTAGCACACAAGCTCTCAACATGTCCTCTAGAATCTGGTTGACTCTCTCGGTCACCCATCTGCTCATGGATGAAAAGTTGTATTGAACTCCAGCCTCGCACTCCAAAGTTTCATGCAACTGATTCCAAAACTTTGAGGTAAATTGTGTTCCTCTATCGACACGATACTCCTCGGAACTCCATGCAGACATACGATCCTGGTCATGTATATCTTGGCTAACTTAGCACTGGTATAGGTAGTCCTCACGGGAATGAAGTGAGCTACCTTGGTCAATCGATCAACCACTACCCAGATGGAATCATAACCTGAACGGGTTCTGGGTAATCCTGTGATAAAATCCATTCCAAGTTTTTCCCATTTCCAATCGGGAATCGACAAAGGTTGAAGTAACCCTGCTGGCTTCTGATGTTCTGCCTTTACTCGTTGGCAAACATCGCATACTGCTACGTACTCGGCAATATCCTTCTTCATACCTGTCCACCAGAAACTTTCCTTCAAATCCAGATACATCTTGGTGTTACCGGGGTGAATCGAGTACGGTGAATCATGAGCCTCCTAAAGAATTAGCTTCCTGAGTTCGGGATCATTGGGCACAAAAATACGATCCTCGAACCATATAGCTCCGTATTCGTCCTTACGAAACCCTTTAGCTTTTCCTTCATTCTTCTTTTTCTTTATCTCATCAATTTCCTTGTCCGACTTCTGGGCTTCACGAATCTTTTCGGTCAAAGTGGACTGAACTTCCAGAGTTGCAACATATCCTCTCGGAACTATCTCCAGTCGGAGATCTCTGAGGTCATCGACTAACTCCTGGGGTAATCCTCCTGCTATAAGAGTATTCACATAACTCTTACGGCTCAAAGCATCTGCTACAACATTAGCCTTACCTGGGTGGTAATGCAATCTCATGTCATAGTCCTTAATTAACTCTAGCCATCTCCTCTGCCTGAGGTTCAACTCTTTCTGCGTGAAAATATACTTCAAGCTCTTATGATCTGTGTAAACATCACAACGATTTCCGATAAGGAAATGTCTCCAGGTCTTGAGTGCATGCACTACGGCTGCTAACTCCAAATCATGTGTGGCATAATTCATCTCGTGAGGTCATAGCTGTCTGGAGGTATAAGCTACAACTTTTCCTTCCTGCATGAGTACTCCTCCGAGTCCCTGACGAGAAGCGTCACAATATACCTGGTAATCCTTGTGTATGTCCGCAAAATCAGTCTTTGGAGCTGTCACCAAACGCTTTCTTCAATTCCTGAAAACTGGCTTCACAATCCTCGGTCCAAATGTACTTGGCTTCCTTCTTCAACAGCTCACCATGGGCTTGGCAATCTTCGAAGTTCTCAATAAACCTCCGATAATATCCTGTGAGTCCGAGAAAACTACGGATCTCCTTGATCGAGGTGCGCGATCGCCAATCGGTGATGATACAACCTTGGCGGGTCAACTGCTATTCCTTCTCCTGAAATAACATGTCCGAGGAATCCGACTTCCTTCAGCCAAAATTCACATTTGCTGAACTTGGCATACAACTGATGTTCTCGAGTTTCTCCGAACTAGACGCAAATGTTCCTTGTGCTCTTCCTCGCTCTTGGAGAAAATCAGTATATCATCGATGAACACCACGACAAACTTGTCCAGATATTCCATAAATACCTTGTTCATCAAATTCATGAAGTATGCAGGGGCATTAGTCAATCCAAATGACATGACAGTATACTCATATAAACCATACCTGGTGGTGAATGCTGTTTTGGGTATATCCTTTTCACAGATCTTCAACTCATGATACCCTGACCGAAGATCGATCTTGGAGAATACCGTGGCTCCAACTAGCTGATCAAACATATCATTAATCATCGGCAGAGGGTACTTGTTCTTGATGGTCACGTCGTTCAACGAACGATAATCCACCACCATTCTCAAGGTTCCATCCTTCTTCTCTACCAAAAGAACTGGGGCTCCCCAAGGTGATGAGCTTGGCCGAATATATCCTTTCTCCAATAACTCATTAATTTGATTATTGATCTCTTTCAAATCATTCGGGGGCATCCGATAGGGTCTCTTGGATATTGGGGCTGTGCCGGGCAATAACTCAATCAGAAATTCAATGTCCCTGTCCGGTGGCATTCCTGGTAATTCCTCCGGAAACACATCGGGAAAATCTTGCACTACTGGCACTTCCTCCTGAACAACTCCCGTGAGGGAATTCACCTGATTCTTCATCCGCTATGCTGGGATACATACTTGATCCTCTTCTCGCCCCGGTGGTGAGCAGAATCGACTTCTTGAGCACGATCTATGTTTCCTTCAAACTTTGTTAACTAATCCATGCCTAGGATTACATCCAAGGTCCGGGTTTCCAATACTATGAGGTCTGCGGAAATTTATGATTTCGATGTTGAGGGTTGCATGACAGCCTAAACCTGCCATCATTTCTCCTCTGCGAATCGACGCGAAGGGGGCTTCTAAGGGTTTTAGTGGGCAACCCGTACTTTTCCACAACTACCCTTGATATGAATGAATCGTTGCACCGAACCAAAGAGTACCAATATGAACGTGAATTCAATAAAACTTACCAACCACGATTGTTCGGCTGATCATAGACGTCCTCCACGCCAATGTGGTTCACCTAAGCTCGAGGAAAAGGGTTGGGCTTCTTCGCTGAGCTTCCATTGCCGTTTACATTCCTCTGCTTAGCCTCCGGGCAGTCGGTGGCATAGTGCCCTGTTTTCTGGCACTTGAAACAGGTGATATGACTTAGATCCTTCGGAGCCGGGGCAAGACGATGCTGGTTGCCATTGCCGTTTCCATTGCCATTTCCATTGCCTGACTTGTTGTCCTGGTTGCGGTTGTTCCCATTTCCTCCATGGTTATGTCCTCCATGGTTATGATGGGTATGCCCTCCCGAGTATGGGTCATAACGGGGCTTCTGCTGAGCTCCTGAGTTGTACTTCCCCTGGCTGTACTTCTGTTTGCGGCTATCAATCTACTGCTGCTTGCCTTCAAGTATGTTGGCCTTGTCTACCAGCTCCTGGTAGTTGGTGAAGGTAGCCACCATAAGCTGCATTCCCAGCTCGTCATTGAGTCCTCGAGAAACTTCTCCTGCTTTATGCATCTGTGGCCACATCATCCGGGGCATAGCGAGCTAACTTGCTGAACTCATCCACGATCGCCCCACAAGACGGTTCCCTCGGCGTAAGTTGCGGAACTCACGCTTCTTCGCACTCATGGCTCCAAATGAAACATGAGCGGTGCGGAAGCCTGTTGGAACTGATCCCATGTGATGGTGCCGATGGGATAAGTGGCGGTGTAGTTCTCCCACCAAGAAGCTGCAGGTCCATCAAGTTGATGTCGCGGCAAAGCGCACCTTCTCCGCATCCGTGCATCCAACAGTGACTAACTCTCTTCCGACCTTGCGAGCCAATCATCGCCACAATCGGCTCAGTGCTGCTAGAGAACACTGGCAGATTCAGCCTTAGGAACCGAGTGAAATTGTCAACAGGGGGTGGTGGCGGTGGATTGTTGTTGTTGTTGTTCTGGTTCTGAATGAGCATCTGCATGAGAGCATTCTGCTGCTGGATCAGCTGGGTGAGCTCCGGGGAAGTTGAGACCGGGTCACGCCTCGAGGCATATGGTGTTTTGGAGTGGATGAGAAAATTAGAATAGAACAATGGTCTAATGAGAAATATCACTACCCATATGAATGCACAATCATAATCACACCAATCATTTATTCAATCCACTCAAACATGGTTCAATCTCGATTACAAAATTCTCACGACTAATCGAAAATAACGGCCTAACTGATCGACGGAAAAATAAAATAACATGGTGGTCGACTAAATGTCTTAGTCACTAATCCTTGCGTCCTCTGGTGCGATGTCCTCCGGTGTGGCGTCCTCTGTTGCGGCGCCTCCTCTTGCGGCTTTCCCCAGTGGAGCTCCCTTCATAATCCTGATCATTGCTCACGAGAGGTCCGTCATCTCCACTCGGAAAAAGGTCCTCTCCCAAGTCCATCTTTTCCTCTAATGCAGCAACCTTCATCTTCAGGTTGTCGACTCTCTCCATGAAGTCCGCGATTTCTTCCTCATGGTCAAGGAAGTCTCGTGTGCCTTCTCCTCCAGCCTCAGTTCACGGAACGACAGCCTCCTGTGTACCTTCGAGTTACGGCGAAGTCTGGATCTCCTGCTTCTGAGGAGGCACTCCAAGTCTTGGACATACGAGAGAATGGAGTCGCCTCACGGTACGGATGATATCTCCATTCCTTGCTCTGCCGAAACCATGGCGAGGTCTCGATGGATCGAGCTCGGCCTCTGTACTCTTCTCGGAGATGTCCAAGTGCACGATATATTGCCATGTCTCTTCCGAGGATCCGGTTGAAGTCGGTAAACTCAAAGTCAATAGGCTCAGTATGTCCTCCGAAGGTTCTCCGGATATGCACCTCAATCGTAGAAGCGGTATCCGCTCGGAGCGCATTGGTAGGCTTCCGTGATCGAGGGCGAGCAATCTTCAGCTTCTTCATGATCTGGACCAGCTTCCTGCCGAAAGGCATCATCTCATCTGGCCGCAAAACTCCGTAGCAAACCGGGGTGAACTTCGTGCCATCTAGAATGTTGAAAATCGGAGAGAAGTCGAAATGAACAGGGAGAATTACGGAATGATAAGGATATATAAAATAAATAGTCTCTTCCTATGGCTTTCCGATCCTAGGGGTTACGTCCTACGGTCAGCGTGTTCTCTGATACCATCTCTGTAGTGACCTGACCCAAAATCGGTCAAGTCTCTCGTGTGCATTCCATCCCAAGATCATGCCGCACTCACAAGACATTGATGAAATAATCAAAGTTCAATCACACCTGAATTTATTACACGATTCTCATATCGAGTCTTTATTACAATAGAATAAATTCGGCCGAAGGCCAACTCATGAGAAATAAACTAAGTAAAGCTGCGGAAGCATAGAAGAATAGCGAGTCCATCCGACTCCAAAGGGCATCGCTAAGCGGAGCGTAGCCTCACTCCTGATTGAATACTCCTCTGCAACATAAGACATTGCAGCCGTGTAGGTCAGCATTTTGAATATGCTGGCAAGTCATGAAGAGAGAATAACAATAAAAATTACTAACACTATATGCAATTTGGCTGTGGGGCTCTAAGTTTCATTGTTTTGCGAAAAGCCAGTTTTTTCCTACAATAAGGACTTGTTTGCAAATACTACAAAATTATTGGTAGTTATTGGGATGGTACAGACACAGAGAATTGACCGATTTTGGGTCAGGTCGCTACACCAGGCCATCCCTCCACTCACCCCCACCCCCTGTTATTCTGCGGCGACGGCGGCCTCACACCGCAACCGATCGAGTGAACCCTCATACTCCTCTACGCATGGGCATCCACTGCCGCGTCTTCCCCGGCTCCGTGTCGTCCCCTTCCTAGGCCTCGTCGTTGTCCACCGCCGTGGTGCTCTCCGCACGGCGTGCTCAATGTGGTCAAGGAACCACTTCCATCGGAAGAGTACTGCACGTGGAGAGGCCGACAGCTGGGTCCATGGCGGCTGCAAGGAAGTGCCTCCTTACTATGCACAAAATAATTATTCCTCCACCTGAAAGCAGGGACCGACCGGATGGGCCACCATATTTCATGAAAAAAACGTTTCCCCCCTGACTGCTAGGACCCACCAGCTACACCTTCGCACGCAAGGAAGTGCGTCTGGGCAAAAAAAAACGATTCGTCCCCTGACTGTTAGGACCCACCAGCTACATCTTCGCACGCAAGGAAGTGCGTCTGGGCAAAAACGATTCGCCCCCCTGACTGCTGGGACCCACCAGCTACATCTTCGCACGCAAGGAAGTGCGTCCGAAAAAAACGATTCACCCCCTGACTGCTGGGACCCACCAGCTACATCTTCGCACGCAAGGAAGTGCTTCCGGCAAAAACGATTACCCGATCGCTGGGACCCACCAGCTACATCTTCGCACGCAAGGAAGTGTGTCCGAAAAACGATTCGCCCGACCGCTGCTGGGACCCACCAGCTACATCTTCGCACGCAAGGAAGTTCCCGATACGGGACCCACCTGGTCGAAGCGTCGTGGCGTTGTCATTCGTCGCGAACATGTACGCATATACCGGTGGATGTAGAGGCGCGCACGTGTCATAGTAGAGGCGTGCACGTGTCGTAGTAGAGGCGCGCATGTAGCATGTACACGTACGTACAAAGGCCAGGGTGCAATAAAGAAAATACAACCACGTACGTACATACGGGCGGGGTCTCGAACGCCTACTCGCGCATACATACGGCCAAGGCTCATGTACATGGCTGGGTCGGAACGGATAAATAGCGTCGTCATCGTGTTCATGGGGAGGCAACGGAATGCGTCGTGTTCATGGGGAGGCAACGGAATGCATCGTGTTCATCGGGAGGCAACGGAATGCGTGGGAGCCAACCGGCTTGGAAGGAACCGGCGATGGAAACGAGGCCTGGCATACCGCTGAACGGAGGAAATGGCCTTGTGTTCGACCGGCCATGTTCGAAACGGCATCCTGTTCATCGGGAGGGGTCTG
This sequence comes from Aegilops longissima, assembly GCA_021605205.1. Classification (NCBI taxonomy): domain Eukaryota; kingdom Viridiplantae; phylum Streptophyta; class Magnoliopsida; order Poales; family Poaceae; genus Aegilops; species Aegilops longissima. The sequence goes on along the minus strand of CM038676.1, from coordinate 597,055,219 downwards.
GCGTACCGCAAAATGGAGGAAACGGACCTCCTACGATCCAAACAGGGGTCTTGTTGATCGGGAGGGGTGTGGCGTACCGCAAAACGGACGAAATGGACTTGTGTTGGAGCGCTACGGTCGAAACGGGGGTCCTGTTCACCGGTAGGGGTGTGCCGTATCGCAAAACTAGACTCCACGAGATACTGTTCGTCTCCACCGTCGACCTCCTCCAGCCTCCATGGGCTCCTGTTCATGCAGCCTCCACCGCGCGCTACTCCACCGGCTACTGTTCAACCACCCCTCCATGGGCACCCCTCCACCATCTACTGTTCATCTAGCCCTCCACGGGGTCGTCATGTTCATCCAGCCCTCCACACCACGGGGTCCTGTTCATCCAGAGGCAATGCCACCTTTCACTGCTCATCCAACCCCCCCCACCCGCGCCACGCCACTCGCTCATCCAGAGAGGTAGCATCGATCGGCTTCAGCTTAGCAGCAGATGCGAAGGTATCGCCGATCAGTTCGGGCCATCAGCCATCGACCGATCGCTCGGGTTCGATAACGCGAGTTCGCAGCGGCAATCGCTCGGGTTCGCTTAGAGCCCGATCGCCTCCGCTATATCTACTTTTCCAAACACTTTTGCCCTTGTTTTGGACTCTAACTTGTATGATTTGAATGGAACTAACCCGGATCGACGCCGCTTTCAGCAGAATTGCCATGATGTTGTTTTATGTGCGTAAAAACAAAAGTTGTCGGAATGACTTGAAACTCCACGGATGTCTTATAAAAATAAAAAATCCTCGCTTAAAGATGAAGACCAGGGGCCCACCACTGTCCACGAGGTGGGGCGCCTCTGGGCGCGCCTCACCTCGTGGGCCCCACAGAGACCGTCCCCACGCCAACTCCAACTCCATATATTAGCTGGGAGAAAAAAAATCAGAGAGAAAGTTTCATCGCTTTTCGACACGAAGCTGCCGCCAAGCCCTAATCTCTCGGGAGGGCTGATCTCGAGTCCGTTCGGGGCTCCGAAGAGGGGATTCGTCATTCGTCATCATCAACCATCCTCCATCACCAATTTCATGATGCTCACCGCCGTGCGTGAGTAATTCCATTGTAGGCTAGCTGGACGGTGATGGGTTGGATGAGATTTATCATGTAATCAAGTTAGTTTTCTTAGGGTTTGATCCCTAGTATCCATTATGTTCTGAGATTGATGTTGCTATGACTTTGCACTGCGGGCCAATTCTCTTGGCCATCTAGAGCAGATCGAAAGCTACGCCCCTAGCCATCAGGTCAGATTTGGAAGTTTGAACTACACGGTGGACGCCCACGGAGACTTGATCTTCGACGGGTTCGAGCCACAGCCGAGCGCGCCAGACCGCATCACGATGGGCATGATCTAGATCTGCCGCCCGAACGGTGCCCTCAGAGGCCGCACAGTGTCGGCTCGACCCTTAGCCCGGAGCCGATCGCGCCAATCGAGGACAGGTGGCTGGACACCGCCTCCGGGGCTGCAATCTCTACGGCAATCGAGCCGAACACCAGCCTTGTCCTTTGCGAAGCTCGTGACTCCAAGGTGCCGGACTCCTCTCCGGACTTTGAACCTTCCGCACTTCGCTAATCGAATCCGATTACGCCGATCATGGAGTTCGCCGCATGACATATTTCAGCACTCGCCCTTCGCGACATCCTGAATTCACTAAAGTTTCTCTCTTTATCGAGAGCCCTGGCGGACTATGGTCGTAAGGTTGGGATGCGACGACGAAGAAATTCAAAGCCCACCCACCACCCACTTCGTAGCCACTGTCGATGATTTAACCTACATGCTCGACTTCGACTCTGAAGACATCGACGGTATGGACGCCGATGCAGGAGATGACCAAGGACCAGCGCCTATAGGGCACTGGAAGGCCACCTCGTCATACGACATATACATGGTCGACATCCCAAAAGAAGGGAATGGCGATGGAACAACGGAGGATGACCCCTCCAAGAAGCAGCCTAAGCGCCGGCGTCAGCGGCGCCGCTCTAAATCACGCCAAAGCAAAAACGGCGATTCCGGCACGGGAGATAATAACACTCCTGACAAAGGTCAAGACAACCCCTCGGCAGGATTCAGCACAGGAGTATGGAGAAGCCAGCCCTCACGAGAGAGCGGCAGACAAAGAGGTAGAAGACGATAATTACATGCCTCCCTCCGAAGACGAGGCAAGCCTCGACGATGACGAATTTGTCGTGCCTGAGGATCCCGTCGAACAAGAGCATTTCAAACGCAGGCTTATGGCCACGGCGAGCAGCCTCAAGAAAAAACAGCAACAGGTTAGAGCTGACCAAGACTCGCTAGCCGATAGATGGACTGAAGTCCTTGCGGCCGAAGAGTACGAACTCGAACGCCCCTCAAAGAGCTACCCAAAGCGCAGGCAGCTACCCCGATTAGAGGAGGAAGCACCTAAACCTACATCACGAGCGCACGACGCGGCCGACCGGCCACCTCGTGGCCGCGACAGAGAGGCATCTCGGCCCTCCGCTCAAGCCGCACCCCAGCACCGCTCAAAGAATACCAAGGCATGGGGAAATGCGCCAGACCTGCGAGATATATTGGAGGACAAGGCTAGGCAAACAAGATCGATCTACGGATCGCGTGGGCGCCCCACGACACTTGACGATAACTGTCATGCCAGATACGGGAAATCTGGCCGGGCCAAACACAGTAGACAAAGCTCATTCGAGCTACGTCATGATATAGCCCAGTACAGAGGCGCCGGACACCCACTATGCTTCATAGATGAAGCAATGGATCATCAAATCCCCGAGGGTTTCAAACCCGTAAACATCGAATCATACGATGGCACAACAGATCATGCGGTATGGATCAAGGATTATCGCCTTCATATCCACATGGCCCGCGGTGATGATCTACACACCATCAAATACCTCCCACTCAAGCTTAAAGGACCAGCTCGGCATTGGCTTAACAGCTTGCCAGCAGAGTCAATTGATTGCTGGGAGGACCTGGAAGCCGCATTCCTCGACAATTTCCAGGGCACCTATGTGCGACCACCAGACGCCGATGACCTAAGCCACATAATTCAACAGCTAGAGGAATCGGCCAGACAATTCTGGACACGGTTCCTAACCAAGAAAAATCAAATAGTCGACTGTCCGGACGAAGAGGCCCTCGCAGCCTTCAAACATAACATCCGTGACGAGTGGCTTGCCCGGCACCTAGGACAGGAAAAGCCGAAATCCATGGTAGCCCTCACAACACTCATGACCCGCTTTTGCACGGGAGAAGACAGCTGGCTAGCTCGTATTAACAACATGACCAAGAGCCCTGGTAATTCGGATATCAAGGATAGCAATGGCAGGTCGCGTCGCAACAAGCACAAGCGCCGCATTAACGGCGACAATGCTGAGGATACGACAGTTAATGCCAGATTCAAAGGCTCTAAACCCGGTCAGCGGAAAAAGCCATTTAAAAGAAATACTCTGGGCCCGTCCAGTTTGGACCGAATACTCGATCGCTCGTGCCAGATACACGGCACCCCAAAAAAACCAGCGAATCACACCAACAGGGATTGTTGGGTGTTCAAGCAAGCGAGCAAGTTAAATGCAAAACAGTGACAAGGGCTGCATAGCAATGGCGAGCGGAGCCGCCACGAACAATAGGGGACAGAAGGGCTTCCCCACAAGTGCAGACGGTGAACATGATATACGCAACCCACATACCCAAAAGGGAGCGGAAGCATGCACTCGAGGGCGATATATCTTGTTGGAGCGATCGCCCCAAAGTCGATGGGACCACCCACTAGCATCCGCCACAGCAGATTCGCCGCATTGGTTATAGACCCAATCATTGACGGATTTCACCTCACTAGAGTCCTTATGGGCGGGCGGCGGTAACTGAACCTGCTTTATCAGGATCACAAGCACGAAAAAATGGGCATAGATCCTCAAGTTAAACCCACAAAGACGACCTTTAAAGGCGTCATACCAGGTGTAGAGGCCAATCTGACAGGCTCGGTTACACTTGAGGTGTTCTTGGATCCCGGATAATTTCGAGCGAGGAGTTAATCTTGACATAGTCCCGTTTTCGCAAGCTTCTAACGCGATCGCCGGACGAACCGCATTTGCAAAGTTCAATGCGGTGCCGCCTCGCATACCTCAAGCTCAAGATGCCAGGCCTTGAGTCATTACGGTCAATGGAAACACCGAACGCTCTCTCCGAACGGAGGAGCATACAGCGGCCCTCGCGGCGGAAGTACAAAGTAGCCTCTCAAGGAAATTCTCCAGTCCGGCTATGAAACATCCGGACACCGTCAAGCGCGCCCGGAGTAACCTACAACAAGACTGCCTGGCATGTTCCGAGCACGCGTAGCAATGCGGCCCCAACCCCAGCCCTTGCGAAATTGCGAGACCAGTACTACGCGTACATAATTATGCTCTGGAAATACCATGGGCATAGGGGGAGGGGCACGACCACGGCATGCCCAAAATGCGGCTCAACCGCACTAGGGGCTCCCGATTTTGTCATTCTTTTTTCTTACTTTCAGGACTCCACTCTCCGGAAGGCCTGTCCGGCAGTACAATCACCGAACACACGATGCAACAGCCAGGGAGGTAGAAAGCTACGTCGAATGTCAAGGTGGTCTCTATAACGAGCTAAATACATGTCTTATATACCATCCCGCAGCTCGCCCCTGGAGGGGGACATGTCAAATAGTCCCATCTCATGATTATCGTACTATTTGTATCGTTCTGCTTTTACCGCAGCCTTTTCGAATAAACAATACATAGCTTTTGTCTATTATTGCATTCCTTTTTTATGTGAATATGTTCAGTTATGACATTATGCAACCGTACACTTTGGTACGACCAATACACCAGGGGCTTAAGTACCCCAGAATATGGTGTGAGAAGTCCGAACACTCTAACGAGTGCGGCACCCCGAACTTATAGCATTATATGCATCGGCTCCGAATCATGTCTTGGGTCAATAGTTGGGTTTTCCCGGCTCCCATGTTTTGGTGCCTTACATTCCGTCATATCGGCTAAGGTACCGCTGGGAGAACTACTGCGATTGTGCCCCGGTTGAGCTGGGTTAAGCACCTAGGTAGAGAAAGCTAAAACTGACCGTCATGATAGGGCGAGAACTGGTCGCTGTTCGAGAGGTTTCGAGTCCCTAAAGACTTATGCCGCTTAGAGGGAGGAGCCAGCTTTGTCCGGCCTAGGCGTGGATAGCGCCCCGAACTTGGTCTTCCGAATACTAGGTGCTTCGCCAAAATTTAAAATTATAGAATTCTATGGCTAAGTGAGAGTGATAAAGCATTATAGTCTGATTGCCTTGTTCGTTGTGCTGAGCGCCTCCCTCGAAGGACCCAAGAATGGGAACAAGAGCGCTCAGGTTTATCCCGAACACCCCAGCACTCGGGGCATGGGGGCTGAAGCCGATGACTCGCCATCTCTCAGATTTAATAAACGGCCGCACAAAAGGTAATATTTTAAATTCAAGAAGCGTTGCTTAGCGCATATGAACAAGTTTTCAGTGCACAGGATAACACGAGCGAGTTTACTCATAAATTACATCCTTTGAACATTCATCCGCCACAAGGCGGGCACCCTTCACGACGCCCTCATAATACATCTCGGGCTTGCGATGCTCCTTGCCCTGCTTTGGCCCATCTGTCACCAGCTTCTCAGCATCCATCTTGCCCCAGTGCACTTTAACACGGGCAAGGGCCCTACGGGCGCCTTCGATGCATACGGAGCGCTTGATGACCTCAAGTCGTGGACAGGCATCCGCCAGCCGCCTCACCAGCCCAAAGTAGCTCCCAGGCATGACCTCGCCAGGCCATAGCCGGATTATAAGGCCCTTCAGGGCCTGTTCGGCCACCTTATGGAGCTTGACCAGCTACTTCAGCTGGTCGCTCAAGGGCACCGAGTGTCCCGCCTCAGCATACTGAGACCAGAACACGTTCTCCGTCGAGCTCCCCTCCACGGCCCGGTAGTAGGAGGCAGCGTCGGACACACTGTGGGGCAGATCTGTGAATGCTCCTGGAGAGCTCCAGACTCGGGTAAGTAACAAGTAATTCACTTTCACATGCTTGCTTTGCATAAAGAATCCCTTACCCGCCGCTATCTTCTTCATCGCCTCAATTTCCTGGAGGGATTTTTGGGCTTCGGCCTTGGCAGGTTTGGCGCACTCAAGGGCAGAGGCAGGCTTGGACTCTCGAGTCTTTGAGTCAAGCTCCAAACTCTCGTGTTTTTTTCACGAGAGCCTGGAGCTCTTGCTGCACCTCCGCCACCCGCGCCTCCTACTTTTCTCGCTCGATGCGCTCCACGGCCTCATTTTATTCGGCCTTGGACAACGCTTTCTTCAAGGTTGCCACCTGGGTTGTGGCCCCTGTAATACTCACGTTGGTCCTGTCATTTTTTGCAACCACTTTTTTTTTATAACTTTACATAAGGTATTACATACCTTCCTTGTCCTCGAGCTGCTTCTTGGCAAGGTCGAGCTCATTCTCGGACCGCTCGAGGCTCTACTTCAATGCATCGACCTCCATGATCGGTCTGGCAGATGTCGTGGCGGCCTGCATTCCCATATTGACATACTTATGTTAGACTCCTCGTATATCTTTTAGATCCTCGGTTCGGCTTTTCTTTCCGAACACCAAACTGAGCATCGGGGCTCTTGTCTATCACGGTAATATTTTTACATATCTTAAATACATACCTCAAAGCCTGTTAGAAGGCTGGCACATGCTTCAGTCAGCCCGCTCTTGGCAGACTGAACCTTCTGGATCACCGCACTCATAATAGTGCGGTGCTCCTCGTTGATGGAGGCGCTGTTAAGCACCTCCAACAAATTATCCGGTGCCTCCGGTTGGACGGAGGTCACCAGCGTCGTAGGCTTGCCCTTCTTACTAGGGGGCCGCCTACCGGACTCCGGAACCGCTGAAGGTTCCGGTGCGGTGTCCGGCCCATGGCAGGACTTGGAGCCCTTGGGGGTTTTGTCCCCTTTGCGCCTGGAGTCCGGGAGGTCGCCTTGCAACGCCTCCAGGACCACCTCCTCCTGGCTTGGAACCTTTTGGGACTCCACCTCGGCATCATCCGCAGGGCGAGGGGAGGAGGCGGCCGGAACTGAAGTGCTATTCACATCCGACGAGCTTAAGGAGCCGCTCGACTACACGCCAACCAGGGCTCGGGGCGGACTGCATGATTATATTCGGCATCAGAAGATACTGTGCAAAAAAGGAACGCCATGAGTTATTCTGGTATCCGGATACTTACCGATTTTGCCAGGGGCTTGGCCCTGGATGGCCACTCCTCTTCGCCGTCATCGGCGTTGGTGGAGTAGTCCGGAGGAAGGGTCCTTCCCTTCTTGGACCCTCCGCTCCCCGCTTAGGCGGCCTTTCTTTTCTTCTCTCTCCATTGAGGAGACCTCTCTTCCTCCTCCTCGCTTTTCATGGGAGGAGTCCGCCGAGTCATCGGACGATGAGTCCGACACCACCAGGCGCTAGGAACTCTTTCGAGTTCCCGTGACCTTCTTCTTGGCCTTCTTCTCGGCACCACGTGGCGCCGAACCAACAACCCCATCAAGCGGGCGTCCGCCGGGTCTTGAGCAAGGGGCCGGACGGTTGATCTGCCTGACATCTTACGCCAATCTGTCAAAGGTAAGGGAGTTTAGATCCCATACAGAGTCAAACTATGAAAAACAAGTATCCCGTAAAGGGTAAAATAGTTTACCGCGTTGGCTTGATGCTGCGTGCTGAATCCGCGATCCTCGGTAGCGGATGCGGGAGCCTCGGCGCCCTTGAACAGCACCTTCCAGGCGTCTTCGTACATAGTGTCGAAGAGCCTGCTCAGGGTTCCGTGCTGTAAACTCCCACAAGCTGAAAGCCCGTTGTTGACACGGGAGGATCCGGCGGATGAGCATGACTTGGACTACGTTGACGAGTTTGAGCTTCTTGCTCACCAGGTTTTGGATGCAGGTTTGGAGTCCGGTCAGCTCTTCCGAATTACCCCACGATAGGCCCTTCTCTTTCCGAAGTGAGCCGTGGGGATGCCGATCGAATTCGGGGCCGCTGCCCATTCAGGGTCACGCAGCGGCTCGGTGGCGTAAAACACCCGATTGCCACCTTTATGGTCTCTACGAAGGAGCCCTCGAGCCATAGGACGTTGGGCATCTTGCCCACCATGGCACTTCCGCACTCCGCTTGGCGGCCGCCCACTACCTTCGGATTGAGATTGAAGGTCTTCAGCCATAAGCCGAAGTGGGGCTGGATGCAGAGGAAGGCCTCCCACACGACGATGAACGCCGAGATGTTGAGGATGAAGTTCGGGGCCAGATCGTGGAAATCCAGGCCGTAGTAGAACATGAGCGCCCGGACAAAGGGGTGAAGTGGGAAACCTAGTCCGTGGAGGAAATGGGTGAGGAACACCACCCTCTCATGGGGCCTGGGGGTGGGAATGAGCTGCCCCTCATCTGGGAGCCGGTGCACAATGTCATTGGACAAGTATCCGGCTTTCCTCAGCTTCTTGATGTGTCCCTCCGTAACGGAGGAGACCATCCACTTGCCTCCCGCTCCGGACATGGCTGGAGAAGGTTGAGGTGGGATGTGCGTACTTGGGCGCTGGAACTCGAGTGCGTGAAAATGGATAAGCAAAGGAGGAAGAAGGCATAGATGAAAAAGGTGGATCCTTATCCCATTATATCGGCGGACGAAACTATGTGCCCCCACCAGCCTGGTAAAATTCGCTTATCTCTCAAGCGCCGTAAATTAATGGCACGGTTGGGTTACCCACTCCCGTATTGATGAGAATCCCGAAATAAGGGGACAGGATCTCTTCTTCGACAAGACGTGCCAAGGAAACCGCCTCGCTAAACGTACTGAGGTGGGACAGTAAAACGATTCGAATAAAGGTTTGGCCGTGGTGTGGTGTCATGCTGCGGAATACGTCAGCAGATTGGATTTGTGTAAATATTATTCTCTCTACGGTGGTATGTGGAACTTATTTTGCAGAGCCGGACACTATCCTTGTGTTCAAAATATTGTATGAAGTATTCGGAGGAGGAACCCGCCTTGCAATGCCGAAGACAATCTGCGCGCCGGACTCGTCGTCATTGAAGCCTGGTTCAGGGGCTACTGAGGGAGTCCTGGATTAGGGGGTGTCCGGATAGCCGGACTATAACCTTTGGCCGGACTCCTGGACTATGAAGATACAAGATTATAGACTTCGTCCCGTGTCCGGATGGGACTTTCCTTGGCGTGGAAGGCAAGCTTGGCGATACGGATATGTAGATCTCCTCCCATTGTAACCGAGTCTATGTAACCCTAGCCCCCTCCGGTGTCTATATAAATCGGAGGATTTTAGTCCGTAGGACGAACAAAAATCATACCATAGGCTAGCTTCAGGGTTTAGCCTCTTTGATCTCGTGGTAGATCTACTCTTGTACTACCCATATCAACAATATTAATCAAGAAGGAGTAGTGTTTTACCTCCATCGAGAGGGCCCGGACCTGGGTAAGAACATCGTGTCCCTTGTCTCCTGTTACCATCCGCCTAGAGGCACAGTTCGGGAGCCCCTACCCGAGATCCGCCGGTTTTGACACCGACAGTCACCTACTATGTGTTATGATCCGGCAACCCTGAAGTGACAATAATCGGGACCACTTCCTGTGATGACCATAGTTCGAGGAGTTCATGTATTCACTATGTGCTAATGCTTTGTTCCGGTTCTCTATTAAAAGGAGGCCTTAATATCCCTTAGTTTCCTATAGGACCCCGCTGCCACAGTAGGACAAAAGATGTCATGCAAGTTCTTTTCCATAAGCACGTATGACTATTTACGGAATACATGCCTACATTACATTGATGAATTGGAGCTAGTTGTGTGTCACCCAATGTTATGACTGTTACATGACGAACCACATCCGGCATAATTATCCATCACTGATCCGGTGCCTACGAGCTTTCCATATACTGGTTTACGCTTATTTACTTTTCCGTTGCTCTCTGTATACAATCACTACAAAATACCAAAAACATTACTTTTGCTGTCTTTACTTTCGCTATCACATCGCCACTATCATATTACTTTGCTACTAAACACTTTGCTGCGGATACTAAGTTTCGGTGTGGTTGAATTGACAGCTCAGCTGCTAATACTTGAGAATATTCTTTGGCTCCCCTTGTGTCGAATCAATAAATTTGGGTCGAATACTCTACCCTCGAAAACTATTGTGATCCCCTATACTTGTGGGTTATCAGAGCCCAATGCCTCGTTTGGGTTCAGTTAGAGCCAACGCCTTGCACACACGCGTGTACGTGTATGAGAGAAACGCGCATCGCTCGGCCCCCGACCACCCACCGTAATTGGGAACTCCCCGAAATTTTCCTCACCCTCGCTTCTACCACGATTTTTTTCGTCATGGACGGCCCAAGGAATGTCATGCAGCTGCATCTCCGGCCCGCCCAGGACGAAAAGCCCATTTTCTGTCATGATTTTTTGTCATAGAAGTAGGAGCCCACCACATCTATGATAATACCGGGTTTTGTCACAATTATCGTCATAGAAGTGTCATAAGTATGACATAAAAAATTTCGTTCGGCCCAAAATGTCACAGATGTGTCTTCTTTTTGTAGTGCTCTCTCGAGCACGCCTACCAAGCTGCAGCAGTCGAGAACCCTGAAGACGAGGGCGATGTCCTTCCTCCCGAGGTCGCCCCCAAGATGAAGAAGCTGCAACTAGGCCAGGAATCTCATGAGGAGGCATCGCCCGACAGTGCCGCGCTGAGTCTCGCGTCCTTGGACGGGGCACCTTCACCTATCACATAGGAAGGCGCGCCCGGCGCCCCTCTCAGGCTGGACTTGGGGGCTCTCCTCTGGAGGGCCTCTGACCTATCCTACGTCACGAGGGAGGCGCTCGGGCACCATGTGGAGACATGCTTCAGTGCACGCTTCCCAGGAGAAGGCACATGTCGTGGGGCGCCAAGCGCTCAGGAGTTCATCAGCGAGGCGGTTCAGGAGATTCAGGAGGCAAGGGTTCTGCATGGCAATTGCCGCCCACCGCAGGGCGTGGCTCCTTGCCCTGGAGAGGTTAAGGAGTTCTGCGTCTACATCGACATCCCAGGGCTCAACGGGGCTGCATCTCGACAGCTCTTCTGGCTGTCCCATGTCGGCCGATGCGAGGGTCCCCCTCATAGCTACGTTTGCATGCCCTTCGGCCTACCGAGCGCGGCTATTGCATTCCAGCACCGCATGCGGGACATCCTAGCGGCTTGGGAGGCTAGACATCAGGCGATCCTGGTGGAGATGGAGATGCATCCTCAGGAGCCCACATGCCCCTGGAGCCTCCCGAGGCTCAGGACCAGGGCGACTCATGAGGAACGACTTCAGCGGCGCACATCTCCTGCTACCCCAACATCTCTTCAACAATGGTGCCAGGTGACAACTTTTTAGTTCGTTCAGTTTGGGGGCACCCCTTGGACTGCACTATCCCTAAGTCGCGTGAGTCCGTCCCTGCGACATGTATCTCTTTTGCGTCTACCAGAACTAGTTTACCCTTCTTTATGATATGCCTTGAAATTATCAATTTCCTGACCGGCACTTCGTCGTCAAGAACGTCTCGCGCCCTTGGGAGCCCACCCACGACCGCCTGATGATTAAGGACTGGCACGACGTCTGTACTCGTGTCCGTCCCTGCAACGTCGCTAAACCCAAGAGGCTGAGCTCTGGCTCACGGGCCTGCTCCCATGTACGTCACCTCCAATGGAACTTGGTGACTTGGTCTCGCATGAGCTAATCACAGGCGGATGAGTGAGGGCGTGTGACCCGGTGCCTCGTCGCCACGGGAGCCGCGCGCCGGTTGTTTTTCTTCAGGACCTTTGCATGAGAACACTAGGCATGGCGTCTGTGCTTGGGTCCATCCCTGCAGCGTCGAAACCCAATGGCTAAGCTCTGTCTGGCAGGCCGGCCCCGCTCACGTCACCCCCTGGGGTCATTGGTGTCTGGCCTTCTCATGCAATAACCTCAGGAGACTCATTGGGCGGAGGTTGCCTAACCATCTTGCAGGACTGACACAAGTGTTCCCGATCAAATTGAGGCGCAACCCGCCCTGAGGTAGGGCCTCGTGAGTCCCACGCTAGCTCACGAGTGCCTATACACACCTCCTCCAGCCCTGCCGTGCAAGCCACGTGTCAGGGCGGGGATGTACATGCCCCGGGGGCTCTCTTCAGAGGGAGCCCCCTCCCACGCAACAGTGGAAGCGCCATGCTCCGTGCTGGCCGTCGACACTACCGAGGAGTGATATCGACTATGCAACCTTCTTCTTGTAGACGTTGTTGGGCCTCCAAGTGCAGAGGTTTGTAGGACAGTAGAAAATTTCCATCAAGTGGATGACCTAAGGTTTATCAATCTGTGGGAGGCGTAGGTTGAGATGGTCTCTCTCAAACAACCTTGCAACCAAATAACAAAGAGTCTCTTGTGTCCCAACACACCCAATACAATGGTAAATTGTATAGGTGCACTAGTTCGACGAAGAGATGGTGCTACAAGTGTAATATGGATGGTAGATACAGGTTTTTGTAATCTGAAAATATAAAAATAGCGAAGTAACTAATGATAAAAGTGAGCACAAACGGTATTGCAATGCTTCGAAACAAGGCCTGGGTTCATGCTTTCACTAGTGCAAGTTCTCTCAACAATAAATAACATAATTGGATCATATAACTATCCCTCAACATGCAACAAAGAGTCACTCTAAAGTCAGTAATAGCGGTGAACAAATGTAGTGATTATTGTAGGGTACGAAACCACCTAAAAGTTATTCTTTCCGATCAATCCATTGGGCTATTCCTATAAGGTTCACAAACAGCCCTAGAGTTCGTAGTAATATAACACCTTAAGACACATATCAACCAAAACCCTAATGTCACCTAGATACTCCAATGTCACCTCAAGTATTCGTGGGTATGATTATACGATATGCATCACACAATCTCAGATTCATCTATTCAACCAACACAAAGAACTTCAAAGAGTGGCCCAAAGTTTCTACCAAAGAGTAAAGACGAAAACGTGTGCCAACCCCTATGCATAAGTTCACAAGGTCACAGAACCCGCAACTTGATCACTAGAACATGCATCAAGTAGATCACGTGATATCCCATTGTCACCACAGATAAGCACATGCAAGACATACATCAAGTGTTCTCAAATCCTTAAAGACTCAATACGATAAGATAACTTCAAAGGTAAACTCAATCCATTACAAAAGAGTAGAGGGGGAGAAACATCATAAGATCCAACTATAATAGCAAAGCTCGCGATACATCAAGATCATGCCATATCAAGAACACGAGAGAGAGAGAGAGAGAGAGAGAGAGAGAGAGAGATCAAAGACATAGCTACTGGTACATACCCTTAGCCCCGAGGGTGAATTACTCCCTTCTCGTCATGGAGAGCGCCGGGATGATGAAGATGGCCACCACTGAAGGATTCCCCCTTCGGCAGGGTGCCGGAACGGGCTCCCGAGAGGTATTTGGTGGCTACAAAGGCTTGCGACGGCGGAACCCCTGTAGCGACCAGACCCGAATGGATCAAGTCTCTGTGCTCAGTGTCATCCCTGGATCAGTAATGCTGACACCACACATTACTTCGAAGGATTTATAGCAGAGTAGCAATCACACACTTATTACATCGTTGTCCACAAAGGAATTTATTACAATAATATGGCTTAAGGCCATCTAATAATAACAGCGGAAGGCTTGGAAGATAAGTGAGTCCATCAACTCCATCGGCATCACCGAGTATAGAACCACGACCTAACACCTTACTGTCGTTCGAAAAGTCTGCAACGTGAAAGTTGCAGCCCAAAACGGTCCTCACATGGAATATGCCGCAATGTAACACATAAAGAGCAATGAAGGAATAAGCCTATACTACATGCATATATGGTTGGTGGTAAGGCTCTCACGGTTACATTTTTGCATAAAGCTAGTTTTTCCCTACAACAAAGGAATAATTTTATTTAACTATCATGGTGGTTGTTAAACATTGAGAATGGTTGACAGATCCTCAATCCCAATTAAAAGTACTCATCAAATCCCAATAACTTTTATTAGCGTAACATGTTGAGATTCACATGATATTCAATTACCAGATACTCAAAACGTCCATAACCGGGACACGGCTAATCATGATTAGTTTATACACTCTGCAGAGGTTTATGACTTTTCCCCACAAGACTCGATCGCCTCCGCTTGGTTCTCGCACTACATGGTGTTTGAGAGACGGATGACCGAGACATAGTCTTCGTAGCGCTTAGCACCTTACATGTGGGTAGACCGTACCAACCTACATCCCCTACATCAGCTAGCCTACCCGTAAGAGTTCGCACAACTTAGTCAACTACGCTAGAGCCTATAATTGGCTTGTGGCTGCACACGGAAGTTTCAGCTTGAATAATCTTATGATCCCTTAGAGCACGGGTGGCGGTCCAAGAAATACAGCAAGTCTGATAGAAACCAGGTGCCTCAATCCACCCAGATGTGTGTTTAGGTTGCCACCTTAAATAAACCATTAATTAACAATCTCACATCTGTCATGGATATTCACTCACCCAATCCACGTCTACTAGCATAGCATAGCATAATAAGCAAACGTAGAAGTAACTCCCAAGGTTTCATAAGTAAAACAGGTAATAGGTACTACCTCAATCTACTTCCCAACCCACAATTTAATTAGATCCTAAACATGCAAGTGTTTGAGGGTTTGATCTAATGCAATAAAACTGGGTAGTAGAAAAGGTATGATCAAGTGTTACTTGCCTTGTCGATGATCCATGAGACCTAGAGATTCAAGTAACAAGCGGCGCACCGGTGATCTAACGCAGACAAACAACAAGCATACAATAAGTACTCATCTAATGCACAGGGAAAACTCGAATAAAAGATCTAACCAGATAGTTCAACCTAAGAACCCTGGTTGCAAAAGAATCGAATCAAATAAAGCATCGAAAGTCGAAACACGAGAGAGAACGACTCGGTTTAACAATCTGAAACTAGGTCAAAATTTCACAGTAGCAAAACTCTGTGTAAGTAGGGTAGTCGGAACGGCGGTTTCGTAACGAAACTCCAGCGCTTGAATCACCTGATTCCGATAAACGGCGAGAAAATAAACAGATTTGAAAATCGGATCGGAAATCGAATCGAAAAAATAACGGATTAAATCCGATTAAAAGAAAACGACGAACGGATTAAATAACGGACGTTTGTTAACAGAACTAATCCAACGAACACATTCATTGAAACGAACGGTTCGGTGAACGTTCATTAAATAAGAAAACCGAAAAAATAAAACCATCTAGGGTTTAAAAAAACCGAACATCTTCAAAAAAAAGGATCGGGTTTTCTAAAGAAAACCGGATCGGGGGTTCGGCGGCGGCTACCTCTGGCCCGGGGCGGGGTCCGCGGGGGTCGGGAGGGGTCGGGCGGCGAGGCGGCGGCGACGGCGGCAGAGGCAGTGGCCTCAAGCGGGTGGAGGGCGGGCGGGCGGGTTGGAGGGCGGCGGCGGGGATGAGTAGAAGGGGGGGGGGGCGGTTAAATAGGAGGGGGGGTTCGCTTTGGGGAAGGGGCAGGCGGGCGGCGGCGTGTCCGAGCCGACACGGCGGGCGGGCGGCGGGCGGCGAGGAGTCCGCAGGGGAGGAGGGAGGTGGGCGGGCGGCTGGGCAGGGCCGGGACCTTGGCCCAAGTGGGCGATTTTTTTTAAACAAAACTAAACGAATTTAAAATAAAACCAAACGAACTCCAAATTTAATAAAATTAATTTTCCCGACTCCTAAAATGAGTCGAACAAAATGAACTTTAAAAACGGGCAATATGCATATTTTTTTTAAAATGCTCATATTTGCCTAAAGCAAATAAATCCTCAAAACCAAATTTTGATTTATTTATAATATCTTCATTTTTCCTAAATGTTGGGAAAGTCATATTATTCCCTCTCTTTAACTTTTATATCGGAAAAACTTTTGAAGATAAATAAATAAATCCAAATGATCCCATTTTCAAAATTTGAGAAATCCCAAATATGAAAATAATGAAACTTCCAACTCTCTCCGAGGGTCCTTGAGTTGCGTGAAATTTTCTAGGATCGGAAAATGCGAGAAAATATGATATGCATGATGACCTAATGTATAACATTCCAAATTGAAAATTTGGGATGTTACAAACCTACCCCCTTAAGATGAATCTCGCCCTCGAGATTCGGGTTGGCTAGAAAATAGGTGAGGTGGTCCTTACAAAACTTCCTCTCTTTCCTAGGTGGCTTCATCCTCAGTGTGGTGGCTCCACTGAACTTTGCAAAACTTGATAACCTTGCTGCGGGTAACTCTGCTAGCATAATCGAGAATCTTAACCGGTTTTTCCTCATATGTTAAGTCATCCTTCAACTGAATTGCTTCCAGTGGCACTGTGTCTCTTAACGGTACCTCTGCTATCTCGGGGTGACATTTCTTCAACTGAGAAACATGGAATACATCATGAACTCCTGACAGTCCTTCTGGCAACTCCAACTTATAAGCAACTTCTCCCATGCGTTGCAAAATCTTATATGGTCCAACGAAACGTGGGGCTAACTTTCCTTTAACTCCAAAGCGCTTAACTCCTCGAAGCGGGGATACTCTAAGATATACTCTGTCTCCAACTTCATACTCAATCGCTTTGCGCTTTGAATCGGCATAACTCTTCTGTCTGGACTGGGCTACCTTGAGCCTGTCTCGAATCAACTTAACCTTCTGTTCCGACTCCTTAATCAAATCTGGTCCAAACAACTGACGATCTCCAGTTTCGTCCCATGACAACGGTGTCCTGCACCTTCTTCCATACAGAGCCTCAAAAGGTGCCATCTTCAAGCTGGTTTGGTAACTGTTGTTGTAGGAAAATTCTGCATATGGCAAATTATCATCCCAACTAGATCCATAATCTAGTGCACAAGCTCTCAAAGATATCCTCCAAAATCTGATTGACTCTCTCGGTCATCCATCGGTGCATGGGTGGAAAGCTGATCTTGAATTCCAATCTGGTTCCCAATGTTTCGTGCAACTGGTTCCAAAATTTTGAGGTAAATTGGGTTCCTCTATCTGATACGATGCTCCTCGGAACTCCGTGTAAGCACACAATTCTGGTCATGTATATCTTTGCCAATTTAGCACTGCTATAGGTAGTCTTGACTGGAATGAAATGAGCTACCTTCGTCAAACGATCAACTATGACCCAAATCGAGTCATATCCTGAACGGGTCTTTGGCAAACCTGTGATGAAATCCATGCCTAGTTTATCCCACTTCCATTCGGGTATCGGCAAGGGTTGTAACAATCCTGCTGGCTTCTGATGCTCTGCCTTTACTTTCTGACATACATCGCAAACTGCTACATATTCCGCAATATCCTTCTTCATTCCGTCCACCGAAAATATTCTTCAAATCCAAATACATCTTGGTATTTCTGGGTGAATCGAATAGGGTGAATCATGGGCTTCTTGTAAAATCAACTTCCCGATCTCTCGGGTCATTGGGCACATAAACACGGTCTTCAAACCATAGGGTATCGTGCTCATCCTCACGAAATCCTTTAGCTTTTCCTTTGCTCATTTTCTCCTTTATAGAGGCAACTTCCTTATCTCGCCTTTTGGGCTTCTCGATTTTGTCCATCGATGTCGATCAATCTCCAATGCTGCTACATAGCCTCTCGGAACTATTTCCAAACATAGCTCTCGAAGGTCCTCGGCTAACTCATTGGGTATCCCTCCCATCATTAGGGTATTGACGTGGCTCTTACGGCTCAATGCGTCTGCTACGACATTAGCCTTTCCGGGGTGATAATGCAATCTCATATCGTAATCCTTAATAAGCTCTAACCATCTCCTTTGTCTGAGATTCAATTCCTTCTGTGTGAAGATGTACTTCAAACTCTTGTGATCCGTATATACTTCACAATGATTTCCAATGAGAAATGTCTCCATGTCTTCAAGGCATGCACAACGGCTGCTAACTCCAAATCATGTGTGGCATAATTCAACTCATGGGGCTTAAGTTGTCGTGAAGCGTACGAAACAACTCTTCCTTCCTGCATAAGCACTGCTCCAAGTCCTCGACGTGAAGCGTTGCAATACACCTCATTATCCTTGGTCTGATCTGGCAATATCAAAACTGGTGAGGTAACCAATCTTTTCTTCAACTCCTGAAAACTTGCCTCACAGTCCTCAGTCCATATGAATTTGTTTTCCTTCTTCAACAATTCTGTCATAGGCTTTGCAATTCTTGAGAAATTCTCAATGAATCTTCGGTAGTATCCTGCGAGTCCAAGGAAACTCCGAATCTCTCCAACTGTCGTTGGTGCTTCCCATTTGGTTACGGTCTCAACCTTTGTGGGGTCAACTGCTATTCCTTCTCCGGATATAACATGTCAGAAATCCAACTTCCTTTAGCCAAAACTCACATTTGCTGAACTTGGCATACAACTGGTGTTCCCTCGGTTTCTCCAAAACCAATCGCAAATGTTCCTTGTGTTCCTCTTCATTCTTGAGAAAATCAAAATGTCATCAATGAACACCACGATTTAACTTATCCAAAAATTCCATAAACACTTTGTTCATCGGGTTCATGAAATAGGCTGGTGCGTTAGTCATCCAAATGACATAACGGTATACTCATACAGATCCATATCTCGTGGTAAATGCTGTCTTGGGTATGTCTTGCTCCCGAATCTTCAATCGATGGTACCCGATCGTAAATCGATCTTGGAAAACACCTTAGCTCCTTGTGGCGATCAAACAGATCATTTATCATAGGTAGTGGGTACTTGTTCTTGATTGTTACTTCATTTAATCCACGATAATCAACAACCATTCTTAACGATCCATCCTTCTTCTCCACTAACAATACGGGTGATCCCCAAGGAGAAGAACTTGGGCGAATAAAACCTTTATCCAATAGTTCCTTAATCTGCTTCTTGATTTCCGCCAAATCCATGCGGGCATCCCAGACGGTCGCTCGATATCGGGCCTGTTCACGGCAACAGCTCGATCAAAAACTCAATGTCTCTATCCGGTGGCATTCCTGGCAACTCTTCCGGAAATACATCAGGAAAATTCTTCACCACTGGTACTTCTTCCTGCACCACTCCTGATAGGCAATTTACTTGTGCTCTCCTCGGCTCGTGTCGTGATACATACTTGATCCTTCTTCCTTCTGGTGTGGTGAGCAAAATTGACTTTGTGGTGCAATCTATGTTTCCTCCATACCTTGATAGCCAATCCATTCCTAATATCACATCCAATCCTTGGGATTCTAGAACTATTAGGTCTGAGGGGAAAACATAGTGTCCAATCCTTAATGGCAGTCGATCACACCATTTACTAGCCATGTATTCTGCTCCGGGTGAGGTTACTAGCATGGGTGACCTAAGGGCTTGGGATGGTAACTTGTACTTATCCACAAATCCCCTTGATATGTATGAATGCGATGCACCAGTATCGAAAAGAACAACTGCAGTAAATGACTTAACCAAAACTTACCGATTCTTGCATCGGGCTGATCTTCAACCTCCTCCACATCAATGTGGTTCACCCGTCCCCTGTTGAAAGGGTTGGTCTTCTTTCGAGCTTCCATTGCCATTTCCGCTCGCCTTCGGGCAGTCATTGGCATAATGCCCAGCCTTGCGGCACTTAAAGCAAGTAATGTGACTCAGGTCTACCTTGGATGGTGTTGACGGTTGGTGCGGTTCTGTCCATTGCTTCCTCCATTCCCGTTCCCATTCTTGGTGCCATTATGGTTATCTGAATTACCTCCTCCATGGGTATGCTGAAACTGAATTCCTGATTTAGGGGTATAACGAGGCCTCTTGGGCTCGAGTTATACTTCCCTGTCCATACTTCCGCTTGCAGTTCTCAATTCTGCTGCTGCTTCCTTCAATCATGAGGCTCGGTCTACCAACTCCGGTAGTTGTTGAAACTTGCTACCATCAACGGCATGCTGAACTCATCATTCAGTCCTTCTAGAAACTTCTCTGTTTAGCAGCGTCAGTAGCAACGCTATCCGGGGCATAACGTGCTAATTTACTAAAGTCATCCACGATGGCCAATAGTCCTTCCTCCTTGGCGTAAGTTGCGAAACTCACGCTTCTTCATGGCCATAGCTCCTGCTGAAACATGGGCGGTCTGCGAAAAGCTTGTTGAAACGATCCCACGTGACAATGTCTACGGGTAAGTGGCTGTAAAATTCTCCCACCATGCTGCTGCGGGTCCTTCAAGCTGATGTCTGCAAACTTCACTCTTTCACCATCATGCATCCTGCGCTGGTCAACTCCCTTCCTATCTTGCGGAGCCAATCATCCGCCACAATCGGCTCGGTGCTCTTGGAATACACCGCGGATTCAGTCTAAGGAAGCGAGTCAAGTGGTCCGCAGTGGTGGTGGCGGTGGGTTGTTATTGTTGTTGTTGTTGCCTGGTTCGCACCAATGTTTGAATCAGGGTATTCTCGCTGAATCAATTGGGTGATCTCTGGCGGAAAACGAATCCGGGTCGCGTCTGGAGGCATCGATGGGTTTAGAAAAGGCGAAATTTAGAATAGATTGAGGTCTAAGGGAATCACTACCCAAATGCACATGAGCAAATGCACACAAAATCACTTCATTCAATCAAACAAAGAGCTTACAACGATCTAACTATCGCAAAAGTGAGTGTACTATGATATTTACATGGAGGGAATACTACTAATATGTGGAGGACTTCTACTAATTTGAACCGGTGGAAGACTCCATGATGTCTGCTCCAGCTTCGTCTTCAAAGTCGGGTTCACTTGGATCCGAATCGGTGTCGTCGATGTTGATGTAGTCGCTTGGACAATCGACATACTGGTCTTCATTCCTGAGCGCCAACTTCTTCTTGAGTTCTTCGATCTCGTACTTAAGATCGTTATTGTGTCTTGCTAGAGCTACGATCTCGTCCATGTAGTCCTTGCGTGTAGTCTTTAGTTCTCCTTCCAGTTCGATGATCCTTCCCTTTGCATTCTGCAACTCCAACATATCATTGCACATTTGGTTCTCCTGGCGTCGAATGTGCTGATTTAACTCTTGGATGAAAGCTGCAATGGACCTATCCTTCTTGGTGCTGACTATGTCCCATTTGTCATCTCGGCGTCTGCAAATCTGGTAGATAGTGTCCTTGAGGTCTTCTTGATAAACTTCTCCAATCGTCCCATGGTGATGTGAGCTGCCATGCTCTTTCCTGCACTCAAGTTGGTGCACTGAAAACACTATCTATAGGCTTGGTGATTGGGGCGAATGTCCTTCCTGGAACGTGAGCTTGAATCTTCCAGCGCTCCTCTTCAGGCAGAGTGGCATTGAAAGTTCCGGTGAAGCCTGGTAGTCCAATGTTCAGTACTTGGTGACTTCCTTCAAGTGAAATCCAAAAGGTGTGCCTTCATCGGTTGGGTGTACTTGATCTTGGCGTCCGTCATCCTAAAGAGTAGAAAAGATGAGGAGTTAGAAAATGGGAAGAGAGTAGTGATCTATGGCTTTAACTTAGTGGTCGTGTCCTACGATCGGCGTGCTCGATACCATTCTCTCAGAGCGACCAGACCGAATGGATCAAGTCTCGTGCTCGGTGTCATCCTGGATCGAATGCTGACACCACACAATACTTGAAGGATTTATAGCAGAGTAGCAATCACACACTTATTACATCATTGTCCACAAAGGAATTTATTACAATAATATGGCTTAAGGCCATCTAATAATAACAGCGGAAGGCTTGGAAGATAAGTGAGTCCATCAACTCCATCGGCATCACCGAGTATAGAACCACGACCTAACACCTTACTAGTCAATGCGAAAAGTCTGCAACGTGAAAGTTGCAGCCAAACACGGGTCACACATGGAATATCTTGGCAATGTAACACATAAAGAGCAATGAAGGAAATAAGCCTATTCTACATGCATATATGGTTGGTGGTAAGGCTCTCGGTTACATTTTTGCATAAAGCTAGTTTTTCCTACAACAAAGGAATAATTTTATTTAACTATCATGGTGGTTGTTAAACATTGAGAATGGTTGACACATCCTCAATCCCAATTAAAAGTACTCATCAAATCCCAATAACTTTTATTAGCGATAACATGTTGAGATTCACATGATATTCAATTACCGGATACTCAAAACGTCCATAACCGGGGACACGGCTAATCATGATTAGTTTATACACTCTGCAGAGGTTTGCGCACTTTTCCCCACAAGACTCGATCGCCTCCGTTTGGTTCTCGCACTACATGGTGTTTGAGAGACGGATGACCGAGACATAGTCTTTCAGAAGCGCTAGCACCTTACATGTGGGTAGACCGTACCAACCTACATCCCCTACATCAGCTAGCCTACCCGTAAGAGTTTGCACAACTTAGTCAACTACGCCAGAGCCCATAATTGGCTTGTGGCTGCACACGGAAGTTTCCAGTTTGAATAATCTTATGATCCCTTAGAGCACAGGTGGCGGTCCAAAGAAATACAGCAAGTCTGATAGAAACCAGGTGCCTCAATCCACCCAGATGTGTGTTTAGGTTGCCACCTTAAATAAACCATTAATTAACAATCTCACATCTGTCATGGATATTCACTCACCCAATCCACGTCTACTAGCATAGCATAGCATAATAAGCAAACGTAGAAACAACAAGCATACAATAAGTACTCATCTAATGCACAGGGAAAACTCGAATAAAAGATCTAACCAGATAGTTCAACTTAAGAACCCTGGTTGCAAAAGAATCGAATCAAATAAAGCATCGAAAGTCGAAACTCGAGAGAGAACGACTTCGGTTTAACAATCTGAAACTAGGTCAAAATTTCATAGTAGCAAAACTCTGTGTAAGTAGGGTAGTCGGAACGGCGGTTTCAGAATGAAACTCAGCGCTTGAATCACTGATTCCGATAAACGGCGAGAAAATAAACAGATTTGAAAATCGGATCGAAAATCGAATCAGAAAAAAATAACGGATTAAATCCGGTTAAAAAAAACGACGAGCGGATTAAATAACGGACGTTCGTTAACAGAACTAATCCAACGAACACATTCATTGAAACGAACGGTTCGGTGAACGTTCATTAAATAAGAAAACCGAAAAAAATAAAAACCATCTAGGGTTTTAAAAAAAACCGAACATCTTCAAAAAAAATGGATCGGGTTTTCTAAAGAAAACGGATCGAGGGGTTTATGGCGGCGGCTACCTCGGCGGGGCTCCGCGGGAGCTCGGGGTCAAGGGGGTCCGCGGGGTCGGGAGGGGTCAAGGGCGGCGAGGGGCGGACGGCGGGAGGCAATGGCGGGCGGCCTCAAGTGGTCGAGGGCGGGCAAGGGCGGCTCGGGTTGGAGGGCGGCGCGGCGGGATGAGGAGAAGGGGGCGGTTAAATAGGAGGGGGGGGGTTCGCATACAGGGAAGGGGCAAGGCGGCGGCGCGTGTCCGAGCCGGACACGGCGGCGGCGAGTCTTGGCGGCGGCGGAGTCCACGCCTGGGAGGAGGGAGGTGGGCAGGGCAGGTGGCTGGGCAGGCTGGGCCTTAAGTGTGAGGCGACAGATTTATTTTTTAAAATAAAACTAAGCAATTTAAAATAAAACCAAACGAACTCCAAATTTAATAAAATTAATTTTCCCGACTCCTAAAATGAGTCGAACAAAATGAACTTTAAAAGCAGGCAATATGCATATTTTTTTAAATGCTCATTTTGCCTAAAGCAAATAAATCCTCAAAACCAAATTTTGATTTATTTATAATATCTTCATTTTCCTAAATGTTGGGAAAGTCATATTATTCCCTCTCTTTAACTTTTATATCGGAAAAACTTTTGAAGATAAATAAATAAATCCAAATGATCCCATTTTCAAAATTTTGAGAAATCCCAAATATGAAAATAATGAAACTTCCAACTCTCTCCGAGGGTCCTTGAGTTGCGTGAAATTTTCTAGGATCAGAAAATGCGAGAAAAATATGATATGCATGATGACCTAATGTATAACATTCCAAATTGAAAATTTGGGATGTTACAACCCCCGATCGAGGTTTCTTTCTGTAAGTTTGGGTATTTATAGGTGGGTTTGGCGTCGAGAACAAGTTAGGGGGACCCACGAGGAGTCCATGAGGCACAGGGGCGTGCCTACGGGGGTGGGAACGCCCCCACCCTCGTGGGCCCCACGGTACTCCTCTCCGATAACTTTTTGTTCCAATATTTTTTTAATTTCCAAAAAAATCTCCGTTGATTTTCAGTTCATTCCGAGAACTTTTATTTCTGCACAAAAACAACACCACGGTAGTTCTGCTGAAAACAACGTCAGTCCGGGTTAGTTCTAACCAAATCATACCAAAAGCATGTAAAAATATTATAAACATGGCAAGAATACATCAAAAATTATAGATACGTTGGAGACGTATCAGCATCCCCAAGCTTAATTCCTGCTCGTCCTCGAGTAGGTAAATGATAAAAACAGAATTTTTGATGTGGAATGCTACCTGATATATTTATCAATGTAATCTATCAATTGTGGCAAGAACATTCAGATCCATAAGATTCAAAACAAAAGTTTAATATTGACATAAAAAACGATAATACTTCAAGCATACTAACAAAGCAATGATGTCTTCTCAAAATAACATGGTCAAGGAAAGCTATCCCTACAAAATCATATTGTCTGGCTATGCTCTATCTTCATCACACAAAATATTTAAATCATGCACAACCCCAGTTTCCGCCAAGCAATTGTTTCATACTTTAGTATTTTTAAACTTTTTCAATCTTCACGCAATACATGAGCGTGAACCATGGACATAGCACTATAGGTGAAATAGAATGGTGGTTGTGGAGAAGACAAAAAGGATAAGATAGTCTCACATCAACTAGGTGTATTAACGGGCTATGGAGATGCCCATCAATAGATATCAGTGTGAGTGAGTAAGGATTGCCATGCAACGGATGCACTAGAGCTATAAGTGTATGAAAGCTCATCAAAAGAAACTAAGTGGGTGTGCATCCAACTTGCTTCCTCACGAAGACCTAGGGCACTTTTGAGGAAGCCCATCATTAGAATATACAAGCCAAGTTCCATAATGAAAAATTCCCACTAGTATATGAAAGTGACAACATAGGAGACTCTCTATCATGAAGATCAGGGTGCTACTTTGAAGCACAAGTGTGGTAGAAAGATAGTAGCATTGCCCCTTCTCTCTTTTTCTCTCATCAATTTTTTTATTTGGGCCTTTTCTCTCTCTCTTTTTTATGGCCTCTTTTTTCTCTTTTTTTATTTAGTCCGGAGTCTCATCCCGACTTGTGGGGGAATCATAGTCTCCATGATTCTTTCCTCACTCGGACAATGCTCTAATAATGATGATCATTACACTTTTGTTTACTTACAACTCAAAAATCACAACTCGATGCTTAGAACAAAATATGACTCTATATGGTTGCCTCCGGCGGTGTACCGGGATGTGCAATGAATCAAGAGTGACATGTATGAAAGAATTATGAACGGTGGCTTTGCCGCAAATACGATGTCAACTACATGATCATGCAAGGCAATATGACAATGATGGAGCTTGTCATAATAAACGGAACGGTGGAAAGTTGCATGACAATATATCCCAGAATGGCTATGGAAATGCCATAATAGGTAGGTATGGTGGCTGTTTTGAGGAAGGTATATGGTGGGTGTATGGTACCTGCGATAGTTGCGCGGTACTAGAGAGACTAGCAATGGTAGAAGGGTGAGAGTGCGTATAATCCATGAACTCAACATTAGTCATAAAGAACTCACATACTTATTGCAAAAATCTACAAGTCATTAAAACAAAGTACTACACGCATGATCCTAGGGGAAGGGTTGGTAGGAGTTAACCACCGTGTGATCCCGACCTCCACTCATAAGGAATACTATCAATAAATAAATCATGGTGCAACTTCATCACATAACGGTTCACCATACGTGCATGCTATGGGAATCACAAACTTTGACACAAGTATCTCTCAAATTCACAAATACTCTACTATCATGACTCTAATATCACCATCTTCATATCTCAAAACAATCATAAAGAATCAAACTTCTCATAGTATTCAATGCACTTTATATGAAACTTTTTATTATATCCTTCTTGGATGCCTATCATATTAGGAATAAATTCATAACCAAAGCAAATTACCATGCTGTTTAAGACTCTCAATATAATATAAATAAAGCATGATATTTCATCAATTTCTTCAAAATAAAACTACCGCCGTGCTCTAAAAAGATATAAGTGAAGCACTAGTGCAAATGACAAACTACACCGAAAGAAATAAGTGAAGATCAATGAGTACTCGAATAATTATGTAACAATGTGAAGACTATCTAACATTTAAAAATTTCAGATCTTGGTATTCTATTCAAGCAGCAAGCAAAACAAAACCAAACAAAATGACGCTCCAAGCAAAACACATATCATGTGGTGAATAAAAATATAGATCCAAGAAAAGTTACCGATGAACGAAGATGAAAGAGGGGATGCCATCTGGGGCATCCCCAAGCTTAGGATCTTGTTTGTCCTTCAATATTACCTTGGGGTGCCTTGGGAATCCCCAATCTTAGGCTCTTGCCACTCCTTATTCCATAGTCCATCGAATCTTTACCCAAAACTTCAAAACTTCACAACACAAAACTTAACAGAAAACTCGTAAGCTCCGTTAGTGTAAGAAAATAAATCACCACTTAGTTACTATTGTGAACTCATTGTAAATTCATATTGGTGTAATATCTACTGTATTCCAACTTCTCTATGGTTCATACCGTCCGGTACTACTCGTAGATTCATCAAAATAAGCAAACAAGACATAGAAAACAGAATCTGTCAAAAACATAACAGTCTGTAGTAATCTGTAACTCTCGAATACTTATGTAACTCCAAAAATTCTGAAATAAGTTTGTAACGTGAGGAATTTTTCTATTAATCTTCTTCAAAAAGAATCAACTTAAAATCACTCTTCTGTAAAAAATTACGGCTATTCTCGTGAGCGCAAAGGTTTCTGTTCTTTACAGCAAGATCGCAAAGACTTCACCCAAGCCTTCCCAAAGGTCCTATTTGGCACTTTATTGACACAAAATCTATAAAACATGATTACTACAATAGCTTAATCATGTGGACACATAAAAAAGTAGGGGTAAATGTTGGGTTGTCTCCCAACAAGCGGGGTTTTAATGCCTTTTTAGCTAGGCATGATGATGACAATGATGCTCACATAAAAGATAAGAATTGAAACATAACGAGAGCATCATGAAGCATATTACTAGCACATTTAAGTCTAACTCACTTCCTATGCATAGGGATTTTGTGAGAAAACAACTTATGGGAACAAGATCAACTAGGACAGGAAAGCAAAACAAGCATAACTTCAAGATTTTAACCACATAGAGAGGAAACTTGATATTATTGCAATTCCTACAAGCATATATTCCTCCATCATAATAATTTTCAGTAGCATCATGATTGAATTAAACAATATAACCATCACATAAAAGCATTCTTTTCATGATCCCTATGCATATAAATTTTATTACTCTCCACATAAGCGAAATTCTTCTCATTCGGAATAGTGGGAGTATCATAAGAAACTCGAATACTATAAATTGTTTCCACATTAAAAGAGTAATGTTCAGAAAAAGTGTAATAATAATCATGACAAGTTTTATAAATATAATCATCACTACTTTTTATATCATACTCCCTCCATTCCTAAATATAGGGTGTATAGTTTTTGGCACGAAAATTAAAGAACGCATGTGGAGGGAAAACTTCACAAGTTTTGGGCGAGATTTCACCTGACTAATTGACATGAAAAAATAGAGGAGCTTGCTTGATATAAGAAAATGTAATTAAATCTCTAAAAAAATTATCCAAACGAGTGGTGCGATGCAATACACCTTATATTTTGGGGTTTTTCTCAAAAAACTATACACCATATATCAAGGAACGGAGGGAGTAAGTATTATCACAATAATCATCAGAAGTAGAAACTTTGTTCTCATCAAAATCAATTGAAACCTCTTCCAAGATAGTGGAATCACTACTAAATAAAGTCATGACCTCTCCAAATCCACTTTCATAATTATCACAATAAGATTCAACATCCTCCAAAATAGTGCGATCATTACTTCCTAAAGTTGACACTCTTCCAAACCCACTTTCATCAATATAATCATCATAAATAGGGGGCATGCTATCATCATAAAAAATTTGCTCATCAAAACTTGGGAGACTAAAAATGTCATCTTCATTAAACATAGCATCCCCAAGCTTGGTACAAACATTAGCAAATAAATTCTCAAACATGTCATTCTCATCAAACATAGCATCCCCAAGCTTGGGCATTTTCATATCATAAGCATAATCACTCTCGTCATTAATAGTTTGGATAGCACCAATAGTATAGCAATTATCATCATCACAGTGAGTAATAGGAGCAACATCATTTGGAAGGGATACCTTTTTACCTTTGCTTCTCCGTCTTTTCTTTTTATTCTTCGCATCATGTGTGGGTTTAGTCCTCTTTTTGGAGCTCCTTATTAATGATACTGGTTGAATAGAAAGCTTCTCCTCGTTAGCTGATTCATCATAAGAAAGAATAGGAGGAATTTCGGAAATCTCTTCCCTTTCATTAGTATTCTCTTCATGTTCTATTTGTTTTCTTGTCTTTATGTAATTGACAATATAAGAATTTTCAATGCAATTCACCGCACAATGCATATAAATTTCCTCTGGATCAAAACCAAGAACTTTATCAAGGACAAATTTTGGAAGATCCTTAGTTATGCGCTTCATTTCTTCATAACCCACAAGCAAGCTAAGTTCATTATGATGCGCAAGGGAAATCAAGTCATCACAATTTTTGGACATGATTCAATCATGAAACAATTTGCATTGGGGATTTAAATGATCATGTTCATTGCAAAGTTCACAAGGATGGAAAATAAATTTTAAATTTTCAGCACAAACATCTAGCCTCTCTTGCAACCATTTAGTTTCTAAATACTTATGCCTCTTGCAAAATCTATCTTTCCTATTTGGTGTGTACTTGCAAACTCAATGCACTCCAAAAAAGATGACATGCTTATAAGAGACATTTTGATCATGACTAGTGCAATCATCATTAGTACTATGGATATTCAAAGAGTTCATACTAACAACATTGCAATCATGCTCATCATTCAAAGATTTAGTGCCAAGCATTTTAATGCATTCTTCTTCTAACACTTGAGCACAATTTTCCCTTCCATCATTTTCACGAAAGAAATTAAAAAGATGAAGCATATAAGGCACCCTCAACTCCATTTTTTGTAGTTTCCTTTTATAGACTAAACTAGTGATAAAACAAGAAACTAAAAGATTAAATTGCAAGATCTAAAGATATAGCTTCAAGCACTAACCTCCCCGGCAACGGTGCCAGAAAAGAGCTTAGTTGACGGGGTGTTAGTGCCGCTTACCTAGCCTCCCCGACAATGGCGCCAGAAAAGAGCTTGATGTCTACTACGCAACCTTCTTCTTGTAGACGTTGTTGGGCCTCCAAGTGCAGAGGTTTGTAGGACAGTAGCAAATTTTCCTCAAGTGGATGACCTAACATTTATCAATCCGTGGGAGGCGTAGGATGAAGCTGGTCTCTCTCAAACAACCCTGCAACCAAAGAGCAAAGAGTCTCTTGTGTCCCCAACACACCCAATACAATGGTAAATTGTATAGGTGCACTAGTTCGGCGAAGAGATGGTGATACAAGTGTAATATGGATGGTAGATATAGGTTTTTGTAATCTGAAAATATAAAAACAGCAAGGTAACTAATGATAAAAGTGAGCACAAACGGTATTGCAATGCTTCGAAACAAGGCCTAGGGTTCATAATTTCACTAGTGCAAGTTCTCTCAACAATAATAACATAATTGGATCATATAATTATTCCTCAACATGCAACAAAGAGTCACTCCAAAGTCAGTAACAGCGGCGAACAAACGAAGAGATTATTGTAGGGTATGAAACCACCTCAAAGTTATTATTTCCGATCAATCCATTGGGCTATTGCTATAAGTGTTACAAACATCCCTAGAGTTCGTAGTAAAATAACACCTTAAGACAAAAATCAACCAAAACCCTAATTTCACCTAGATACTCCAATGTCACATCAAGTATCTGTGGGTATGATTATACGCACTACAAAAAAAAGCACATCCATGACATTTTGGGCCGAACGAAAAAAATTTATGTCATACATATGACACTTCTATGACGATAATTGTGACAAAACCCGGTATCATCATAGATGTGGTGGGCTCCTACTTCTATGACAAAAAATCATGACAGAGGGCTTTATTTGGGCCATCCATGACAGAAAAAACCGTAGTAGAAGCGAGGGCGAGGAAAATTTCAGGGAGTTCCCGGTTACGGTGGGAGGTCGGGGCGAAGCGATGCGCTGCTTTCTCGTACCGCGACGCACGTATGCGTAGGCGTTGATCTAATCAACCCGAACCGAGGCGTTGGGCTCTAATCGAACCCGCGATTGCAGACTGCAGCTACGCGTTCTCGAACCCGAGCGATCGATCGATGGTTGTTAATCGAACCCGATCGGCGATTCTTCGCTACTACTGCTAATCAAGCCGATCGATTGGATGAGCGAGTGGCGTTGCGGGGGTTTGGATGAGCGATGGCGGTGGCGTTGCCTCCGGATGAACGGGACCCCGTGGTGTGGAGGGTTGGATGAGCGATGAGACGGTGGAGGGGTGCCCGTGGAGGGGTGGTTGAATAGGACCCCGTGGTGTGGAGGGCTGGATGAATAGTAGACGGGTGAGGGGTGCCCGTGGAGGGGTGGTTGAACAGTAGCCGGTGGAGTAGCGCGCGGTGGAGGCTGGATGAACAGGAGCCCGTGGAGGCTGGAGGAGGTCGACGGTGGAGATGAATAGTATACCGTAGAGTCCCGTTTTGCGGTACGCCACATCCCTCCTGATGAACATGACCCCCGTTTCGACCGTAGCGCTCCAACACAAGTCCGTTTCGTCCGTTTTGCGGTACGCAACACCCCTCCCGATCAACAGGACCCCCGTTTCGACCGTAGGAGGTCCGTTTTGTCCGTTTTGCGGTACGCCACACCCCTCCCGATCAACAGGACCCCCGTTTCGACCGTAGGAGGTCCGTTTCCTCCATTTTGTGGTACGCCACACCCTTCCCGATCAACAGGACCCCCGTTTCGATCGTAGGAGGTCCGTTTCCTCCGTTTTGCGGTACGCCACACCCCTCACGATCAATAGGATCCAATTCCGAACGTAGGAGGTCCGTTTCCTCCATTGTGCGGTACGCCAAGCCTCGTTTACATCGCCTGTTCCGTCCAAGCCCTCCCGATGAACACGACCACGCATTCCGTTCCGACTTAGCCGGTTGGCTCCCACGCGTTCCGTTGCCTCCCGATGAACACGACGCGTTCCGTTGCCTCCCCATGAACACGACGCATTCCGTTGCCTCCCCATGAACACGATGACGACGCTGTTTATCCGTTCCGACCCAGCCATGTACACGAGCCCTGGCCGTACATATGCGCGAGTAGGCGTTCGAGACCCCGCCCGTATGTACACATACGTGGCGTGCGTATCTTGTGAGTTGGCGTTGAGACCCGCCAGATGTACACATACGTGGCCGTATTTTCTTTCTTGCACCCTGGCCGCTGTACGTACGTGTACATGCTACATGCGCGCCTCTACTACGACAAGTGCGCGCCTCTACATCCACCAGTATATATGTACGTACACGTTCGCGACCAGAATGACAATGCTATGTACGCTTCGACCAGGTGGGTCCCGACTGTCAGGCACTTCCTTGCGTGCGAAGATGTAGCTGGTGGGTCCCAGCAGTTAGGGGGGCAAATCGTTTTTTTGCCCGGACGCACTTCCTTGCGTGCGAAGGTGTAGCTGGTGGGTCCCAGCAGTCAGGGGGGAATAATTTTGTTTTTATTTTTGCCCGGACGCACTTCCTTGCATGCGAAGATTTAGCTGGTGGGTCCCAGCAGTCAGGGGGCGAATTGTTTTTTTATGCCCGGACGCACTTCCTTGCGTGCGAAGATGTAGCTGGTGGGTCCCACCAAATGTGGGCAAATCGTTTTTTGCCCGGACGCACTTCCTTGCATGCGAAGATGTAGCGGTGGGTCCCAGAGCCGGGGCGAATCGTTTTTGCGGGACGCACTTCCTTGCGTGCAAAGGTGTAGCTAGTGGGTCCCAGCAATGTCGGGCGAATCTTTTTTTTGCCCGGGCGCACTTCCTTGCATGCGAAGATGAAGTGGTGGGTCCCAGCAATCGGGAAACGTTTTTCATGCGAATCTGATGGCCCGTCCGGTGGGTCCTAGCTGTCAGGTTGAGGAATCATTATTTTCCGCATAATAAGGAGGCACTTCCTTGCTACGGCCGTGGACCTAGCTGTCAGCCTCTCCACGTACAGTTCACGTCCGATGGAAGTCGTTCCTTGACCATGTTGACTAGGCCGCGCCGAGAGCACCACGGCGATGGACGACGACGGGGCCTAGGAAGGGGATGACGCAGAGCCTGGGAAGACGCGGCAGTGGAAGCCCACGCGGAGAGGAGTACGAGGGTTCACTGGTTCCGCTGCGGTGTGAGGCTGCCGTCGTCGCAGGGCCTGGCCAGCGGTGGGAATAGTAGGGGGCGGTGAGGCCTCCGCGGCAGCACAGCTTGCCATGGGAGGCAGGAGCATGCGACACGACCGGTACTGCTTTGGCCGGCTGGTGCAAGAAGACCAGAGGTTGAAGAAGCACTACCACCGTTGGATGGTCATTTCTACGTCTTGAGCTTGCGTTGGTTTTCCCCGAAGAGGAGAGGATGATGCAGCAGAGTAGCGTAAGTATTTCCCTCAGTTTTTGAGAACCAAGGTATCAACCCAGTAGGAGGCCATGCACAAGTCCCTCATACCTGCAAAAAACGATAGCTACTCGCAACCAACGTGATTAGGGGTTGTCAATCCCTTCACAGTCACTTACGAGAGTGAGATCTGATAGAGATGATAAGTAATGTTTTTCGTATTTTTGGTATAGAGATGCAAAGTGAAAAGTAAATACAAAGCAAGTATAAAAGTGATGGAGATTGATATGATGAGAATAGACCCGGGGGCCAGAGGTTTCACTAGTGGCGTCTCTCAAGAGCATAAGTATTCTACAGTGGGTGAACAGATTACTTTTGAGCAATTGACAGAATTGAGCATAGTTATGAGTATATCTAGGTATGATCATGTATATAGGCATCACGTTCAAGACAAGTAGACCGAAATGATTCTGCATCTACTTCTATTACTCCACTCATCGACCGCTATCAAGCATGCATCTAGAGTATTAAGTTAATAACGGAGTAACGCCTTAAGCAAGATGACATGATGTAGAGGAATAAATTCATGCAATATGTTAAATACCCCATCTTGTTATCCTCGATGGCAACAATACAATAAATTCTTTGCAACCCTTTCTGTCACTGGGTAAGGACAGCGCAAGATTGAACCCAAAGCTAAGCACTTCTCCCATTGCAAGAACAACCAATCTAGTTGGCCAAACCAAACGGATAATTCGAAGAGACTTGCAAAGATAACCAATCATACATAAAAGAATTCAGAGAAGACTCAAATATTATTCATAGATTAGCTGGATCATAAACCCACAATTCATCGGTCTCAACAAACACACCGCAAAAACAAGATTGCATCGAATAGATCTCCACGAGAGAGGGGGAGACACATTGTATTGAGATCCAAAAAGAGAGAAGAAGCCATCTAGATACTAGCTATGGACCCGAAGGTCTGAAGTAAACTACTCACACTTCATCGGAGAGGCTATGGTGTTGATGTACAAGCCCTCCGTGGTGGATGCCCCCTCCGGCGGAGCTCCGGAAAAGGCCCCAAGATGGGATCTCGTGGATACAGGAAGTTGCGACGGTGGAATAAGGTTTTTGGCTCCTGTTTTGATCGTTTGGGGGTACGTAGGTATATATAGGAGGAAGGAGTACGTCGGTGGAGCAACAGGGGGCCCACGAGGCAGGGGGAGCGCCCTAGGGGGGGGGCGCCCCCCACCCTCATGACCTCCTATGTTGTTCCTTGGCATAGGGTCCAAGTCTCCTGGATCACGTTCGGTGAGAAAATCACGTTTCCGAAGGTTTCATTCCGTTTGGACGCCGTTTGATATTCTGTTTCCTGGAAACACTAAAATAGGCAAAAAACAGCAATTCTGGGCTGGTCCTCCGGTTAATAGGTTAGTCCCAAAAATAATATAAAAGTGGAAAATAAAGCCCAATATAGTCCAAACCATTAGATAAAGTAGCATGGAGCAATCAAAAATTATAGATACATTGGAGATGTATCAGACATCGTACGGTCACTGGAACTAGAATCGTTCATATTGACTAAGTTGACAAAGCCCTCTGTCCCCGTCAACTTAGTTGGCCCACAAGTCATCCTCCCACTATGGCGGGTCCTGGCTAGCAGGGGGGTATTCATTTTTTGTGCGTAATAAGGAGGCACTTCCTTGCGTGCGAAGATATAGCTGGTGGGTCCGACATGTCGTGAGGGAACGTTTTTTCGCGAAATCTGAGGCCCTTCCTGTGGGTCCCAGCTGTCAGGTGGAGGAATCATTATTTTGCGCGTACAGTCCCCGGCCGATGGATGTCGTTCATTGACCATGTTGACCAGGCCGCGCCGAGAGCACCATGGCGGTGGACGACGGCTAGGCCTAGGAAGGGAACAACACGGAGCCAGGGAAGACTCGGCAATGGTTGCCCACGCGGTGGGGAGTACGAGGGTTTACTGGTCCGGCTGCCGTCGCCAGAAAATAATGGGAGGTGTGGGTGAGTAGAGGAATGGTCTGTCCAGCAATGAAGTAGAGTGGGGCGGTGCGGCCTGCGCGGCACCACAGCCGGCCACAGGAGGTGGGAGCAGGTAGTCCCACCGGAGCTGGTTTGGGCGGCTGGAGCAAGAAGATCATATATTGAAGAAGCAACACGGCCGTTGGATTAACATCCAACGGTCACTGCTGCTAGAATCGTTTGTGGACTAAGTTGACAAAGCCAAAGTACACGTCAACCTAGTAGACCCACAAGTCAGCCTCCAAATCTGTCCCAAACAGCATACAGCCCGAAATTTCTAGCCAGATTCAAATTAATTTTAAATCTAAATATACCTTAATTTAAATTCAATGAAATTTTACGTGCACAAAAACAATGAAATTTAAAATATAAAAATCTGAAAGAAAACAATATTTTGGAACTAATTGCATGTTTACTGTATTTTTTCATTTTACAGCCCATTTATTATTACTTATAGTCCATTTCTTATTACTTATGGCCCATTTTCTGGGCAAAATGGATCCCTACTCGTCTTGAAAGATTTCCGGCCCAGCAAATAGGCCTATGTTGGTTATTCTGCAAAAAAGAAAATAGATGGCTGGCCATTTTTCAGAAAGGAAAAAACAAACTGGGCTGGTCATGTGCTAAACATATGAAATAAAAGCACAGGCTAGATGGGCCACAGTCCCTTTAACCCGATTGATACCCTTCTCCGTCCCAAAAACCAAAATTACTGCAGCGCTGCTTTGGGTCCCTCTTGTCATCCTCACCATGTACATCATCTCCTTTTTCACTCGGTTGTTGACCATGTTGACAACACCGAGGGCGAGCCTTGGCGAGCGAACCAAGGCGGAGGACGATGGTGAGGCCTCGGACGGGAACGAACAGGAGCCGGGGAAGATCACAGCCAGCCGTGGGAGGTGGGAGCAGGCGGTCCTGCCGTCGCTGGTTTGGCTTTGGCGACTCGAGGAAGAAGAGACTGAAGAAACGCGACAGACGTTGAATGTCAATCTAACGGTCAAGGTTGGCACAACTGTTTGTTGACTAAGCGAACACCAAGTAGCATACTTTTTATATATAGGAAGAAAACTGCGAGGAAAATGCGTTAAATGCCGTCCTCCTCACGAGGAACGTTAAGCCACATAAGTGACTAGCACCCTTGGTTTTCAACCCAGAGGTCTTGGGTTCGAGTCCGAGGAACTCTCAATTTTTTCCTCCTTCCTTCCTTGCAAAAAAGGGAAATAAAAGCAAAGACTTGGGAAGGCATACAGAACAAGCTAGTGTACCAGTAAAGAGACGTTGCCGGGTTTTAGAAAAAAGAAAGACGTGCTCATGTAGCTGGTTTGAACACAAACCTAGACTATGACTATATATGGTGCTATGCTACTCTGCAAGTAATGAAACTGACATATCCAACGTTCGCTTCTCCCCTTCTCTACTTACTCTGCCTAGCATCAGAAGCTCTGGCCGCAGCAACCATGTCCGCTGGCTGCTCGTCCGCCTGCTCTTCAGCAGGCAACAACCAGATATGCGCCAAGTCGCTACCCGTACCATCACATGTGGGTCTCATCACACCCCCACCGGCACGCGCACCGCAGCCGATTGCTCATCACAACCCGCTGTCGTGGTGTGGTGCCACTGCTGCAAATCACGCAGAGTCATCTATCGCGTCTCAACCACAATCCGCAACCCTGGCCGAGTCTTCTACAAATGCCCGAATCATGGGGTAATAATATGTTTAAGTGTTGTTCTGCTGCTTTCAGTTGCTGATTTTTAATAGTTTGGTTGATGATCTTCCAATTTGATTCGTGTAGAAAAGGGAAGATTCGTGTGATTTGTATTTCTGGGAAGTTGCTGATGTGGGGGGTGCAACTACGCTGATTATTTGGTTAGCCGAGGAATCCCAATACCAGCAGGTTGGGGTGTTGGACAAATGGCTCAAGGAGCGACGAAGAGGAAGATGCAGAGCAGAAGGTTAAAGATGTAGTTCCTCTAATCATGGCCAAGCAACAGCTGCTGAACGGCCTTGGCAGCAATGAGGAGATGAAAGAGCTTGTTAAGATAATGGGCAAAATCGATGTGCTCTGTAGGATGATTGTCCCTTTATTTGCAGAGTATGTAGCACTCGTGATGTATTCAGTGGCTACGACATGAGCACTTTGCTGAAACTAGTAATGAATGAAACCTGTGTAGCAGGCTGGGTGTAGTCTTGTGAACATCTAATGATTTCTATTAACGGAAATCAAGGGGGTATCCCCTTTTGCTCATATAAATAAATAAATAGCAGAGGCCATGTCGGGTCAGCTTTGTTCTCGTTGGAAGACGTCGAGAAAATTGCAGTCCAACAGCAAACTATGTCATCAAATTCAAGTTTCGCAGCTAAATATGAGTACAACTAAACAACAATGTCATCATGTTTTAGTTTTCATACAATCACCAAACACAAATCAGCATACATAACAAGTGATGTTCTCACAGCAAAATACTAAACAACATGTTCATCAGGTTTCAGTTGTCATAGCAAACACAATTTCACATAGTAGATAAAAAATGTCTTCTGACATGCAAATACGACAAAATCAATGTAATCATCATCCGCAGCAGCAGCGTCAACATCTTCGCCATGTGTACCAGTCTGAATCGTAATTTCCCACGGTGTCATCTTCTTCTTCGTCCTCAACGTCCTCGAACATTGGCTTCTTCTTGATCAACTCTTGTATGTCCACAGCACGACACGCAATCTTTTCGCCGGCGTCATTGACGTGATGGTTCTCAAAGATATTAGGAACATCTGTGTTATCTTGTACATCAGGAGCAGTGTAAGCATCATCTTGTTGTGCAACTTCATTAAACGAATTCCCCTGCTCAAACCTTTGCAATACTCTCTAGTCATCGCTACGTGCAAATGTGTCTTCCAAGAAAAATATATGTGTTGCTTGATTTGCCAAAATAAAAGGCTCATTGGTCTGGTACGCCTCCTTGACATTGATGGATTTGAAATAATCATCAGCTCTGGGTTTTGCGATCCTGGAAAACAGGTTATACCAACGATAGCACAACAGAACCACACACCGATGATCCCCGAAACTGGAAATATACTGCAACTGAACAATGTCTGTTATGTTAGCATACATTTCCGTTGTCTCTTTGTCATACGTATCCGTGCTCATGATGGCACTGTTTTGTTTCTTCCTGCCTTCGTCTCGTGCAAGGATGTTGTAGCGTACATCTCCAACAACGCAAGATTCATAATGTCTTACCCGAGTATCAGGACCCATTGCTAGTGAGTAAAGGGCATCATCAACTGCCTGCCCATCCTCCCGCATCTTCTTAACCTATGGTTAGAAAATAGACAAGCTGATCATCTTATGTACTCAATATATTAAAAAACTGACAATGCACTTCACAAGCTTACATGGTTCTTGAACCATTTCGCAAATCCTGCCATAACTAGTTTGTCAATGTTTCTTGGATTTTGCGGCAATAACTCCTTTTTGTAGATGTTGCACAACATAGTGATCGCGTCAAACATCTAAATATATAAGAATGTGCTGCAAGTTTAGTAGATTACGATGTATAAGCTGCAGTACTGCACTTACTTGATATAAGGTAGTATCTTAGGACAGTTATTCAACACATACCAAACCATTTTGTCCAAATCTTTAGGTTTGTCCTCTTGTCGACTCTTCCACTCAGTAACTCGAGCAGAATAATCGAAAACATTGAGCCCGGGATTGTCTTCACCCACCTCTTTGCTAAGCTGATCAGCTGTTTCAATGTATTTTGAGCAGAATGTCAACGCTTCTATAGCAATGTAGGCCTCTGCAATGGAACCATCGTGTCTAGCTCTGTTCCTAACATAGCCCTTGAAAGTGCCTAGCCGCCTTTCAATAGGGTACATCCAGCCATACTGTACTGGACCTCTAAGTAGTGCCTCATCAGGTAGATGAATAGCCAAATGCACCATCACATCAAACAAGGCTGGAGGATATATCTTCTCAAGGTTGCATAGGATAGTTGGTATCTTGTCTCTAAGACGCTCCAAAGCATCTATCCTGATATTTCTACTGCAGAGTTCCCTGAAGAATTGTCCCAACTCTGCAACTGCTCTGTATAAGTCAGGGCGGCCCAATCCTCTAAGGATAACAGGTAAAACCCTTTGAAGTAGGATGTGGCAGTCATGAGTTTTCAACCCTTGTACCTTGTTTCCATCTGCACTGACTCTCCTTTCAGGGTTGGAAGCAAATCCATGTGGGAATCTCACACGTGACAGGACCTCACAGAATTATTTTCTTTTTACCTTGTCCAAGACGCACACAGTGGTGCCATATCCGTGGTTTACCTTCATCTTGCACCGCAAATCCTTTACGATACCAGTGTGTCAAATCAATCCTAGATTTTAAGGTATCTTTCGTCTTGCCTTCAATATTAAGAATTGTGCCGATAATGCTGTCACATATATTTTTCTTGATGTGCATCACATCAAGATTATGCCGCAGATCCAAATCTTTCCAATACTCCAAGTCCCACAAAGTGGACCTGCGGGTAAACAATAATCTCTCTTCTACCCTGCCACGCTTCCTTTTCCCGCTACCATTACCAGCATGGTTTCCAGGTGTAATATGTCTGACCTTTTCTAATTCCACTTGCAACTCATCGGCGGTGAGCCTCTTTGGCGCATCACGGTTTTCATGCTTTGCATTGAACACATGTATTCGGTATTTTCTAGGATGCGGCTTGTCCTTGGCAAGGAAACTGCGGTGTCCAATGTAATAGATCTTGCTAAGTATTGCGTGTGACAATGATTCTGTCACAAATAACACATGCATTGTAACCATGTGTCGTCGCATACGACATAGTGCCCAAAGCGGATAATCATGGATGCACCAAATTATAACAGCACGCAGAAAGAAATCAGCTGGTGGGCTGCTATATAGGTCTTGAGTGAGAACACCCTTCCATAGCTATTGAAGTTCCTCCATAAGAGGCTCCTGAACAAATCAAAATCTTTTCCAGGAATTTTTGGACCTGGGATGAGCAAGGCCATCATGTAGTTTGATTCTTTGGTGCAGACATTTGGAGGCATGTTGTAAGGATAACAAGCACTCGCCACATGCTATATGTGGCGCTCTGGTGGCCAAATGGGTTAAATCCATCGAAGCTAAGCCAAGTCTAATGTTTCTCGGTCAGCAAAGAAACTCTTTGGGTTTATCGTTGAAGTTTTCCACTCACTACCATGATATGGATGGCTCATTACATTCGATCTCTGTACTCTGGTTCCTAGAATGCCACAAGACATCCTCTCTTGTTTCACATCATGAAACAACCTCTGCAATCTTGCTCTAATTGGAAAATGTCTCGTAACATTATGAGGAATCCTCTTCACAAAGATCGCCATCTTTCCATCTTGATGATTTGCATTTCAGGCATTCACTTAAGTTGGCATAATCCTTCCGGAACAGAACACAATTATTCTTACAAACATGGATCATATCATATCCAATTCCAACTGCACGAAGGAAATTCTTCATTTCTTTGTAGGTGTGTGGCAGCTCGACGATCTGGGAAAGATTTGCGGAAAGCAGTCAACATCGCATCGAATGATTTGTTGGTCATCCACTCAGATGTCTTCACCTGAAGAAAGGTGACCATAGATGAGAATACTGACAACTTATTTCCTGGGGTGACAGCAACGTTGCATTGTTCCAACATGCGGGCACACCATTTTTCTTCTGCAGGTGAAAGTTCACGGCATGCACGAGCATTTCGTAGCATTGTTTCAATGTTGATCAAACTCACTGGCTCCCCCACCACCACCTCCTCCTCCTCTTCCACCTGAGCATCAGGCAGATCAAGATGGTGATCTGCTGCTTCCACGTAGTCAATAACATTGACATTCACAACTTCACCATGCTGAACCCACCTAGTATATGTGACCGACATCCCATACAAGTGTAGATGATTTTGCACAGTTGATGGGGTCTTGTAACTGAATTCATACAACTGCTACACGGGCAGAGCACATCTGATTTCGGACCACCGTACTCAGCTCTGATAAAGTTCATGAAGTTTTCAACCCCCTCGACATATGCAGCGGAGAATCTTTGAGCAGAAGTTATCCAAGTCATGTCCATCTGTTAGACATACAAATTAGTTTTTCTACTAGATATTACAGGAAAAACATATATGTATTTTTCTGAAGTCCAGAAAAAAAATACCTAGCTCGATGTCTAAAGCTATGGCAAGATATTTGGACGAGCAGATCTAAGTAACGAAATATATGTAAAGCTAATTCAGCAAACATATTTGAGTGCTAAATTATGGCAGGCTGTTTCAGCAGTCAATGAGGACGAGCACACAGCCATCAAACTATCGAAGGCCATCGCAGCAACAAAGATCGAGTATAAAACGGTGTAGAGATATTTCACCTAACAGATTGGCTACTAGACCATGGCAATCTACGTCACAATAAATATATGACAGGATATTTTAGCAACTAATCGGCCTTGGCATGCCATCTCAGCTAAGCAGATTGAGTGCAGAACAGGGAAAGGAAGCTTCTTGAGCAGAGCATATTGACAGTAAACTACTTCGGCAAACAGTGAGATTAACAGCGTCTATCAGCTAACATTCAGCGCTACACCGACATGAATGGGGCCTCAGTCTAGAATGCGCGTACCGTGGGAGAAGCTGACCGCCGTGCGTCTCCACACGAACGTCGCCAGCGGTGGCGGCGCTGACCACCGTGTGCCTCCACAAGAACGTATGAAAACGTGGCGGCGCGGCTAGAGGACGACAGTCTACGAGAGCGTACTGTGGGAACGAGAGGATCGTCGTCCGCCCCATCGATGAACCGCGGCGCGCGACGTATCGGCAGCGGGGGGAGGGCGGCTTTAGGCGGAGCGAATGGAGTGGAGGGGACGGGGATGGGGTTTGGGGAATATTATTGGCTAGTTGGCCGAAGGCGCGTTGAATCGTATTTGGGGGGAATTTTTGTGTGTGGGGGAGGATTTTCGCTCGGTGGGTGGGGGGAGTTTGGTGCATGGTCGGTTTCTCCAAGTGCAGTCCCACGTGTCAGTGAAGAGGCAAGCCGAAGCGCGTTCCTTTTGCGTGAGCCGTGTGCAGGACCGAACATGTGTGGGGTGCAAT
The DNA here is from genome assembly GCA_021605205.1 of Aegilops longissima. NCBI lineage: Eukaryota > Viridiplantae > Streptophyta > Magnoliopsida > Poales > Poaceae > Aegilops > Aegilops longissima. Next base: position 597,013,164 of record CM038676.1, on the reverse strand, counting down.
GCGACCGCGACAGGAGTGCTGTGAGTGTACCGCCTTTTTTCCTTTTAAACTAGGTTCTTCGCCCCCTTAAAAAAATTTTGTTGCTTCGCGCGATCCATCGATAGTACTACTAGTAATCCGGTAATCCCAACTAAAACGGCGCGGCCGGGTCTTTTCCTGCGTGATATGCTGGGAGGCTGGCTTAGTTGGGTATTTAAGGACGAGTAATGATACACCTACGTAATCCCAGTTACGTAATTAATGTAATGTGAAACGTGTGAGCTGTTGATTGTAGAATGGGGGAGGGAGGGGCCCACCACCATGAGAATCAGCGGAGGAGAGAGAGAGGCAATTTACGTTAACACTTTCGTAGGTTCCCGTAGATGTAGAAAGATGTGAAATGCGTAAATGTGTAGTGGATGTACTATTGGGAGCAATGCTATATCCACGTAATGGTTTATGTAAAATTACGAACTGATGTGATGTGGGACTATTTGATTGGATTAAAGGAGAGGATTAGGCCCACCCCACCTGAAAATCAGGGGGGGCATATATAGATTAGATGGAAAGTATAAGTAGTAGCTACGTAGCCCTTTGTAAGTCTAGGATTAGGCTACTATTGGAGTGCCTAAGATAATTTGTGTATGTATAGACCCTATGTGTTTATTTTACTTCGCATGTTAGATTTGTCTCGGTTCAATAAAAAGCAGAATTGGTGATGATGGTGTGCTTGTCATCCTGCAATATAGGCCATCCGATCTATATCTAACGGATAGGAAGGAAACTATGACAATTTACCCGCACTCCTCTCCACATTTGCAGATAAAGGCTTTCCCCCGTTCATCCTTTTCTCCCACAAGATCTTGATCTTCCGTGCAACGCACGGGCATCTTGCTAGTACTCCTACAATATGTATATTATTGTGAAAGTTCATATATACCAGCCGAGATTAATGCAAACACGGCAGATTTTCATTACATTTCAAACTTTTATATGACAGAAAAATAAAAGAAACCCGACCCTAAACCTATTCTACGGCGGCAACCGACGTCCTTCATCTGCGATCTCTATGTACGGGGGCGGGGTTCAAGACCCGTGAAGTGAAGGTGCGGTCTCCGGCAAGGAATAGTAGAAGACGGGATACGGACCGGCCAGTTGGCACACCATGCCCTGCCGCCTCCCATGCCCTACTCATCCTCGGAGGAGTCCCCGACCTCGGCGGTGCCAGACGTTGGACGACGGCAGGTAGGATGCGTGGCTGACGCTGCTCCCGTCGTCGGCCGCCAGCGTGGCCACCGCTTGTGCGGTGGCGTCCGCGTCCGGCTACGTCGCTATTGCGTCGCGAGAGGCGACTTGAGCGAGGGCGGCGACCTCGAGCTTCATCCCCGAAGACAAGCTCTCCCGCAGAGTGTTCGCACTTGCGGTCATGGCGGATGTGGTGCAAGGTAGGAGGACGATGCGCTATGGTGTGGAGGTTAGCTGGGCGTTGCCGCTTTAAGTAGCGCATTCCGGTGAGGCCAAGCGTCCGGGTGCATCATTAAGTCGCCGGAGTTGGTTCCTCGGGCACCGAGCCTCTTAACGATGACATACGAACGGACGACATGAATGCGGGCAGCTGGCGCCGGCTGGCAACGCACCGCGCGACGGCGCGAGGGACGAGGGTTTTGGTGTGCCAGGGTAGTCAGCTGAGGTCAAGGCAACGTTGAAGATGCCCTTTGCTCACATGCGATCCCTGCGTGTCATTGAAAAAGCAAGACGACCCGGCATAGGCTCAGGTCCAGAGGATGCAGTTGGCCGCGCTACACCACTCTGCGGACGCCGCGTCCACGCGCCCTGCATCCTCGGCGAGCCGGTGTTGGGGTGTGTTTGGATTGTGGCCAAAGTGCATCTTACCAAAATTTTGGTCATGACCCAAAGATTGGTCTTTGTTTGGATGGTTGCCATTTTTTTGGCATGCCAATGAACTCTAGCCAACTCTAGTTCATTTTTCTTGCCAATGTCGGCCAAATCATGGGCAACCAATACCTCAACCAAAATTTTGGTCATGACCCAAAGATTGGTGTTTGTTTGGATGGTTGCCATTTCTTTTGCATGCCAATGAACTCTAGCCAACTCTAGTTCGTTTTTCTTGCCAATGTCGGCCAAACCATGGGCAACCAATACCTCAACCAAAATTTTGGCTACCCAATGCTTTGATGGGGCAACCTTGGGCACAAACCAAACATACCGTTGGTCGTGCCACAGCACTAACGCCACCCTCGGCACACAGAAATTGACCGTGTCTAGCGACGATATGAGCGTGTCGCTCACCGTGGTCGCCGTGTCCAGAGGCGGTGCTGGAGCTGAGCCCCGTTGTTGGCCCCAACGACCCACACGAATGGTTGTCGGTGGCGAGGAGGTCGTGGGCCAGCTCCTCCATTGGACTAGTCTGCGCTACATCGTCCCGACGGGTGTGCCCCACATGTCGGTTTCCCTATTTTCCCGGCCATATTCGAGCGTCAGTGCTCTGCTTTGCGCATTAGGCCTCTCGCTATGTAGGCCAAGCGAGACAACTTATTGTTTATTTGAGTCGTTCAAGTATAATCATGTGGCGTTTGCTTATTTCTCATTCCTCTCCAACCTCCATCGATCATGTCGCCCTCCAGTCGAGTCCATCCTCCCGCATGCTTCATTTGAACATTCCGCCGAGTATCATTTGCATGTACCCACCCTAGTCCTCTTTCAATAGATCTCGGACCCGAGATGAAATCGAGAGGAAGCAGTGAGGGGCACGTGATACCTAAGGCGGATTCAAAATTTTGAACCGGTGATCATAGCATCCGCAAATCATATATAAAGGGTATTCAATGTTTGTTTCGTTTTTTAACGTACAATATACTCCCTCCTATTCTTTCTAGTTTACATATAAGTTTTATGTGTAGTCAAAGTATCTCTACTTCGATTAAAAAGGTATCAACATTCAACAACGCCCAATCAATATTGTTAGATTTGTACGTACTCCTAGATTTGTACTCGAGATGGTTTCCAATTTGACTATTGTCAAGATTAATAGTACATGAGATGTATAATGTGAAAATTATATCATTGGAAACTCCTTTCACATACGAAATTGACCGTATGCTTTGTGTAAGTTGCATGTCATATATTATTACTCTAACATTTGGTCAAAGTTTGCCTCGAAAAACGCATTAGACCCTGTATGCTTTGTGTAAGTTGCATGTCATATATTATTACTCTAACATTTCTGTAAGTTGCATGTCATATATTATTACTCTAACATTTGGTCAAAGTAGTATAGTGGAAGTGGATCCTCGGACATAGGTATCCCTGCCTTACCCTCCCTTCGGTCACTTCTTCGGCGGACCCCATGCTTGCTAGGCCCGCATGTCGGTTACTCAATGGGTTCGCCACGTCGAGGATCCTCATCCGTAGTATACTCCCTCTGTTTTATTTACTCCGCATAAAATGGAGGGTGGTGGTATAATAAATGACGCGGCGGGGGAGGGAGGGACGTCGGTTTGCTCTCAACTGCGGTCCCTGGCGGCAAAACGCAAGACGGCGCGCCCATTCGGTGAGCGACGTGGAGGGTCCAGCGTGCCGGGCGACAACGCGAACGCGACAACAGCAATGTACAGTCAAAACCGATGGACTGATCGTCACCAGAACCACTATTCACACCAGAACCTTCGCTGCTAGGCCTACACCAGCCACTGCCCTAAAAACACACCAAATCTCCAGCCCATTTACCCACCTTTCGATTCCCTAGCCCGCATCAAGCGTCCCCTAGTTTGCCGGAAAGCCATGGTGCGCTGCAAGATCACTTACTACAAGATGTTGATGCCGGAGCGCCCCGCAGAAATCGCGGCGGCGGTCGGCACCACAAACCTACGTTCCCAAGCTTGCTTTACGGCGGGCCAATCCCCGAGTTCTCTGGAGCCAAGCTACGAGGAGGAGGAAGCCGATCCAATGTTCATGGCGGAGGTCGCGGCGTAGATGGCCCCCGATGGGTATGAGACGATGGACGTCGACTTCGTGTCGGCGTCCGAGTCACCCATGGTGCAGGCGGACCAGCGGTTCAACATGGCGATACTAAAGGAGAACCGGGAGGCAGAGGCTCAACTCGACGCGGAACCGGATGTCGTGGATGTGAACCGGGCGGTGGAGGTTCAACTTGAGGCGGAGCGTGCGGATGCCGCTGCCATCGAGGCCCTCCTGCAGGCGGAACCGGACGTCTTGGACATGAACCGGGCGGTAGAGGCTTGACTCGACGCAGAGCACGCTGATGCCGCTCTCATCGAGGCCCTCCTGCAGGCGGAACCGGACGTCCTCGACTTGAACCGGGCTGTGCTCTCGTCCGTGCAGAGCGCCCGCACGCTCCGCTTGAACGAGTAGCTGGAGGCCGAGGACAACCACGGTGCTGAGACACACGTTGGCAGCGACGGCAGCCAAAGACGACGAGGCCGTCTCTTTCCACGAGCAGTGATAGTTTTTCTTTATGTTGTTGTTTTTATGGATCTTTTGCTGTGTAAAAACATATATTTGTTATGCAAGTCGCCTGACTTGGTTCAGTCTACCATTTCAGACGGTTGGATGAATATCCTGCGTCTCCTAACCCTTCTTTCCTTCTTCCTCACCTCTTCTTCTTCCCCAACAGACCACCGCACGGGCCGTACGGATACTCCCCAACATGCGGTTGGATAAACATACTCTATGAACGAAAATTATGTGTCAGCGATAGGATGGCTGAGTTTGGTTTGTTCACATGCGACAACACGTGTCAGTGAGGGTGCATTCCCTTGGTTGGGTTTGCGGCGTGCAAGAGCGACTGTGTGAGGGTGTGGTGCGACCGCGGCGTGCTGGAGCGACCGTGTGAGGGTGTGGTGCGACCGCAACAGCCGTGCGCAAGTGTACCTCCTTCTCATTTTGAAAACTTTAGGCAAGCTTGGAAAAAATGTGTGGCGAAGTCAATGCAAGGCCTAGACCCAAACAGGATAAGTACGTACATACTAGGAGTACTAGTGTTAAAAAAGAAAGGCGGGGTTTTCCTTTGCGGGATTTAATCGATGCAAATCCTCGTTTCATTTGTCAATTAATGCGTATTTTTTCTCCAAATACCAAAGAGCTAACCATCTCACTCCTCATCGCTTGATTAATGCAGCGCCATGCAAACCAACCTTGTCACTTCCGCATGCATGCAGGGGATATTAATGTCCTTGGTTGCTAACCCCATCAATTTTGCCTCGATTAGTGTTAGTGGCCCTTTGCAAATTATAATTTTGATATACTGGCCTTGTGTAGAAAAAATGGAGGTAGTAACTATATTTGACTTCCTTCCCCATTGTGGTGACGTCGACGATATTTTTTTTGTGGTTTGACGAAGTGCGTTCGATGGAGAACACCATTGAGGGAGACCACGGTAAGTCATTCGCAAGTGTCGTCTGCAAGCCAAGACAACCGCCTTATTTGCATCCAGGAAGTCCTTTATTAGTAGTGCGGTGAGATGGTTTCTCGAAGAAGACGATAGAGAAGCAGAGTCAGCGAAGAGTGAAATGATGGTTTCTCCGTCCGTGCTTTTGTGATTTGATGCCTCACTGCTTTGTGATTTGTGATAAAAGGGACAGGAGAGTAGACTCTATGCTCTATACTGTACTACATGCGTCCAAGCATGGGAGAAATAGGAGAGACGTTGCATTTTTTCTTTCCTTCAATCAATCAATCAGGGATCTTCGGTTCCATCTTTTTGGCTTTGGCAACACCGTCCACAATGGTTCCCACGATGCCAAAAGCTATTTTCACATTTGGCTACACATTGTGGATGCCCTTAACCGTACCACTTGGTTTTGCTCCTGTGTGCTATTTATACAAATCTCAATTATATTGATCTAAAAAATTATAGAATCAAGATTAGTAAAAAGGAGGTGATTTTGCCGCGCGGATGGCAGGGGAGGTTTCTTATTTGAGCAATGCTACATCCACGTAATGGTTTACGTAAAGTTACAAACTGATGTGATGTGGGACTATTTGATTGGATTAAAGGAGAGGATTAGGCCCACCCCACCTGAAAATCAGGGGGGGCATATATAGATTAGATGAAAATTATACGTAGCAGCTACGTAGCCCTTTGTATGTCTAGGATTAGGCTTCTTATTTTTGGAGGACGTTGTCCTGGCGGTTTGCTAACATCCGGTCCCACGTGTCAGTGCTTTACCAAGCCGATCCGCGTCCCACATGAGGCAGAACAACGGTAGAAGCAACACGTGGTTAAGTTGAGGAAGATGAGGGAGAAGAGGATTCAGCAACGAGTGAAATGATGGTTGCTTCGTCCCTCCAACTTCTTTCTTAGCATTATTACTTCGTCCCTCCAACTTAACTGCGGGAAAGGTGCAGCTTTGTGATTTGACGCCTCATTGCTGATTACTATGCCGGCGCCATGACTTGGGTGCTTCACCCCGGCTGCTCTGCACTGTATTCCGGTATGGCACGTGGACCCGGTAGCTTGATGTCCCACACGTCCGCGAAAGGGACTAGAATATTTATGAAAGTGAGCGCTCCACTCTTACGACGGAGGAGTAGACGACACGACGGCCCAGTGAACTGTCACTTGTACTGTATAGTACTTTGGTTTTGCTGTTTTGCACGATCCATCGATACAAACCCGAATAAATAGGAAAGGGCGGGATTTTTCCTGCGCGGTAGATGATACTGGCCATACATTTCAAAGGCAATTTTAATGTATGCAAACTGAATAATTATAAGTAACAATATGATATCTAGTAAAACTAAAAACACATATGATTTATTGTGTTAGAGTGTAGTAGTAGTGCTGTATTGCATAGCTGTTAGATGTAACATGCGAGAACGTGTAGAGATGTAGTTTTGGAGGGCCTATACAGTGAAAAGCGTAAACGGTCACCGAACTTCAGAATAAGCTGATTACGGTCACTATATACGTTTTGCGGTGATTATACGGTCACTTGCTCACAGTTCAGCATTGGATTGCACTCCGTTGACCGGCCAAATAGTCTGCGTGGCACCATGTTGACTAGTTAAATTGACCATGTTCCTTGTGGATCCCACCTGTCAGTTCGCATAGGGAAAATGCCAGATAAACACAAATTTACGCAGGCGCGACAAGGCTCCAACCCGTGCGCGGGAATCACCTGGTTGTGTATGTGTCTGGCAGGGCCTGATGTGTGCGCATGCACGTGTAGGTTGAGCACTTGAGCGTGAGACTGTGTGTTGGTCGTGTGGTGTCCTGGTGTGTGCATGCATGCGTGCGTGTGTGCGTGTGAGTGTTGCGTGCGTGCGTGGCTGCGTGTGTACGTGTGAGTGTTGCGTGCGTGCGTGGGTGAATGTGTTTGTGTGAGTGTTGCGTGGATGCAGTTTGTGTGCATGCGTGCGTGTGTGTATAATCACCAGCTCCTGTGTGTTAAAACAGACGGCTCAGCATACCAATACAGGGCCACCTTGTCCGCTATGCCGGCGGTCATGGCATGATGGTAGTGAGATAATGTGATGCAACACTAGAGGTGCCACGTGGAGCGTTTAACTAGTCAACTAGTCATGTCATGAGCAAATACAGAGTTGTACGGTGAGCCTGTGACTGTATAATAACCACTAAACGTAAATTGTGACCGTAATGAGTGGATTATGAAGTCCAATGGACATATCGTGCTTTCGCTTCAAATACAATGATCTTCATTGCATATATCGCGAGAGAAAGATTAAACATGCGTGAATTTTCTGGGGGCTTACTTTTAGAGGACCTGGAGATAGTTTTGTGTGCATACGTGAAAGGGGCGTACAGGGGGGGGTATGCGATGGAGAGAGAGATGCTCTTCGTTTCTCTTTATTATGACTAACTTTGTATATAGTATAAAAATATAGAAATTCACAGTGCGGAATAAATATCATTGTGGGCACCATGCAATGCAAAATTAGCGTTCGTACCCCTCCATATAACTTTGTAATGTTGTATATATGTAGAAACTCTAAAATAATTTTTTGGCCACACTTTATTCAAAAGGAATGTTGTATGCAAAATAAACGTGAAGAGATGGCTTTTTAGATCAATGGGGTACGTGATGTAACATATGTGAATGTGTAGTTGATGCGTTTGGTGGGGCCTAGAGAGGTATGTGTGTGTATTACGTATTCAAGAGAGGCATGGATAGAGGGGCCGACCAGGGGGTTGGCGTGGGAGAGATAGCACGAGAAATGAGAGTGGTCTAGAGCGAGAGAGAGAGATGAATATGACGTCACGATAAGAGATTCCATTCCCTTGAGTGTGTATATGCAAGGGGGGAGGGAATAGAGGCACCAGGAGAAATTTTCTGTGTGTGTGGTGTTTGTGTTGGTATGTGTGGGTGTGAGAAGATAATGAGACGTGGGGGCAGAGGGTGTGTCACCGCGTGAGGTCCGGTGGGTCGAGGTGAGGCCCTTCGTTCGGTTCCGTCCTGCGCCACATTGGTCGGCCCGTGACGCATTTAGGAAGACCCATGGATGACTAGTCGTACAAGACAAAGATAGTAGAATTGTGAAGGACTCTGTGTCCACTGACAAAGCCGGCTAGGATTTGTAACCCTAGGTTACCGGACTAAGGTAACCCCTTTATCTCTGATATTACTATTCATCCAACCTAACTTTAAGGGGCATCCTACAGAATGCTCTGCTAGAATCATACTCGTCGATTAGGAAGAGAGGTGTGAGCCAATGTGTGAGAGACACGCGTAAAGATAATGTGTGTACATGAGACACGTAGGCAGGTCCATGTATATAGAAAGGGTCGATGACGATTGTGCGTGTGTATGTTTGCGAGAGGATGAGTGCTTGTGATAGAGGTTAGTGAAAACAGTAGTAAATGGTTACGAGAGGGAGGGAGGGTTATATCTAGAGCATGTGTGCGAGAAAGACACCTCGGGAGAGAGTGTGTGAGCATGTGTGAGAGACCACCCATGGAGAGTGAAACTACACGTAAAAGACTGCTCTACACATTGATTAACGATATAAATTGTATCCAAATATTAGGATGGGATCATGATATTTGCAATTCGCATAAGGAGCGGTCATTGATCCATCAGACATCTAGATTCTATCGAATTTGAGCATGTCTGTTATTATTCGACACAATTGATCCACATAGTTAGTATTTTGAACTCCAGACAATGCATCGCTTTAGCAATCGAATATAAACGTGAGTATAGTTCATGTTGTGTGTGTAAAGCACATTATACATACGAAAGTTACACAATGGACATTATAAATAGCTACCTATGAACTAGCATACATTTTAATTCAACTTAAGGTGGTTTAAAAAAATCGAATTCAACATGAAGTCCATTCAATTATTTGAATTTGATATCATGGCATTTGTAAACTATACCTAAATTATGGGGGCACCAATCTTTGCTCTGATTTTGTACATAATAGCATATGTAGTCATGTACAAAATAGAAACAAATTTAGCTCCTCCATTCCAAAATAATCGTAGTTATAGGATTTTCAAGTGTCAAAATTTCAAAAAGAAGCTGATAATTTAATGAGGTTTTCAAACATAGAAGGTCAAATATAACGTTGTCTATTTAGGTTAATCCTCATAGTTCAAGAGTACTCTAAACATGAATGCTTGTGTTTCAAAATTTGAACGGTTACCAAAAGAGCCTCTACTACTTGAAACCGCGTGAGACCAATGTTTGGTAGTACAAGGAAATTACTTTTCTAATAACTCCGACCCGTGAAACCTACCGCCCGACGTCCAAAGGTCTAAACCGGGTAGGTTTGTAGCTTCATCTAGGCATGCCACGCCTCGAAAAACATTCATACACAATGGCCGCTTAAGCACACATGCGCGTGGCCGAAATCGCTCCCGCCCACTATTTGGGACACCTGGGATTACCATCCTACCCCCGACCCGCAGTAGGTCTGAAATTTAAGAGGGGGGCAAAGTTTGTACTTTCCCCAAATTTCAAACAAGCGCATCCCATCTTCTGTTCAAAAAAGCCAAAACAAGCGCGTCCCAAACCGAAACATGGTTTCCCCCCACCCGTCTGATTCCCCATTCGTACTCCGTCGGCGGCAAAACTACCTCTCCACCAGCCGCGAAACCCCAGCGTCCTTCGTCCGCCACCCCATCCCACCCATCAACCGCCGCCCTCCTCCATCACGCCGTAGCCGATACCCCGACGTCGTCGTCCACCGCAACCTCAACCGCAACGCCCTCCACGGCTAGTAGTTGAAGCCGAGGCCGAGCCGTCCGTACCCGAGCCAGATCAACCACGTTGTCCTGCGGCTCACCGCTGCTGCTCCAAATTCGCCACCCTCCACCGCACCGGAGTTGTTCCTGCTACGCCGTCCTTCGCCGGCTCGGATCTGCTTCACCTCCGCTGACATACGGCCACGGCAACACAGTCAACAATTTGGCCATGGGTTCGTCCAAGCCTGCACCCTCCAGAACATCGGTTTCCCCGGTAAAAAGAAGAAGATCGGCGCGACATGTGGAGGTGACCACACCAGCAACCGAAAAAGGTACTCCTCTTCCCTTATTCGTGCAAATCTTACGTCTCTGCTTGCACGGTATTCATCCCACAGAAGACACTAGTTGACCGCTTCTTCTTGATACTAGATGTTCCTAGTAACTCGCGATGCACAAGGTTTCTCCTCATATACTATTTCACCTTAGCTAGAGGTCCGTCGCCCCCTGAATTTCAAATTCTGGCAAGTTGATTCCCAATTAACGGAAGCATTCCCCGGCGTAACAGGCGCTAGTACGCCTATTACGCCGGGGAAGCAGCACCTTGGTGTTTATCTTAGGGGCGTGTGCGGCCTAGAGCTACTGGCGCCTGATATGGAGGTCGGCCGGGATTAAAGGGATGGCCTAGGGGCGCTGCCAAGCACGGCGGTGCTGTGAGGTCGATGGGAGGGCGCGGCGGTGGAGGCAGGGGTCTGGGCCGGTGGTCGCTGGCGGTTCGAGAAAGATCGTCAACAGTGACTGGCGGGAGGTAGACGAAGGCCATCTGCCCGTTCCTTATAGATCGGACGGTTCATTAAAAAATCGACTGACCTATTTATTTTCAGTCGACTGTTATCTTAGATATGACCACATGTGGTGGTGTGCTGGAGGAGTACCTGCATTTCCTGTGCTCATATATTACAAAATCATACGGAGTAGAATCTAATTTTCTTTGCCATGCAATGTTGTAGAGCTATCATATGTCTCCTGTCATTTAGTTTTCAACCACCTGCTATCTGCTACTTTTACAGTGCACTAGTTCTGCACGCACTTCACCCATACTCTCACTATTGTGTTTTTATGCAAGGGTATTTCAGAGTCTGCCGAAACAGAAGCAACAAACAAAAGAGAGAAGTCGCGCCAGCTTTCTTCGCGGGTATGCACGACACGTTACAGCGCTATAAAGGGTGCAGTGTCGGCAGATGGAGACGGTAAACGTACCTCTGGAGTTGATGACCTCGCTCGCAATGAACCACCATCCCAGGTGCTTGCTTTAACTTCGTGGTGTCATATGTGGTTGCATGTTCCATATGGTGTCTAGCTTGTATTTGAAAGTACGAAGTCGGTAAGATAAGGAAAGATATTTTTTTTTACATGAACCACCATCCCGTGAGCACCAGAAGACAAATAGCTAGTCAGGGCACTGGCCGAGCCAGTGACAAACCAAGCAAAGATAGGCATCATCTGGATGCCAACTAAAAAGCTGTGATGGTGGCGAAGCAGCCCGTCTCCCAACAGGCTCTCAGGTCCTAGATGATCATGCTCACCACTCCAGCCGGATGTCTAGCTTGTATTGATTCCAATTTGGTTAAATTGCATCTACTTAGCTTACACATTATACCTTTGAATATGACATGCCTTTCTGTTTTTGGTACATACTAGTACATCTGTGTATTAACCATGTTCTTACATCAAACTAATGTTCTTGTGTATCCCTCATCAATCACTTATGACGAGGCAAGCGTGCAAGGGACTACTCCTCATTTAAAGAATGCAGCGTTAGCCTCCGACATGATTCTCAAGAAACAGAAATGCTAGATGAAGATAGTGAGCGAGATCAGTAGTTGATTACAGCATTTCCCTACACTAGCATCGCAGGTGCTTGCTCTAACTTGGCAGCGTGATATGTGGTTGCATGTTGCATATGGTGTCTAGATTGTAATTCTTCCAATCTGGTTAAACTGCATGTGCTAGTTTGCTTAGCTTATACATTATACCTGTTAATGTGACATGCCTTCCTGTATTTAGTACATAGTACATCTGTCTATTAAGCATGTCCTTACATAAAACTATTGTTTTTTTTTGTATCCCGCATCAATCAATATGATGAGACACCTTTAGTATATCCAGTGCGATATTAGTTGCATCTTTCATATGATTTATAGCATGCGCTGCTTCTAATTTTTTGAAATTCCATTTATGATGGGACGCTTTTAACTTGACAGAGTCATATTGGTTGCATCTTTCATGTGGTGTCTAGCTTGCATTGCTTCTTATTTGCTGGAATGGTTTCTGCTTAGTTTACACAAACAGTTGTGAACATGCCATGTCGTCCTTATTTTCGTACATATTCCATCCTGGTACCATGTGTTTGCCTTACATCAAAGTAGTGATTGTCAGTATCATGCATGAATGAGTTCTGAAGAGAGCATTTTATTGCTTTTTCTTGTCGGTTTTACTTGACAATTCAAAATCAATAAAGCGGAAGGAAGTTAGGAAGGCAGCGGATAAAGGTGCTCCTTCCAAACGGAGGGCCTCTACAGTTTCTACTGCTCCACACCCCCAAGATGATTTCCAAGACAACACATGCATAGACACTCAACAAAGCTGTGTTTATGATGAGCACGTCTCCCCTAGTGTAGCATCACCGGTGCTCCCTCTAACTTGGCACTGTTATATGTGGTTGCATGTTATGTGTGATGTCTAGCTTGTATTGCTTCTAATTTTGTAGAATTCCATCTGCTTACTTTACACATTATACTTGAATAAGACACATGTTCCTGTTTCTAGAACATACAATATCTGTCTATCACACCATGTTCTTACATCAAATTACTACTGTTGTGTAACCTGCAACAATCACTTATCATAAGACACGTTTGACTTCGGAGTGTGATATAGGTTACATCTCACATTATTTTCTAGCTTGTACTACTAATTTGTTGAAATGGCACTTATGATGAGACAGTTTTAACTTGGTAGAGTGATATTCGTTGCATCTTTCATATGGTGTCTAGCTTTCATTGCTTCTAATCTGTTGAAATGCCTTCTCCTTAGTTTACACATCATAAGCTGTGAATATGCAATGTTGTGAATATGCAATGGCACTAATTACGAGAGACCTCTAACATGGTAGTGTGATGTTGTTTGCATCTTGCATATGATATATTTATTGTACTGCTTCAAATTTGTTTAAACGCCATTTATGATGAGACACTGTTAACATGGCAGAGCGATATTTGTAGCATCTTTCATATGGTGTCTACCTTCCATTGCATTGCTTCTAATTTTGTGAAATGTCTTCTTCTTAGTTTACACATCATAGTTCTGGTTATCTCTTCCATCCTGTTTTTCATACATATTACATCCTCCTATCATGTGGTTGTCTAACATCAAAGTTCAGTTAAATCAAGATCACACATCAATTTGTTCGAAGAACTAAATTGTTATTCGTTTTCTTGTCACTTGACTTAACATGGCACGTAGAAAGAGGAAGAAACACAAAATGGCAGGGAATGAGAAGCGGATGAATCCTACAGATTCTGCTCAGACCGATGGTGCAATAGAAGGTCAAAGTCCAGCGGAAAATTCTACAAACATGGCATCCCATGCTACACGAGTTGCAAAAAAGCCAAACAGAAACAAATAGCTGCCACCAAACAAGCAGAGACAGCCCTAGTTCTTGCAACACCTACCACAAGATTACGAGCTGCACGACTTACTCGTAGGCCAATCGAGCTAGCAGCATGTTCCCAAGCTCCCTTGCCACCGACACTACTTCCCAAGCACTCTTGACACAAGACGAGTTGGCAATATCGATGAACCTTGTGAGCTTCAACAGCAAGAAGGTAGTTGCTGGAGTCAAGTTACAGTTGCATGCTTCTTTATATGTAGTCTCACAGTTTGATGTACACTAACACTTCCTATGTTTGTTGTTGGACTAGCACTTAGGCGGAAGAGGAAACAAACATCTGGGATAATGCTCGATAGGTTAACTAAATCTAGAGGAGGAAGAATGGAGATCCGTTTTGACACAGGTTTAAAAAGGCCAAGTGATGCTACAGAGTCAGCCAAGTTAGTATCAGAGGTAGCGGTTGCCGTTAGGTGTCATGTACATATCCTCTCAACATGGATTCAGTACATGAATGACAAAGACGAAACCCAGTTCAACACCTTCCTCGACCATTTATCTGTAAGTATGGTTATGTATGGAAACTAGTAATATCGCCTTGCTCGTCCCATACTTTCTAGGTTGTCGATAATGAGACTCCCATAATTTTCAATGATGAGGTTCAAGTTGATAGCCAAGATGATGCAACCTGAAAAGCTTGCACCCATGTTTTCAAGTCTGCTCTGACAAGATCGGTATAACTTCAGGAAAACTCACTTTGAAGGCAAGGCTAACGGTGAACTTTCCCAAACATCTCAAGTGGAAAATATATCGATGAAGACCGGAGGGCCTTGTTAAACACTGGTCGATCCAAGTACGGTACATTATATATATGTGATCGATCACATGTTGAAGTCCTATTTACGCATGTGCCACACAAATCTATCTTCTTGTAGGTGAACTGTTCAAAGAACAAGGCCAACCGTATGAAAGTGAAATTCCAACAGATTTACGTGATCTCGTAGCTATATTGCACACTACGAGGCTCTTGTAATTAGCTGTTGTTTCACTCTTTTCATTGTACCATATTATCAGATCTATATTGACTTGTTTGAAATGCGAGGAAAGCCCGCAAGGACCAAAAAGTACGTGAACCAAATGTTGTGGAAATCTTCAAGGACCTGTCACACCAGCAAGAAGAAGGGCATGACTACACCACCAAAGCCGCTGTAAGTCCTTAATCCTCATGCCTTTTAACTACTACTTACTCGACTTGTGCCTTGAACTGCATGGTTTGTAGCCAATGTCTATTACTCTTTTCAATTTCATACACAATTGTCTTAGCGTATCATTGCACCTTACAAGGTTTAAAAGAGAGGAGTGATGTTCCTTTGATCTTGACCCGTAATCTAGTTCTCGGCCGGACTTGCCCACACAATGTTACAATTGCCTGCTTGTCTGTCTCGCTTGTTTTGTGATATGAATGATGTCATACTATGCTTACCGTATTATAAACTTCGATTCTTTATCCTTAGCCCTCAATAAAATGTGAAGAAATAGACAATACATTAGCGATGGTACATGGTCATATGTTTGGAACCTGGTTTTATTATGTACTTTGCAATAAAATACAACTAATATTTTACATGGGTTCACTAGAATAAGTTCTCAGATATAGACCAAAGCTATTTTGTTTGGTTTTGTTGCCTCCTTAATATCTTCTGCTCGTACTCCTAATGTAAAACCTCAACTTTTCAAATGAGCTATGGAAAAATGAGGAACCGCCACCTTTTGAAGGTGGCGAGGCAACTATAACCGCAATGTCAGCTCTTGCTGCAGTGGGTCGGTACCTGTCCACTAACAGGGCCAAAAGCACGTTCCTGCGTAATATTGGGTTCGTTGTTAAGGCAATATCGTCCAAACTGCCTCATGATCAAGATATGCAAGCTCAAAGCAATGTTGTATCTACGCTCCAGACACAAGTCCATTCCCTAAAAGAGGCCCTTTGTGAAACAAGGAGAAACATTGCTCAATGTCGTCAAGATATGCATGGTATTGAAACCAGACTATCAGACATTTGCTATGTTGTTCAGAGCCTAGGGAAATGAAGGCGAGGGTTATGGTGCTCCATCGGACAATACAACATGAAAACGTAATGCTTAGGTCAAATGAACTGAGCTTCAACTTCGTGGTGCATTTATCTCGCTAGACTGTTAAGTTTTATGCCAACCTTCCTTTTGTTATATAGTTGTAATTTGTTTTGGTGCGATACAAAACTTATTCTTAACGCAGCCACCGGTGAAGAAAACAAAAAGCCATTTTGTATAGTGTAGGGTGTTCCCTATATTTGCACTGGTGGCGATCTTTGATGCCGAGTGGATGTAATCTGTGCAATCGCCTTAATATCCTAGCATTAGTTTTGGCCTTATTTATTTCCTAGTCTTCTTTTTCCCTGGTTTGCTAGTGGTCAAGAATTCACCATGGGTTATATACGGCCGTAGGATCCATGGGTCTCCTACGGGCCGTCGATAAATGGCCATGTAATCGGTGGGCCTCGGGCCGTTGATAAATGGGCCCGTAATCGGTGGGCCTCGGGCCGTCAGATAAATGGGTCTACATGGGCCGTAATTGGGCATAATTGGTATCGGCCCAGCACAGTAACGGGCCGTTAACAGGCCGTAGGACTGCAAAAGCTTAATTCTGTCACAGGCATAACGGGCCGTTAATGGGCCAGAATAGGACGGGCTGGAAACGGCACAACGGGTTAACATGCCAGAAACGGGCCGACTCTTTCCATGGGCCGAATTTGGCCCATTAGGCTAACAGGCCAGTAACGGGTCGACTCTTGCCATGGCCCGAATTTGGCCCATTAGGGGAACATGCCAGTAACGGGCCGACTCTTGCCATGGGCCGAATTTGGCCCATTAGGGGAACATGCCAGTAACGGGCCGGAAGTAATTGAGGGCCGAAAAGGAGCCCAAGAACGTATGGGCCGTCAATATGTCGAAAGCTAACACGGGCTGTAAACGGCCCATGTAAATCACGAGCCGTTAACGGGTACAAAGAAAATTACTGTTCACTATGGGCTAGAGTCACCGTGGGCCTATAAAGGGCCGAAAGATACGAAGGCCTCATATGGGCCGAAAGACGTCGTGGGCCATACATGGGCCGAAAGTGAAATGGGCTGGTGTTATATATTCGACGGCCCACATGACGTTGTTGGGCATATTTCCTTTAGGGCCTAATGGGCCGTGACTTAACGGGCCGTAAAATGGGCTATTTGCGAAGATACCATTAACAGGCTTTTCATGGGCCAACCCGTTAACTTTTGACCAAGTCAAACCGGCCGGCTTTGTAAGCTAAATGGGCCAGTGGTGGGCCGTGGCACGTGTGGACATATCATAGGCGCCTATCTGACCCACTGACGAGCTGACACGTGTTTCGTCCGGCCAATAAGAATTTTACACGTGGAAATTTCCCATTGGTCGGGGCTGTTAACGGGTTATCGGATCCAAAACCCGACCCGATAGCTTAACGGCGTTCGTTACGGTGGATGCCACGTGTCGGCCACCCTTGACGAAAGCACTTCTGTGACGCGCGATTTATCGTCATGGAAGTGGACACTTCCGTG
Organism: Aegilops longissima; assembly: GCA_021605205.1. Lineage (NCBI taxonomy): Eukaryota > Viridiplantae > Streptophyta > Magnoliopsida > Poales > Poaceae > Aegilops > Aegilops longissima. The sequence continues at coordinate 596,995,716 of CM038676.1, read as the reverse complement.
ATGATAATTTTGGTAATGTCATGGAACACTTCTACGACAGCACAGGTATGACTATCTTGATAACTTCATAAAATCGTCATGGATGTACATGCATGACAAAAAATGCGACCTACTGTGACAAACATGTATCATCACGGAAGTGTATTTTTTTGTAGTGACGATATGCATCACACAATCTCAGATTCATCTATTCAACCAACACAAAGAACTTCAAAGAGTGCCCCAAAGTTTCTACCAGAGAATCAAGATGAAAACGTGTGCCAACCCCTATGCGTAAGTTCATAAGGTCACTGAACCCACAACTTGATCAACAAAACATGCATCAAGTAGATCACGTGGTATCCCATTGTCACCACAGATAAGCACATGCAAGACATACATCAAGTGTTCTCAAATCCTTAAAGACTCAATCCGGTAAAATAACTTCAAAGGGAAAACTCAATCCATTACAAGAGAGTGGAGGGGGAGAAACATCTTAAGATCCAACTATAATAGCAAAGCTTGCGATACATAAATATCGTGCCATATCAAGAACATGAGAGAGAGAGAGAGAGAGAGATCAAACACATAGCACTGGTACATACACTCAGCCCTGAGGGTGAACTACTCCCTCCACATCATGGAGAGCGCCAGGATGATGAAAATGGCCACCAGTGGTGGATTCCCCCTCCGGCAGGGTGCAGGAACAGGTTCATGGGAGGGTTTTGGTGGCTAGAGAGGCTTGCGGTGGCATAACTCCCAATCTAGGTTTCTTCCTGGAAGTTTGGGTATTTATAGGAGGGTTTGGCGTCGAGAACAAGTTAGGGGACCCACGAGGAATCCACGAGGCACAAGGACGCGCCCCAGGGGGGTGGGCGCGCCTCCACACATGGGCCCCACGGGACTCCTCTTCGATAACTTTTTGTTCCAGTATTTTTTATATTTTCCAAAAAAATATCCGTTGATTTTCAGCGCATTCCGAGAACTTTTATTTCTGCACAAAACCAGCACCATGGTAGTTCTGCTGAAAACAGCGTTAGTCCGAGTTAGTTCTAACCAAATCATACCAAAATCATGTAAACATATTATAAACATGGCATGAATACATCAAAAATTATAGATACGTTGTAAACATATCAAGGGGCGGCTATGCCCATGCAAGAGCGGAAGCGCCATGCTCCACGCTAGTGATAAACAACTGAGGGTAGCCTCATGCAGCAAAGAATCTCGTGGATCCTCCGGCTCGAGCTTAGCCTCATCGCGCTGCTCTCCTCGAGGGTAGCGAGAGGCTGGTTACGGGCTACGCCAGGTCACGCCGGCGACGCCACCCTACCGATGTCGCTTGAAGCTACGCCGGTATTTCCCCAAAGAGGAAGGGATGATGCAAAGACAACATGGCGGTAGGTATTTCCCTTAGATATGAAACCAAGGTTATCGAACCAGTAGTAGAACCAAGCAACACAACGTAAACATCCCCTGCACACAAATAACAACACCTCGCAACCTGACGTGTTAAAGGGGTTGTCAATGCTTTTCGGGGTACGGAGCCTCAAAATAGGCAAAGGACGTGTGGTAAATTTGTAGATAGGATAAATAGATCGCGGAACAAATAAATTGCAATAAGATATTTTTGTTTTTTTGGTTTACTAGATCTGAAAATAAACGCAAGGAAAAAGTAGATCGCAAGGCAAATATATGAGAAAGAAGACCCGGGGGGCGTAGGTTTCACTAGTGGCTTCTCTCGAGAAAGATAGCAAACAGTGGGTAAACAAATTACTGTTGGGTTCTACCTCTTGAGCATGCGTTGGTTTTCCCTTGAAGAGGAAAGGGTGATGCAGCAAAGTAGCATAAGTATTTCCATCAGTTTTTGAGAACCAAGGTATCAATCCAGTAGGAGGCTACACTCAAATCCCTCGTATCTGCACAAACAAATAAGAACCTTGCAACCAATGCGATAAAGGGGTTGTCAATCCCTTCACCGCCACTTGCAAAAGTGAGATCTGATAGAGATAATAAGATAAATATTTTTGGTATTTTTATGATATAGATTGGAAAGTAAAGAGTGCAAAATAAAGTAGATGGAAACTTATATGATGGAAAATAGACCTGGGGCCATAGGTTTAACTAGTGGCTTCTCTCAAGATAGCATAAGTATTACGGTGGGTGAACAAATTATTGTCGAGCAGTTGATAGAAAAGTGCATAGTTATGAAAATATCTAGGCATGATCATGTATATAGGCATCACGTCCACGACAAGTAGATCGAAACGATTCCGCATCTACTACTATTACTCCACACATCGACCGCTATCCAGCATGCATCTAGAGTATTAAGTTCATAAGAACAGAGTAACACATTAGGCAAGATGACATGATGTAGAGGGATAAACTCAAGCAATATGATATAAATGTTGGAAATATGCCCTAGAGGCAATAATAAAATGATTATTATTATATTTCCTTGTTCATGATAATTGTCTATTGTTCATGCTATAATTGTGTTATCTGGAAATCGTAATACATGTGTGAATACATAGACCACAACGTGTCCCTAGTGAGCCTCTAGTTAACTAGCTCGTTGATTAATGGATGGTTACGGTTTCCTGACCATGACATTGGATGCCATTGATAACGAGATCACATCATTGGGAGAATGATGTGATGGACAAGACCCAATCCTAAGCATAGCACAAGATCGTGTAGTTCGTCTGCTAGAGCTTTTCTAATGTCAAGTATCATTTCCTTAGACCATGAGATCGTGCAACTCCGGATCTCGTAGGAGTGCTTTGGGTGTACCAAACGCCACAACGAATCGATGGCTATAAAGGTGCACTACAGGTATCTCCGAAAGTGTCTGTTGGGTTGGCACATATCGAGACTGGGATTTGTCACTCCGTGTAACGAAGAGGTACCTCTGGGCCCACTCGCTAGGACATCATCACAATGAGCTCAACGTGATCAAAGAGTTGTTCACAGGATGATGTTTTACTGGAACGAGTTAAGAGAATTTCCGGTAACGAGATTGAACAAGGTATCGGTATACCGACGATCGAATCTCGGGCTAGTATCGTACCGATAGAAAAAGGGAATTGCGTACGGGATTGATTGAATCCTCGACATCGTGGTTCATCCGATGAGATCATCGAGGAGCATGTGGGAGCCAACATGGGTATCCAAATCCCGCTGTTGGTTATTGACCAGAGAGTCGTCTCGGTCATGTTCAAGGTGTCTCCCGAACCCGTAGGGTCTACACACTTAAGGTTCGGTGATGCTAGGGTTGTAGAGATATTAGTATGCGGTAACCCGAAAGTTGTTCGGGGTCCCGGATGAGATCCCGGACGTCACGAGGAGTTTCGGAATGGTCCGGAGGTAAAGATTTGTATATAGGAAGTTATTGTACCGGGACCACCGGAAGGGTCCCGGGGGTCCACCGGGTGGGGCCACCTATCCCGGAGGGCCCCATGGGCTGAAGTGGAAGGAACCAGCCTCGCTGGGCTGGTGCGCCCCATGGGCCTCCCCTGCGCCTAGGGTTGAAACCCCGGGGTGGGGGCGCCCACCGACTTGGGGGCAAGTCCCCCCTTCGCCGCCCCTTGAGATTGGATCTCTAGGGGCCGCACCCTGGGCCCCTATATAAAGTGGGGGGAGGGAGGGCTGTGCACCCAAGCCCCGGCGCCCCCTCTCCCCCGTAACACCTCTCCCTCTTGCTGAGCTTGGCGAAGCCCTGCCGAGATCCCCGCTGGTTCCACCACCACGCCGTCGTGATGCTGGATCTCCATCAACCTCTCCTTCCCCCTTGCTGGATCAAGAAGGAGGACACGTCTCTCCCAACCGTACGTGTGTTGAACGCGGAGGTGTCGTCCGTTCGGCGCTAGGATCATCGGTGATTTGGATCACGACGAGTACGATTCCATCAACCCCGTTCTCTTGAACGCTTCCGCTCGCGATCTACAAGGGTATGTAGATGCACTCCTCTCTCTCGTTGCTAGATGACTCCATAGATTGATCTTGGTGATGCGTAGAAAATTTTAAATTTCTGCAACGTTCCCCAACAGTGGCATCATGAGCTAGGTCTATGCGTAGTTTCTATGCACGAGTAGAACACAAGTTGTTGTGGGCGTAGATTTTGTCAATTTACTTGCCGTTACTAGTCTTATCTTGATTCGGCGGTATCGTGGGATGAAGCGGCCCGGACTGACCTTACACGTACACTTACATGAGACAGGTTCCACCGACTGACATGCACTAGTTGCATAAGGTGGCTAGCGGGTGTCTGTTTGTCACGCCCAATATGCAACCCTATCCAAAAGGAACTCGAAGGTCCCACCAAGGATAGACCCGCATATTGAAACACTTTTGCAAGGTGGATATCATTACATCAACATTACATAATACATAGGGATACATACATAAGGCACAAATGCCACAAGAATACATCAACATCATATACAAGAACAACATCCGACTACGGATGAAACTTCAACAGAAGCTCAAACGACATCCACCCTGCTAGCCCAGGCTGCCGACTTGGAACCTATCCCCTGATCGAAGAAGAAGCAGAAGAAGAACTCCAACACAAGCAAACATCGCTCTCGCGTCATGATCATCGCATAATCTGTACCAGAATCTGTTGGTGTAGTAATCAGGAGCCACGAGGACTCAAAGAATCCCATTATCATGGGTATCAAGACTAGCAAAGCTTAAAGGAAAGGAAGGGGTAAAGTGGTGAGGATGCAGCAGCGACTAAGCATATATGGTGGCTAACCCACGCAAATGAGAGCGAGAAGAGAAACAAAGGAACGGTCGTCAACTAGCAATGATCAAGAAGTGATCCTGAACTCCTACTTACGCCAAACATAACCCGAATCCGTGTTCTCCTCTCGATCAACCCCAAAAGAGACACTCACGATTACGCACGGTTGGTGTATTTTAGAAGAGTTTGCTTCAAGTTTACTACAACCGGATATCAACAAATTCCCATCTGCCACATAACCGCAAGGCACGGCTCTCGAAAGTTTATACCCGCAGGGTGTCCCAACTTAGCCCATGATAGGCTCTCGCGATCAACGATGGATATTCCTTCTCCCGGAAGACCCGATCGATGTCGGAATCCGGCTTCAAGACATTTCGACAGAATAAAACAAAACTAGCAAAGCCGCCTGATCGCCGACAATCCCGATAGGAGCTGCACATATCTCGTTCTCAGGGCAACACCGGATGAGACATCCTACGAGTAAAACCAATCCTCAAGTTGCCCCAAGGTGGCCCCGCAGTCTACTCGGTTCAGGCCAGCACTTAGATAAGCACCGCCCGGGGCTAAAATAAAGATGACCCTTGGGCTCCGAAACCCAAGGAAAAGGGGCTAGGTGAGGCAAATGGTAAAACCAATGTTGGGCCTTCTTTGGAGGAGTCTTATTCAAAGCGAACTGTCAAGGGGATCCCATAAATCACCCGACCGCGTTAGGGACGCAAAATCCGGGAACATAACACCGATATGACGGAAACTAGGGCGGCAAGAGTGGAACAAAACACCAGGCATAAGGCCGAGCCTTCCACCCTTTACCAAGTATATAGATGCATTAATTAAATAAGATATATTGTGATATCCCAACAAGTAAACATGTTCCAACAAGGAACAACATCTCCATGTTCCAACAAGGAACAAACTTCATCTTCACCTGCAACTAACAACGCTATAAGAGGGGCTGAGCAAAGCGGTAACATAGCCAAACAACGGTTTGCTAGGAAGGGTGCAAAAGGTTAGAGGCTGACATGGCAATTTGGGATGGCTTGATAAACAGGTAATAGGTAGCGCAGCATAGTGATAGAACGAAGCAACTAGCATAGCAATGATAGTAGTGAGATCCAGGGTAGCGGTCATCTTGCCTGAAATCCCGCAAGGAATAAGAACGAGTCCATGAAGAAGACGAACGGATGAAGCCGACCCAAGCGTAGACGAACGAATCCTCACGATCGCAACGAAACGGGAACTAACAAGAAGAAGCACACAACATGGTAAACACACCACACATAGACATGACATGATGCACAAAGAAGCATGATGCATGACAAGACTACATGAAGCTACTCATGGCAAGAGATGATGCAAACAAGAGCAACACATCAAGGCAAGTTTAAATGAGGCGGGAAACAACATATAACAATTCCGGGAAGTCCTCATATGCAAATTTCGAAATTGTTCCAGATCTGAATAAACCTTATGTTGAAGTTGTTAAACAGCAAGTTAAGATACACCACGATGATCTACACAAAATTCTAGTCAAGTTACATATAAAGTTCATTAGATTCTGAGCTACGGCTTAGAAGATATGAGCAAAACAAGTTACACATGCCATTGATGCAAAATGCATACAAACATCAAACAAACACCTCAAAACATGGATGCAACATGATAATATGAAGCTACATGCAAAAACAAGCAAGTTTCATATAGAGCACAAACAAAACGGAGCAACGGTGCAACACATACACCCTATACAAGTCATGACAACAATCTGTCCAAAACAGCAAGTAGGCATATTGCAAGCATCAAAAAAACATGCTACAGGATCTCAACATGATAACAAAAGGCATGGGCATGATGTACAGGTAAAGCATGACAAAACATGAACACTGAGCTATCTCCAGAAATCACTAGAACATGCTCAAAATGACATGGCAATATTGCAAATAATAACAGTTTCAGGCTTAGCAGAAAATAACATCAGGTTGCAATGTTTAGAGCTATAAAACAGCATGCTACAGGAACTTATAATGGCAAACAAAGGCATGGCATGAATCTACTAATCTCATAGAACAAATGTCCCTTACTGACCATGAGCCAAAAGGGCACAGAAAATATGATGGCACCCATGTAAACATGCCAAGTTATATTACAGATTCAAACATGGCAGGAACAACAATAAGTAGGCATGTTGGTGAGCTTGAACCACTCACCACAGAGCAATACATGGCATGACAAGGCAACCAACAGTAAGAAGACATGGCATAGAAGCTATACATGGCAAGAACAACATCATAGCATACACGGATCAACCACAACAACCTTGGCAAAATTTAATAACATGTAAACAACCTGCCAGGAAACATTTTATAGCAAAAGTAGAGCTCGATTGACTCAGGCTACGGCACTCCATAATTGCAAACAAGGGCATGGATGGATAGATAATAACCATATGTTCAAAACATCCTTACTGAAGTATCTCAAAATATGCATGGATCTCTCGGTAGCATCAAGTTAACATGGCATAAAAATATCAGCAGAACAGGGGCTGAAATCAGCAACATCATGAAGCCTAGTTTGCATGCTTGTGCTAGTCACCACAGAGATCACAAAAGTACATAGCAAGCACCACTGTAAAGAAGACATAGCATAGATCAAAACACATGTAGGACTCAAGTTCATAGGGTGCACACATCAATCATGGCAAAAATGACAAAAGTGCATGTCCTGATAAGAATCTGAAACTAACATCACATAGCCCTCTTCTAACAGCATTTCGGGTATCAAGATGAGCTCAAATGTAAATGATGCAATGAGATGAAATGATTTACTCGTCGAGGCAAACAATTTGACATATTACACGCACGAAACGGAGCTACGGATGCAGAGTTATGATGCGATGAAAATGCGTGAAAATATTAGCAGATTCGGGGACTTGGGGGAATTTCGGGGGGGAAAGTCAACCTCTCGGCATGGATAACGAGGCACGGCCGGATCTCGCGGAGATGGGGCGGCGAGGGCGCGGCTGCGACGGGCGCCGGGCGCGGGCGAGGTGCCGGGCGGCGGGCGCGCGCGCTCGGGCGAAGCGGGTGCAGGGCGGCGGGTTGGCCGACGCGGCACGGGCCGGGCGAAGGAGGCGCGCCGAGGGCGCTGGGCGCCAGCGACCGGCGGCGCCGGCGCGGAGGCGAAGCCGCGCGCGCCGAGGCAGCGGCGGCCGGCCGAGCGGGCGGCGCTTCGGGCCCGCGTGGCTTCGGGCGGGCGGCCGTGGCTCCAGCAGCCAAAGGCGGTGGGCGGCACGCGTGGCCGGAGGCCACGTGGCGCTCGCGTTGGACGGGGAAGCGGGCGGATGTGTCCGGCCGTCACGGACGTGTCCGGTGGCGGCGGGAGGAAGAGGACTAGGGTTTCGGGGGGGATTGATTCGCGAATTCGGAGGGGGAGGTGTTTATATAGGTAGAGGGAGCTAGGAGAGTCCAAATGAGGAGCGGTTTTCGGCCACGCGATCGTGATCGAACGACCGAGAGCATGGAGGGGAGTTTGCTGGGTTTTGGGCCACTTTGAAAGGGTGTTGGGCTGCAAAGAGAAAGAGGGGTTTACGGTTACCCGGTTAACCGTTGGAGTATCAAACGACCTCCAAATGATCCGAAACTTGACAGGCGGTCTACCGGTGCTATACCAAGGCCGCTTGGCTAACCTCGGTCCATTCCGAGACCGTTAAACACCCGCACGCGAAAAGAGGTAAACGGGGGCGCCGGGAGACATAGGAGTGCCGGATTGCAAAATGGACAACGGGGAAAATGCTCGGATGCATGAGACGAACACATATGCAAAATGAGATGCACATGATGACATGGAAAAATGCAACACGCAAGCAAATGACATGGCAAAGACGGCGAATAACTGACGGACACCTGGCGCATCGAATCCGGTGCGTTACAACACTCCTCCACTAACAAGATATCTCGTCCCGAGATCTTAGGACCGAGACGGAAGGGAAAAAGGATGAGGTGAAACAAAAACTTAAGAGAAGAAACAAAGAATCGAGAGTACTCGAGAAGAAGAGAGGAACGATGAGAATGACGAGAATCAAAAGCTCGCTGAATCAGATAGACTATGAAACCACTCGTTCTAACCGGAGTGGTTAGAATGAGAGAAGAAACGAATAAGACTGAAAGGATTTAGACAGCACACCGGTTGAACAAGGAAAGAATAGAACATGAGCTTCAGAAGATGGAATGACACTTGACGAGATAAACAACGCAATACCTCCGGAAGAATTGGAAGATTTGAATGAAAAGAACTTAGAAGGAAGGATTGAACGGAGTTGTTGAGAAAATCAACAACGAAAAGAATATGCTTGTCGTGGACTTATAGATAACATCTCAGAAATTATGAGGTGATAACCAACCACAAACGGAAATGATTGGATAGCTGAGAAGAACGAAGAAATGCAAAACTCCACTTCAAAAGAAAATGAAGAATTATTAGCTCTTCAAGACGGGAGAAGAAAAGATACTGGAACTCCTCCAACAAAATCTTGATGAACTCTTGAAGAAAATATTAAATCATGAAGAACCACCATGAAGAACTCCGGTGACAAAAGGATGATGAGATAGAATGAAGGAGGACAGAATAAGATGAGCCTTGCGGTGATTTAGATGGAGGTTCCGACGAAATGGCTGAGGAAATTTGAACTCCGGAAAAGAAAAGATGAAAACACTAGGAACTAGAATTTATCCCTCAAGAACAAAGTCCGAAGAAAAAGGATTAATCACTTTGAGGAAATAAAAATAAGATTTATTGTATGCTTATCCTTCTTGAAATTAAATTGATGAAAAGCAATGTATTTTGCATACTACTTATTCTTCTTGAAAAGGATTGAGAAGTGACATAACGCAAACTTGAGAAGGACTTCATGAACCACCGGTAGGATTCGAAAGAACGAATGGATTAAAATGATAATCGAGGAAAAAGAATCTTGAACGAACCACCGTTAGAAATGAAAATGAACGAAGAGAAGAGAACGAATCGCCGGAAAGAATTAGAAACCACGACGATACTTGAGGGAAAATTTGAGACAAGAGAACGAAGAGATCGCGAACTGATTGACGAATGCTTGAACGAAGCACCGGAACAATATTGAGATGAACGAAGCTGAAAACTTGGAACGAAGAAATATTCCGAAAAGATGACCTCTGGATGATTGAGACAGAAAGCAACTCCTGAAATGCTCCGGATGGATGAAAAGAATTTGCACGACTAGAAATAATTAGATAGGATAACATCGAGCTATCACCATGAATCTCTGAGAGAGTGGACAAGATTAAGAAGGAACTCTTCTTCGGTCTTCAAATGATGAGGAGAAACACCACCAAAATTAATGAGATACTCCGGAAGAAAGAAAAACAGAGAGGTTGAGCCAACAATGAAATGATTTGAAATTGATCTTGGAAAAGGCATGTGACTGATGAAATCCATTCTTACATCACACTTGAAAAGAATTGAGAATAACTCCGGGGGAATTAAAAGAGTCAGGTAAGATCGTGGAAAAGACCTGTGGGTTAGGGCCCACTGAAGAGAAAACACCGTTGGAAAGGGATGTTGAACAGATAGATGATGCACCGGAAGAACTGAAATATTTGACTGAGGTGACAACCTCGAATTAATTCATACACAAACGAGTCTCCTGAGATGTCTTCATCACTCCGGAAGGATAAACTGGCGAGAGGCGAACGAGCAAAGGGAAAACACTTGAGCCGAGAGAAAGAATATCATCAACACCGAAAAACTTGAATTGAGTGCAACGGAAAAGAAAGGGATGAAGAATGACGAACAAGACGAGAATTCACCTGTTGAAATAATTAAGGGAAGACTGAAGAGGCTCCACACGAATGGAATTGAAGGTCGGAATAGACTCAGGCTCCGGGAAGAAAAAGGGTGGGAGGGCGGGAAAACAAAGACAACTTGGAAGGGGAAAACCCGATGAATAACTTCAAAGGAAACACCGGTTGAAATCATTAAGGAAAGGAAGCAAAGACTTCGCACGAGTAGGATGGATACTCGATTACGGACTCCGGCTCCGAGAAGAAGAAGGGTGGGTGGGTGGGAAAAGAAAAACAACTGAGGATTGAACTTGACAACGATGAAGAGGCTCGAGTCAACTTGACGAGAAATGCACCGGATAAAAGAGCTGAGGAACAACTACCGGAAAACCAACTGCGTGAACCTAAAGAAAAATTTGAAGGGGAAGAGGAGTAATTCAAAACACCTACGTCAAGATTCCTTACCAGAGCGACGAAGGGGCAGAGGAGTAAAAAGAATTCCTACTCTCCGATATAACTAGACTCCGAAAACAGTTTTTTCTAGACTCAACAACGGCCAAACTACACGATCAATCAAGGGGCTCCTAAGGTCGGTCGAGGCTCTGATACCAACTTGTCACACCCAATATGCGACCCTATCCAAAAGGAACTCGAAGGTCCCACCAAGGATAGACCCGCATATTGAAACGCTTTTGCAAGGTGGATATCATTACATCAACATTACATAATACATAGGGATACATACATAAGGCACAAATGCCACAAGAATACATCAACATCATATACAAGAACAACATCCGACTACGGATGAAACTTCAACAGAAGCTCAAACGACATCCACCCTGCTAGCCCAGGCTGCCGACTTGGAACCTATCCCCTGATCGAAGAAGAAGCAGAAGAAGAACTCCAACACAAGCAAACATCGCTCTCGCGTCATGATCATCGCATAATCTGTACCTGCAACTGTTGGTGTAGTAATCTGTGAGCCACGAGGACTCAGCAATCCCATTATCATGGGTATCAAGACTAGCAAAGCTTAAAGGGAAAGGAAGGGGTAAAGTGGTGAGGATGCAGCAGCGACTAAGCATATATGGTGGCTAACATACGCAAATGAGAGCGAGAAGAGAAACAAAGGAATGGTCGTCAACTAGCAATGATCAAGAAGTGATCCTGAACTCCTACTTACGTCAAACATAACCCAGAAACCGTGTTCTCCTCTCGATCAACCCCGAAAAGAGACACTCACGGTTACGCACACGGTTGGTGTATTTTAGAAGAGTTTGCTTCAAGTTTACTACAACCGGATATCAAAAAATTCCCATCTGCCACATAACCGCGGGCACGGCTCTCGAAAGTTTATACCCTGCAGGGGTGTCCCAACTTAGCCCATGATAGGCTCTCGCGATCAACGAAGGATATTCCTTCTCCCCGGGAAGACCCGATCAGTCTCGGAATCCCGGCTACAAGACATTTCGACAGCAATAAAACAAAACCAGCAAAGCCGCCCGATGCGCCGACAATCCCGATAGGAGCTGCACATATCTCGTTCTCAGGGCAACACCGGATGAGACATCCTACGAGTAAAACCAATCCTCAAGTTGCCCCAAGGTGGCCCCGCAGTCTACTCGGTTCAGGCCAGCACTTAGAGAAGCACTGGCCGGGGGCTAAAATAAAGATGACCCTTGGGCTCCGGAAACCCAAGGGAAAAAGGGCTAGGTGAGGCAAATGGTAAAACCAATGTTGGGCCTTGCTGGAGGAGTCTTATTCAAAGCGAACTGTTAAGGGGGTCCCATAAATCACCCGACCGCGTTAGGGACGCAAAATCCGGGAACATAACACCGATATGACGGAAACTAGGGCGGCAAGAGTGGAACAAAACACCAGGCATAAGGCCGAGCCTTCCACCCTTTACCAAGTATATAGATGCATTAATTAAATAAGATATATTGTGATATCCCAACAAGTAAACATGTTCCAACAAGGAACAACATCTCCATGTTCCAACAAGGAACAAACTTCATCTTCACCTGCAACTAACAACGCTATAAGAGGGGCTGAGCAAAGCGGTAACATAGCCAAACAACGGTTTGCTAGGAAGGGTGCAAAAGGTTAGAGGCTGACATGGCAATTTGGGATGGCTTGATAAACAAGTAATAGGTAGCGCAGCATAGCGATAGAATGAAGCAACTAGCATAGCAATGATAGTAGTGAGATCCAGGGTAGCGGTCATCTTTCCTGAAATCCCGCAAGGAAGAAGAACGAGTCCATGAAGAAGACGAACGGATGAAGCCGACCCAAGCGTAGACGAACGAATCCTCACGATCGCAACGAAACGGGAACTAACAAGAAGAAGCACACAACATGGTAAACACACCACACATAGACATGACATGATGCACAAACAAGCATGATGCATGACAAGACTACATGAAGCTACTCATGGCAAGAGATGATGCAAACAAGAACAACACATCAAGGCAAGTTTAAATGAGGCCGGAAACAACATATAACAATTCCGGTAAGTCCTCATATGCAAATTTCGAAATTGGTCCAGATCTGAATAAACCTTATGTTGAAGTTGTTAAACAGCAAGTTAAGATACACCACGATGATCTACACGAAATTCTAGTCAAGTTACATATAAAGTTCATTAGATTCGGAGCTACGGCCTAGAAGATATGAGCAAAACAAGTTACACATGGCATTGATGCAAAATGCATACAAACATCAAGCAAACACCTCAAAACATGGATGCAACATGATAATATAAAGCTACATGCAAAAACAAGCAAGTTTCATATAGAGCACAAAAAAAACGGAGCAACGGTGCAACACATACACCCTATACAAGTCATGACAACAATCTGTCCAAAACAGCAAGTAGGCATATTGCAAGCATCAAAACAACATGCTACAGAATCTCAACATGATAACAAAAGGCATGGGCATGATGTACAGGTAAAGCATGACAAAACATGAACACTGAGCTATCTCCAGAAATCACTAGAACATGCTCAAAATGACATGGCAAGATTGCAAATAATAACAGTTTCAGGCTTAGCAGAAGATAACATCAGGTTGCAATGTTTAGAGCTATAAAACAGCATGCTACAGGAACTTATAATGGCAAACAAAGGCATGGCATGAATCTACTAATCTCATAGAACAAATGTCCCTTACTGACCATGAGCCAAAACGGCACAGAAAATATGATGGCACCCATGTAAACATGGCAAGTTATATTACAGATTCAAACATGGCAGGAACAACAATAAGTAGGCATGTTGGTGAGCTTGAACCACTCACCACAGAGCAATACATGGCATGGCAAGGCAACCAACAGTAATAAGACATGGCATAGAAGCTATACATGGCAAGAACAACATCATAGCATACACGGATCAACCACAACAACCTTGGCAAAATTTAATAACATGTAAACAACCTGCCAGGAAACATTTTATAGCAATAGTAGAGCTCGATTGACTCAAGCTACGGCACTCCATAATTGCAAAAAAGGGCATGGATGGATAGATAATAACCATATGTTCAAAACATCCTTAGTGAAGTATCTCAAAATATGCATGGATCTCTCGGTAGCATCAAGTTAACATGGCATAAAAATATCAGCAGAACAGGGGCTGAAATCAGCAACATCATGAAGCCTAGTTTGAATGCTTGTACTAGTCACCACAGAGATCACAAAAATACATAGCAAGCACCACTATAAAGAAGACATAGCATAGATCAAAACACATGTAGGACTCAAGTTCATAGGGTGCACACATCAATCATGGCAAAAATGACAAAAGTGCATGTCCTGATAAGAATCTGAAACTAACATCACATAGCCCTCTTCTAACAGCATTTCGGGTATCAAGATAAGATCAAATGAAAATGATGCAATGAGATGAAATGATTTACTCGTCGATACAAACAATTTGACATATTACACGCACGAAACGGAGCTACGGATGCAGAGTTATGATGCGATGAAAATGCGTGAAAATATTAGCGATTCGGGGACTTAGGGAATTTCGGGGAAGTCAACCTCTCGCACGGATAACGAGGCACGGCCGGATCTCGCCGGAGATGGGGCGGCTAGGGCGCGACATGACGGGCGCCGGGCGCCGGGCGAGGTGCCGGTGGGGCGCGCGGCTTGGGCGAAGCGGGAGCAGGCGGCGGGGTTGGCCGGCGCACACGGGCAGGGCGGCGGCGGCGCGCCGAGGGGCGCTGGGCGGCGGCGACTCGGCGGCGCCGGCGGGAGGCGAAGCGCGACGCTGCGGCCGGAGGCGGCGGCGGCGGCTGGAGCGGTGCGCTCGGGCCGCGCGCTCGGCGTGCGGGCCGTGGCTCATGGGCCAGGCTGCGGTGGGCGGCGCGCGGTGGCCGAGAGGCCACGTGGCGCTCTGCGGTTGGACGGGGGAAGTGGGGCGGACGTGTCCGGTGGCGGCGGGAGGAAGAGGACTAGGGTTTCGGGGGGGATTGATCCGCGAATTCGCAGGGGGAGGTGTTTATATAGATAGAGGGAGCTAGGAGAGTCCAAATGAGGAGCGGTTTTCGGCCACGCGATCGCGATCGAACGACCAGGAGCATGGAGGTGAGTCTGCTGGGTTTTGGGCCACTTTGAAAGGGTGTTGGGCTGCAAAGAGAAAGAGGGGTTTACGGTTACCCGGTTAACCGTTGGAGTATCAAACGACCTCCAAATGATCCGAAACTTGACAGGCGGTCTACCGGTGCTATACCAAGGCCGCTTGGCTAACCTCAGTCCATTCCGAGACCGTTAAACACCCGCACGCGAAAAGAGGTAAACGGGGGCGCCGGGAGACATAGGAGTTCCGGATTGCAAAATGGACAACGGGGAAAATGCTCGGATGCATGAGACGAACACGTATGCAAAATGAGATGCACATGATGACATGGAAAAATGCAACACGCAAGAAAATGAGATGGCAAAGACGGCGAATAACTGACGGACACCTGGCGCATCGAATCCGGGGCGTTACACTGTCTCTCCCACTTTAGTCGGATCGGATTCGATGAAAAGGGTCCTTGTGAAGGGAAAATAGAAATTGGCATATCACATTGTGGTTTTGGCGTAGGTAAGAAATGTTCTTGCTATAACCCTATAGCAGCCACGTAAAAACATGCAACAACAATTAGAGGACGTCTAACTTGTTTTTGCAGCATATGCCTTGTGATGTGATATGGCCAAAAAGGATGTGATGAATGAAACATATGTGATGTATGAGATTGATCATGTTCTTGTAATAGGAATCACGACTTGCATGTCGATGAGTATGACAACCGGCAGGAGCCATAGGAGTTGTCTTTATTTATTGTATGACCTGCGTGTCATTGAATAACGCCATGTAATTACTTTACTTTATTGCTAAACCGTTAGCCATAGTAGTAGAAGTAATCATTGGCGTGACAACTTCATGAAGACACAATGATGGAGATCATGGTGTCATGCCGGTGACGATGAGGATCATGGCGCCCCGAAGATGGAGATCAAAAGGAGCAAAATGATATTGGCCATATCATGTCACTATTTGATTGCATGTGATGTTTATCATGTTTCACATCTTATTTGCTTAGAACGACGGTAGCATAAATAAGATGATCCCTCATAATAATTTCAAGAAAAGTGTTCCCCCTAACTGTGCACCGTTGCGGAAGTTCGTTGTCTCGAAGCACCACGTGATGATCGGGTGTGATAGATTCTAACGTTCACATACAACGGGTGTAAGCCAGATTTACACATGCAAAACACTTAGGTTGACTTGACGAGCCTAGCATGTACACACATGGCCTCGGAACACAAGAGACCGAAAGATCGAACATGAGTCGTATAGAAGATACGATCAACATGAAGATGTTCACCGATGATGACTAGTCCGTCTCACGTGATGATCGGACACGGCCTAGTTGACTCAGATCATGTATCACTTAGATGACTAGAGGGATGTCTATCTGAGTTGGAGTTCATTATATAATTTGATTAGATGAACTTAATTATCATGAACTTAGTCTAAAAATCTTTGCAATATGTCTTGTAGATCAAATGGTCCACGCTAATGTTGCCCTCAACTTCAACGCGTTCCTAGAGAAAGCCAAGCTGAAAGACGATGGCAGCAACTACACGGACTGGGTCCGTAACTTGAGGATCATCCTCATAGCTGCCAAGAAAGCATATGTCCTAGATGCACCGCTAGGTGAAGCACCCATTTTCCTAGCAACTCAAAAAGTTATGAACGCCTGGCAGTCGCGTAGTGATGATTACTCCCTAGTTCAGTGCGGCATGCTTTACAGCTTAGAACCGGGGCTCCAAAAGCGTTTTGAGCAGCACGGAGCATGTGAGATGTTCCAAGAGCTGAAAATGGTTTTCCAAGCTCATGCCCGGGTCGAGAGATATGAAGTCTCCGACAAGTTCTACAGTTCTAAGATGGAGGAGAATAGTTCTGTCAGCGAGCACATACTCAAAATGTCTGGGTTGCACAACCGCTTATCTCAGTTGGGAGTTAATCTCCCGGATGATGCGGTCGTTGACAGAATCCTTCATTCGCTCCCACCTAGCTACAAGAGCTTTGTGATGAACTTCAATATGCATGGGATGGAAAAGACCATTCCCGAGGTATATTGAATGCTGAAATTAGCGGAGGTGGAGATCAAAAAGGAACATCAAGTGTTGATGGTGAATAAAACCACTAAGTTCAAGAAAGGCAAGGGTAAGATGAACTTAAAGAAGGACGGCAAGGGAGTTGCCGCGCCCGGTAAGCCAGTTGCCGGGAAGAAGCCAAAGCATGGAACCAAGCCTGAGACTGAGTGCTTTTATTGCAAGGGAAACGGTCACTGGAAGCGGAACTGCCCCAAGTACTTAGCGGACAAGAAGGCCGGCAACACCATAGGTATATGTGATATACATGTAATTTATGTGTACCTTACAAGTACTCGTAGTAGCTCCTGGGTATTTGATACCGCTGTGGTTGCTCATATTTGTAACTCAAAATAGGAGCTGCGGAATAAGCGGAGACTGGCGAAGGACGAGGTGACGATGCGCGTCGGGAATGGTTCCAAGGTCGATGTGATCGCCGTCGGCACGCTACCTCTACATTTACCTACGGGATTAGTTTTAAACCTCAATAATTGTTATTTAGTGCCAGCTTTGAGCATGAACATGGTATCTGGATCTCGTTTAATACGAGATGGCTACTCATTTAAATCCGAGAATAATGGTTGTTCTATTTATATGAGAGATATGTTTTATGGTCATGCCCCGCTGGTCAATGGTTTATTCTTAATGAATCTCGAATGTGATGTTACACATATTCATAGTGTGAATACCAAAAGATGTAAGGTTGATAATGATAGTCCCACATACTTGTGGCACTGCCGCCTTGGTCACATTGGTCTCAGACGCACGAAGAAGCTCCATGCAGATGGACTTTTGGAGTCTCTTGATTATGAATCATTTGACACGTGCGAACCATGCCTCATGGGTAAAATGACCAAGACTCCGTTCTCCGGAACAATGGAGCGAGCAACCAACTTACTGGAAATTATACATACTGATGTGTGTGGTCCAATGAGTGTTGAGGCTCGCGGAGGCTATCGTTATGTTCTCACTCTCACTGATGACTTAAGTAGATATGGGTATGTCTACTTGATGAAACACAAGTCTGAGACCTTTGAAAAGTTCAAGGAATTTCAGAATGAGGTAGAGAATCAGCGTGACCGAAAAATAAAGTTCTTATGATCAGATCGTGGGGGAGAATATTGAAGTCACGAATTTGGTACGCACTTAAGGAAATCTGGAATCGTTTCACAACTCACGCCGCCTGGAACACCTCAGCGTAACGGTGTGTCTGAACGTCGTAATCGCACTCTATTGGATATGCTACGATCTATGATGTCACTCACGGATTTACCGCTCTTATTTTGGGGCTATGCTTTAGAGACTGCCGCATTCACTTTAAATAGGGCTCCGTCGAAATCCGTTGAGACGACACCGTATGAATTTTGGTTTGGGAAGAAACCTAAGCTATCGTTTCTAAAAGTTTGGGGATGCGATGCTTATGTCAAGAAACTTCAACCTGAAAAGCTCGAACCCAATTCGGAAAAATGTGTCTTCATAGGATACCCTAAGGAAACCATTGGGTATACCTTCTACCTCAGATCTGAAGGCAAGATCTTTGTTGCCAAGAACGGGTCCTTTCTGGAGAAACGGTTTCTCTCGAAAGAAGTAAGTGGGAGGAAAGTAGAACTTGATGAAGTACTGCCTCTTGAACCGGAAAGTAGCGCAGCTCAGGAAAATGTTTCAGTGGTGCCTGCACCGGATATAGAGGAAGTTAATGATGATGATCAAGGTACTTCGGATCAAGTTGCTACTGAACTTCGTAGGTCCACGGGGACATGTTCCACACCAGAATGGTATGGCAACCCCGTCCTGGAAATCATGTTTTTAGACAACGGTGAACCTTCGAACTATGCAGAAGCGATGGCGGGCCCAGATTCCAACAAATGGCTTGAAGCCATGCAATCCGAGATAGGATCCATGTATGAAAACAAAGTATGGACTTTGACAGACTTGCCCGATGATCGGCTAGCGATAGAAAATAAATTGATCTTTAAGAAGAAGACGGACGCGGATGGTAATGTTACCATCTATAAAGGTCGACTTGTTGCTAAGGGTTATTGACAAGTTCAAGGGGTTAACTACGATGAGACCTTCTCACCCGTAGCGAAGCTTAAGTCCGTCTGAATCATGCTAGCAATTGCCGCATTCTACGATTATGAAATATGGCAAATGGTCGTCAAAACGGCATTCCTTAACGGCTTTCTTAAGGAAGAATTGCATATGATGTAGCCGGATGGTTTTGTCGATCCTAAGAATGCTAACAAGGTATGCAAGCTCCAGTGCTCCATCTATGGTCTGGTGCAAGCATCTCGGAGTTGGAACATTCGCTTTGATGAAATGATCAAAGCGTTTGGGTTTATGCAGACTTATGGAGAAGCCTGCGTTTACAAGAAAGTGATTGAGAGCTCTGTAGCATTCCTCATATTATATGTGGATGACATACTGTTGATGGTAAATGATATAGAACACTTGGAGAGCATAAAGGCCTACTTGAATAAGTGTTTTTCAATGAAGGACCTTGGATAAGTTGCTTACATATTAGGCATCAAGATCTATAGAGATAGATCGAGACGCCTCATAGGTCTTTCACAAAGCACATACCTTGATAAGATATTGAAGAAGTTCGATATGGATCAATCCAAGAAGGGGTTCTTGCCTGTGTTGCAAGGTGTGAAATTGAGCTCGGCTCAATGTCCGACCACGGCAGAAGATAGAGAAAAGATGAGCGTCGTCCCCTATGCCTCGGCCATAGGGTCTATCATGTATGACATGCTGCGTACCAGACCTGATGTAAACCTTGCCGTAAGTTTGGTAGGAAGGTACCAAAGTAATCCCGGCATGGAACACTGGACATCGGTCAAGAATATCCTGAAGTACCTGAAAAGGACTAAGGATATGTTTCTCGTTTATGGAGGTGACGAAGAGCTCGTCCGTAAAGGGTTACGTCGACGCTAGCTTCGACACAGATCTGGATGACTCTAAGTCACAAACCGGATACGTGTAGATTTTGAATGGTGGGGCAGTAAGCTGGTGCGGTTGCAAGCAAAGCGTCGTGGCGGGATCTACATGTGAAGCGGAGTACATGGCAGCCTCGGAGGCAGCACATGAAGCAATCTGGATGAAGGAGTTCATTACCGACCTAGGAGTTATTCCCAATGCCTCGGGGCCGATGACTCTCTTCTTTGACAACCCTGGAGCCATTGCCCTTGCCAAGGAGCCCAGGTTTCACAAGAAGACCAGGCACATCAAGCGTCGCTTCAACTCCATTCGTGAAAATGTTCAAGATGGAGACATAGATATTTGGAAAGTACATACGGATCTGAATGTCGCAGATCCGTTGACTAAACCTCTTCCGCGAGCAAAACATGATCAATAACAGAACCCTATGGGTGTTCGATTCATCACAATGTAACTAGATTACTGACTCTAGTGCAAGTGTGAGACTGTTGGAAATATGCCCTAGAGGAAATAATAAAATGATTATTATTATATTTCCTTGTTCATGATAATTGTCTATTGTGCATGCTATAATTGTGTTATCCGGAAATCGTAATACATGTGTGAATACATAGACCACAACATGTCCCTAGTGAGCCTCTAGTTAACTAGCTCGTTGATCAATGGATGGTTATGGTTTCCTGACCATGACATTTGATGTCATTGATAACGGGATCACATCATTGGGAGAATGATGTGATGGACAAGACCCAATCCTAAGCATAGCACAAGATCGTGTAGTTCGTCTAGTAGAGCCTTTCTAATGTCAAGTATCATTTCCTTAGACCATGAGATTGTGCAACTCCCGGATACCGTAGGAGTGCTTTGGGTGTACCAAACGTCACAACGTAACTGGGTGGCTATAAAGGTGCACTACAGGTATCTCCGAAAGTGTCTGTTGGGTTGGCACAGATCGAGACTGGGATTTGTCACTCCGTGTGACGGAGAGTTACCTCTGGGCCCACTCGGTAGGACATCATCACAATGAGCTCAATGTGATCAAAGAGTTGTTCATAGGATGATGTGTTACGGGAACGAGTACAGAGACTTGCTAGTAACGAGATTGAACAAGGTATCAGTATACCGACGATCGAATCTCGGGAAGTATCGTACCGATAGACAAAGGGAATTGCGTACGGGATTGTCACACCCTGATTTTCATGCCACTAAACTTAAGCTAACAATCATGATAAAATGTGGTTTGACAAAAACTTTTGAGTGTTTTGGACCTTGCCTTGGTTGGTTTTTGTCTGTTGTTTGCAAGTGCTCTAAAAATAAAATAAATCCTCCAACTCTTATACTACTTCTCCTTGATCCAAAAACCTTGCCCCATGATCATACCATGTGTATAGGACATAAAAATATTTTTTTACAAAAATAATTTGGCCATATAGTATTTTCAAAAATTTGTTTTCCAAAAACCCCTGAATTGGGATTTGTACTGCAAGGTCTTAATTATGGGCAGTAAAAATCTCTCCAAAAATATATTTGACTCCTATTAGATATAGCATACCCATAAACCACAAAAATATAATTTTAAAAGTTATTTTCCTATTTTATTGAAAAGCTTTTTCTTCAGGCCAGAAATGGTCTTTAATAGGGAAAAATTATTTTAATGCTTTAAAAATGTTTGTGAAAATTTAGGGAAACTCAGTGGACATATATTGTCCATATATAAGAGTTTCAACACATGGTCACGTTCAAAATATTGGTCAAATCCCTCAAAAACCCTTCCTGGATATTTCAAGCTTTTCAAATATTTACAAAGTAAATATTCTCCAAAAATTCCAAGAAAATTCTATCATGTCACATATGACATATTTGATGATCTTGAAAAGTATCATGTCATGGAGAATAGTATAACCCCATGAATCCCCCTCAAAACCATTTCTGTCCATTTTGAAGTTTGAGCAACTTTACATTGCCAAACATGTCCAAATGTTCTCAAACCTTGTGAACATGCTCAAATGGTCTAATAATTCATCTAGACCAAGTGGCACAAGTTGGAGAACAAGTTAACTTCATCAAAGTGCCCCAAAACCCTTCCTGTCCAGAACCAAATTTGAACAACTCTACATTGGAAACTTCCTCCTTTTGATCTCAACTTCTGTGGACGTGTTCAGAACCTCGAATGATGACACTACACCAAGTGGTGCATCAAGGAGAATAGGTTTGCATGACTAAATCTTGGGAAGTCCATTTCTGTTGATTTCTAGGGTTTACCAAATTTGCATTGGCAACTTTGCCCAAATGGACTCAATATTGGTGGAACCTATTATCTTATCATACCATTTGACCCTGTCAAACCTCATGACAAGAGGAGTTCATCTTCTTTCCCAAGCCACCATCAAACACCTTCTGGCAGAAATTAAAAATGTATGTTTTGTCCACTTCCACTAATCTCCATGAGCTAATCTTTCTCCCACAGCACCATCGGGTCCTCCTCTAACCCCTGCATCTTTCCCTGCCCGAGGAGCCATGATGATGGGGGTTAAAAGCTCTTTTTCCCTCTCTGGACAGCACCATTTCTCTCTCTCTCTCTCAACGTCCCTCCTCACTCCAGTGGATCCCCAGGGCATCCAATGCCATTGTCAAGTTGTTTACTCCCCCCTGCAGCTGCCAGACAAAAGTGGACGCGCGAGTGCGTGCGGAAAAGCCGCGCATGCCGGCCAAAGACGCGCTCTGGAGCACGCTACCGTGCTCCCGACCGTTGACACGGCGCTCCCATCCACCTCGAGCCTCCCCCTCACGCCAGTCGAGGTGTCTCGACGTCCGCAATACGCCACCGTGCAGGGCCCCCTCCTTTCCCTCTCTCTCTCACCTCCTGTGGCGCATGCCCAGAGCCGCCCGGCTCGGCCAATGCCCGGCCTCGCACGCGCGAGCACCAGAGCCTCGCCCCGCTCCCTCTCTCTCTTCCTGGCGCCCTAATCCACCCCCACGAGCACCGCAGACAACTCCTCGCTCGCTCCCCTTGCCGCCCGATCCGTTTCCAAGGCCACCCATGCGCCGCGTCCACGGTGAGCCGCGGCCTCGCTATTTAAGGCCACCCCCGAGCCCCCGCTCTACTCCTTAGGCCCTCTCTCCCTCCCATAGACGCTCTGGACCAACTCGTTTATCCTCCCGTGCCCTCCATCCACCACCATGGCCGGAGCCTTGCCGTCGGCCTCCGCCTAAATTCGCACCCACCATTCTTCCTCCTCCCCTCTAGACCGCACTAGAGCACCTCCACCACCACCGCGAGCCTCTCCCATGCTTCTCCCTCTCCATCCCATGGCTGTGTTGTCGAGTTCCATCACCACCGCAGGCCTCGCCGCTACGGCCGATGATGTGCTCGCGTCCGGCCACCCCTGCGGTCGTGGCGCACCTCGTCGGATGCGGCACTCTCCCCTGAGCCCGCCGGTGTGCTGGGCGTCACCGTATGTGACCGGAGCCACCGGAACGGGCACCGGCAAGCGCTCGTCCCCGCCTCCTCTGTCTCCTTCGTCGCGCGCAGGAGGAGGGAGACGACCCTGCGGGTGGACCCCGCAGGTCAGTGACCCCGTCCGCGGGCCCTTCCGTTTAAGTGGAGGTGCACTGGGAAAATACGCCTCCGGCGTGGACCCTGCGCGTGTGCGGCTGAGCCGATGGGCCAGCCCAGTTGCGCCTCGACGCTAAACCTCGCCGAGCGCGTGCCGCCACCGCCCAGATTTGGCCCATTTAGGTAAATCCCTCTCCTTTTTCTTTTTCTGTAGACTTGTAAAATCCATAAAGAATTCAAATGGACTCCAAATTTGATAATTCAAATTTCTAGTGACTCTATAAATCATGATCTACCTGGTGGTGCAACATGCACATTTTTCCAGAGACCTTTTCTTCACAAATGTTTATCAAATCCTATTTTTCCTATTTCTGTGATGAACTTTAGAAAATCACAGAGAGCTCAAACTTGATCCAAATGCCATGATTCAAATTCCTAGATGCTTCTAAGTTCATAACTTAGTTTATGAACATTTTTCTTAATACTTTCTGTACCCCACAAAATAATGAGCCATTTCTTCATGTTTGTCAACTTTGCAAATCCATATAATATTCATTTGAACTCCAAATCCAGTGAAACCAAATCCTAGATGCTTCTAAAATCATCCCTTGTTAAATGGGTGCCTTTGCTCATTTTTCAAGAATATATTTCTGTACACTTGTTGCAAATCCATAAACCCCTTGATTCCATCATATTGAAATGTTCAGAAATATTCACTAATCCAATTCCAATGAAACCACCCTGATTATTTTTTCATATGACCAGAGAAGTCCTAGAAAAGTCAAATCCATATTTTTAGAGCACTTTTATTTTCTGCCTTGTTGTGTTGCTTATTATGATTGTTTCGATGTTAGTTGACGAAGTAGACGGAGTACTTGGAGAAGGACCAGAAGAACTCAAGACTCTGATGAACCAGGCAAGCAGCCCTTTGACCATGTGTCTATGAAACCATTTTATGCATGTCATATAGCACTCTTATTGCTTGCATCGGAGACATGATACTGTGTTTACCACATGGGGTGGTTTGCCACCGTTACTTCCTCATTGATACTTGCATTGTGCATGACCCTACCTTCTTATGAGGGTTATGCCGGCGGGAGTAGATAGGATGCTAAAGTAGTTGCTACGCAAAAAGGGACGGGAATATGCATGGTGATGGAGACAAAGTATTTTCAAGGACTTTTCGAAAACCCCGTCGGGTGCCACTTATGCCCGAGGGAGATAATGAGATGGGTAACCGCTTGATGACGAAGTGGTGTACCGAGGCAAGTGTGTGTGTTGCTTTAAAAAAATGGATTGGTTTAACTTGCGACCGTTATTCCAACCTTACAGGCGCAACCACTCTACCCTTATATGGGAAAGGGCATTATTGATTACCTAGGCTGATACTAGCTTGGAGCCCGCATTACCAGTGACGGGGGAGAGTTGGTGCTCTCCCTCGGGGGGTCGTGCTAGGTAGGGCGGCCAAGAACATTTTTATGGGGCACCGGACACACCGTTGGTACCCCGTGCCAGTGGTATGTGATGAATATGGGAGCGAGGCTCCACCATTTTAAGTTGTGAAATGTTGGGAACGGGGGTTACTACCAACTGAGTGGACTCCATGTTAGTGTCGTCTAGGGAAAGATAGTGATTGGGTGCTTGCCCCGGGTACTTGAGGTATCGCGGGTCGTGGATGACATGGAAGTTCCCCGGATCTTATGGGTAAAGTGTGCAACCTCTGCAGAGTGTAAAACTATTCGAATAGCCGTATCCACGGTCAAGGACAGTTGGGTAACCGCTCTTGGGCTACGGCCACATGTTTACAAACAAGTGTGTGTGTTTGGATAAGTGGGAAGATCTACTTGGGTCAAGTCAAAGGACTTGACATGATTGAGCTCGGTTGATGCCCTCTCCATTTATGTTGATATATGTAACCTGTCCTCATGGTTACTTGAATTCTCCTTATGCATGTCTTACGAGTTGTTGAACATGTCATTGCACTCAAAACTAGCTTTCTGCAAAAATTTACCTATATCATGCATTGTTGCATCTTGAACCAAAACATGGGTTGCTTGCGAGTACATTCAAAGTACTCATTTGCTTGCCACTGGTTATTTTATTTGCCAGACATGAAAGAACGGGATATGATGAAGGATACTTTGGTGACGAACATGCGAGCTAGGACGCTTCCGAGTCAGAATGCCTGTAGGGTTAAGGCAGATGGCATGGGTGCAAGTTATTATGGAAGATTTCCGCTGCGATGATACACTCAAGGCTTGACCATAATGGTCCTACTTGTGTAAAACGGTATGTATGGATGTAAGACTCTTGTTATTCAGCTTCTGTATGTTCAGTGAGCATTGATCTCTGTGATCACTCTACACGTGCATTCGGTGATCACGACTTAAGAGTTGGGGTCCCCACAGGGATTGATTGAATCCTCGACATCGTGGTTCATCCGATGAGATCATCGAGGAGCATGTGGGAGCCAACATGGGTATCCAGATCCCGCTGTTGGTTATTGACCGAAGAGTCGTCTCGGTCATGTCTGCGTGTCTCCTGAACCCGTAGGGTCTACACACTTAAGGTTCGGTGACGCTAGGGTTGTAGAGATATTAGTATGCGGTAACCCGAAAGTTGTTCGGGGTCCCAGATGAGATGCCGGATGTCACGAGGAGTTCCAGAATGGTCCGGGGATAAAGATTTGTAAATAGGAAGTCCAGTTTCGGCCACCGGGAAAGTTTCGAGGGTCACCTGTATTGTACCGGGACCACTGGAAGGGTCCCGGGGGTCCACCGGGTGGGGCCACCTATCCCGGAGGGCCCCATGGGCTGAAGTGGGAAGGGAACCAGCCCCTGGTGGGCTGGTGCGCCCCCCATGGGCCTCCCCCTGCGCCTAGGGTTGAAACCCCAGGGGGGGCGCCCACCCAACTTGGGGGCATGTCCCCCCTTGGCCGTCGCCCCCCCTTGAGATTGGATCTCTAGGGGCGGCGCCCAGGCCCCTATATAAAGAGGGGGGAGGGAGGGCTGCGCACCCATGCCCCTGGTGCCTCCTCTCCCCCCGTAACACCTATCCTCTTGCTGAGCTTGGCGAAGCCCTGCCGAGATCCCCGCTGCTTCCACCACCACGCCGTCGTGCTGCTGGATCTCCATCAATCTCTCCTTCCCCCTTGCTGGAACAAGAAGGAGGAGACGTCTCTCCCAACCGTATGTGTGTTGAAAGCAGAGGTGCCGTCCGTTCGGCGCTAGGATCATCGGTGATTTGGATCACGACGAGTACGACTCCATCAACCCCGTTCTTTTGAACGCTTCCGCTCGCGATCTACAAGGGTATGTAGATGCATTCCTCTCTCTTGTTGCTAGATGACTCCATAGATTGATCTTGGTGATGCGTACAAAATTTTAAATTTCTGCAACGTTCCCCAACAATAAACCCCATCATTTTATCCTCGATGGCAACAATAAAATACGTGCCTGGCTGCCCCTGCTGTCACTGGGAAACGACACCATAAGATTGAACCCAAAGCTAAGCACTTCTCCCATTGCAAGAAAGATTAATCTAGCAGGCCAAACCAAACTTATAATTCAAAGAGACTTGCAAAGATAACAAATCATACATAAAAGAATTCAGAGGAGATTCAAATATTGTTGATACATAATTTTGATCATAAACCCACAATTCATCAGATCTCGACAAACAAACCGCAAAAAGTACTACATCAAATAAATCTCCAAGAAGATCGAGGAGAACTTTTTATTGAGATCCAAAAAGAGAGAAGAAGCCATCTAGCTAATAACTATGGACCCGAAGGTCTGAGGTAAACTACTCACACTTCATCGGAAAGGCTATGGTGTTGATGTAGAAGCCTGATACGTCCATTTTGCATCATGCTTTTATATTGATATTTATTGCATTATGGGATGTTATTACATGTTATGTCATAGTACTTATGGCTATTCTCTCTTATTTTACAAGGTTTATATGAAGAGGGAGAAGGCCGGCAGCTGGGATTCTGGGCTGGAAAAGGAGCAAATATTGGAGACCTCTTCTACATAGCTCCAAAAGTCCTGAAACTCCATGAAAGTCATTTTGGGAATTAATAATAAATATTGAGTGGAAGAAGTACCAGAGGGGGCCCACACTCTGGCCACGAGTGTGGGGGCGGAACCTTGGCGGAACCAATCTAGGGCTCCGGCGGAGCAGTTCTGCCGGGGAAACATCCCTCCGGGAGGGGGAAATCATCACCATCGTCATCACCATCGATCCTCTCATCGGGAGGGGGTCAATCTCCATCACCATCTTCACCATCACCATCTCCTCTCAAACCCTAGTTCATCTCTTGTATCCAATCTTTGTACGAAACCCTCAGATTGGTACCTGTGGGTTGCTAGTAGTGTTGATTACTCCTTGTAGTTAATGCTAGTTGGTTTATTTGGTGGAAGATCATATGTTCAGATCCTTAATGCATATTAATACCCCTCTGATTATGAACATGAATATTCTCTGTGAGTAGTTACGTTTGTTCCTGAGGACATGGGTGAAGTTTTGCTATTAGTAGTCATGTGAATTTGGTATTCGTTCGATATTTTGATGAGATGTATGTTATCTCTCCTGTAGTGGTGTTATGTGAACATCGACTACATGACAATTCACCATTATTTGGGCCTAGAGGAAGGCATTGGGAAGTAATGAGTAGATGATAGGTTGCTAGAGTGACAGAAGCTTAAACCCTAGTTTATGAGTTGCTTCATAAGGGGCTGATTTGGATCCATATGTTTCATGTTATGGTTAGGTTTACCTTAATACTTCTTTTGTAGTTGTGGATGCTTGCAATAGTGGTTAATCATAAGTGGGATGCTTGTCCAAGAAGGGAAGTACCCAAGCACCGGTCCACCCACATATCAAATGATCAAAGTAACGAACCTGAATCATATGAGCGTGATGAAAACTAGCTTGATGATAATTCCCATGTGTCCTTGGGAGCGCTTTTCTCTATATAAGAACTTGTCCAGGCTTGTCCTTTGCTACAAAAAGGATTGGGCCACCTTGCTGCACCTTATTTACTTTTATTGCTTGTTACCGTTACAAATTATCTATTACTATAATTTCAGTGCTTGCAGCGAATACTTTACTGAAAACCGCCTGTCATTTCCTTCTGCTCCTTGGGTTCGACACTCTTACATATCGAAAGCACTACGATAGATCCCCTACACTTGTGGGTCATCAAAGCCCTCCGTGATCGATTCCCCCTCCGGCGGAGCGCTGGAAAAGGCCCCAAGATGGGATCTCACGGGTACAAAAGGTTGCGGCAGTGGAAATAGGGTTTCGTGGTTATCTTGGATGTTTTCAGGGTATATGAGTATATATAGGCGAAAGAAGTCGGTCAGTGGAGCCACAAGAGACCCACGAGGGTGGGGGTGCTCCCTCCTACCTCGTGGCCGCCTCTTTGCTTCCTTGACGTCCACTCCAAGTCTCCTGGATTGCGTTTTTTCCAAAAACGATTCTCCCGGAGGTTTCATTCCATTTGGACTCCGTTTGATATTCCTTTTCTGCGAAACACTGAAATAGGCAAAAAAATAGCAATTTGCACTAGGCCTCCGGTTAATAGGTTACTCCCAAAAATAATATAAAAGTGCATGATAAAGC
Organism: Aegilops longissima; assembly: GCA_021605205.1. Lineage (NCBI taxonomy): Eukaryota > Viridiplantae > Streptophyta > Magnoliopsida > Poales > Poaceae > Aegilops > Aegilops longissima. The sequence goes on along the minus strand of CM038676.1, from coordinate 596,966,398 downwards.
CCATTAAACATCCAAAACAGATAATATAATAGCATGGAACAATCAAAAATTATAGATACATTGGAGACGTATCAAGCATCCCCAAGCTTAATTCCTGCTCGTCCTTGAGTAGGTAAATGATAAAAACAAAATTTTTGATGTGGAATGATACCTAACATAATTTTCAATGTAATTCTCTTTATTGTGGCATGAATGTTCAGATCCAAAAGATTCAAGATAAAAGTTTAATATTGACATAAAAATAGTAATACTTCAAGCATGCTAACCAAGCAGTTTATGTCTTATCAAAATAACATAGCCAAAGAAAGCTTATCCCTACAAAATCAAATAGTTTGGCCATGCTTCATTTTCATCACACAAAATGCTCCCATTATGCACAACCCCGGTTTCAGCCAAGCAATTGGTTCATACTTTTTAACGCTCTTCAGCCTTTTCAACCCTCACGCAATACATGAGCGTAAGCCATGGACATAGCACTGTGGGTGGAGTAGAGTATGATGATAGGGATTATGTGAGAAAACAAAAAAGTAGAAATTCTCACATTGACGCGGCTAATCAACGAGCTATGGAGATGCCCATCAATTGATGTCAATACAAGGAGTAGGGCTTGCCATGCAACGGATGCACTAGAGCTATAAATGAATGAAAGCTCATCAAAAAGAAACTAAGTGGGTGTGCATCCAACTTGCCTGTTCACGAAGACCTAGGGCATTTTGAGGAAGCACATCATTGGAATATACAAGCTAAGTTCTATAATGAAAAATTCCCACTAGTATATGAAAGTGACAAAATAAGAAACTCTCTATCATGAAAATCATGGTGCTATTTTGAAGCACAAGTGTGGAAAAAGGATAGTAACATTGTCCCTTCTCTCTTTTTCTCTCATTTTTTATTTGGGCTTCTTTGGCCTCTCTTATTTTCTTTTTTTTGTTTTTTTGGTGGGCTTCTTTGGCCTCTCTTTTTTATTTGGGCTTCTTTAGCCTCTTTTATTTTTCATAAAAGTCCGGAGACTCATCCCAACTTGTGAGGGAATCATTGCTTCCATCATCCGTTCCTCACATGGTTCGATGCTCTAATAATGGAAATCATCACACTTCTATTTATTTACAACTGAAGAATTACAACTCAATACTTAGGACAAAATATTACTCTATGTGAATGCCTCTGGAGGTGTACCGGGATATGCAATGAATCAAGAGCGACATGTATGGAAGAATTATGAATGGTGGCTTTGCCACAAATACGATGTCAACTTCATGATCATGCAAGGCAACATGACAATGGTGGAGCGTGTCATAATAAACGTAACGGTGGACTGTTGCATGGCAATATATCTCGGAATGGCTGTTTTGAGGAAGATATAAGGAGGGTTTATGTGTGATAGAGTGTATCGTATCATGGGGTTTGGATGCACCGGTGAAGTTTGCACCAACTCTCAAGGTGAGAAAGGGCAATGCCCGGTACCATAGAGGCTAGCAAATTGCGGAAGGGTAAGAGTGCGTATAATCCATGGACTCACATTAGTCATAAAGAACTCATATACTTATTGCAAAAGTTTATTAGCCCTCGAAGCAAAGTACTACTACGCATGCTCCTAGGGGAAGGGTTGGTAGGAGTTAACCATCGCGCGATCCCGACCTCCACTCATAAGGAAGGCAATCAAAGAACACCCCATGCTTCAAATTTGTCACACAACGTTCACCATACGTGCATGCTACGGGACTTGCCAACTTTAACACAAGTATTTCTCAATTTCATAATTACCCAACTAGCATGACTCTAACATTACCACCTTTATATCTCAAAACAATTATCAAGTATCAAATTTACCATAGTGTTTAATGCACTCCATATGAAAGTTTTTATTTTACCCAACTTGGATGCCCATCATATTAGGACTAATTTTATAACCAAAGCAAATTACCATGCTGTTCTAAAAGACTCTCAAAATAATATAAGTGAAGCATGAGAGATCAATAATTTCTACAAAATAAAACCACCACCGTGCTCTAAAAAGGTATAAGTGAAGTATTAGAGCAAAATTGTCTAGCTCAAAAGATATAAGTGAAGCACACAGAGTATTCTAATAAATTCCAATTCATGTGTGTCTCTCCCAAAAGGTGTGTACAGAAAGGATGATTGTGATAAACTAAAAATCAAAGACTCAAATCAGACAAGACGCTCCAAGAAAAACACATATCATGTGGTGACTAAAAATATAGCATCAAGTAAAGTTACCGATGGACGAAGACGAAAGAGGGGATGCCTTCCGGGGCATCCCCAAGCTTAGGCTTTTGGTTGTCCTTGAATTTTACCTTGGGGTGCCTTGGGCATCGCCAAGCTTAGGCTCTTTCCACTCCTTATTCCATAATCCATAAAATCATTACCCAAAAACTTGAAAACTTCACAACACAAAACTCAACAGAAAATCGCATGTGCTTCGTTAGCGAAATAAAACAAACCACCACATTAAGGTACTGTAATGAACTCATTGTTTATTTATATTGGTGTTAAACCTACTGTATTCCAACTTCTCTATGGTTCATACCCCCCGATACTACCCATAGATTCATCAAAATAAGCAAACAACACACGAAAAACAGAATCTGTCAAAAACAGAACAGAATACTTCTGGAACCCCAAAAATTCTACCAAAATAGGAAGTCCCAGATAATGTGTTTATTAATCCTCTTCAAAAAGAATCAACTGAAAATGCACGTTTCTGTGATTTATGAAAATTATTCTTGTGCACACAAAAGTTTATGTTTTTCAGCAAGATCAAAAATTAACTATCACCCAAGAAGATCCTATAGGTTTCACTTGGCACAAACACTAATTATAACATAAAACCACATCTAAACAGAGGCTAGATGAATTATTTATTACTAAACAGAAACAAAAAGCAAAGAACAAAAATAAAATTGGGTTGCCTCCCAACAAGCGCTATCGTTTAACGCCCCTAGCTAGGCATAAAAGCGAGAATAGATCTAAGTATCACCATAATGATAAGGTAAATGAAGAAAATTCATCTCATATTCCCTAAGTTCAGCAGCTAGTTTTCTTTGTGGCAAGCAAAAGTAACCAAAAGGGCTAAATTTTAACGAGACAAAAATACCGACGATCAAGCTCGGGAGGTATGGGTTCCTCCTTTGGCCCCTCATATTGCACAACTAATTCATCATTATAAGCATTCTTTTGGGAAAATGTCATGAGCCTTTGCTCAAGAGAAAATCCTAACCCATTATTTTGAATAAAAAAATCATCATTAAGTTCGGAGATTCTATAAACTAGAACATCGGTAGGAACCTTTTTTCTAAGGTTTTCATTATAAGCAACATGATCTAAAGATCGTAAACGCATTATGTCTTCTTGATTAAAAAGGATCGCCTCTATGGGAGGACGACCAGCGTCCACCCTATAGTGCGCAAAAATTTCTTTGGCTTCTTTCATTATAAATCTGAAGTCGTGTGCCAAAAAGATAGTAGTTGCACGCTTAACAGAAGAATGCTCAATATTGGAAAATTCTAGGAAAATCGTTTGTATGCAAGGATGCATATGAATAAACTGTCTTCCAAGTTCAACTATAAGCGAGGATATAGCATCCGCAAGACTACTAGTTCATGAAGAATAGATCCACCCATAGCGGGCAAAGCACCGACACAAGTAAACAAATCTTGAATAACCCCTTTTCCAATAATATTCCCACTACCGATTCAAAACTTTTTAGTATGTAAGGTAGTGTGTTCTTCAGAAGGATCATCAAAAGCATCAAAGTTTCCCATGTTATTACTATTGTCCTTGTCAACGATAACCTCCCCAGTTTCAGACATAGTGGCAGCAAATACCACAAGAAGAAAGAGAAAAAAAGGCGAACGGGAAAAAGAGGGCGAATAAAACGGCAAGGGTGAAGTGAGGGAGAGGAAAACGAGAGGCAAATTGCAAATAATGTAATGCGAGGGATAAGAGTTTGTGATGGGTTCTTGGTATGTCTTGACTTGTGCGTAGACTCCCCGGCAATAGCGCTAGAAATACTTCTTGCTAATTCTTGAGCATGCGTTGGTTTTCCCTTGAAGAGGAAAGGGTGATGCAGCAAAGTAGCATAAGTATTTCCCTCAGTTTTTGAGAACCAAGGTGTCAATCTAGTAGGAGGCTACACTCAAATCCCTCGTACCTGCACAAACAAATAAGAACCTTGGAACCAAGGCGATAAAGGGGTTGTCAATCCCTTCACGACCACTTGCAAAAATGAGATCTGATAGAGATAATAAGATAAATATTTTTGGTATTTTTATGATATAGATTGGAAAGTAAAGATTGCAAAATAAAGTAGATCGGAAACTTATATGATGGAAAATAGACCCGGGGGCCATAGGTTTCACTAGTGGCTTCTCTCAAGATAGCATAAGTATTACGGTGGGTGAACAAATTACTATCGAGCAATTGATAGAAAAGTGCATAGTTATGAGAATATCTAGGCATGATCATGTATATAGGCATCACGTCCACGACAAGGAGATCGAAACGATTCTGCATCTACTACTATTACTCCACACATAGTCCGCTATCCAGCATGCATCTAGAGTATTAAGTTCATAAGAATAGAGTAACGCATTAGGCAAGATGACATGATGTAGAGGGATAAACTCAAGCAATATGATATAAACCCCATCTTTTTATCCTTTATGGCAACAATACAATACGTGCCTTGCTGCCCCTGCTGTCACTCGGAAAGGACACCGCAAGATTGAACCCAAAGCTAAGCACTTCTCCCATTGCAAGAAAGATCAGTCTAGTAGGCCAAACCAAACTAATAATTCGCAGAGACTTGAAAAGATAACAAATCATACATAAAAGAATTCAGAGGAGATTCAAATATTGTTCATAAATAATCTTGATCATAAACCCACAATTCATCGGATCTCGACAAACACACCGCAAAAAGTATTACATCGTATAGATCTCCAAGAAGATCGAGGAGAACTTTGTATTGAGATCCAAAAAGAGAGAAGAAGCCATCTAGATAATAACTATGGACCCGAAGGTCTGAGGTAAACTACTCACACTTCATCGGAGATGCTACGGTGTTGATGTAGAAGCCCTCCATGATCGATTCCCCCTCCGGCGGAGCACCGAAAAGGCCCAAGATGGGATCTCACGGGTACAGAAGGTTGCGGCGGTGGAAATAGGGTTTCATGGTGCACTTGGATGTTTTCAGGGTATATGAGTATGTTAGGCGGAAGAAGTCGGTCAGGGGAGCCACGAGGGGCCCATGAGGGTGGGGGCGCGCCTACCCCCCTAGACGAGCCCTCCTACCTCGTGGCCGCCTCGTTTCTTCCTTGACGTCCACTCCAAGTCTCCTGGATTGCGTTTGTTCCAAAAACGACTCTCCCGAAGGTTTCATTCCATTTTGACTCCATTTGATATTCATTTTCTGCGAAACGGTGAAATAGGCAAAAAAACAGTAATTTGCACTGGGCCTCCGGTTAATAGGTTAGTCCCAAAAATAATATAGAAGTGCATAATAAATCCCATTAAACATCCAAAACAAATAATATAATAGCATGGAACAATCAAAAATTATAGATACGTTGGAGACGTATCGTTGGGCAATCGATAGAACTTCAAATAATTATGACGATATCCAGGCAATGATCATTACATAGGCATCACGTCCAAGATTAGTAGACCGACTCCTGCCTGCATCTACTACTATTACTCCACACATCGACCACTATCCAACATGCATCTAGTGTATTAAGTTCATGGAAAAACGGAGTAATGCAATAAGAACGATGATATGATGTAGACAAGATCCGTTTATCTATTGCTGCAGATATGGATCCCATCTTTTTATCCTTAGTAGGAACGATACATACGTGTCGGTTCCCTTTCTGTCACTATGATCAAGCACCATAAGATCGAACCCACTACCGGGCACCTCTTCCCATTGCAAGATAAATAGATCAAGTTAGCCAAACAAAACCCAAATATCAGAGAAGAAATACGAGGCTATAAGAGATCACACATATAAGAGATCAAAGAAACTGAAATAACTTTCATGGATATAAAAATATATCACTGATCATAAACTTGAAGTTTATCAGATCCCAACAAACACACCGCCAAAATATGTACATCATATGGATCTCCAAGAGACTATTCTATTGATAATCAAGAGAGAGAGAGAGAGAGAGAGAGAGAGAGAGAGAGAGAGAGAGAGGAAGCCATCTAGCTACTACTACGGACCCGAAGGTCTACAAAGAACTACTCACGCATCATCGGAGAGGCACCAATGGAAGTGGTGAACCCCTCCGTGATGGTGTCTAGATTGGATCTTGGTGGTTCTGGACTCTGCAGCGGCTGGATGAATATTTCGTTGACTCCCCTAGGGTTTCTGGAATATTGGGGTATTTATAGAGCAAAGAGTCGGTCCAAGAGGCACCCGAGGTGGGCACAACCCACCAGGGCGTGCCTGGGCCTCCTGGCGCGCCCTGGTGGGTTGTCCCCTCCTCGGGAGTCCCCCCAGGTGCAACCAGGGCCCAACTTCTTCATTCCGGTCCATAAAGAATCATCGTAAATTGGCGTGGCATTTGGAATCCGTATAAATATTGATTTCCTGCGATGTAAAAAACATGCAGAAAACAGCAACTAGCACTTGGCACTATGTTACCAAAAAATGATATAAAATGACTATATAATGATTATAAAACATCCAAGATTGATAATAAAATAGCATGGAATAATAAAAAAGTATAGATACATTGGAGACGTATCAGCATCCCCAAACTTTTCTATGATTTATGAGAATTATTTTCGTGAGCACAAAGTTTCTGTCTTTTTCAGCAAGATCAAACAACTATCACCCTAGAAGATCCTAAAGGCTTTACTTGGCACAAACGCTAATTAAAACACACAAAACACAATCATACCAGTAGCATAATTGTGCTAACACACAAGAACAGCAAGCAAAAAGCAAAAATAAATATTATTCATTGGGTTGCCTCCCAACAAGCGCTATAGTTTTACGCCCTTAGCTAGGCATAAAGCAAGGATCTAAGTTTTGTCATCTTTGGTTCTAGATCCATAGGATGCCCTCAAGATTGATTCATATGGTGGCATAATTATTGTTCTTGGAAAGTGTTCCATACCCTTCCTCAAAGGAAATTGGAACTTAATATTGCCTTCTTTCATATCAATCACTACACCGATAGTGCGTAAAAATGGTCTACCAAGAATAATTGGACAAGACGGATTGAAATCAATATCAAGAACAATAAAATCTATGGTCACATAGTTTTTATTTGCAAGAATAAGAACATCATTAATTCTTCCCATAGGCTTTTTAATAGTGGAATCCGCTAAGTGCAAATTTAAAGAGCATTCTTCAATATCGGTAAGACCAAGCACATCACATAAAGATTTAGGAATTGTAGAAACACTAGCAGCCATGTCACATAAAGCAAAACACTCATAATTTTTAATGTCGACTTTGATAGTAGGTTCCCATTCATCATGCAATTTTCCAGGAATTGAAACTTCTAATTCCAATTTTTCTTCAAAAATTCTCATCATGGCATCAACAATATGTTTAGTAAAAGCTTTATTTTGTTCATAAGCATGGGGTGAATTTATCATGGATTTCAACAAAGAAATACAATCAATCAAATATCAACTAACATAATTAAAGTCTTTGTAATCCGAAAGAGTGGGAACATCACTAGTTAATGTTTTGACCTCTTCAAACCCACTTTTATCAATTTTCTCAACAAGATTTTCACCCTCCGAAATATTGGGACGCCTTCTACCTAAAGTTGAATCTTCTCCAGTCCCCTTTTCATCAATCTTAATTTTACTAAACAAGGAATCAATAGAAGAAACACCAATCGTTTTAAGATCTTCATCACTTTTGCAAAAGAAATCACTAGAAAATGCTTTTTCTAAAAATTCTCTTTTAGCTCTAAGCATAGCGGTTCTTTTCTTACTTTCATCCATAGAAACATAAGGAGCTTTAATTGATTCATCTACTTTAGGCACAAAAATTTTCATCTTGAGATTTTCCACATCATGAGCAATTCTACCAACACTTCTAGACAAATCATCAATCTTATTCAACTTTTCTTCTGTGGAAGTCACTACAAAAAAAAGAGACATCTGTGACATTTTGGGCCGAACGAATTTTTTTTCTGTCATAGATATGACACTTCTATGATGATAATTGTGACAAAACCCTGTATCATCATAGATGTGGTGGGCACCTACTTCTATGACAAAAAAACATGACAGTAAATGTGCTTTTCGTCTTGGTCGGGCCGGAGACGCAGCTGCATGACATTCTTTGGGCCGTCCATGACAGAAAAACCGTGGTAGAAGCGAGGGGGAGGTAAATTTCGGGGAGTTTCCGGTTACGGTGGGAGGTCGGGGGCCGAGCGATGGGCGTTTCTCTCGTACGTACGCGCGTGTGTGCGAGGCGTTGGCTCTAACTGAACCCGAGCGAGGCGTTGGGCTCTAACTGAACCCGAGCTATTGCACTGTAGGCTACGCTCTCGAACCCGAGCGATCGATCGATGGCTGTTAATCGAACCCGATGGAGCGATTCTTCGCTATCGCTGCTAATCAAGCCGATCGATGCTGCCTCTGGGATGAACAGTGAGTGTTGCGCGGGGGGTTGGATGAACAGGGAGCGGTGGCGTTGCCTCTGGATGAACAGGAACCCGTGGTGTGGAGGGCTGGATGAATAGTAGACAGTGGAGGGGTGGCCGTGGAGGGGTGGTTGAACAGGACTCTATGGTGTGGAGGGCTGGATGAATAGTAGACGGTGGAGGGGTGCCCGTGGAGGGGTGGTTGAACAAGAGCCGTGGAGTAGCGCGGTGGAGGCTGGATGAACAGGAGCCCATGGAGGCTGGAGGAGGTCGACGGTAGCTGTGGAGGCTGGAGGAGGTCGACGGTGGAGATGAACAGATCCGTGGAGTCCTGCTTTGCGGTATGCCACACCCTCCCGGCGAACAGGACCCCGCTTCGACCGTAGCGCCCAACACAAGTCCGTTTAAATCCGTTTTGCGGTCGCCACACCCTCCCGATCAACATGACCCTGTTTCGACCGTAGGAGGTCCGCTTCTCCGCTTTTGCGGTACACCACACCCTCCCGATCAACAGGACCCCGCTTTCGACCGTAAGAGGTCCGCTTCTCCGCTACGCCTGACCCTCCCGATGAACAGGATCCCGCTTTGACGTGGCGGTCGAACACAAGGCCATTTCTCCGCCAGCGGTACGCTATCCATCGCCTGTTCCGTCCAAGCCCTCCCGATGAACACGACCACGCATTCCGTTCCGACCCAGCCTGTTTGGCTCCCCATGAACACGACGACGACGTTGTCTCTCAGTTCCAACCCAGCCATGTACACGAGCACTCGCCGTATGTATGCGCGAGTAGGCGTTCGAGACCCCGCCCGTATGTACACATACGTGGCCGTATTTTCTTTCTTGCACCCTGGCCACTATACGTACGTGTACATGCTACGTGCGCGCCTCTACTACTCCACGTGCGCGCCTCTACAATGACCAGTATGTACGTACACGTTCGCGACCAGAATGACAACGCTACGTACGCTTCGACCAGGTGGGTCCCGACTGTCAGGCACTTCCTTGCCTGCGAAGATGTAGCTGGTGGGTCCCAGCAGTCAGGGGGGCGAATCATTTTGGGTTTTTTTGCCCGGACGCACTTCCTTGCGTGTGAAGATTCAGCTGGTGGGTCCCAGCAGTCAGGGGGGCGAATCGTTTTTTTTTCAGACGCACTTCCTTGCGTGCGAAGATGTAGCTGGTGGGTCCCAGCAGACAGGAGGAAACGTTTTTTTGGCAAAATACGGTGGCCCATCCGGTGGGTCCCCGCTGTCAGGTGGAGGAATAATTATTTTGCGCGTAATAAGGAGGCACTTCCTTGCTGCGGCCGTGGACCCAGCTGTCAGCCTCTCCATGTACAGTCCACGTCCGATGGAAGCCATTCCTTGACCACGTTGACCACGCCGCGCCGAGAGCACCAGGGCGGTGGACGACGACGAGACCTAGGAAGTGGACTATGCGGAGCCGGGGAAGACGCGGCAGTGGATGCCCACGCGTAGAGGAGTATGAGGGTTCACTCGTTCGGTTGCGGTGTGAGGCTGCCGTCGCCGCAGAATAACAGAGGGTGTGGGTGCGTAGAGGGATGGCCTGGCCAGCGGTGGGAGTAGTATGCGGCGGTGAGGCCTCCGCGGCATCACAGCCGGCCACGGGCGGCAGGAGCAGGCGGCACGACCGGTGCTGCTTTGGGCGGCTGGAGCAAGAAGACCTGTGGTTGAAGAAGCACTACGGCCGTTGGATGGACATCGTACGGTCACTGGAGCTAGAATCGTTCATATATTTACTAAATTTGACAAAGGCCTCCGTCCCAGTCAACTTAGTAAGCCCACAAGTCAGCCTCCCACCAAGGTTGGTCCTATCTAGCACGGGGGTATTAATTTTTTGTGCGTAATAAGGAGGCACTTCCGGTGGGTCCGAGCTGACAGCGGGGGGAACATTTTTTCGTGAAATACGGTGGCCCGACCTGTGGGTCCCAACAGTCAGGGGGAAACTTTTTTTCACGAAATACTGGTGGCCCGTCCAATGGGGCCTAGCTGTCAGGTGGAGGAATAATTATTTTCCCAGTAATAAGGAGGCACTTCCTTGCGGCTGCCATGGACCCAGCTGTCAGCCTCTCCACGTACAGTACTCTTCCGATGGAAGTCGGTCGTTGACCACATTGACCACGCCGCGCCAAGAGCACCACGGCGGTGGACGACGGCGAGGCCTAGGAAGGGGACGACACGGAGCCGGGGAAGACGCGGCATTGGAAGCCCGCGCGGAGAGGAGTACGAGGGTTCACCGGTTCGGCTGCAGTGTGAGGCTGCCGTCGTCGCAGAATAACAGGGGGTGTGGGTGAGTAGAGGGATGCCCTGGCCAGCGGTGGGAGTAGTAGGGGGCGTTGAGGCCTGCGCAGCAGCACAACCGGCCACGGGAGGCGGGAGCAGGCAGTCCCGTCGGCGCTGCTTTGGCGGCTGGAGCAAGAAGATCACAGATTGAAGAAACACGACGGCCGTTGGATTGACATCCAATGGTTACGTCTGCTAGAATCGTTTCTTGACGTAGTATATAATAACTAAAAAAATCTTGCATACGCGTCAACTAAACAGGCCCACAAGTCAGACCACTCCCTCTTTTTTTAATAATTTATATATAGCTCATGGCAACTTCTTATGCAATTTATTGCACTCGTTTTTTTTGGTTGGCCAGGGCCAATTTCGCATATTTCTTTGGGTTCCATACTATTTTTAATGCCAAAATGTCGAGCCAGATGTAAAGTACTTTGAAGATATATTTGAATTAGGTTAATTCCCAGTGAAATAGGAATCTTAAAATGTGAAAAAAATTAGAAATTATAAAGTAATTGCCAATTTTTCATCTGTTTTTATATTTACAACCCATTTCATATTACTTTCACTAGTAGAAAAAGGGTCAAATGTGAGACACATTAGTCCCGGTTTGTAACAGAACCGGCACTAATTTGGCCATTAGTGCCGGTTCCAACGGCTAGCCGGGAGGAGCTCTTTAGTACCGGTTCATGGCAAACCTTTAGCACCGGTTCGTGCCACGAACCGGTACTAATGAGAGTGGTGGCAGGATGTTGTCAGAATGGGGCCCTTCCAGCACCTTTAGTACCGGTTCGTGGCACGAACCGGTACTAAATATCGTCCTATATACATCCTTCGTCCACCCGCACTCTGTTCTTCCCCCTTTCCCCTCTCCCTCTCCTCTGTTCTTCCCTTCTTCCTCTCTAGTTCATCACAAAATTTTCCCCAAATTTGTCAAGATTTGCAGGCCCTCATCCATTCAAATGATCACCAAGGTTAGCAACTTTGTCCTTTCATCTCTCATTGCTAGATTAGCTCTTGCATTGGTTTATATAGTGATTAATTGTGGGTTTTAGTAATTTGGGAGGAATTATATGTGGTAGTATTTGATTTATGTGCAATTTGAGGTCAAAATAACACTTAGTTTGCATATGTAGGTGTGGTTTACTTAGTGCCTTCAAAATCTCTGTCAGAATTCACCGCCGATCGCCCACACCGTCTCTGTCAGCCGGCACCACCTTGTGGTGAGCCTCTTGTTCATGAAATTTTATATAAAAAATTGATGTTTGTGTGATTTGGATATATAGTTACTCGTATAATAATTATCTTACAAGTACGTTGTTTGTTATACATAGTGCCATGGTTTTGATATCCGTCCCCGTCGGCCCTCGTCCTTGTTATGATTCGGATGTGGTATATTCTCGTTTAAAACTATTTGTTGCATTTCGTGTTTATGACAAATTATGCCCATCAAGTTGACATAGATATTTTTATCTAGGAGGTATGTGAACCGGAAATTCCAACCGACCCTATTGTTGAGAGGTTAAATTTAGTTGAAAGAGAAAACGAGTACTTGAAAGAAAAATTGAAAAGAATTGAGGGGGAGAAGATGGAATTGGAGTTGCATGTTGCCGATGTCGTCGATGATCACAAGATCAAGATGGAGAAAATGCGCTTGAAGATTAGAAAGATTAGAAAATATGCCATCGATAGTGAGGCTTGGTATCATTATGCTGTTGGATCAATTGTTACCTTAGTTGCGATCTTGATCGCATTTGTTGTTGCATTTAAATGCTTTAGCTAGGGAGTTATTTGTTTGTTGCATTTAAGTGTTGTATGAACTTTATGTATGAACTTGTATTAATTTGGTCTATTCGGTGTTGTGTAATGAAGATGAGCCGCAATGGATGTACGATGACCGATGCTCTCCCAGTTCGTTGAGGGCGCAGTATACTTTTTTGCTTATGGCTGAGGCAAACAAGCGGGTGGATGGTTTTATGCCTTGTCCATGTGCTGGCTGTAAGAATGGTCGCAATTACTCTCGTCAAGAACCATTCACGCCCACCTGTTTGAGTCCGGTTTCATGCCCCACTATAATGTTTGGACCAAGCATGGAGAAAGAGGGTTATGATGGAAGACAATGAAGAAGAAGAGGACGACGACAGCTATCCCGCCATGGGTTCCCTGAATACGATGATACAACAATGGGGGAAGAAGCTGAGCCGGTAATGCGGAAAGAAGCTGGGCCGGCAATGCGGGAAGAAGCTGAAGAAGAGGCATCAGATGAGCCCGTTGATGATCTAGGTCGGGCCATTGCCGATGCAAAGAGAAACTGCGCAAGTGATTTGGAGAAGAATTTGCAGTGCATGTTAGAGGATCACAAAAAATTGTTGTACCCGAATTGCATAGGTGACAAGAAAAAGCTGGGCACCACACTGGAATTGCTGCAATGGAAGGCAGAGAATGGTGTATCTGACAAGGGATTTGGAAAGTTGCTGGTAATGATAAAGGATATGCTTCCAAAGGACAACGAATTGCCCGAGAGTATGTACGAAGCAAAGAAGGTTGTCTGGCCTCTAGGGTTAGAGGTGCAGAAGATACATGCATGCCCTAATGATTGCATCCTCTACCGCGGTGAGTACGAGGATTTGAACGCTTGCCCGGTATGTGGTGCATTGCGCTATAAGATCAGCCGCGATGAGCATGGTGATGTCGAGGGCGAGCGCCCCAGGAAGAAAATTCCTGCCAAGGTGATGTGGTATTCTCCTATAATACCATGGTTGAAACGTTTGTTCCAAAACAAAGAGCATGCCAAGGCGATGCGATGGAACAGAGAAGACCGTAAGAAAGACGGAAAGTTGAGAGTACCAGCTGACGGATCACAGTGGAGAAAAATCAAAAGAAAGTACGGGAAGGAGTTTGCAGATGACGCAATGAGCATATGGTTTGGTCTAAGCGCAGATGGCATTAATCCTTTTGGGGAGCAGAGCAGCAACCATAGCACCTGGCCTGTGACTCTATGTTTGTATAACCTTCCTCCTTGGTTGTGCATGAAGCGGAAGTTCATTATGATGCCAGTGCTCATCCAAGGCCCTAAGCAACCCGGCAACGACATTGATGTGTACCTAAGGCCATTAGTTGAAGAACTCTTACAACTGTGGAATGGAACAGGTGTACGTGCGTGGGATGAGCACATGGGGGAAGAATTTTGACCTAAAGGCGTTGCTGTTCGTGACCATCAATGATTGGCCTACTCTCAAGAACCTTTCGTGACGGACAAACAAGGGATACCACGGATGCACGACTGTTTGGATGATACCGACGAGATATATTTGAATAGTTGTATGAAGAATGTGTACAGGGACATCGCCGATTTCTTCCGAGCAGGCATCCGTAAGAAAGAAAGGCAAGCATTTCAAAGGTGAGGCGGATCACCGGACGAAGCCTCGCCACCGCATCGGTGCTGATGTACATGATATGGTCAAGGATTTGAAGGTGATATTTGGAAAGGGTCTGGCGGACAACCTGTTCCAAAGGACGCCGACGGACGCGCACCCATGTGGAAGAAGAAATCTATATTTTGGGACCTGCCATATTGGAAAGACCTAGAGGTCCGCTCCGCAATCGACGTGATGCACGTGACGAAGAATCTTTGCGTGACCCTGCTTGGCTTCTTGGGCGTGTATGGGAAGACAAAAGATACACCGAGGCACGGAAGGACCAGCAACGATGCACGGAGAAGATGGCATATATCGGGGTCATGCAAGCTACGCTCTTACCAAAGAAGAGAAGGAAATCTTCTTTGAATGCTTGCTCAGATATTAAGGTACCGTCGGCTTCGTCGAATATAAAGGGAATAATAAACATGGCAGAGAAAAGTTCCGAACCTAAAGTCTCATGACTGCCACGTGATTATGACGCAACTGCTTCCGGTTGCATTGAGGGGCTTCTACCGAAAACGCTCGATTAGCCATTGTGAAGCTATGTGCATTTCTCAATGCAATCTCTCGAAGGTAATCGATCCAGAAATCATACCAAGGTTACAGAATGATTTGGTGCAATGTCTTGTCGGTTTCGAGTTGGTGTTCCCACCATCCTTCTTCAACATCATGACGCACGCCCTAGTTTACCTATCTTGAAGAGATTAACGCTTTTGGGTCCTGTATTTCTACACAATATGTTCCCTTTGAGAGGTTCATGGGAGTCTTAAAGAAATATGTTCATAACCGTGCTAGGACAGAAGGAAGCATCTCCAAGGGCCATCAAAATGAGGAGGTCATTGAGTTTTGTATTGACTTTATTCCTGACCTTAAGCCGATTGGTGTTCTGAATCGCGCATAAGGGCAGATCGATGGAAAAGGCACGCTAGGAGGGGAACAAATAATATGTATGGACGGACATTCTCTCACCGAAGCACACTACACAGTTCTACTGAATTCGGCTTGGTGGCTCCGTATATGGATGAACACAAGAATTTGCTACGCCCAAACACCGGAGCGGTCGATGACTGGATTACACGTGAACAAACCAGAGTTTCGCCACTGGTTGCGTACACGCACCATGCATGACACCTATATTAAAGATGACCTGTACTTGCTATCCCAGTTACCATCTTCGAATATAATGACTTTCAAAGGGTACGAGATAAATGGTAATACATTTTACACGATCGCCCAAGATAAGAAGAGCACCAACCAAAACAGTGGTGTCCGTTTTGATGCAGAAACCAAGACGGGAAAGGAAACATATTATGGTTATATACAGGACATATGGTGTCACAGCCCCAGATCAACCCTAGAGCTTGCTTGTAACTAGTAGCATTGCATCCATGCATCATGTCTAGATTTCCTTTAAATTTGAATTGGGGAATTGGAGAGCCCCAGGAATCATTTAAAATAAATGATCAACATTTAAAATTGCTTCAAATGTTCCAAGGAAATGTTCCTTTCAGCTTTAAAAATATTGGCAAGAATGACATTCAAACCAATATTTTTGGAGTAATCAAACATTTTATTTTGGGCCTTTGAATTAATTCAATAACTACTTGCATTGGATATATATTTGATATATAAATAATATATGTCCAAATAATTCTGGAACATTTTATGTGGTTTGGTATATTTTAGTTCTAACCACATAACTATTTTCAGGATTTTATAAAATGGTTTAGCATTTTACTAAACTAAAACAAAACAGAACGAAATAGAAAAAAACAGAAATAATAAAAGAGAGAGAGAGAATACCGCCCCTGGTCCAGCCCACCTGTGCGGCCCAGCCCACCTGGCTCTCCCCTGTCGTCTTCCTCCTGGCAGCCAGAAGGACGAGCGCGTGGCCGCAGCGCGCCGGCACGCGCCCCGGCCACCTCCACCCTGCCTGCCTGCGTCCCCGACGCCTGGACACCTCCAACGCCGCCACCCCCTTCGACCGCCTCACTCTCCCGTGCCTTCTCCTCTCTTCTCTGGCCCTCTCCCTCACGCGACCGAGCGGCCTCGTCGCCACCGTCGCCGTTCGCCGCGGCCACCGCTACCCTCTCTCCTCCCCGATATGCCCACGAGCTCCGCCTCTTCCCGCTGAACCTCTCCACCGAAGGAAGCAAGCCCGGATGGCCTGCATCGCCGCCCACACCGTCTTCCCCATCTCCGGCCGCCCGAGGTCGCCGTCGCCCAATTCGTCGGCTCCGGTGCCCCCCCGAGCTCGCCGATGCCATCATCGCACTCACGGTGAGCCCCCGAGTCATTTCCCCCTCTTCCCCGACTCGTTCCCCTCCTCTAGCCACCGTCTCCACTACGGCCGGCTTCGCCGCCGCCAGCCTGCCTCGTCGCCGGCGTGGCTAGAGCCCCAATGACCAAGCCAACCTCACCACCGCCTCACCGCAGCACCAGGGACCGTGGCGCCTCCGCTTCCCCTCTAGTGCGCCAGAGCGTTGAGCCCGAGCTCGCCTGAGCTCCGGCGGCCGATAGGTCGCCGCCGGCCGATTCGGGCCGCCCGAGCTCAACCACTCCACCAAGAGCTTCGCTCCTCCCAGCTCCTCCTAGATGTTTTCCCGATCCATTTTGTCGCCGAATGGCAAATGCACTTGCGCCATTGCCGGGCTCGCTCGCCAGCGGCTAAACGCCGCGCCGCCACGACCCGCTGACCGGCGTGGGTTGACCCACTGCCCGGTTTGACCTCCCCCTCTCCCTCACTGACATGTGGGCCCCGCCCGGCTAATTAAGTTAGATTAGCATTAACTAAGTTAGGTTAGTTAGTTAGACACTGACCAGTGGGTCCCAGCGTCAGAGTTGACCTGGACAGCGACCCAGTTGACTCGCTGACGTCACATCGACGTCAGGCTGACGCAATAACTAGTTTTCTGGATTTAATTTAATTCAGGAAATTCCAGAAAATACTCTAAACTTCTAAAAATCATATAAATTCAACCGTAACTCGGATGGAAATAATTTATATATGAAAAATGATCAGAAAAATATGAAGAATCTGTTTATGCCATGATCATGCATGTTTGAACAAGTTAACCTCACTGAATAGGATGAATCATGATTAGGGTAAATTATGAAATAGCATTTGGAGTTGGAGTTCAACCTTGTTTGAATTCCACTTCAACTAACTTGGATTATTATTGCATTAGGTGAATTCAGTACCTTAATATGACATGTCATTCATGTGAATGTGCATTGCATTGATTGTGTTCTCTCTTGTTGCCGGTAATTGCCCCTCTCAAGAGACGGCGTCATCGACGATGAGTTCGATGACACCGATGAAGAACTATATTATCTTCAGAAGTGCCAGGCAAGCAAAACCCCCTTGTTCATTCCGATACAATCCCACTCTCTCGCTCCTGCTCTATTTTACTGCATTAGGACAACAACGACTCATGTGTTACTTGCTGCGGTAGCTGAACCCCTTGATCCTTTGCATGACCTGTCATTCCACAGTAATTAGATGAAACCCACTAGCATGAGTAGGAATTGTTTGAGCCATGTTGTGCCTACTCATTTATGCTTGTTTGTCATGCCTGCTACTGCTTAGAGTTGAGTCGGGTCTGATTCATCGGGAATGAATTGGAATGGTTGTGTGAACATGTCCTATTGTGTGTGAGCTAAGTGTGTGAACACGATTTGGTAAAGGTAGCGGTGAGAGGCCATGTAGGAGTACATGGTGGGTTGTCTCATTGAAACCGCCCTCAGGAACTGAGTTCTGTGTTTGTGATCCATGAAACAGTTACTACCACGCATTGGGCCCAAACCAATGGACCCTCTCGGCTTCTTGACCACCCTTGTCCTCAGTCCGGGAGTTGCAAGTAGTTTCTGGTGTTTGTAGCATGCTGGGGGCCGCACGCAACGCTGACCTTAGGGGTGGGTTGTGTTGCGGTAGGCACCGTGGCCCGTGTACCGAAAGTGCCCGTTTGGTATCTCGAACCCTGCACACATCGCTCGGGGCTGTATGGGAAACCTCGGCCGGACTCCTGCAGATGGAACCCGAATAGGCGATAAACCTGGACTTGGGACTTGAGTGTTTAGGTAGGCCGTGGCCGACACCCACGCTGGGCTTCCGCTTGAAGGTTGCCGAGTACATGTCGTGTAAACGGCGGTAAGTGGTGAGCGTGTGTGAAGAAGTACACCCTGCAGGGTTTAATATGATCTATTCGAATAGCCGTGTCCATGAAAAGGACTTCGGGTTGCCTATATCAGTTCATAGACAAGTGAAAGTGGATACTCTAAAATGCGCAAGATAAGCGTGAGTGCTATGGATGGCGTTCCGTAGGGAGATGGGAACGGGTCCATAGTGGTGTATCGATATGGTGAATATGTGGACTCGTGCGCCACCTCAAAAGAGTTACTTGCGATCGTAGTTCAGATAGCCACCGAGTCAAAGCTGGCTTGCTGCGGTCAAACTCCACCACCCCCTTTGATAATGATGCATATGTAGTTAGTTCGATGTAAGTCTTGCTGAGTACAATTGTACTCACGTTTGCCTATTCTATGTTTTTGCAGAGAGACGTCAGTCTCGCTAGTAGTTCCACGTGGACTTCGACGTTTAGCTTGTTACCTCAGCTACGATCTTGTGCCTCGGCAGGATCTGGTAGATAGTCAGGCTTCTCAGCCTTTTTCATTTATAGTTGTCTGTACTCAGACATGTTTAGCTTCCGCTTGTGCTTTGACTTGTATGCTCTGAGTGTTGGGTCATGAGACCCATGTTTGTAATATCTCGCTCCTCGGAGCCTAATGGATAATATTTTGAGTCGTAGAGTTATGTTGTGATGCCATGTTGTATCTACGCATATTGAGCATATTGTGTGTATGTTTGAAATGCTTGGTATGTGTGGGATCCGACAAACTAGTTGTTTATCCTTGGCAGCCTCTCATATGGGGAAATGTAGTCTTGTGCTTCTGAGCGATAGTAGTTCGCTACAGCCCGGTTCACCGGAGTCCTGCTTGGACACTTGACTGGCCGGCATGTGTTTCACTTCGTTCCTATGTCTGTCCCTTCGGGGAAATGTCACGCGGTGTTATTCGGAGTCCTGCCTAGCCTGCTACAGCCCGGGATACCGGAGTCCTGTTAGCCCAGTGCTACAGCCCGAATATATACGTTGATGACCGACATGCTCGATGTGATTCATGTATGCCTGTCCCCATGGGTTAGTGCCGCTTCGGGTTCACGACTAGCCATGTCAGCCCGGGTTCTTTGTCATATGGATGCTAGCGACACTATCATATACGTGAGCCAAAAGACGCAAACGGTCCCGGGCCATGGTAAGGCGACACCCGTGGGAATACCGTGCGTGAGGCCGCAAAGTGATATGATGTGTTACATGCTAGATCGGTGTGACCTAGGATCGGGGTCCTGACATATGGGAACTTGACTATCGACGTGGTTTAAAGGTCCCTTTGTTTCGGTGCAAATGGGTCAATATGACACGAGGCGGGGTAACGGAAGACCCGCAGTACGGAATGACAATAGTGGATCTCAACAATCTTGCGTGCGCATTTAACCATTCGTCAGAGCCAATGATGTGGCACAGGTTTTCTATGTGAAGGACATGTCTACCAAGCCAAGAAAAAGAAAATATAAGGAAGCGAATGCATCGTACGATGAGCCAAAGCGGCACACGTTCTTTACGGGAAGAGAAACATCGTGGGAGTGGATGACAAGACAGACAAGTCAAGATTATGAAAAGTTTGATGAAATTTCTCCATTCACAGTGAATATTGACCCGAGCATCCCGTTAAATGATGAAGATTTTCCATGGTTACGGCGCAAAGGGACACACGCGAAGAAAAAGTTTCACACCCAAAGATCTGGGATGTGATCGGCTTCACTATCATCACTTTCTTCTGTGTTTCACGCCCGAGGGGAATCTCTGTAATAGTTAGGGTAGTTATGTGTTTTGGCATTTGAAACGCGAAGAAATTTTATGTGCAAACAAATTCTTTCATGCCTTTACTGATTTTTAAAGTTAAATTATTCACAAACTAGTGATTCACACTAATTTCAAATAATTCAAAATTTAAACTATTCAAATTTGAAAACTACGGCACTAACAGAAAGTTTGTAATTTTTTGTACCTAAAGCAAAAATATTCACAAAGAAACTCTAAATACACAAAAAAACAACACAAAAATAAATAAAGCAAAAAAATAAAAATCCCACCTACTAGGCCAGAGCGGCCTGCATACGACTAGAAACCCAACCTGTTGTTGGGCCAGGATGCAGGCCCACAAAGGCTAAGTGGGCCCACAGGGCAGCAAAGAACACGTAGGCCCAGTAGGCCTGCTTTGGAGAGGAGCTCGAGAGAGCGACCGCACGGGGGTTTATAAACCAGTGCGGTCGCCCCTCGGCTAGCGAGGTGGGACTAAACTTGCCAAGATCAAGACTGCGCCAATAAGACCCCTTTAGTACCGGCTCGTGGCACAAACCGGTACTAATGGGGCCTTTAGTACCGGTTTGTGCCACCACCCGGTACTAAAGGGGTCGCTTCCGCCGCTTGGGCTGGCCAAAACAGATTTTAGTACCGGTTGGTGGCTCCAACCGGTACTAAAGTTCCTTCTATATATACAACACTTGAAAAATTTCATTCTCCTCTGCTTTCTTCCTCTGCTTCCCGTTGAACCGCCGCCCGATCGATCGACGCCGTCATCGACCCGTCGCCGTCGCCGCCCGTCGCCGCCGCCGCCGCCCCGTCGCCGCCCTCGTCTCCGTCGCCGCCCGGGCCCGTCCCGTCAAGCCGTCCTGCGTCGCCGCCCCTGCACGTCACGCCTGCCCGTCGCTGCCCCCGGCCGCCGCCTGCCGCCGCCGCCGTCGCCCATTGAGCTCTCCCTCTAACCCCTCTCCCTCGGCCCCAAGGCCACCATGGGCGCCGCCCCCCCGAGCCCGTACACACACACACAAGCATGATGAACACATACACACATACACGTATATATGTATGAATGCATGTATATATTAGTATATACTAGTATATATGTATGAATTGTAACACCCCAAAAATTTAACCAGGTTTTAGTTATTAAAATTTTGCCAAGAGTTTAAAATTTTGCCTGCAAGAATATCTCTGTTGATTTCAAAACTTTTCCTTTCATATTAAGGAATGTATCCCAAGTGGATCCCTCCAAAATATATATTGGACTTCTATGCCCTCTCATTAAAACAATTTCCTAATCAGTAGATTTATTTATTAAATTATTCCACCCTGAGCTTTATTCATTAAAATGACTTGATTTTAGTTTTGGAGCTCTTTTTGTACTACAACCATTTGATAAATTTAACTAAAAATCCAACCAAAATTTGGAGATGTCATGTGATGTCTCTAAATCACTTTTGTGCAATAATATAGTTCATTCATTGCATATTTTGAGTGCTACACATGTTTTTCTTCTCTGGTCCAGTGGGCAATTTTACACTACAACCCTTTTAAATATTTGTTTCTAGCTTCCACCAAAATTATAGGATGTCAGTAGCAGCATATGATTCCATTATATGCAATAATCCAAGGATGTTCTTTGAAAATTTTGAGTAAATCAACTTCATCTCCATTCTGGTCCAACATGATGGTTTGTACAACCTCCCTATTATTGCTTGCTCGTTGGCCCTTGATTCCTTCTCCTACTTGTAGTCCTCCATGCTAAACCCCTAAGTCCAGGAGCATGCAACCATTGGCATATTTTTGGTTCATGAAATAATGCCACTCACATCCTGTCCAGATTTGAAGTTCTGCAAAACTTGCACTAGCAAGTTTGTGCTTTCCACCAACTAACCTCACCACCCTCTTGTGCACCCACAGAGACCCCACTCTGGAAGTTTTGGTCACTCCAAGAAATGCCTAAGTGCATCTGGCATTTTGTCAAACACCCTGTGGGCATGGATAGTATTGGCATGATTGTAAGTTTGTGTTGTGAACTTTCCCATCTGTCCAAACCAAGTTGTCCAAGAGCTCTGCTAGTGGCCTCTAACCTGCACTGTGGATTTGCATTTGATCTCTAGCAGTTTTGGCCACCCGGCATTTCGTCGAGCGACGCTGCAGACGCCGGAGCGCGAGCAGAGCACGCGTTTTGCACATGCCCGCGCCCGAGCAAGTGCGCCCCTGGATAAACCTCACCGAGCTCATCCTAATCCTTTCCCCCTCGCCGCGTCGCGCCAAGAGCCCTGACCGCCCCTGGCTCGCTACAGTGGCACCGCAGCAAGCTCCTTGGCGGCACACTTGCGGCCGCATCCATGGACGGCGCCGCCCAAACCTCCTCCGATCGCCAGCTGCCCCCTTAAGCATCTCCAGCTCAGCCGTAGCTTCGTCCCTTAGCGCGCGCCGCCGCCACGTCGCCATTGCTACAGAATGACGGTCGCCGCCATCCTTATCGCCGGCCGCCTCGGAACCGACCTCCACCGCGTATATAAGGGCCCCGGAGACCAATCGAGTGCTCGGGCAACCTCTTCTAATCCCCCTAGAGCTACCACGGCCAGCAGTCGAGGAGGGGAAGGCCTTCTTCCCCGAGTCCGGCCGGTTCGGTCGCCGCCTCGCTCCGGCCGATTCCGTCGCCACCAGTGCCCCTCCCTCTCCACTCTCTCCACCAAGAACTCCCCCTTCCTCTCGCGAGTGCAACCCCTCGATCAATTTTGGTCGAAGACCACCGCAGCCCCAAACTCACTATCCACCCGAACGCCGGCTCTGCCGCGAAGCTCGTCGCCGGCAAGTCCGTCCACGTCGGCGACCATGGCGGGTACCCATAGACTCGTCTCGACCCCCTGAGAACACCCATATCCTCAGATCGCCAAGAGACGCCCCCGTTCGCCGGCAAAACCTCGCCGGTGCTCCGCCTCCGTTCGGTCAGAGGGGAAACGGCGCGCGCGTGGCTGGTCAAACCTGACCAGTGGGCCAAGCGGGCCCACCGTCAGTGACCCAGCGCCTGTCCACACAGGAGTAAGTGGACGCGCCTTTTTCCGAATACGCCTTCGACGTGTTTTTCTTTTAAAACGTTTTCTTTTCTGTTTTATTTTAAAAACAGATTTTGACCAAACTTTGACCCGTTGTAACTTTTTAAATATAACTCCAAATGAATTAATTCTTTTTCCTACCTCTTTCAAATATTGTCTAGTTTATTTTAAGATTTAGTTGAAAAAATTTCAAGACAACTTTTGTGCTGTTTTCAATTTGGTGTGTTAATTCTTTTATATTTTCGAAATAGGATTTTTGAAGAGAGGAGAATTATTTCAAGAGTTTGAAATGCACCCTGCCTTCCCATGACCTGAAGGCAAGCATTCTGAACCCCGGCATACATATTTTGTGTGTTTGATGACACGTTTATAACATCACCTCACTTTGGAGGAAATTGTTATTTCATGTGATTTGATCATATGCATGGGTGCATGTTAGTGATTTCCATGTTGTTGGAAATGAGCACACTTGTGTTGATAATCATCCTCAGGTGCCTTGCATGCATACCGACAGGAACCCGGGAAAACCTCTGCCTTGGGTAGGCATGAGTTTGTCGTCGGTCTCCGTCGAGACGGTTATGTCTAGTATGGCATGGTAAGGTAATATGAGCGGTGACTCTACTGGTTGAAATATATTCGTTATGCTAATCATGCAGGGAATACTTAAACCTCCTGAGTCGACCGTAGATCGAGTCTTGTTCCAGTAACCCCCATACTTGTTTCGTACTACCACTCGTCTCTACAACAAGTAGAGTGCGGTTCAGTAAGTTGTCAACCTCTTCCTAGCACACACCGTACAGAGAGGCCAGGGTGGAAGATACCGGTTGTAGCTGGTTGGCAGGCCACCTGGTCCGGGGGCATGGGTGTTTCCGGTTGAGACCGAGAGGGGAGGCCACCCCTTAGAGCGCGCGATATAAATTTGATCCCATGCTACGCGAGGTTGTAGCCTCCCCACTTAGAGTTTGCTTGACAGGTGTCGTGGGTGATTCCAGACACGTGTGAGTTAAGCTGGTGTGTGCAAGTTAGGTGTGTTTTCAACAAAAAGACCGTAGACGGAATTAGTCCCGATGGACTAATGAAATCCGTTACTCGTGGGTAAAGAGTACACCCTCTGCAGAGATTAAACCTATTCTTATAGCCGTGTCCATGGTTAAGGATTTCAGTCTGGGATGGGTCAAGTGTTGGTCTTAGTGTCGGTCTTCGGAGATGAAACTGTTAAACTAGAATTTGGAATTACTACTTGTGACATGTGATAATTATGATTATTATTATTGTTGACTAACCCATCAATATTATTGTTATCATCGAGTATCTCTGGGATGGTTCTATCTCCGGGATATTCACTATGATTATTTCTTTTAAAGCCCTTTAGGTGGTGTCGCTCAGACGCCCGACTGTGGCATTTCTTTTAAAGCCCTTTATGTGGTGTCGCTCAGACGCCCGATTGTGGCATTTCTTTTAAAGCCGTTTATGTGGTGTCGCTTAGACGCCCGATTGTGGCATTTCTTTTAAAGCCCTTTATGTGGTGTCGCCAGATGCCCGATCGTGGCATTTCTTTTAAAGCCCTTTAGGTGGTGTCGCCGACGCCTTGATCGTGGCATTTCTTTTGATGCCCTTTATGTGGTGTCGCCGACGCCTCGATCGTGGCATTTCTTTTAAAGCCCTTTATGTGGTGTCGCCGACGCCTTGATCGTGGCATTTCTTTTAAAGCCCTTTATGTGGTGTCGCTCGACGCCTCGACCGTGGCATTTCTTTTAAAGCCCTTTATGTGGTGTCGCCGGACGCCTCGATTGTGGCATTTCTTTTAAAGCCCTTTATGTGGTGTCGCTCAGATGCCCGACTGTGGCATTTCTTTTAAAGCCCTTTATGTCATTTATATCATAATCCTAATACTATCATATTATTGCATATTCATATATAACATGCTTACACGTATCAGAGTTATATTTGTATTGTTGTGACTGACGTCATGAGTATAAAATATTTTTAGCACATCATTGCCATATTATCCCTGTGTTCTTAATGTTTGCAAGTACATTCAAAGTACTCACTTGCTTGTCCCTGGCTATTGTCTTGGTCAGATTTCTTGTGCGGAGAGGAGCGACCTTGATGACAGCCCCGGAACCTAAGCAAACGGTGATAGCAGCCTCGCGAAGATAGGAGTTAACCTGGTCAGCTGTTCCCGTGGGAAATGGAGTCCCATAGACACTGATGATTTTCAACCCGCTTCCGCCATCAACCACTAGAAACCATTTGTTGTACTCACAGACCAGAATGGTCTTGTACTTCATATTTTGTATTTGCTTGGAATTTTTGTATCAAGTTAGTGCCTCATCAGCTAACAGTTATCCTGGGGCTGATGAGCACAAGGGCCATTTTCTGGGAATTAGTGCCCGGAGAATCGGTCGCCACAGACTTGGTATCAGAGCCAGGCTGACCATTGGCTAATCCTATCTTAGCCAGGTCGGAAAACTTAGGCAAACCAACCTACCAGACCTTAACCAAACCCCAGCCAAGCTTCCCGTACAAGATAGCCACACAGTGACCCCGACACTTTTGACAGTCGGTGCCCAACCTATCAGTCTAGCCTGTCGACCACACGCCAATGACTGATGGCAAAAATGTCTCATTCGCAAGCATGCGAAGGAAGACTCCGTTCACTTTTTCTATAAAAAGGGCACGCTAACCTCAACCCAGCACAGCATCTTCCCCAACCTAGCCACAATGCCTGATCCCATAGTGCACAATGAGACCACAGCAACCAATCTTGGAGGTTTCGTGACCATACTCGCAAACCTCACCCGTCGTGCCTACGCGTTAGAAGAACCCCCAGAATATGTTGTGTACCAAGGACCCATGGGCGGTGAAGGCCGTCAGTTTTGGGCCACTGTGCACATCTACGGTAGGGGTCTGTCGCCATAACGCAGCTACAGGTTCACCGGAAGAACAACTTCCTTTGAGCCACAAGCCATCCAGCTAGCTGCTCGAGAAGCTATAGTTCAACTCCGGCATTTGTCGCCCAGAGTTAACTGTCGCTCGTTCTACTACTACCCCAGGCATGAAGGGTATGGTAGACCACCCCAAGTCGCCAACGGAGATTACGAGACGGGTCCGGCATTGTTGCACCTAGTGCGCTATGTGAGTTCACTAGAGGCATTGTTCGATCAAATCACTATTGATCTGATCACAGCTCGAGGAGAGCTGGCTCGCCGAGCCCCGATAAGCAGAGAAACCGAGGCCAACGCCGACAACCCAGTCGTGCTGTTCGGACACCCGATTGATACCCTGAGGTCAGCCCCAGCCATCATCCAAGATACCGTGATGACCCCGGAAGGGCTTCGTCGCCTTTTGGGAACACACTCCAACGGGATTGTGGCCAACAATCCCCGCGATGGTCATCATAGCTACCCCGACCCTGCAGTTCCCCCACCATCTCCGGCTAATCCCGACGGTGAGACCCGTGGAGAAGCCTCGACATCCACCAGACACGCCCGTTTAGACGTAAACGAGGTAGACTAAGTCGCCCGAGTAGTACCGAGTCTCGGTGTATTCTCGCTTTGTAATCATGTGACCTTGCGAATTAATGCAGCCTATTGTTATGCCCCAGTTTTAAATAGTAGCCTTGCTTATTTTCGTCAGCGCGCAGTTGCATGTTTTTCCAGGCACAGCTACCAAGACCAACCCCGGCAACCCCACAGTAACACGTCTCTTTATGAGATATGTGTATCCCCGACACTGACCCGATTCTTGGAGGTAATTTGGCATATTTATTACCTTTCACCACAGTAAATAAATCAGCCCAGGTGTTATATAAGAAGGCCACCTTGTGACCTTACCAAGCACCCCACACCTTGTGCACCACCCTCACAACCTTTTCCTGTCATGCCGAGCCCCAGTATTCATCTGAGAACCCCAGATGCAACCCCAGGTAGCTTTGTCAAAATATTGTGGGACTTTACCTGCAGTACCATGGGTTCTACCCAGCCACCCCAGTACGAGCTATTCAAATCGAGAATCACCTCTTCCACTTCGGAATATTGGGCAGCAGTACACATCCCTCCCGTAGACCCAAACCAAGATCCAACGGAAGATTCCTTCATGGGGAAATCTATGCCAACCCCACGTCTGGCCATAGAAGCTGCTGCGAAGGAAGCAATTGCTCGCCTTCGGTCCGCAGTACCCTATGCCCGCGAACGTGGGTATTATTACTTTCCGAGCCATGCAACGCCCGGGGGAGTAACATCTTTCCCCGGTGGGCGGATTGAGAGAGACCCAGTACTAGCCAACCTTATCCAGTACATCATCGCTCAAGAGCATTTGAACCAGCGAGTGATGGATTATCTCCAGAGTCTCGCTGATTTAAACCCTCAGATTGCCATCGGCAGACCACTGAGGCCCGATCCGGAGAGACTCATACATCGACTGATCGATCCACTTCCTCCGATAGAAGAGGAGTGTGTTCCACTACCAGAGACTTTTCCTCGAGACCCTGTCCAGTTACCATCTTCATTTTAGACGTCGCTACCGTGTTGGTAGTTCAGCATTTAATATTACGTTGTAACTTATGCTTAGTACCTTAAATTTGTGCGACGAGTCGAGTATTTTCAGTTCCTGCTTATATGAGTAGTTCTCTTTGAGATTAACATGTGTAACCGCGGAGAAATCCTAAAATGAGATTTCTTTTCCCCGAGTTGCTGCATCATTTATCTCCTCAGTACATAGTTTATTTTCATTCGCACAGCACCAAGGCAGCAGACTCACAACCGCTCGAACGCGTATGGAGTATTTGTTTTTCCCAAACGGCTCTTAGCGAATCTCGAGGACGAGATTTTTCTTAAGGGGGGTAGTAACTGTAACACCCCAAAAATTTAACCAGGTTTTAGCTATTAAAATTTTGCCTGCAAGAATATCTCTGTTGATTTCAAAACTTTTCCTTTCATATTAAGGAATTTATCCCAAGTGGATCCCTCCAAAATATATACTGGACTTCTATGCCCTCTCATTAAAACAATTTCCTAATCAGTAGATTTATTTATTAAATTATTCCACCCTGAGCTTTATTCATTAAAATGACTTGTTTTTAGTTTTGGAGCTCTTTTTGTACTACAACCATTTGATAAATTTAACTAAAAATCCAACCAAAATTGGGAGATGTCATGTGATGTCTCTAAATCACTTTTGTGCAATAATATAGTTCATTCATTGCATATTTTGAGTGCTACACATGTTTTTCTTCTCTGGTCCAGTGGGCAATTTTACACTACAACCCTTTTAAATATTTGTTTCTAGCTTCCACCAAAATTATGGGATGTCAGTAGCAGCATATGATTCCATTATATGCAATAATCCAAGGATGTTCTTTGAAAATTTTGAGTAAATCAACTTCATCTCCATTCTGGTCCAACATGATGGTTTGTACAGCATCCCTATTATTGCTTGCTCTTTGGCCCTTGATTCCTTCTCCTACTTGTAGTCCTCCATGCTAAACCCCAAAGTCCAGGAGCATGCAACCATTGGCATATTTTTGGTTCATGAAATAATGCCACTCACATCCTGTCCAGATTTGAAGTTCTGCAGAACTTGCACTAGCAAGTTTGTGATTTCCACCAACTAACCTCACCACCCTCTTGTGCACCCACAGAGACCCCACTCTGGAAGTTTTGGTCACTCCAAGAAATGCCTAAGTGCATCTGGCATTTTGTCAAACACCCTGTGGGCATGGACAGTTTTGGCATGATTGTAAGTTTGTGTTGAGAACTTTCCCATCTGTCCAAACCAAGTTTTCCAAAGAGCTCGCTAGTGGCCTCTAACCCAGACTGTGGATTTGCATTTGATCTCTAGCAGTTTTGGCCACCCCGGCATTTCGTCGAAAGCAGACGCCGCACGCCGGAGCGCGAAAGCGAGCACGCTGCTTTGCACGTGCCCTCGCCTCGAGCAAGCGCTACCGATAAACCTCCCGAGCTCATCCTGATCCTTTCCCTCGCCGCGTCGCACTAAGAGCCCCGACCGCCCTGGCTCGCTACATGGCGCCAGCAAGATCCTTGGCGGCACGCTATGTCAAGATCCATGGACGGCGCCGCCCAAACCTCCTCCGCCGCCACCTGCCCCTTACATCTCCACTCAGCCAGCTTCGTCCCCTAGCTGCCGCCACGCCGCCATTCCTACAGAATGACGGTCGCCGCCATCCTTATCACCGCCGCCTCGGAACCGACCTCCACCACAGATATAAGGGCCCCGAGACCAATCGAGTGCTCGGGCAACCTCTTCTAATCCCCTAGAGCTACCACGGCCAGCGATGAGGAGGGAAGGCCTTCTTCCCGAGTCCGCCGGTTCGATCGCCGCCTCGCCCGGCCGATTCCGCCGCCACCAGTGCCCCTCCTCTCCACTCTCACCACCAAGAACTCCCCTTCCTCTCGAGTGCAACCTCGATCAATTTTGGTCAAGACCACCGCAGCCCCAAACTCACTATCCACCCGAACGCCCGCCCGCCAAGCTCGTCGCCGCAACTCTGTCCACGCCGGCGACCATGGCGGGTACCCATAGACTCGCCTCGACCCCCGAGCACACCCATATCCTCAGATCGCCAAGAGACGCCTGCTCACGGCAAAACCTCGCGGAGCTCCGCCTCGGCTCGTCGAGGGGAAACGGCGCAGCGTGGCTGGTCAAACCCGACCAGTGGGCCAGGCGGGCCCACCGTCAGTGACCCAGCGCCTGTCCACGCAGGAGTAAGTGGACGCGCCTTTTTCCGAATACGCCTTTGACGTGTTTTTCTTTTAAAACGTTTTCTTTTCTGTTTTATTTTAAAAACAGATTTTGACCAAACTTTGACCTGCTGTAACTTTTTAAATATAACTCCAAATGAATTAATTGTTTTTCCTACCTCTTTCAAATATTGTCTAGTTTATTTTAAGATTTATTTGAAAAAATTTCAAAACAACTTTTGTGTTGTTTTCAATTTGGTGTGTTAATTCTTTTATATTTTCGAAATAGGATTTTTTGAAGAGAGGAGAATTATTTCAAGAGTTTGAAATGCACCCTGCCTTCCCATGACCTGACGGCAAGCATTCTGAACCCCGGCATAAATATTTTGTGTGTTTGATGACACGTTTATAACATCACCTCACTTTGGAGGAAATTGTTATTTCATGTGATTTGATCATATGCATGGGTGCATGTTAGTGATTTCCATGTTGTTGGAAATGAACACACTTGTGTCGATAATCATCCTCAGGTGCCTTGCATGCATACTGACAGGAACCCGGGAAAACCTCTGCCTTGGGTAGGCATGAGTTTGTCGCCGGTCTCCGTCGAGACGGTTATGTCTGGTATGGCATGGTAAGGTAATATGAGCGGTGACTCTGCTGGTTGAAATATATTCGTTATGCTAATCATGCAGGGAATACTTAAACCTCCTGAGTCGACCGTAGATCGAGTCTTGTTCCAAGAACCCCCATACTTGTTTCAGACTACCACTGCCTCTACAACAAGTAGAGTGCGGTTCAGAAGTTGTCAACCTCTTCCTAGCACACACCGTATAGAGAGGCCAGGTGGAAGATACCGTTGTAGCTGGTAGGCAGCCACCTGCACGGGGCATGGGTGTTTCCGTTGAGACCGAGAGGGAGGCCACCCTTAGAGCGCGATATAAATTTGATCCCATGCTACGCGAGGTTGTAGCCTCCCACTTAGAGTTTGCTTGACAGTGTCGTGGGTGATTCCGCACACGTGTGAGTTAAGTCGGTGTGTGCAAGTTAGGTGTGTTTTCAACAAAAGACCATAGACGGAATTAGTCCCGATGGACTAATGAAATGCTACTCGTGGGTAAAGAGTACACCCTCTGCAGAGATTAAACCTATTCAATAGCCGTGTCCATGGTTAAGGATTTCAGTCCGATGGGTCAAGTGTTGGTCTTAGTGTCGGTCTTCGAAGATGAAACTGTTAAACCAGAATTTGGAATTACTACTTGTGACATGTGATAATTATGATTATTATTATTGTTGACTAACCCATGAATATTATTGTTATCATCGAGTATCTCTGGGATGGTTCTACCTCCGGGATATTCACTATGATTATTTCTTTTAAAGCCCTTTAGGTGGTGTCGCTCAGACGCCTCGACCGTGGCATTTATTTTAAAGCCCTTTATGTGGTGTCGCCGACGCCTTGATTGTGGCATTTCTTTTAAAGCCCTTTATGTGGTATCGCCGACGCCTTGATTGTGGTATTTCTTTTAAAGCCCTTTATGTGGTGTCGCCAGATGCCCGACTGTGGCATTTCTTTTAAAGCCCTTTAGGTGGTGTCGCCGACGCCTTGACCGTGGCATTTCTTTTAAAGCCCTTTATGTGGTGTCGCCAGACGCCTGATCGTGGCATTTCTTTTAAAGCCCTTTAGGTGGTGTCGCCAGACGCCTTGACCGTGGCATTTCTTTCAAAGCCCTTTATGTGGTGTCGCCGACGCCTGATCGTGGCATTTCTCTTAAAGCCCTTTATGTGGTGTCGCCGACGCCTGATCGTGGCATTTCTTTTAAAGCCCTTTATGTGGTGTCGCCGACGCCTCGATCGTGGCATTTCTTTTAAAGCCCTTTATGTGGTGTCGCTCAGACGCCCGATTGTGGCATTTCTTTTAAAGCCCTTTATGTGGTGTCGCTCAGATGCCCGACTGTGGCATTTATTTCAAAGCCCTTTATGTCATTTATATCATAATCCTAATACTATCGTATTATTGCATATTCATATATAACATGCTTACACGTATCAGAGTTATATTTATATTGTTGTGACTGACATCATGAGTATAAAATATTTTTAGCACATCATTGCCATATTATCCCTGTGTTCTTAATGTTTGTGAGTACATTCAAAGTACTCACTGGCTTGTCCCTGGCTATTGTCTTGGCCAGATTTCTTGTGCGGAGAGGAGCGACCTTGATGAAAGCCCCGGAACCTAAGCAAACGGTGATAGCAGCCTCGCGAAGATAGGAGTTAACCTGGTCAGCTGTTCCCGTGGGAAATGGAGTCCCATAGACACTGATGATTTTCAACCCGCTTCCGCCATCAACCACTAGAAACCATTTGTTGCACTCACAGACCAGAATGGTCTTGTACTTCATATTTTGTATTTGCTTGGAATTTTTGTATCAAGTTAGTGCCTCATCAGCTAACAGTTATCCTGGGGCTGATGAGCACAAGGGCCATTTTCTAGGAATTAGTACCCGGAGAATCGGTCGCCACATGAATGCATGTTAGATGGATATAATTAGTGTTTAATTAGTATGGAATTTTTTTATATAATGTTGTTTTTCTGTTTTTTAATGGACGTATAGAAATTGTTTTTTCTGTTTTTAGTGTTAGATGCTTAATTAGTATGAAATAGTATATAGATTTTTGAAATAGTAGAAATGTTAGAAATTTTAGTTATCAAAATCCAATCATTAAAAAATATTATTTTTTGCGGGCATATAGCTAGTATTTGTTCTCGACGTGTCAGGACCCCGATTCCAAGTCACATCGACCTAGCTGGTAACACCTCATATCACTTTGCGGCCTCACGCACGGTATTCCCACGGTGTCGCCTTACCATGGCCCGGGACCGCTTATGCCTTTTGGCTCACGATATGATAGTGTCGCTAGCATCCACATGACAAAGAACCCGGCCGACATGGCTAGTCGTGAACCCAAAGCGCACTAACCTATGGGGACAGCATACATGAATCACTTCGAGCATGTCGGTCATCAACGTATGAATTTGGGCTGTAGCACTGGCTAACAGACTCCGTATTCCGGCTGTAGCAGGCTAGGAAGGACTCAATACCACCGTGACATTTCAAGGGATGTATATAGGAACGAAATGAATCACATGCCGCCACCAAGTGTCCAAGCAGTAGTCTTTGGGCTAGCAGGACTCGTGAACCGGCTGTAGCGGACTACTATCGCCGTAAGCACGAGACTACATTTCCCCATATGAGAGGCTGCCAAGGATAAACAACTAGATTGCCGGATCCCACTCATACCAAGCATTTCAATCATACACGCAATATGCCCGATATGAGTAAATACAACAAGGCATCACAACAAAACTCTACAACTCAAGTACTTTATTTAAGAGGCTCCGAGGAGCCATACATAACATAGTCATACAGGTAGGGGTCACATGACCCAACACTCAAGTCATACAATCATACAAGCACATGCGAAGCAAACTAGTCTCGAGTACGCACTCTAGAAAGAAAGAAAGCTTGTTGGAGCCTTTCTATCTACAATGGCCCTTCACAAGTCTTAGATCGCCACCGGTGGCTAGTTCACTCGTCAAGTCAATATCTACATAGAATCCGTCGGAGGGGTAGTATAGTCCTCTGAAAAACATTAATTACAAACATGAGTACAAAGGTACTCAAAGAAGTCTTACCACGTAATCATATCATACATGCACATTCTCAAGGAAGGAAGTGGAGTTATTTGCAGCAAGCCAGCTTTGACTCTTGGCTAAGCTATCCTACGTGACACCATTTTGTAAGGCATTTGTCGTACACGAGTCCACTAATCACCATCACAATACTCCACCGTGGATCCTCTCTCGTCATCCCACGAGAGGGCCATCCACGATACTCACACTTATCTTGAGGCTTTTAGTAGTATCCATTTACTTGTCTATGAACTGATATAGGTAACCCAGAAGTCCTTCTCCGTGGACACGGCTATTCAATAGATCATATTTAACCCCGCAGGGTGTACTTCTTCACACACGCTCACCACTTATCGCCGCTTTACACGACATGTACTCGCAACCTTCAAGCGGAAGCCCAACGTGGGTGTCGGCCACAGCCTACCTAAACACTCAAGTCCCTAGTCCGTGTGTATCGCCTATTCGGGTTCCATCCGCAGGAGTCCAGCCGAGGTTTCCCATACAGCCCCGAACGATGTGTGCAGGGTTCCCGAGATACCAAACGGGCACTTTCGGACACCGACCCACGTGCCTACCGCAACACAACCCACCCCTAAGGTCAGCGCTATGTGCGCCCCCAAAGATGCTACAAACACCGTAAACTACTTGCAACTCCCTGACTAAGAACAAGGGTGGTTAAGAAGCCGAGAGGGTCAATTAAGGATCCCAATGTGGTAGTAACTGATTCATGGATCACAAACACAGATCTCAGTTCTTAAGTTCGGCTTCAATGAAACAACCCACCATGTACTCCTACATGGCCTCTCATCGATACCTTTACCAAATCGTGTTCAACACTTTCACTCGAACCAACACAACCTTTCACTCCAGTTCATCATCCCGATGAGCCAGACCGACACAACTCTAAGCATAGCAAGCATAGCATGGTAGGAATCACAAACATGGCTCAATCAACTCCTACACATACTAGTGGGTTTCATCTAGTTATCGTGGCAATGACAGTCATGCAAAGGAAGTGGGTTCAACTACCGCAGCACACAACAGTTTGAATCGCGTTGTCTTAATGCAGTAAACGAGAGCAGAAGCGAGAACATGGGTTTGTATCGAAATGATCAACGGGTTGCTTGCCTGATGGAACTGGGGTAGGGAACTGCCCTTCAGATGGGTAGTCGAGGTTATCTTCGGGGGCAGAACCTATCATGAAAGCACACCGAAAGTAAACACACATGACAATATGCAACAATATGATGCATGCTATGACATGGCAATATGGATGTGTGTTGGTCTAATGCAAGCTGAAAGAACAGGGGATGAACTCATTTGAATCAAGGATTCAAATGATAGCTCATTTGAGTTAGTCCTAATGGTGCAATTTCTTATTCTGGTTATTCAGCATAGTTAACTTGTTTTAACATGCATGAAACCTGTACCAATGGATAGAGTGGATTTTTCTGATAATTTTTCATATATAAATCTTTGCATTTGGAGTTATAGAATAAAAGTTATAAGCATTTGAAATTTGAATTATATTCTGGAATTTGCTATATCAAAACAAATCCAGAAATTCATTTATTGCGTCAGCATGAGGTCAGCGTGACGTCAGGGGTCAACGGGGTCGTCCAAGTCAAACTGACAGTGGGACCCGCATGTCAGTAGTTAGTTTAACTAATTAACTTTAATTAGAACGTTAACCAGGGGGGGTCCACCTGTCATTGACTCAGAGCAGTCAACAGGGCCCACCAGTCAATGGTCAGCGGTCAACTCGCCGGCGTCTAGCCGCCGGCGAGGCCAGGCGCGGCGGAGCAAAGTGCTTTTGCACGTTCCGGCCACCAAATGGGGCGCGGAAGGCATCTACGTGGAGCTGGAGATGAACCGCAGCTCCTGGTGGAGTTAGCTGGGGTCGGGGTGGCCGGAGTTGGCGCCGGCGACGAGTTTGGCGGCGGCCGGGGCTCGGGTGACCTCGGACTCGTTGCTAGGGGGCAAGGTGAGGCGCGTGGAGTGCAGGGTTGGACCCAACGCAACGTGGTGAGTGCGATGGACACGGTGGCGTGGCCGTTGGGTGGCCGGAGCCTCGTCGGCGACGAGCTCCGCGGCGGTGCGTTCGGGCGAGCTTCGTGTGCTCGTTGTGGTGCACGAGAAAGAGAGTGGAGAGGATGGGGAGGTAGCCAGGCTCACAGCGGTCTCGTAGAGCCAGACGACGTGGTCGGGGACGATCTGATGCGGCGGCGACGGCGAAGGGGATCTCCGGCGGTGGCGGAGTCGGGCGAGGTCGGTGCAGTGGCTTCGGGGCGAGCAAGCGCTCGGGGCTCGGCTTGTTCGACGAAGTCGACGACGGCGAAGCGACTGGACACGGTCTCGTGGCGCGGGGACGACGGTGGCTACGGCTACGACGGTGGAGCGGCGACGGTGGCGTCGGCCATGGCGAGGGGGAGCGAGGGAGAGAGGCAGGGGGCGAATGGCGTGTCCAGGGGTCGGGCGACGACGTGGAGGCCGTCCAGGCAGCGAGGCGGCGAGGAGGTGAAGCAGGCGGCGGCCAGCTGCGTGGCGCGCTCGAGCTCGCCGTCGGGCACTGGCTGCTCGCTCAAGCCGAGCCAAGCAGCTCATTGGCGCGGCTGCTGGGCTGGGCAGCAGGTGGGCGAACACAAGCGCTGTAAGGGTTTTCTGATTTTAATCTTTTCTAATTTCCTGCAACTTTGTGGGGTTTTCTAAAATACCAAAACTGTTTTAAAATCACCAAAATGCTCCTGGTCCCTTGTTGGAATATTCCCAACATGAAACATTTTGGTTTGGCAATTTTGAACATTTAAAATATTTTATATAATTTAAAATGCTCAAGTTCAAAACTTGTGAATTAAACCAAGGACCTTTGGTTGACCTAGAAAATGATACACCTCCTTTGACATGGGTTCTGAACCAAAACAAAGAGGATGAGCATTTTGAAGGCATTTGATTCATTGAAATAATTTTAGTAAACCCTAGTTGAATTAAGGGGGGTGTTCGGGGTTTCGCCTTCCCCATTTCAAAATTAAATGGAATTTAAACATGATGCACACCCTAATGCATGGTCTAACGGGATGTGACAACTCACCCCACTCAAAAGAATCTCGTCCCGAGATTTAGGATCTGTTCTGTAAAAGGTGGGATACTCAAGTCAAGACGATCCTCCCTTTCCCAAGTTGCTTCTTGCTCGGAATGGTTTGACCATTGAACCTTTAGAAACTTGATATTCCGACGCCGAGTGGTACGCTCGGTTTGATCGAGGACACGAACGGGATATTCTCGATAGGTGAGGTTATCTTGGAGATCAAGCGTTTAGTGGTCCACTCCACGGATAGGATCCGAGAAGCAACGCCGAGTTGGGAAACGTGGAAGACATCATGGACTCGAAAGATGCGGAGGTAGTTCTAATTGGTAGGCAACTTCTCCTCGTTTGGCAAGAATGCGAAAAGGTCCAATGTAACGAGGAGCCAACTTGCCTTTGATACCGAACCGATGGGTTCCCTTTAGAGGAGTAACCCAAAGGTAAGCCTTCTCGCCAATTTCATAAGTCACAGGCTTATGCTTGCGGTCATATTGGCTCTTTTGACGAGATTGGGCTGTTTTCAATTTCTCACGAACAACGCGAACTTGCTCTTCGCTTCTGAATCATATCCGGACAAAGAGTTGTCTCTCCCGGTTTCGACCAGTTAAGAGGCGTTCACATTTCCGTCCATAAAGAACTTCAAAGGGCTTTGCCCAGCTGGCTTGATAACTATTGTTATAAGCTTAACTCGCGAATGGAAGGCATTTCTCCCAATTCATGCCGAAAGAGATGATGAAGCTCAAGCATATCCTCTAGGATTTGATTGACTCGCTCTACTTGACCACTTGATTGGGGATGGAAAGCGGTGCTAAAGGAGAGACGAGTTCCCATAGCGTTTGGAAACTTTCCCAAAATCGAGAGGTGAAGAGACTTCCACGGTCTGAGTTAATCTCTAATGGAACACCATGAAGAGACACTATTCGAGAGATGTACAATTGAGCTAGCTGGCTAGCGGTTATACTCTCACTAACGGGTAGGAAGTGGGCTACTTTGGAAAGACGATCGACGACAACGAAGATAGCATTATTCCTCTCTTGGTCCTGGGAAACCCGTAATGAAATCCATACCGATTTTATCCCATTTCCATTCAGGAATTTCCAAAGGTTGAAGGGTACCAAGAGGCCGTTGATGCTCTGTTTAACTCGACGGTACGACGTCGCAGATTAGCAATGTATTGAGCGATTTCTCTCTTCATCCTAGTCCACCAAAACCTCCGGCGAGATCTTGATACATTTTAGTACTACCAGATGAATGGTGAGAGGAGAGTCATGAGCTTCCTTAAGGATGAATTGCCGTAGCTGTTGTTTCTTGGGAACCACCAAGCGGTTTTCAAAGAAGACAACACTGTTCATCTATGGAGAAACATTTAGCAGCTCCGCTTAGCAATGTTCTCCTTGATCCGAGATATTCCTCTATCATACTTCTGAGCAGCTATGATTCGATCCGTGAGGTCAGGTTTCGCCACCGGGGTGGAAAGGAACTCGAGGAACAATGTGAAGATTAAGCTTACGAAATTCCTCGTGGAGAAATGGTTGACTTTGTTGTAACATCAGATTGTTACAATAAGATTTGCGACTTAGTGCGCCAGCCATGACATTGGCCTTGCCCGGGTGTAGGATATTCCTAAGTCGAAATCAGAATCAACTCGACCCAACGCCTTTGCCTGAGATTCAGATCCGTTGGGTGAAGATATACTTCAGACTTTGGTGATCAGTGTAAATTTCGCAACGATTACCCGTAAGGTAATGTCGCCAGTTTTGAGTGCATGAACCATCGCTGCAAGCTCTAGATCGTGTGGGGTAGTTATCCTCATGTGGACGAATCGTCGAGAGGCGAGGCAATCACATGACGATCTTGCATGAGTATGCAACCTAGTCCTTGTCGCGAGGCGCCGCAATAGATAATAAAGTCCTTAGAGAAATCTGGTGGAACAAGCACGGAGCAGATGTCGCGCCTTTTCAGTTCCTGAAAGCTGAACTCGCCTGTGGCGCCCATTCAACTTCTTATCTTTCTTGAGGAGTTCGGTTAGAGGTTTAGCAACTTTAGAGAAATTCTCGACGAAGCGGCGGCAATAGCTCGCTAAACCGAGGAAACTCCGAACTTGCTTGAGCGATTCGTGGAGTCCAATCAAGGACGGCTTGAACTCGCTTCGGGATTGACAGCAATGCCCTTACCGAGATTACATGTCCTAGATAGGTCACTTCGGCAACCAGAATTCACACTTAGAGAATTTGGCATAAAGGCGGTGCTCTCAAGTTTCATCAATACTAGCCTTAGGTGTTCGGCATGTTCTTCTTCATTCTTGGAGTAGATGAGTATGTCATCGAGGTATACCACGACTAATTTATCCAAATACTCCATGAAGATTGAGTTCATTAACCGAGAGAAAGTGGTGGAGCATTGGTTAATCCGAAGGACATGACGGTGTACTCAGATTGGCCATAACGAGTGACAAAGGTCGCTTTGGGAATGTCCTCGTTTTGATTTTGATTTGATGGTAGCCCAACCTCAAATCCATCTTGAAAAGATCGAGGATCCAGCGAGCTGATCATACAGTGGTTGATCCCGGGAGCGGATACTTGTTCTTGATAGTGACCAAATTGACAGTCGGTAATCTACAACCATCCGATCCGTGCCATCCTTCTTCTTGACGAAGAGGACGGGCAAGCCCATGGAGATGAACTAGGACGGATGAAACCTTTTGCAAGGATTCATCGAGTTGTTTCTTAAGTTCAGCTAGTTCTAGGGGTGCCATCTTATAAGGTCTTCTAGAGATTGGGACGGTTCCGGAACAAGATCTATCACAAACTCGACATCCTGTCGGGTGGAACACCGGCAGTTCCTCCGAAAGACATCCGGAAGTCACGGACTACCGGAATATCTTCGAGGTCCGGAAGGGGTTGGCATTTAAGGAGTAAAGTCGGCGCTTAGACACTCGGGTTAAAACATTCACCGCCTTGCCCAAGGATGGGTAAGTTGAACAGTTCTAGTAGAGCAATCAATCTTAGCATAATGGGCTGACATCCAGTCCATACCCAAGATGATGTTTATGTCCGAGGACTTAAGAGCTATTAGAGATGCAAGAAAGACTAATCTGTCGACAAGAATTTCATTCCCATGACTTATTCTAGAGGTTTGCCATCTAGAACCAGGAGTTTGACTTTCCATGGAGGTAGGCATGTCACAGAATGTGGTGTTGTGCAATTGAGCATAGCTCTCAGAAATAAATGAATGAGATGCTCCAGTATCAAAAAGAACGGTTGCCGGATGGCAATTAACAAGAAGCGTACCGAGGACGACGTTAGGATCCTCATAGGTCTCTTCAGCAGAAACATAGTTGACATGGCCACGAGCGGTGGCAACTGGTTTGGCATAGGGCACCTTTCCTGCTGGCTTGCCGCGCCAATGAGACTTTCCAAACTTGATTGGAGTTGTTCTGGGACACTCTCGGATATAGTGGCCCGTCTCTCCACACTTGAAGCAAGTTATCACATTTGGACGTGGAGCAGCATTAGCAGTTGGACCTCCATATGTCTTGGGTGGAAAATACGGCTGGTTGGGGCGAGGCGCCTCAGAGGATGGCCTCGGGGTGAACCTGGGTGGTAGAGCAGTATTTGGAACCCAAACCCGGCGCTTCTGGGATCCAGAGCCGGATGACGATCCAGAGTCACGGATGTGCTTATGAA
The DNA here is from genome assembly GCA_021605205.1 of Aegilops longissima. Classification (NCBI taxonomy): domain Eukaryota; kingdom Viridiplantae; phylum Streptophyta; class Magnoliopsida; order Poales; family Poaceae; genus Aegilops; species Aegilops longissima. Next base: position 596,925,887 of record CM038676.1, on the reverse strand, counting down.
GCCTCAAATCAGTCTGCCTGGGCCGGTGCCGATAGCCTTATTGACTAGCTTCGGAAAGAGGTACACTCATGCAGACGGAGATCTCGGCGTAGCTCGTGGCTAAGTCCCTTGCGGAACCTTGCCTGCTTCTTGGCATCGGTAGAAACTTCTTCGAGCATAACGTGCTAACCTCCCGACCACGGTCAGTAGGCATCCACCGTCACCTACCTTGGGTGAAACTGCAGAATTCCTCCCTTTGCGGTCCATAAGACCTTCCGAATATGATGCTCACGGAAGGCGGCACTGAATTCAGCCCAAGATGTAACTTGTCCAACCGGACGATAGCCTCATAATTCTCCCACCAGAGGCTAGCAGGCCCTTCAAGATGATAGGCGGCAAAGGTAACCTTGTCAGCCTCAGCCACGCTAGCGGAACGCAGCTTGTGGTGGATGCCGCGAGCCAATCATCCGCCGAGCTGCTCGACGGAATATTTGAATTTTGGGGATATAGCTTGACGAAGTCGCTGAGTGAAACCACATCGCTTTCTTGGCTGGCGTGCTGTGTTTTGTTCAATCCGCCCAATAAGCGGTTGGTTTCACGCTTATTATGCTCGCTTCAAAGATCACCTCGCCAAAGATGGCGGTTGCGGCAGATTCACATTTCTGGCTGCATCGCTTCTCCCTGCTCCCGAACAGCAGGAGTTATGAGTGTTGACCATCCCGGGAGACAAAGCAAAGTTTAAACCAGGATGGCAGAATTTAACAAGGAAGTGCGGAAGGTAACGGATAGCATGGAATGCAAAGATGTTCATCCGTATGACATGGTAATATAAAACTGCCATATATATATATACCACGGTCATACACACCATTCATAGTTTAGTACAAGCCTGACGGAGTACAACTATAAGGAAAGGCGTTACATCTCATCGGAAGCAATCCAACTCCTATACATTATTTCTCTACACTTCCGGAACGATACACACTAAGTCGTATTCCACGAGTCATGCAGAACGGTGGAAACACAACTATTACCATACTAGGAATACTACTACTATCTTAGGCAGCTCCATAGTAGTCCTCATAGAAGTCACCACCCAAGCCTGGAAGTGGAACATGATCGTCCGAAAGCAGAATCCTGTGGGTCCTGTGGACCATAAGGACTCGGATGTGGCCGTGGTCCAACAAACGGTGGCGAGGAGGCCCACGAGGAGGAGTGATGCCTCCAACCTCACGCCACTCCATAAAGTCCGGCAGACTCGCCCGCACAGGTACAAGTCCCTCATGTCCATATATCCGCTTGCACGGCAGGTGCAAACCTAGTCGAGTAGCCCAAAGGGTCGAACGGGCATTAAAAGCTCCATACGCAAGGCCCGGTTCTCACGGTCCTTGTCCTCCAAAGAACTCAAGAGTAGTGCGAAGAGTGAGTCCTCATGGGATGCATCGCTGTACAAACCTCAAGATAGCCATGCGCCCTGTGGAGGGATGCCGCATATAGCGAAAATCGTGTTGCCCAAAGAAGGCAGTTCTGCTCGAATAATAGTCATCATGGAATAGGCTGCATCTTGCACGACATTCCAATAGTGATTCCGAGCCCATAAGAACAAAGTGAAGTGGCTCAAGAGTTCGGGATAAGATGGATAAACCGACCGTGCATAGGTATTGGCTTTGATTGAAATCCCTAAACTGCTCCTCGACGGTATATTCAGATACCATCGATAACCAGACTCAATCATCACTCGGACCAGCATTGCCGTGTGACCACACACATCAATGCAACGGGTCAAAGTAACCACTTGGTTCTCGGACGGTGGCCATCCGAAAGCACAGCCACAATGCAAAGGCATTAGAATTTCTAGGAAAATCGGGCAGCATAACATCTCAGAATGCTCAAAATCAGATTTGAGACATTAAAATCAGATTGCAAATCCACTCAACAACATCATATCAAGGTTCTGTTCAAATGATAGCATACTAAAATTTAGTAGCACCGAATCGAGGATGTAACCAACAATCCTATAAGTTACTACGGATTAGTAACACGTGAACCTCGATAGAGAGAAGAGAGCCTAGTCCTATACCCACGCCGAATGAGAAAAGGATGACTCAGATCGAGGGCATAAGGTAAAGAAGTAAAAGAGCCTTACGCTCCTCCCACAATCAATTCCCTACATATAACTAAAGCATTTCTAGACTCAACTTCACCAGTTTGGCTTAGCGAACCTACAGCAGCCCCGCTCGATGCCAACGCTGTCAGACCCCGATTCCAAGTCACATCGACCTAGCTGGTAACACCTCATATCACTTTGCGGCCTCACGCACGGTATTCCCACGGTGTCGCCTTACCATGGCCCGGGACCGCTTAGCGCTTTTGGCTCACGATATGATAGTGTCGCTAGCATCCACATGACAAAGAACCCGGCCGACATGGCTAGTCGTGAACCCAAAGCGCACTAACCTATGGGGACAGGCATACATGAATCACCTCGAGCATGTCGGTCATCAACGATGAATTGGGCTGTAGCACTGGCTAACAGGACTCCGTATTCGGGCTGTAGCAGGCTAGGCAGACTCAATACCACCGCGTGACATTTCCCGGGATGATATAGGAACGAAATGAATCACATGCCGCCACCAAGTGTCCAAGCAGAGTCTGGGCTAGCAGACTCGTGAACCGGCTGTAGCGGACTACTATCGCCGTAAGCACGAGACTACATTTCCCCATATGAGAGGCTGCCAAGGATAAACAACTAGATTGTCGGATCCCACTCATACCAAGCATTTCAATCATACACGCAATATGCCCGATATGAGTAAATACAACAAGGCATCACAACAAAACTCTACAACTCAAGTACTTTATTTAAGAGGCTCCGAGGAGCCATACATAACATAGTCATACAGTAGGGGTCACATGACCCAACACTCAAGTCATACAATCATACAAGCACATGCGAAGCAAACTAGTCTGAGTACGACTCTAGAAAGAAAGAAAGCTTGTTGGAGCCTTTCTATCTACAATGGCCCTTCACAAGTCTTAGATCGCCACCGGTGGCTAGTTCACTCGTCAAGTCAATATCTACATAGAATCCGTCGGAGGGGTAGTATAGTCCTCTGAAAAACATTAATTACAAACATGAGTACAAAGGTACTCAAAGAAGTCTTACCACGTAATCCTATCATACATGCACATTCTCAAGGAAGGAAGTGGAGTTATTTGCAGCAAGCCAGCTTTGACTCTTGGCTAAGCTATCCCACGTGACACCATTTTGTAAAGCATTTGTCGTACACGAGTCCACTAATCACCATCACAATACTCCACTGTGGATCCTCTCTCGTCATCCCACGAGAGGGCCATCCACTATACTCACACTTATCTTGAGGCTTTTAGTAGTATCCATTTACTTGTCTATGAACTGATATAGGTAACCCGAAGTCCTTCTCCGTGGACACGGCTATTCAATAGATCATATTTAACCCCGCAGGGTGTACTTCTTCACACACGCTCACCACTTATCGCCGCTTACACGACATGTACTGCAACCTTCAAGCGGAAGCCCAACGTGGGTGTCGGCCACAGCCTACCTAAACACTCAAGTCCCTAGTCCAGTGTATCGCCTATTCGGTTCCATCCGCAGGAGTCCGCCGAGGTTTCCCATACAGCCCCGAACGATGTGTGCAGGGTTCCCGAGATACCAAACGGCACTTTCAGACATCAACCACGTGCCTACCGCAACACAACCCACCCCTAAGGTAAGCGCTATGCGTGCCCCCAAAGATGCTACAAACACCGTAAACTACTTGCAACTCCCTGACTAAGAACAAGGGTGGTTAAGAAGCCGAGAGGGTCAATTATGATCCCAATGTGTGGTAGTAACTGATTCATGGATCACAAACACAGATCTCAGTTCTTAAGTTCGCTTCAATGAAACAACCCACCATGTACTCCTACATGGCCTCTCATCGATACCTTTACCAAATCGTGTTCAACACTTTCACTCGAACCAACACAACCTTTCACTCCAGTTCATCATCCCGATGAGCCGACCTGACACAACTCTAAGCATAGCAAGCATAGCATGGTAGGAATCACAAACATGGCTCAATCAACTCCTACACATACTAGTGGGTTTCATCTAGTTATCGTGGCAATGACAGTCATGCAAAGGAAGTGGGTTCAACTACCGCAGCACACAACAGTTTGAATCGCGTTGTCTTAATGCAGAAACGAGAGCGAGCGAGAACATGGGTTTGTATCGAATGATCAACGGGTTGCTTGCCCGATGGAACTGGGTAGGGAACGCCTTCGATGGGTAGTCGAGGTTATCTTCGGGGCGTAACCTATCATGAAAGCACACCAAAGTAAACACACATGACAATATGCAACAATATGATGCATGCTATGACATGGCAATATGGATGTGTGTTGGTCTAATGCAAGCTGAAAGAATAGGGGATGAACTCATTTGAATCAAGGATTCAAATGATAGCTCATTTGAGTTAGTCCTAATGGTGCAATTTCTTATTCTGGTTATTCAGCATAGTTAACTTGTTTTAACATGCATGAAACCTGTACCAATGGATAGAGTGGATTTTTCTGATAATTTTCATATATAAATCTTTGCATTTGGAGTTATAGAATAAAAGTTATAAGCATTTGAAATTTGAATTATATTCGAATTTGCTATATCAAAACAAATCCAGAAATTCATTTATTGCGCCAAGATGAGGTCAGCAGTCGTCAGGGTCAACGGGTCGTCCAGGTCAAACCGACAGTGGGACCCGCATGTCAGTAGTTAGTTTAACTAATTAACTTTAATTAGAACTAATCTAATTAGTTAACCGTGGGGGTCCACCGTCATTGACTCAGAGCAGATCAATGTGGCCCACCACCAATGGTCACGGTCAACTCGCTGGCGCTCAGCCACCGGCGAGGCCAAAGCGCGGAGCAAAGTGCTTTTGCATCGCTCCGCCACCAAATGGGGCGCGAAGGCATCTACGTGAGCTGGAGATGAACCGCAGCTCCTGGTGGAGTTAGCTGGGTCGGGTGGCGGAGTTGGCGCCGGCGACGAGTTTGGCGGCGGCCGGGCTCGGGTGACCTCGACTCGCCGCTAGGGGGCAAGGTGAGGCGCGTGGAGTGCAGGGTTGGACCCAACGCAACGTGGTGAGTGCGATGGACACGGTGGCGTGGTTGGGTGGCCGGAGCCTCGCCGGCGACGAGCCCGTGGCGGTGCGTTCGGGCGAAGCCGTGTGCTCGCTGTGGTGCGAAAAGAGAGTGGAGAGGATGGGAGGTAGCTGTGCTCACAGCGGTCTCAGAGAGCCGCACGACGTGGTCGGGACGATCTGATGCGGCGGCGACGGCGAAGGGGATCTCCGCGGTGGAGGAGTCGGGCGAGGTCGGTGCAGTGGCTTGGCGAGCAAGCGCCGGGGCTCGGCTTGTTCGACGAAGTCGACGACGGCGGCGAACGGACACGGTCTCGTGGCGCGGGACGACGGTGGCTACGGCTACGACGGTGGAGCGGCGACGGTGGCGCTGGCCATGGCGAGGGGAGCGAGGGAGAGAGGCAGGGGGCGAATGGCGGTCCAGGGGTCGGGCGACGACGTGGAGGCCGCCCAGGCAGCGAGGTGGCGAGGAGGTGAAGCGGCGGCGGCCAGCTGCGTGGCGCGCCCGAGCTCGCCGTCGGGCACTGGTTGCTCTGCTTTAGTTGAGCCAAGCAGCTGTTGGCCGCTGCTGCTGGCTGGGCAAGGTGGGCCGCACATGCGCTGTAAGGGTTTTCTGATTTTTAATCTTTTCTAATTTCCTGCAACTTTGTGGGGTTTTCTAAAATACCAAAACTGTTTTAAAAATCACCAAAATGCTCCTGGTCCCTTGTTGGAATATTCCCAACATGAAACATTTTGGTTTGGCAATTTTTGAACATTTAAAATATTTTATATAATTTAAAATGCTCAAGTTCAAAACTTGTGAATTAAACCAAGGAGCTTTGGTTGACCTAGAAAATGATACACCTCCTTTGACATGGGTTCTGAACCAAAACAAAGAGGATGAGCATTTTGAAGGCATTTCGGATTCATTGAAATAATTTTTAGTAAACCCTAGTTGAATTAAGGGGGGGGGGGGGTGTTCGGGGTTTCTGCCTTCCCCATTTCAAAATTAAATGGAATTTAAACATGATGCACACCCTAATGCATGGTCTAACTGGGATGTGACACGACGATGCCCGGCCCGCATCCTCGCCGTCGACCCGTCTCATGACGACGCCCAGCCGACCCATGTCCGGACTGGCTCCGCTGGCTGGCACCGGGAGGTGCTGCTCGAGGGCGCGCGCTTGATGAGGAACCCGCCCCGGGTCCCGCCGTCGACCCTGATCTCGCTTTGGTGGCGTTCATTGGCGATGGCTTTCGGTGCGGAGGGACTCGCCCTCACGAGGAGGAACATCGCCAGTGTCGTGGAGGAGGACGAGCACGCCCATCGCTACATGGTTGCGTTAGAGGGCGGCAGGTTCTCCAATACCGGCAAGATCTTCGTGGATCTCACTTCAGCTATGATCCTGTGAGGGTTCCTTCTCTTTGAGTGTCCACCGCACGCGACGCAGGAACCGCGAGTGTCCTAGATTCTTCTGTAGTATTCGGTCTTTAATTAGCTAGCCAGTGATGTACTATTCAATATTATATATTATTCGAGACGATGTATTCGAGATTATATCTATTATTCGAGACGATGAAATTTGAATACTAAATTGTTTTATATTTCTTTTGAATTAGTTAAATAAAAGCTATGGCGTATAATACCGACAGAGAGAGGAGAATGCACCATGTTCGATATGATACGCGGCCGATGATAATCACAATGAAGAAGATTATGACGGTTCAATTTCTAAACAACACCGGAGAGGGTGATATGATATTCGATCGCGACGACCGAATTGATGAAGTCATGAACTACGATTATGACGATGACGAAGAACATGTTGATCCCGAAACAACAAAGACCGGCGAGGTATATATATTTATATAAAAAGTATCCGTGATCATCACATGTTTTAAATGACTTGAAGATATATTAACGAATCGATCTTTGTTCTTTCAGCCATCCGGATCGAGCAAATCTTCGGCAAAAGGAAGAAACGAGGCCCTAACAAAAGTTGAAGGAGGGCGAAAGTACAATATCGAGGCGGTCAGACCTAATGGCTAACCATTAGCGCCTAAGAAGATTGCGGACAAGTTCATTCATCGGTCGCGGAGTTTTTGTGAAGGACCAACTCCCGATCGCCCTTCAAGAATGGAGAGAGCCAGCAAAAGACAAAGGACAAAAGGCAAAGAGGACGCTGCTCCACGCCCAGATGTTACTTTTGTCGACAAGAATCAAAAGATCTGCTTTGGGATACTCTCATGGAACATTTCACCCTACCGATCATTTCACGTATGATGTGCAGAAAGTCAAGGACGCTGCTCTTAGGAAGATGGCGGTTGCATTCAAGAACCACAAGAATCGTGAATGGGACAAGTACGTCAAGGAGGAAGGAAGACTCCAGATTCGAGGGAACACTAGAGAACCAACGTGCTCATTGGGACGATTTCGTGAAATTCAAGGATTCGGAATTAGCTAAGGAACGGTCGAGAATAAACAAGAAGAATGCTGAAAAAGGATAAGTTCCATAAGTCAGGGCCAGTGGCTGCGCGGTGGCAATGCCTAAGTGGGATAAGTCCGAGAAAGAGATGGAGGATGCAAAGCCACTCGTTACTAAGAGCTGGCCCCCGTGGTCGGGACTTGGTTCTATGCGCATGGGGGAGTTGACCCAAGACAGCAATGTTTCGACGAGGGCAAGTCTGAAGGGAGCCGTCGATGCGATACTTGTTGCAATAGAAGAGGAACGATCGGGGGTGTTCCAGCCCAACAGAGAGAACGACGAGCTTACGAGTGCCCTGGGAAATCCTAAACACCCGGGAAGAACACGAGGCAAGGGCTCTATTCCGTGGTATGAGGGGTTTTCAGACAGGAACACCGATTACAGAACCCGTGCGAGAAAGAAGATTGCGGAGGAGAAGAAGAGGAAGATGGAGGAGGAGCAGAGGAAGTGGGACTATGAACGCCTTCAAGGCCTAGAAGCAAGTCAAGCGGAATTGGTAGTCAAATTCCAGCGGCAGCAGGAGCAGATCGACTCACTAACCCAGCAAAGGGGTCTTAGCAGCTGCAGCAGCTAGCGAATGATCCAGCATTGGATAGCACCGCCCCGTCCATGCCGAGAAGTAGTGTGGGTTCCGCCCTGGACGATGCAATGCTGGGTAGATACCCCGTGGATGACATCACGGAGAACACTAGCTGCGAGCTACACGTCAAAATGAAGAACATATCCATGAAGGTGGCGGACGGCGTTGCTTTTCCAGTTACCCCCAAAGCAACCTACCATTGCATCCCGATTCCAGAGGGCTATGCTCATGTCATGGTTGACGAGGTTGTGCAGCCATATTCGGGGCTAGAGCTTGACATTCCTGGAGGTGAGGACGAGCACTTTCTCGGAGATGCCAACCATCGTATCATCCTATGGAAAAAGGATTGCATCATCTTTCGAAGGCCACCGACACCGCGTCATCCGACTCCTCGTCGAAGTCCGTGTTGGGTCATGCGGTAGGGTGCGTCGACTGCAATTTAAAAATCCTACGCGCAGAACATCCAGGAACATGCTACGAGAGATGGATCACAGTTCGTTACCACTAGACACGCAGTGCCGTGCAGCGGAAGAAGAGTTGGGGCAGCGCGTCCGAGTGGATCGTCTCCTCCTCGTCCGATCTCCCTCGAGCGGCCGGTCGTCCGATCCCACGTACGAGTTCGCCGGAGCGGTACAAGTGCACCGCCTCTAACGGTATCCACGCGTGCGGGAGGAACGTCGTGCGGCGGACTGCTAGGTCCGATCACACAGTCGACGGCAAGTGGAGGTGGCTTCTGAGGCCGAAGCGATCTGCCTCCTGAGGCCGAAGCGATCTGCCTCCTGAGGCCAAAGCGTTCTCACTACCCCGAGTGTGCCGCACCTCCACTTTATAGAGGCGTCCGTCGCGGGCTCAACACTTGGGCCTTGCACGGACCCTAAAGCCCAAAGTCTACTCGGTCACGTTCCTAGTCCAGCCGGATCACATCCGACCAAAGGTCCTACGAACCGACCTCGCAGGTTCCTTCCCTGCTGCCGCGACCCCTTAGGTTCAAGTCGGCTTGGTCACAGCTCGATCACCTCCGACCAGACGGTTGGTAGCGGCCTCTAGCAAGGAGTGCCACCACCAAGCGTGCTATGAAGCTGGTTAGGCTAACCTGCATAACGTGTCACACTTCGCTCCCTTTGACGACGATATATGTTGTCGGGCTCAAGGCGAGACTGTCATCCTTGTGCTAACCCGACCTCTTTCTCGCTTCTGATACCGACCACAATCCGGATTATCTAATCCTTGTCGCATGGCCATGCTATTCCTGGTCGATCAAACGAGGGCCCAGAGTATATCTCTCCGATCGGAGGGGCAATCCCATCTTGCTCGACCATGTCTCGCAAGCATGGGATTGACAAACCCAAACCTACCTTTGTAACTACCTACCACGGAGTACCATTTGGTCGGCCCAAAGCAAGTCTATCACTATCTCGAGTACATGCGCCACCTCAGGTCTTAGGACATAGAACGATGTTGTACTAGAGACTCACAGATGACATATCGCTGCGTCTCATAGTTGGGTCTGTCCGACTCGGACCTTATTCGACTCGGATCCGACTATGTCGAATCCAACCAGACCTTTCCATGTCCATATTATCCGTTAGCATCCAATGCTCCATGCCTAGTGAGACCGAGCCATCGACCGTGTCATATGCTAGTCTAGTCGATCGCGCGTCCCACACAGCCCTTTCGACTAGGGACCTTTAGGACAGTCATCATACAATGCATAGTCCCACAAACAAGTCACGATTTGCTGATACACATCATTGATAATGTCCAAGGACTATCTTTATTCATAAACACATAGGAAATATCATCATACATGATTGCCTCTAAGGCATATCTCCAACAGTCTCCCACTTGCACTAGAGTCAATCAAATAGACATCGAATGCCCATAGCTCTAACGTGCCCCTCATGCGTGGGTTGTGGAAGCGGCTTAGTCAACGGATCTGCAACATTTGCATCCGTGTGAATCCTGCATAACTCTACATCACCATTCTTTACGATCTTTCGTATCAGGTGATATTTCCAGTCTATGTGTCTGACCTTGTGGTGATTCCTTGGCTCCATGGCTTGTGCGATGGCACCAGAATTATCACAATAAAGGTCCAACGGTTTCACCGAGGCTGTGAAAATACCAAGATCATCCAGAAAATGCCGGATCCAAACACCTTCCTTTGCAGCTTCACAAGCCGCAATGTATTCGCTTCGTGGTAGAATCGCCACCGTATCCTGCTTGGAACTCATCCAAAGGTACTGCTCCTCCGCTCGTGACGCATACCTAATCCAGACTGTGATCGACATCATCTCTCGCCGGTTTGGAAACTAGCATCGACGAACTCCCACGACGAGCTCTTCCTCACCTCCATAAACTAGGAACATCTCTTTAGTCCTTTTCGTACTTCAAAATAGTCTTTACCGCTGCCCAAAGGACTCTCACCGGGTTGGCCTGGTATCTACTTGTTAGGCTTATTGCAAAAGCAACATCGGGCCTTGTACATATCATGGCATACATGATGGATCCGATTGTCGAGGCATACGGAATCCTACTCATCCTGCTTCGCCATTAGATGTCGAAGGACTCGAGTCTCGCTTAGCCTTATACCATGTGAGAGCGGCAAGAACCCTTTCTTTGCCTCACTCATGTTGAACCGCTTCAACACTTTATCTATGTACGCGTTCGCTTAAGCCGAGCAGCCTCCTCGATCTATCTCTATAGATCTTAATGCCTAAAATATACACTACCTCACCAAGGTCCTTCATCGAAAACTTGCCATTCAATGATCCTCGACCGAAGTTTAACATCGAAACATCGTTCCCGATCAGTAGTATGTCGTCCACATACAAGATCAAAAACACTATCGAGCTCCCACTTAACTTCTTGTATAAACAAGAATCCTCTTCGCTTTTGATGAAACCGAGACCAGTGACGACCTCATCAAAACGAATGTTCCAACTCCGAGATGCTTGCTTCAACCCATAAATGGATCTCTTGAGCTTGCATACCTTACTAGTGCTAGTCGGATCGACAAAACCCTCGGCTGTATCATATACACGCCCTCGGTTAAATTTCCGTGAAGGAAAGCCGCTTTTGACATCCATCCGCCATATCTCGTAATCGAAATATGTAGCTATAGCTAGTATGATCCTCACCGACTTCAAAGATCGCTACCGCGAGTAAGTCTCATCGTAGTCAATTCCTTGAACTTGTCCATAACCTTTAGCGACAAGCCGAGCTTTGTAGATCTGAACATTTCCATCCACATCGGTTTTCTTATTAAAGACCCATTTGCAACCAATGGCGAGTTACGCCAGTGGCGGATTAACCAAGTCCTGCATTAGATTCTCATCCATGGACTTTAACTCGATCTCATGGCCTCCACCATGCCTCGAATCTGGGCTCACCATCGCTTCAGATACATGGCCGCCTGCCGCTTTCTAGCAACAATACATCACGACTCAAGCGCAATCTCTCCGACCTTCGTGGTTCCGGTGCCGCCCACTACAGGTTCCCCGACCGACTCGGTATGATCTCATCACCACCGAGCCGCCCCGAGTGGTCCTCAAATTTCTTCGAGTCGAACCGTCCTCCCACTGGCCTCCCGACTGAGAAACTCTTTCTCAAGGAAAACCCCGTTCCGAGCAACAAACACTTTGTTCTCTTCCCGGTTGTAGAAGCTATATCCCAAGGTTTCTCGATATCCCACTTAATATGCATTTATCCGACTTGGGTGTAAGCTTGTCCGACATAAGTCGCTTGACAAATGCTTCACAACCCCAAATCTTTAGAAAAGACAAACCGACTCTTCCCACCACATCTCATGCGTGTCTTGTCTACGGATTTTGATGGTACCCTATTAAGTGAAAGCTGCAGTTTCTAGAGCGATCCCCAAAATGACAAGGGTAAATCCGATTTGTTTATCATAGACCGGACCATGTCCAACAAGGTCCTATTCCTCCGCTCGACACGCCGCTTTCTCTGTGGCTTACCCGAGGTGTGAGCCGAGGTACTATACCTCGCCTTTTCGATGATCATCGAACTCCCGGCTCATGTACTCACCTCCACGATCGATCGTAGAAGCTTTATAGTCTTGCCGAGCTGATTCTCAACCTCATTCTGAAACTCTTTGAATTTTTCAAAAGTCTCCGACTTGTGCCTCATCAAATAGATATATCCATATCTACTCAAGTCGCCGGTAAAAGTCAATGGCATCGATAGCCACCTCTGGCAGTTGTGCTCATTGGACCACACACATCACTGTATAAGCTCCAATAGCTCGATGCCCTCTCGCAACTCTTTGCGAAGGAGACTTAGTCATATTGCCGAGCAAGCATGATTCACATGTCTCGAACGACCAAGTCGGACGGTTAGAGCCCATCATCATGGAGCTTCTTCATGCTTTCAGATTAATGTGTCCAAGCCGCAATGCCGTAAGTATGTTGATTTATCTCATTAGGCTTATGCCTCTTGACATTTACGTTATAGACCGTTCCTGTTCTAGATTCAATATAAATAGCCCATCAACAATGGGTGCATAGCCAGGAACATACCATTCAAAAATATCGAACAACCATTGTCCTTTAAATTGAATTCATAACCTTGACTCATCAAACACGAGGCGAAATAATGTTCCGACTAAGTGCAGGAATGTAATAACAATTATTCAATTCCATAATGAATCCGAAGGGAGTTGGAGCTGCATCGCGTCGACCTCCAACGCAGCAACTCTTGCTTTGTTGCCAATTTCGATGTCAATCTCCCTTGTGCCACACGCCTAGTTCTTACTAGCCCCTGCATCGAGTTGCAAATATGAACAACCGATCCGTATCAAATACCCAAGAGCTACTAGGTATGTCAGAAGGTAAATGTCTATAACATATGCAACAAGTGTACCTTTGCTCAAGAAGCATTTCCGCCTTCTTGCCATGCTCGCAAGCCACTTGCTACAGCTTCCTCTTCCAAAGGACCGGTCTCCTTGCAATGAAAGCAATGGTCTTGAGTCCGTCCAGACTTCATGCAAGCGGCAGAGGTTACCGCCTCCGTGCCTTTGCCTTAGCCTTTTCTTGGACCAACTCTTCTTGAACTTAGCTAATTTCTGCACCATCAACACTTGATGCGCGCCTTTCTTAATATCCTGCTCTGCCACCTTGAGCATCCCATGCAATTCAGTGAGCTTCTTATCCATGCCATGCATATGATAGTTCGAGATCAATGTCCCATAGCTGGGCGGAAGAGAACCCAGAACAGCATCAGTAGCCAGCTCATCCAAGAGCGGAAGCCCAAATGATCCAAAGCTTGCACATATCCGATCATCTTGATCACATGTGGGCTCAGTGGATCACCTTCCTTCAGCTTGCAATCCATCAAGGATCGCCAGACGTTGAACCTTTCGGTCCTATCCTCGTGTCTCGAAACATGCTCTTGAGACTCTCGATCATATCGTAAGCCTCAACATTTTCAAATGCTGTTGCAAATTAACTTGTCCAACCGGACGATAGCCTCATAATTCTCCCACCAGAGGCTAGCAGGCCCTTCAAGATGATAGGCGCAAAGGTAACCTTGTCAGCCTCAGCCACGCTACGGAACGCAGCTTGTGGTGGATGCCGCGGAGCTAATCGTCCGCCGAGCTGCTCGACGGAATATTTGAATTTTGGGGATATAGCTTGACTAAGTCGCTGAGTGAAACCACATCGCTTCTTGGCTGGCGTGTGTGTTTTGTTCAATCCGCCCAATAAGCGGTTGGTTTCACGCTTATTATGCTCGCTCCAAAGATCACCGCCAAAGATGGCGGTTGCGCGATTCACATTTCGGCTGCATCGCTTCTCCCGCGCTCGAACAGCAGGAGGTTATGAGTGTTGACCATCCCGGGAGACAAAGCAAAGTTTAAACCAGGATGGCAGAATTTAACAAGGAAGTGCGGAAGGTAACGGATAGCATGGAATGCAAAGATGTTCATCCGTATGACATGGTAATATAAAACTGCCATATATATATATACCACGGTCATACACACCATTCATAGTTTAGTACAAGCCTGACGGAGTACAACTATAAGGAAAGGCGTTACATCTCATCGGAAGCAATCCAACTCCTATACATTATTTCTCTACACTTCCTAACGACACACACTAAGTCGTATTCCACGAGTCATGCAGAACGGTGGAAACACAACTATTACCATACTAGGAATACTACTACTATCTTAGGCAGCTCCATAGTAGTCCTCATAGAAGTCACCACCTAAGCTCGAAGTGGAACATGATCGTCCCGAAATGATAATCCTGTGGGTCCTGTGGACCATAAGGACTCGGATGTGGCCGTGGTCCAACAAACGGTGGCGACGAGGCCCACGAGGAGGAGTGATGCTCCAACCTCACGCCACTCCATAAAGTCCGCAGATCATCTTGCACAGGTACAAGTCCCTCATGTCCATATATCCGCTTGCACGGCAGTGCAAACCTAGTCGAGTAGCCCAAAGGGTCGAACGGCATTAAAGCTCCATACGCAAGCGCCTGTTCTCACGGTCCTTGTCCTCCAAAGAACTCAAGAGTAGTGCAAGGAGTGAGTCCTCATGGGATGCATCGCTGTACAAACCTCAAGATAGCCATGCGCCCTGTGGAGGGATGTCGCATATAGCGAAAATCGTTGCCCAGAAGGCAGTTCGCTCAATAATAGTCATCATGGAATAGGCTGCATCTTGCATGTATATTCCAATAGTGATTCCGAGCCCATAAGAACAAAGAAGTGGCTCAAGAGTTCTGGATAAGATGGATAAACCGACCGCGTATAGGTATTGGCTTTGATTGAAATCCCTAAACTGCTCCTCGACGGTATATTCAGATACCATCGATAACTGACTCAATCATCACTCGACCAGCATTGCCGCAGACCACACACATCAATGCACGGGTCAGCGTAACCACTTGGTTCTCGGACGGTGGCCATCCGAAGCACAGCCACAATGCAAAGGCATTAGAATTTCTAGGAAAATCGGCAGATAACATCTCAGAATGCTCAAAATCAGATTTGAGACATTAAAATCAGATGGCAAATCCACTCAACAACATCATATCAAGGTTCTCGTTCAAATGATAGCATACTAAAATTTAGTAGCACCGAATCGAGGATGTAACCAACAATCCTATAAGTTACTACGGATTAGTAACACGTGAACCTCGATAGAGAAGAGAGCCTAGTCCTATACCCACGCCGAATGAGGAAAGGATGACTCAGATCGAGGGCATAAGGTAAAGAAGTAAAAGAGCCTTACGCTCCTCCCACAATCAATTCCCCTACATATAACTAAAGCATTTCTAGACTCAACTTCACCAGTTTGGCTTAGCGAACCCACAGCAGCCCCGCTCGATGCCAACGCTGTCAGACCCCGATTCCAAGTCACATCGACCTAGCTGGTAACACCTCATATCACTTTGCGGCCTCACGCACGGTATTCCCACGGTGTCGCCTTACCATGGCCCGGGACCGCTTATGCGCTTTTGGCTCACGATATGATAGTGTCGCTAGCATCCACATGACAAAGAACCCGGCCGACATGGCTAGTCGTGAACCCAAAGCGCACTAACCTATGGGGACAGGCATACATGAATCACCTCGAGCATGTCGGTCATCAACGATGAATTGGGCTGTAGCATCTGGCTAACAGACTCCGTATTCCGGCTGTAGCAGGCTAGGCAGGACTCAATACCACCGCGACATTTCTCGGGATGTATATAGGAACGAAATGAATCACATGCCGCCACCAAGTGTCCAAGCAGAGTGTCAATTAGCAGACTCGTGAACCGGGTGTAGCGGACTACTATCGCCGTAAGCACGAGACTACATTTCCCCATATGAGAGGCTGCCAAGGATAAACAACTAGATTGTCGGATCCCACTCATACCAAGCATTTCAATCATACACGCAATATGCCCGATATGAGTAAATACAACAAGGCATCACAACAAAACTCTACAACTCAAGTATTTTATTTAAGAGGCCCGAGGAGCCATACATAACATAGTCATACAGTAGGGGTCACATGACCCAACACTCAAGTCATACAATCATACAAGCACATGCGAAGCAAACTAGTCCGAGTATGACTCTAGAAAGAAAGAAAGCTTGTTGGAGCCTTTCATCTACAATGGCCCTTCACAAGTCTTAGATCGCCACCGGTGGCTAGTTCACTGTCAAGTCAATATCTACATAGAATGGCTTGAGGGGTAGTATAGTCCTCTAAAAACATTAATTACAAACATGAGTACAAAGGTACTCAAAGAAGTCTTACCACGTAATCCTATCATACATGCACATTCTCAAGGAAGGAAGTGGAGTTATTTGCAGCAAGCCAGCTTTGACTCTTGGCTAAGCTATCCCACGTGACACCATTTTGTAAGGCATTTGTCGCACACGAGTCCACTAATCACCATCACATACTCCACTGTGGATCCTCTCTCGTCATCCCACGAGAGGGCCATCCACTATACTCACACTTATCTTGAGGCTTTTAGTAGTATCCATTTACTTGTCTATGAACCGATATAGGTAACCCGTAAGTCCTTCTCAAAGGACACGGCTATTCAACAGATCATATTTAACCCCGCAGGGTGTACTTCTTCACACACGCTCACCACTTATCGCCGCTTACACGACATGTACTCTGCAACCTTCAAGCGAAGCCCAACGTGGTGTCGGCCACAGCCTACCTAAACACTCAAGTCCCTAGTCCAGTGTATCGCCTATTCGGTTCCATCCGCAGGAGTCCGCCGAGGTTTCCCATACAGCCCGAACGATGTGTGTGGTTCCCGAGATACCAAACGGCACTCTGACATCGGGCCACGCGCCTACCGCAACACAACCCACCCCTAAGGTAAGCTGCTATATGCCCCAAAGATGCTACAAACACCGTAAACTACTTGCAACTCCCTGACTAAGAACAAGGGTGGTTAAGAAGTTTAGAGGGTCAATTATGATCCCAATGTGTGGTAGTAACCGATTCATGGATCACAAACACAGATCTCAGTTCTAAGTTCGCTTCAATGAAACAACCCACCATGTACTCCTACATGGCCTCTCATCGATACCTTTTACCAAATCGTGTTCAACACTTTCACTCGAACCAACACAACCTTTCACTCCAGCCATCATCCCGATGAGCCGACACTGACACAACTCTAAGCATAGCAAGCATAGCATGGTAGGAATCACAAACATGGCTCAATCAACTCCTACACATACTAGTGGGTTTCATCTAGTTACGTGGCAATGACAAAGTCATGCAGAGGAAGTGGGTTCAACTACCGCAGCACACAACAGTTTGAATCGCGTTGTCTTAATGCAGAAACGAGAGCAGAAGCGAGAACATGGGTTTGTATCGAATGATCAACGGGTTGCTTGCCCGATGGAACTGGGTAGGGAACTGCCTTCGATGGGTAGTCGAGGTTATCTTCGGGCGTAACCTATCATGAAAGCACACGAAAGTAAACACACATGACAATATGCAACAATATGATGCATGCTATGACATGGCAATATGGATGTGTGTTGGTCTAATGCAAGCTGAAAGAATAGGGGATGAACTCATTTGAATCAAGGATTCAAATGATAGCTCATTTGAGTTAGTCCTAATGGTGCAATTTCTTATTCTGGTTATTCAGCATAGTTAACTTGTTTTAACATGCATGAAACCTGTACCAATGGATAGAGTGGATTTTTCTGATAATTTTCATATATAAATCTTTGCATTTGGAGTTATAGAATAAAAGTTATAAGCATTTGAAATTTGAATTATATTCGAATTTGCTATATCAAAACAAATCCAGAAATTCATTTATTGCGCCAAAGATGAGGTCGGCAGGACGCTCAGGGTCAACGGGTCGCCTGTGTCAAACCGACAGGGGACCCGCATGTCAAGAGTTAGTTTAACTAATTAACTTTAATTAGAACTAATCTAATTAGTTAACTGTGGGGGTCCACCTGTCATTGACTCAGAGCAACCAATGTGGCCCACCACCAATGGTCGCGGTCAACTCGCTGGCGCTCAGTCACGGGCGAGGCCAGCGGCGGAGCAAAGTGTTGGTGCACGCTCCGCCACCAAATGGGGCGCGAAGGCATCTACGTGAGCTGGAGATGAACCGCAGCTCCCGTGGAGTTAGCTGGGTCTGGGTGGCTGGAGTTGGCGCCGGCGACGAGTTTGGCGGCGGCCGGGCTCGGGTGACCCTGACTGGCCGCTAGGGGGCAAGGTGAGGCGCTGGAGTGCAGGGTTGGACCCAACGCAACGTGGTGAGTGCGATGGACACGGTGGCGTGGCTGGCAGTGGCCGGAGCCTCGCCGGCGACGAGCCCGTGGGCGGTGCGCTCGGGCGAAGCCAGGTGCTCGCTAGGTGCACGAAAGAGAGGGAGAGGATGGGAGGTAGCCTGTGCTCACAGCGTCTCAGAGAGCCGCACGACGTGGTCGGGACGATCTGATGCGGCGGCGACGGCTAAGGGGATCTCCGGCGGTGGAGGAGTCGGCGAGGTCGGTGCAGTGGCTTGGGCAGCAAGCGCTGGGCTCGCTTGTTCGACGAAGTCGACGACGGCGAAGCGACCGACACGGTCTCGGGCGCTGGGACGACGGTGGCTACGGCTACGACGGTGGAGCGCGACGGTGGCGCTGGCTATGGCGAGGGGGAGCGAGGGAGAGAGGTGGGGGCGAATGGCGGTCCAGGGGTCGGGCGACGACGTGGAGGCCGCCCAGGCAGCGAGGTGGCGAGGAGGTGAAGGTGGCGGCGGCCAGCTGCGCGGGCGCGCCGAGTCATTGTCGGGCACTGGTTGCTCTCGCTTGTTGAGCCAAGAAGCCACGCGCTGCTGTTGGCTGGGCCGGCAGGTGGGCCGCACATGCGCTGTAAGGGTTTTCTGATTTTAATCTTTTCTAATTTCCTGCAACTTTGTGGGGTTTTCTAAAATACCAAAACTGTTTTAAAAATCACCAAAATGCTCCCGGTCCCTTGTTGGAATATTCCCAACATGAAACATTTTGTTTGGCAATTTTGAACATTTAAAATATTTTATATAATTTAAAATGCTCAAGTTCAAAACTTGTGAATTAAACCAAGGAGCTTTGTTGACCTAGAAAATGATACACCTCCTTTGACATGGGTTCTCAACCAAAACAAAGAGGATGAGCATTTTGAAGGCATTTCGATTCATTGAAATAATTTTTAGTAAACCCTAGTTGAATTAAGGGGGGTGTTCTGTTTCGCCTTCCCCATTTCAAAATTAAATGGAATTTAAACATGATGCACACCCTAATGCATGGTCTAACTGGATGTGACACGACGATGCCCGCCCGCATCTCGCTGCCGACCTGGCCCGCGACGACGCCCACCACCCATGTCCGGATCTGGCTCACGCCTGGCTGGCACCGGAGGTGCTGCTCGAGGGGCGCGCCGCTGATGAGGAACCCGCCCCGGTCCCGCTGTCGACCCTGATCTCGCTTTGGTGGCGCTCATGGCTGCTTCTTCGTGCGGAGGGATCTGCCCTCACCGGAGGAGGAACATCGCCAGTCGTGGAGGAGGACGAGCACGCCCATCGCTACATGGTTGCTAGAGGGCGGCAGGTTCTCCAATACCGGCAGATCTTCGTGGATCTCACTTCAGCTATGATCCCGTGAGGGTTCCTTCTTTGAGTGTCCACTGCACGCGACGCAGAACCGCGAGTGTCCTAGATTCTTCGTAGTATTCGGTCTTTAATTAGCTAGCCAGTGATGTACTATTCAATATTATATATTATTCGAGACGATGTATTCGAGATTATATCTATTATTCGAGACGATGAAATTTGAATACTAAATTGTTTTATATTTCTTTTGAATTAGTTAAATAAAAGCTATGGCGCATAATACCGATGAGAGAGGAGAAATGACCATGTTCGATATGATACGCGCCGATGATAATCACAATGAAGAAGATTATGACGGTTCAATTTCTAAACAACACCGGAGAGGGTGATATGATATTCGATCGCGACGATCAATTGATGAAGTCATGAACTACGATTATGACGATGACGTAAGAACATGTTGATCCCGAAACAACAAAGACCGCGAGGTATATATATTTATATAAAAAGTATCCGTGATCATCACATGTTTTAAATGACTTGAAGATATATTAACTAATCGATCTTTGTTCTTTCAGCCATCCGGATCGAGCAAATCTTCAGCAAAAGGAAGAAACGAGGCCCAACAAAAAGTTGAAGGAGGGCGAAAGTACAATATCGAGGCAGTCGACCTAATGGCTAACCATTAGCGCCTAAGAAGATTATGACAAGTTCATTCATCAAGGAGTTTTTGTGAAGGACCAACTCCCGATCGCCTCTTCAAGAATGGAGAGAGCCAGCAAAAGACAAAGGACAAAAGGCAAAGAGGACGCTGCTCCACGCCCAGATGTTACTTTTGTCGACAAGAATCAAAAGATCTGCTTTGGGATACTCTCATGGAACATTTCACCCTACCGATCATTTCACGTATGATGTGCAGAAAGTCAAGGACGCTGCTCTTAGAAGATGGCGTTGCATTCAAGAACCACAAGAATCGTGGAATGGGACAAGTACGCTAAGGAGGAAGGAAGACTCCAGATTCGAGGGAACACTAGAGAACCAACGTGCTCATTGGGACGATTTCGTGAAATTCAAGGATTCGGAATTAGCTAAGGAACGGTCGAGAATAAACAAGAAGAATGCTGAAAAAAGGATAAGTTCCATAAGTCAGCTGTGGCTATGCGGTGGCAATGCCTAAGTGGATAAGTCCGAGAAAGAGATGGAGGATGCAGGTGCCACTCCGTTACTAAGAGCTGGCCCCTGTGGTCGGACTTGGTTCTATGCGCATGGGGGAGTTGGACCCAAGACAGCAATGTTTCGACGAGGGCAAGTCTGAAGGGAGCCATGGCGATACTTGTTGCAATAGAAGAGGAACGATCGGGGGTGTTCCAGCCCAACAGAGAGAACGACGAGCTTACGAGTGCCCTGGGAAATCCTAAACACCCGGGAAGAACACGAGGCAAGGGCTCTATTCCGTGGTATGAGGGGTTTTCAGACAGGAACACCGATTACGTAACCCGCAAGTAGAAAGAAGATTGCGGAGGAGAAGAAGAGGAAGATGGAGGAGGAGCAGAGGAAGTGGACTATGAACGCCTTCAAGGCCTAGAAGCAAGTCAAGCGGAATTGGTAGTCAAATTCCAGCAAGCAGGAGCAGATCGACTCACTAACCCAAAGAAGGGGTCTTAGCAGCTGCAGCAGCTAGCTAATGATCCAGCATTGATAGCACCGCCTGGCCCATGCCGAGAAGTAGTGTGGGTTCCGCCGGACGATGCAATGTTGGTAGATACCCCGTGGATGACATCACGGAGAACACTAGCTGCGAGCTACACGCCAAAATGAAGAACATATCCATGAAGGTGGCGGACGGCGTTGCTTTTCCAGCTACCCCCCAAAGCAACCTACCATTGCATCCCGATTCCAGAGGGCTATGCTCATGTCATGGTTGACGAGGTTGTGCAGCCATATTCGGGCTAGAGCTTGACATTCTCGGAGGTGAGGACGGCACTTTCTCGAGATGCCAACCATCGATCATCCTATGGAAAAAGGATTGCATCATCTTCAAGGCCACCGACACCGCCATCCGACCGACCTCGTCAAGTCCGTGTTGGGTCATGCGTAGGGTGCGCCGACTGCAATTTAAAAATCCTACGCCGCAGTAACATCCAGAACATGCTACGGAGATGGATCACAGTTCGTTACCACTAGACACGCAGCGCCGCAGCGGAAGAAGAGTTGGGGCAGCGCGTCCGAGTGGATCGCCTCCTCCTCGTCCGATCTCCTCGAAGCGCCGGTCGTCCGATCCCACGACGAAGTTCGCCGGAGCGGTACAAGTGCACCGCCTAACGGTATCCACGCTGCAGGGAGGAACGCCGTGCGGCGGACTGCTAGGTCCGATCACACAATGACGGCAAGTGGAGGTGGCTTCGAGGTCGAGCGATCTGCCTCCCGAGGCCAAGCGATCTGCCTCCCGAGGCCAAAGCGCTTCACTACCCCGAGTGTGCCGCACCTCCACTTTATAGAGGCGCCCGTCATGGCTCAACACTTGGGCCTTGCACGGACCCTAAAGCTCAAAGTTCACTCGGTCACGCTCCTAGTCCAGCTCGGATCACATCCGACCAGGTCCTACGAACCGACCTCGCAGGTTCCTTCCCTTGCTGCCGAATTCTTTAGGTTCAAGTCGGCTTGGTCACAGCTCGATCACCTCCGACCTGTACGGTTGGTAGCGGCCTCTAGCAAGGAGTGCCACCACCAAGCGCACTATGAAGCTGGTTAGGCTAACCTGCATAACGTGTCACACTTCTGCTCCTTTGACGACGATATATGTTGTCGGGCTCAAGGCGTAGACTGTCATCCTTGTGCTAACCCGACCTCTTTCTCGCTTCAAAGGATACCGACCACAATCCGGATTATCTAATCCTTGTCGCATGGCCATGCTATTCCTGGTCGATCAAACGAGGGCCCAGAGTATATCTCTCCGATCGAGGGGCAATCCCATCTTGCTCGACCATGTCTCGCAGCATGGGATTGACAAACCCAAACCTACCTTTGTAACTACCTACCACGGAGTACCATTTGGTCGGCCCAAAGCAAGTCTATCACTATCTCGAGTACATGCGCCACCAGGTCTTAGGACATAGAACGATGTTGTACTAGAGACTCACAGATGACATATCGCCAGGCCTCATAGTTGGGTCTGTCCGACTCGACCTTATTCGACTCGGATCCGACTATGTCGAATCCAACCAGACCTTTCCATGTCCATATTATCCGTTAGCATCCAATGCTCCATGCCTAGTGAGACCGAGCCATCGACCGTGTCATATGCTAGTCTAGTCGATCGCTGGCCCACACAGCCCTTTCGACTAGGGACCTTTAGGACAGTCATCATACAATGCATAGTCCCACAAACAAGTCACGATTTGCTGATACACATCATTGATAATGTCCAAGGACTATCTTTATTCATAAACACATAGGAAATATCATCATACATGATTGCCTCTAAGGCATATCTCCAACAGTCTCCCACTTGCACTAGAGTCAATCAAATAGACATCGAATGCCCATAGCTCTAACGCGCCCTCTGCTTGGGTTGTGGAAGCGCTTAGTCAACGGATCTCGCAACATTTGCATCCGTGTGAATCTTGCATAACTCTACATCACCATTCTTACGATCTTCAGACGTGATATTTCCACTATGTGTCTCGACCTTGTGGTGATTCCTTGGCTCCATGGCTTGTGCGATGGCACCAGAATTATCACAATAAAGGTCCAACGGTTTCACCGAGGCTGTGAAAATACCAAGATCATCCGAAAATGCCGGATCCAAACACCTTCCTTTGCAGCTTCACAAGCCGCAATGTATTCGCTTCGTGGTAGAATCGCCACCGATCCTCGCTTGGAACTCATCCAAAGGTAATCGCCCTCCGCTCAGACGCATACCTAATCCGCATCGTGATCGACATCATCTCTCGCCGGTTTGGAAACTAGCATCGACGAATCCCTCACGACGCAGCTCTTCCTCACCTCCATAAACTAGGAACATCTCTTTAGTCCTTTTCGTGTACTTCAAAATAGTCTTTACCGCTGCCCAAAGGACTCTCACCGGGTTGGCCTGGTATCTACTTGTTAGGCTTATTGCAAAAGCAACATCAGGCCTTGTACATATCATGGCATACATGATGGATCCGATTGTCGAGGCATACGGAATCCTACTCATCCCGCTTCGCCATTAGATGTCGAAGGACTCGAGTCTCGCTTAGCCTTATACCATGTGAGAGCGGCAAGAACCCTTTCTTTGCCTCACCATGTTGAACCGCTTCAACACTTTATCTATGTACGCGTTCGCTTAAGCCGAGCAGCCTCCTCGATCTATCTCTATAGATCTTAATGCCTAAAATATAGACTACCTCACCAAGGTCCTTCATCGAAAACTTGCCATTCAATGATCCTTGACCGAAGTTTAACATCGAAACATCGCTCCCATCAGTAGTATGTCGTCCACATACAAGATCAAAACACTATCGAGCTCCCACTTAACTTCTTGTATAAACAAGAATCCTCTTCGCTTTTGATGAAACCGAGACCAGTGACGACCTCATCAAAACGAATGTTCCAACTCCGAGATGCTTGCTTCAACCCATAAATGGATCTCTTGAGCTTGCATACCTTACTAGTGCTAGTCGGATCGACAAAACCTCGGCTGTATCATATACACGCCCTCGTTAAATTTCCGTGAAGGAAAGCCGCTTGACATCCATCCGCCATATCTCGTAATCGAAATATGCAGCTATAGCTAGTATGATCCTCACCGATTTCAGCATCGCTACCGCAGTAAGTCTCATCGTAGTCAATTCCTTGAACTTGTCCATAACCTTTAGCGACAAGTCGAGCTTTGTAGATCTGAACATTTCCATCCACATCGGTTTTCTTATTAAAGACCCATTTGCAACCAATGGCGCTTACGCCTGTGGCGGATCAACCAAGTCCTGCATTTGATTCTCATCCATGGACTTTAACTCGATCTCATGGCCTCCAGCCATGCCTCGAATCTGGCTCACCATCGCTTCAGATACATGGCCGCCTGCCGCTTAGCAACAATACATCACGACTCAAGCAATCTTTCCGACCTTCGTGGTTCCGTGCCGCTCCACTACAGGTTCCCCGACCGACTCGTATGATCTCATCACCACCGAGCCGCCCCGAGTGGTCCTCAAATTTCTTCGAGTCGAACTGCCCTCCCACTGCCTCCCGACCGAGAAACTCTTTCTCAAGGAAAACCCCATTCCGAGCAACAAACACTTTGTTCTCTTCCCGTTGTAGAAGCTATATCCCAAGGTTTCTCGATATCCCATTAATATGCATTTATCCGACTTGGGTGTAAGCTTGTCCGACATAAGTCGCTTGACAAATGCTTCACAACCCCAAATCTTTAGAAAAGACAAACCGACTCTTCCCACCACATCTCATGCGGTGTCTTGTCTACGGATTTTGATGGTACCCTATTAAGTGTGAAAGCTGCAGCTTCTAGAGCGATCCCCAAAATGACAAGGGTAAATCCGATTTGTTTATCATAGACCGGACCATGTCCAACAAGGTCCTATTCCTCCGCTCGACACGCCGCTTCTCCGTGGCTTACCCGAGGTGTGAGCCGAGGTACTATACCTCGCCTTTCAGATGATCATCGAACTCCTGCTCATGTACTCACCTCCACGATCGATCGTAGAAGCTTTATAGTCTTGCCGAGCTGATTCTCAACCTCATTCTCAAACTCTTTGAATTTTTCAAAAGTCTCCGACTTGTGCCTCATCAAATAGATATATCCATATCTACTCAAGTCGCCGGTAAAAGTCAATGGCATCGATAGCCACCTCTCGGCAGTTGTGCTCATTGACCACACACATCACTGTATAAGCTCCAATAGCTCGATGCCCTCTCGCAACTCTTTGCGAAAGGAGACTTAGTCATATTGCCGAGCAAGCATGATTCACATGTCTCGAACGACCAAGTCGGACGGGTTAGGAGCCCATCATCATGGAGCTTCTTCATGCTTCTGACTAATGTGTCCAAGCCGCAATGCCGTAAGTATGTTGATTTATCTCATTAGGCTTATGCCTCTTGACATTTACGTTATAGACCGTTCCTGTTCTAGATTCAATATAAATAGCCCATCAACAATGGGTGCATAGCCGGAACATACCATTCAAAAATATCGAACAACCATTGTCCTTTAAATTGAATTCATAACCTTGACTCATCAAACATGAGGCAGAAATAATGTTCCGACTAAGTGCAGGAATGTAATAACAATTATTCAATTCCATAATGAACTGAAGGAGCTGGAGCTGCATCGCGTCGACTCCAACGCAGCAACTCTTGCTTTGTTGCCAATTCGATGTCAATCTCCCTTGTGCCACACGCCTAGTTCTTACTAGCCCCTCGATCGAAGTTGCAAATATGAACAACCGATCCGTATCAAATACCCAAGAGCTACTAGGTATGTCAGCAAGGTAAATGTCTATAACATATGCAACAAGTGTACCTTTGCTCAAGAAGCATTTCCGCCTTCTTGCCATGCTCGCAAGCCACTTGCTACAGTTCCTCTTCCAAAGGACCGGTCTCCTTGCAATGAAAGCAATGGTTTCGAGTCCGTCCAGATTTCATGCAGCGCAGAGGTTACCGCCTCCGTGCCCTTTGCCTTAGCCTTTTCTTGGACCAACTCTTCTTGAACTTAGCTATTTCGCACCATCAACACTTGATGCGCGTTTTCTTAATATCCTGCTCGCCACCTTGAGCATCCCATGCAATTCAGTGAGCTTTTATCCATGCCATGCATATGATAGTTCGAGATCAACGTCCCATAGTCACGGAAGAGAACCCGTAACAGCATCAGAGTCAGCTCATCCAAGAGCGGAAGCCCAAATGATCCAAAGCTTGCACATATCCAATCATCTTGATCACATGTGGGCTCAAGGATCACCTTCCTTCAGCTTGCAATCCATCAAGGATCGCCAGACGTTGAACCTTTCGGTCCTAGCCTCGTGTCTCAAACATGCTCTTGAGACTCTCGATCATATCGTAAGCCTCAACATTTTCAAATGCTGTTGCAAATCGGCTCCATACAAGCCAAAGATCGACACCTGATCTCCGCTGATTCATCAACGAAGTTTCGTAGGCATTCTTAGTCGTGGCACTAGCATTATCGCAGGTTCCTCCGAAGTGGATCCTCTAGAACATGTTCCTTTTATCGTGCTTGAGAACAATTTCAAATTTCTATACCAGGTGGTAAAGTTTGTTCCATTCAGTTTATCCTTTTCGTAATTGATTTCAATGCAAAGTTGGGTTGAGCAGGTGGTGCCATTGATCTACAAATGTAAAATATGCAATCACTAAGCAATGTGTTTATGTAGAGTAATTCTAGCCTAAATAGAAATACTCCCATCAAGTCAGATCCTCCGCAAACTCTCAAGGATTCAGATCCGACTAGCGATGCGACTAGTGAGCTTTAGCATCATTGCTAGCCAACATACCTATCCGTAAGCAACTCCTTGCTAATCGTGATTCTATATGACTTCGCCGGTCGGGAAGGTATCTCATACCCCAGCTCCCAACCTTCTTTGCCACAAGGCCCAAAACCGCTTTTGATAGCCTTGTCAAGTTAACTCGATGCAAAGGTATGTCCGTGTCCGGACATTTAACCCTTCAGCTCAAGGACACCCAGCAGCACCCCAATTTTATGAGCCCACTACTAGACGCATTTGACGTATGAAGGTGCAACATCGGGATGGCACCGCTTGATATTCATGAGGGATCATTCTATCATTTTAACATGCATAGAAACAAAGAAGCATAACAATCACAAATATAACACATATTGTGAAATAGTATGGCTCCTTCATGGACGCTCTTCTAGGTCGGCTCCGATTCGATGACCATCTACTTAACTCCATCTTGTTTGTCACGCCGGACGCCAAGCCACCAACCTGATCTCTATTATCCAACTACTACAACTAGTAATGAATTTACATAGAGTCACAAGTCGACACGCAGGTCGTTATACAATATAATGACAGCACTTTATTCTCGCCGTCGACAAACATGACACGCAGGCCACGATAAATTACACACATGCATCACATACACATGAGCCATACTATTCACATCAAACCTGCAAAACAAAGTTATGCATAGAATCGATTCTACCGGTTTGTGTGTCGGGTACGAAATACACGGCGCCACGCACACGCAAAAATCAAAGATCGGGCGAACCCGATCACGCCAATTCTCCGATCCGACCGATCTTATCGATCATCGCTAATCCGATTCAGATTTACGCTTTCACCGTTAACCCCGATGGCGGATGACCGACCGTAGGGGTAGATCGTGTCACGACCTCATCGATCCCGATTTACGAAAACATAGCCTCAACGATCCCCATGTGCAGCTTGATCACATCAACCGCACATAGCCGATCTCTTCAAGGACAACAGATCTCATCCGCCGCTTCCACATATCTAATATGCATACGATCTGAATCCAAATCCTATAACAGAGGCTCGATACCACCGCTGGGTTCTGCGGTAGGGTGCGCCGACTGCAAATTAAAAATCCTACACGCAGAACATCCAGAACATGCTACGGAGATGGATCACAGTTCGTTACCACTAGACGCCAGCAGCGTCGCAGCAGCGGAAGAAGAGTTGGGGCAGCGCGTCCAGTGGATCGCCTCCTCCTCGTCCGATCTCCTCGAGCGCCGGTCGTCCGATCCCACGCACGAAGTTCGCCGAGCGGCGCAAGTGCACCGCTTAACGGTATCCGCACGCAGGGGAGGAACGCCGTCCGCGGGACTGCTAGGTCCGATCACACACCGGGCGGCAAGTGGAGGTGGCTAGGTCGCGATCACCTCCAAAGGCCCTAGATCTGCCTCCCGATGCCAAAGCGCTCAACCGCCTCGAGTGTGCCGCACCTCCACTTTATATAGGCGCCCGTCGCTGGCTCAACACTTGGGCCTCGTGACGGACCCTAAAGCCCAAAGTCTATTCGGTCACGCTCCTAGTCCAGCTCGGATCACATCCGACCAGTGTCCTACGAACCGACCTCGAGGTTCCTTCCTTGCTGCCAAATTCTTAGGTTCAAGTCGGCTTGGTCACAGCTCGATCACCTCCGACCTGTACGGTTGGTAGCGCCTCTAGCAAGGCGCACCACCACCAAGCAGCACTATGAAGCTGGTTAGGCTAACCTGCATAACGTGTCACACTTCGCTCCTGCTTCAAGACGATATATGTTGTCGGGCTCAAGGCTAGACTGTCATCCTTGTGCTAACCCGACCTCTTTCGCTCCAAAGGATACCGACCACAATCCGGATTATCTCATAATCCTTGTCGCATGGCCATGCTATTCCTGGTCGATCACACGAGGGGCCCAGAGTATATCTCTCCGATCGAGGGGCAATCCCATCTTGCTCGACCATGTCTCGCAAAGATGGGATTGACAAACCCAAACCTACCTTTGTAACTACCTAACACGGAGTAGCGCTTGGTCGGCCCAAAGCAAGTCTATCACCATCTCGAGTACATGCGCCACCAGGTCTTAGGACATAGAACGATGTTGTACTAGAGACTCACAGATGACATATCGCTGTGTCTCATAGTTGGGTCTGTCCGACTCGACCTTATCTCGACTCGGATCCGACTATGTCGAATCCGACCAGACCTTTCCAAGTCCATATTATCCGTTAGCATCCAATGCTCCATGGCTAGTGAGACCGAGCCATCGACCGTGTCATATGCTAGTCTAGTCGATCCATGCCCACACAGCCCTTTCGACTAGGGACCTTTAGGACAGTCATCATACAATGCATAGTCCCACAAACAAGTCACGACTTGCCGATACACATCATTGATAATGTCCAAGGACTATCTTTATTCATAAACACATAGGAAATATCATCATACATGATTGCCTCTAGGGCATATCTCCAACAGTCTCCCACTTGCACTAGAGTCAATCAAATAGACATCGAATGCCCATAGCTCTAACGTGCCCCTCATGCTTGGGTTGTGGAAGCGGCTTAGTCAACGGATCTGCAACATTTGCATCCGTGTGAATCTTGCATAACTCTACATCACCATTCTTACGATCTTCAGACGTGATATTTCCGGTCTATGTGTCCGACCTTGTGGTGATTCCTCGCCTTGGCTTGTGCGATGGCACCAGAATTATCACAATAAAGGTCCAACGGTTTCACCGAGGCTGGGAAAATACCAAGATCATCCAGAAAATGCCGGATCCAAACACCTTCCTTTGCAGCTTCACAAGCCGCAATGTATTCGGCTTCTGTGGTAGAATCGCCACCGATCCTCGCTTGAACTCATCCAAAGGCAATCGCCCTCCGCTCAGACGCATACACGAATCCGGACTGTGATCGACATCATCTCTCGCCGGTTTGGAAACTAGCATCGACGAACCCTCACGACGAGCTCTTCCTCACCTCCATAAACTAGGAACATCTCTTTAGTCCTTTTCGTACTTCAAAATAGTCTTTACCGCTGCCAAGTGACTCTCACCGGGTTGGCCTGGTATCTACTTGTTAGGCTTATTGCAAAAGCAACATCAGGCCTTGTACATATCATGGCATACATGATGGATCCGATTGTCGAGGCATACGGAATCCTACTCATCCTCGCTTCGCCATCGATGTCGAAGGACTCGAGTCTCGCTTAGCCTTATACCATGTGAGAGCGGCAAGAACCCTTTCTTCGCTTCACCATGTTGAACCGCTTCAACACTTTATCTATGTACATGCTCGCTTAAGCCGAGCAGCCTCCTCGATCTATCTCTATAGATCTTAATGCCTAAAATATAGATCGCCTCACCAAGGTCCTTCATCGAAAACTTGCCATTCAATGATCCTTGACCGAAGTTTAACATCGAAACATCGTTCCCGATCAGTAGTATGTCGTCCACATACAAGATCAAAACACTATCGAGCTCCCACTTAACTTCTTGTATAAACAAGAGTCCTCTTCGCTTTTGATGAAACCGAGACCAGGACGACCTCATCAAAACGAATGTTCCAACTCCGAGATGCTTGCTTCAACCCATAAATGGATCTCTTGAGCTTGCATACCTTACTAGTGCTAGTCGGATCGACAAAACCCTCGGCTGTATCATATACACGCCCTCGTTAAATTTCCGTGAAGGAAAGCCGTTTTGACATCCATCCGCCATATCTCGTAATCGAAATATGCAGCTATAGCTAGTATGATCCTCACCGATTTCAGCATCGCTACCGCCAGTAAGTCTCATCGTAGTCAATTCCTTGAACTTGTCCATAACCTTTAGCGACAAGTCGAGCTTTGTGGATCTGAACATTTCCATCCACATCGGTTTTCTTCTTAAAGACCCATTTGCAACCAATGGCAGTTACGCCAGGTGGCGGATCAACCAAGTCCTGCACTTGATTCTCATCCATGGACTTTAACTCGATCTCATGCCATGCCTCGAATCTGGCTCACCATCGCTTCAGACACGCGGGCCGCCTGCCGCTTAGCAACAATACATCACGCACTCTGCAATCTTCCGACCTTCGTGGTTCCGTGCCGCTTCCACTACAGGTTCCCCGACCGACCCGATGATCTCATCACCACCGAGCCGCCCCCGAGTGGTCCTCGAATTTCTTCGAGTCGAACCGCCCTCCCACCGCCTCCCGACCGAGAAACTCTTTCAAGGAAAACCCTGCTCCGAGCAACAAACACTTTGTTCTCTTCCCGTTGTAGAAGCTATATCCCAAGGTTTCTCGATATCCCACTTAATATGCATTTATCCGACTTGGGTGTAAGCTTGTCCGACATAAGTCGCTTGACAAATGCTTCACAACCCCAAATCTTTAGAAAAGACAAACCGACTCTTCCCACCCACATCTCATGCGGTGTCTTGTCTACGGATTTTGATGGTACCCTATTAAGTGTGAAAGCTGCAGTTTCTAGAGCGATCCCCAAAATGACAAGGGTAAATCCGATTTGTTTCATCATAGACCGGACCATGTCCAACAAGGTCCTATTCCTCCATTCCGACACGCCGCTTTCTCCGTATGCATCTTGAGGTGTGAGCTGAGGTACTATACCTCGCCTTTTTAGATGATCATCAAACTCCTGGCTCATGTACTCACCTCCACGATCAGATCGCAGAAGCTTTATAGTCTTGCCGAGCTGATTCTCAACCTCATTCTGAAACTCTTTGAATTTTTCAAAAGTCTCCGACTTGTGCCTCATCAAATAGATATATCCATATCTACTCAAGTCGCCGGTAAAAGTCAATGGCATCGATAGCCACCTTCGCAATTGTGCTCATTGGACCACACACATCACTATGTATAAGCTCCAATAGTTCGATGCCCTCTCGCAACTCTTTGCGAAAGGAGACTTAGTCATCTTGCCGAGCAAGCATGATTCACATGTCTCGAACGACCAAGTCGGACGGGTTAGGAGCCCATCATCATGGAGCTTCTTCATGCATTTCGCACTAATGTGTCCAAGCCGCAATGCCGTAAGTATGTCGGATTTATCTCATTAGGCTTATGCCTCTTGACATTTACGTTATAGACCGTTCCTGTTCTAGATTCAATATAAATAGCCCATCAACAATGGGTGCATAGCCGTGGAACATACCATTCAAAAATATCGAACAACCATTGTCCTTAAATTGAATTCATAACCTTGAATCATCAAACATGAGGCAGAAATAATGTTCCACTAAGTGCAGGAATGTAATAACAATTATTCAATTCCATAATGAATCCGAAGGAAGCTCGAGCTGCATCGTGTCGACCTCCAACGCAGCAACTCTTGCTTTGTTGCCACCCTCGATGTCAATCTCCCTTGTGCCACACGCCTAGTTCTTACCAGCCCTCGCATCGAAGTTGCAAATATGAACAACCGATCCGTATCAAATACCCAAGAGCTACTAGGTATGTCAGCAAGGTAAATGTCTATAACATATGCAACAAGTGTACCTTTGCTCAAGAAGCATTTCCGCCTTCTTGCCATGCTCGCAAGCCACTTGCTACAGTTCCTCTTCCAAAGGACCGATCTCCTTGCAATGAAAGCAACGGTTTCGAGTCCGTCCAGATTTCAGCAGCGGCAGAGGTTACCGCCTCCGCGCCCTTTGCCTTAGCCTTTTCTTGGACCAACTCTTCTTGAACTTAGTTTATTTCTGCACCATCAACACTTGATGCGCGTTTTCTTAATATCCTGCTCGCCACCTTGAGCATCCCATGCAATTCAGTGAGCTTTATCCATGCCATGCATATGATAGTTCGAGATGAACGTCCCATAGCTGGGCGGAAGAGAACCTGTAAAAGCATCAAGAGTCAGCTCATCCAAGAGCGGAAGCCCAAACGATCCAAAGCTTGCACATATCCGATCATCTTGATCACATGTGGGCTCAAGGATCACCTTCCTTCAGCTTGCAATCCATCAAGGATCGCCAGACGTTGAACCTTTCGGTCCTAGCTCGTGTCTCGAAACATGCTCTTGAGACTCTCGATCATATCGTAAGCCTCAACATTTTCAAATGCTGTTGCAAATCGGCTCCATACAAGCCAAAGATCGACACCTGATCTCCGCTGATTCATCAACGAAGTTTCTAGGGCATTCTTAGCTGTGGCACTAGCATTATCAGCATGTTCCTCCGAAGTGGATCCTCTAGAACATGTTCCTTTTATCGTGCTTGAGAACAATTCTCAAATTTCTATACCAGTGGTAAAGTTTGTTCCATTCAGTTTATCCTTTTCCGAATTGATTTCAATGCAAAGTTGGGTTGAGCAGGTGGTGCCATTGATCTACAAATGTAAAATATGCAATCACTAAGCAATGTGTTTATGTAGAGTAATTCTAGCCTAAATAGAAATACTCCCATCAAGTCAAGATCCTCCGCAAACTCTCAAGGATTCAGATCCGACTAGCGATGCGACTAGTGAGCTTTAGCATCACTGCTAGCCAACATACCTATCCGTAAGCAACTCCTTGCTAATCGTATTCTATACGACTCTTGCCGATCGGGAAGGTATCTCATACCCTGCTCCCAACCTTCTTTGCCACAAGGCCCAAAACCGCTTTTGATAGCCTTGTCAAGTTAACTCGATGCAAAGGTATGTCCGTGTCCGACATTTAACCCTTCAGCCAAGGACACCCAGCAGCACCCCAATTTTATGAGCCCACTACTAGAGATATTTGACGTATGTAAGGTGCAACATCGGGATGGCACCGCTTGATATTCATGAGGGATCATTCTATCATTTTAACATGCATAGAAACAAAGAAGCATAACAATCACAAATAACACATATTGTGAAATAGTATGGCTCCTTCATGGACGCTCTTCTAGGTCGGCTCCAACTCCGATGACCATCTACTTAACTCCATCTTGTTTGTCACGCCGACGCCAAGCCACCAACCTGATCTCTATTATCCAACTACTACAACTAGTAATGAATTTACATAGAGTCA
The DNA here is from genome assembly GCA_021605205.1 of Aegilops longissima. Classification (NCBI taxonomy): domain Eukaryota; kingdom Viridiplantae; phylum Streptophyta; class Magnoliopsida; order Poales; family Poaceae; genus Aegilops; species Aegilops longissima. Next base: position 596,891,627 of record CM038676.1, on the reverse strand, counting down.
CAAGTCGACACGCAGGTCGTTATACATTATAATGACAACACTTTATTCTCGCCGTGACAAACATGACACGCAGCCACGATAAATTACACACATGCATCACATACACATGAGCCATACTATCCACATCAAACCTGCAAAACAAAGTTATGCATAGAATCGCATTCTACCGGTTTGTGTGTCGGGTATGAAATACACGGCGCCACGCACACGGGCGGTCCCGAACTCACGCCAATTCTCCGATCTGACCGATCTTATCGATCATCGCTAATCCGATTCAGATTTACGCTTCATCGTTAACCCCAATGGCGGATGACCGACCGTAGGGGTAGATCATGTCACGACCTCATCGATCCCGATTTACGTAAAACATAGCCTCAACGATCCCCATGTGCAGTTGATCACATCAACCGCGCACATAGCCGATCTCTTCAAGGACAACAGATCTCATCTGCCGCCCACATATCTAATATGCATACGATCTGAATCCAAATCCTATAACAGAGGCTCGATACCACCGCTGGTTCTGCGGTAGGGTGCGCCGACCGCAAATTAAAAATTCCTACGCGCAGAACATCCAGAACATGCTACGGAGATGGATCACAGCCGTTACCACTAGACGCCAGCAGCGCCGCAGCGGAAGAAGAGTTGGGGCAGCGGTCCGAGTGGATCGCCTCCTCCTCGTCCGATCTCCTCGAGCGGCCGGTCGTCCGATCCCACGCACGAGTTCGCCGGAGCGGCGCAAGTGCACCGCTTAACGGTATCCGCGCGCGGGAGGAACGCCTGGCGGCGGACTGCTAGGTCCGAACACACAGTTGGCGGCAAGTGGAGGTGGCTATTCGAGGCCGACGATCTGCCTCCCTAGGCGCAGATCCGCCTCCCGAGGCCAAAGCGCTCACTACCCCGAGTGTGCCGCACCTCCACTTTATATAGGCGCCCGTCATGGCTCAACACTTGGGCCTCGTGACGGACCCTAAAGCCCAAAGTCTACTCGTCACGCTCCTAGTCCAGCTTCGGATCACATCCCACCAAAGGTCCTACGAACCGACCTCGAGGTTCCTTCCTTGCTGCCAACCCTTTAGGTTCAAGTCGGCTTGGTCACAGTTCGATCACCTCCGACCTGTACGGTTGGTAGCGCCTCTAGCAACGCGTGCGCACCACCAAGCAGACTATGAAGCTGGTTAGGCTAACCTGCATAACGTGTCACACTTCTGTTCCTTTGCCGACGATATATGTTGTCGGGCTCAAGGCGAGACTGTCATCCTTGTGCTAACCCGACCTCTTTTCGCTTCAAAGGATATCGACCACAATCCGGATTATCTCATAATCCTTGTCGATGGCCATGCTATTCCTTGTCGATCACACGAGGGGCCCAGAGTATATCTCTCCCGATCGAGGGGCAATCCCATCTTGCTCGACCATGTCTCGCAGCATGGGATTGGACAAACCCAAACCTACCTTTGTAACTACCTACCATGGAGTAGCGCTTGGTCGGCCCAAAGCAAGTCTATCACCATCTCGAGTACATGCGCCACTCAGGTCTTAGGACATAGAACGATGTTGTACTAGAGACTCACAGATGACATATCGCTGTGCCTCATAGTTGGGTCTATCCGACTCGACCTTATCTCGACTCGATCCGACTATGTCGAATCCGACTATGTCAATCCGACCAGACCTTTCAAGTCCATATTATCCGTTAGCATCCAATGCTCCATGGCTAGTGAGACCGAGCCATCGATCGTGTCATATGCTAGTCTAGTCAATCGCAAGGCCCACACAGCCCTTTCGACTAGGGACCTTTTGGACAGTCATCATACAATGCATAGTCCCACAAACAAGTCACATACTTGCTGATACACATCATTGATAATGTCCAAGGACTATCTTTATTCATAAACACATAGGAAATATCATCATACATGATTGCCTCTAGGCATATCTCCAACAGTCCGCCACCGAGTCAGCAGTCTCCCCGCCTCCTCGAAGTCCACTAAGTCCGCAAAGTGTCAGCCACTCTTCCTCCAAGTCCGCAAAGTGTCGTGCCACCTCCTCCTCCAAGTCCGCCACAGCCGACGCCCACTCTCCTCCAAGTCCGCACAACCTCAGCCACTCCTTCTCCAAGTCCGCACAACTTCAGCGGCCACCTCCTCGGCCCAACTCAGCTCACACACCAAGGCTCCGCCGCCAAAGAATCGCAGAAGAGACACCCCAAGCAGCTATGGTGCGAGCGGCACGAGTCGAGGTAGTACAGAAGTACAAAGGAGGCAAGCGATATAAATATGGTCCAAGCCTCACGCCTTCCGCAGAGGTCTTATGACAGGTCCGAGGAGGAAATCGCAGCCATATCAAGTCCGAGGTGGAAGCCCATTTTGCAATCAAAACCGCCACCGCCGCCAAGGGAGAAAGTGCCCGAGGAAACGATTGACCACTTCATTCATATGGCTCAACCACTAGCTCCCAAGCCTGCTGACACAGACTATGAGCGCCACATCGAAGTTAAATCGAGCACGCTTCACGTAAGGAGGCGAGCTCGGATCGAGCAAACAAGAAGCAGCTGTCAAAAATGCGGAAAACCGCTCTCAAATGGGAGAACAGGCGGCGAATCGATCCCTCGCTTGTTGTGCCAACAACACGTGATAAAGATGCTACCAATATTATTGTGGGCAAACAGTTTACGCTCCCGAGGTGGGCAGTGTGGTAATAACGAGGACCATATAATGCAAAAGAAGTTCTCAAAATCACTGTTGGACAACTCTCGAGATCGAGCCCATGCCTGTGCTTAGAGAGGATGAAATAAAACGGAAATATGTCCGGGCCAACCTTTGGTCGAGCTGCATAAGGTCAAGAACCTCCCAACGAGAATGTATGAATTGCATCAATGGTACATGAACATTACCAAGATTTCCGATCGATTGTCCCTCATGGTGAATGTCAAGGAGGAGCATTACTTCCATGAGAAAGCTGTGTCCGTTGAGTATTCTGAACTGTTTCAGTTATACAATCAAGACGACTCGACAAATCTATCGCCGCCATATCGTCCATAAGTGATTTCTTTCGTAATTTAAGTCTCGTTAGCTGTATTGATCCTTTTGATCAATCATTACCTGTAATTATCCTCACTATATTCTTTTCTATGGTATTATATGCAGGATGAAGATATATGAAATGAGAAAAGGTGGACGCTGGCATTGGGTTCATTGACCCAAACACCATTAATGAATACACATGGAAACTAAATCCACATTATCAAAAGGACGAGAGGACAACATGCTAGAGTTCTTGAAGCTACCAAATACAATGAAGATATACTACTTCCTTACAACTTCTAGTGAGTCACACTGCCTTGTACTACAAATTCTCTGCTTTTTGCCTACTAGCTAGCTACATGTTTTTGCTTTACATATGCCCGCTTAATTAAGACATGCAAACGTGTGTGCATGCAGATTTCAATCGATCTTGTATATCATTAAAGTTGACGCCGAACAGCTTGAAATATCGGACTCACTACTCAAAGAAAAACTGACTATAACATCTTGTTTGGGATAGTCAATGTAATTTCAATCATTGTTAACTATATATCCTGACTATTTAGTTCGCTATTTTTCATGATATGAACTATTTAATAACCCCTTTATTCATTTTCTTTGTCGGCGCAGGGCTTGGACAAGGTTCATCAACCACGGAAGGCGTAATGGAAACAAAAGCTTAAATGGTTTCACCCAAGGTAAGTAATTATAGTACTAGCTAGCTAGCTAGCTACCATCTCTTTAATTATCATGCTTGATTAATTATTATCTGATCAAATTCCATTCTCGTAAAGGCCCTCAAGCAAAGCGCTAGGGACTGATCTGTGTGCATTCTGCTTATAGAACATTCGCATGATGGCGTCCCAAAGGAGCAGATCTCAAAGACACGTAATGGGTACGCTTGTCAAAACACTATTCACAATTTTTACACCATTATCGATATCTAGTCACACAACTAATACACATGCATATTGATCTCCTTCTTAACAGTTCACAGAGGTGCGGAGAAGCTCCTAGAACGGAGCGTAGAAGCACTTCAAGAGGAAATAGCGGGATTTTTGCTCGACCAGGTCATAAACCAAGGGAGAATACTATTACCCGCCACCGCCTCCATCGTGGTTCAAGGCACCACTAGGCTAATGCCACCGCTCCAAAGGCAACATGCATATGTAGGAGAAATTGTATATAGCTATACATGTGTGTATGTGTGAATTAATTAATATGATGGTTTAGAGACATTGATGATATATATATATATATATATATATGCATAACGGTACAATGTGTAGTATCGTAAAATACCAGCAACGAAAAAGAATTAAATTGATAACACAAATTTAATTGAAAAATAAGAAATAAAACAAAACTCATTAAATATTTAGTACCGTTGGTGTTACCAACCGTACTAAAGGGCCCCGCCCCGGAGCTGCCTCGTACACGGTGGTTGGCCTTTAGCACCGGTTCGTGGTTGAACCAAGACTAAAGGGGGGGCTTTAGTGACTGACACTTTAGTGCCGTTGTGGAACCGCACTAAAGGGCCTTACGAATCGGTGCTATTGCCTGTTCTCGCACCAGTGTTTCAAGATTTGCAGCGCCTTGAAAGAGTTGCAGCCCATCGTATGTAGAAAATAAGTAGGCCTCGATTGGGTATTCTTCTAAAAAATAAACTGGGCTCATTTTCACAAAGAAAAAATAGCTGGGCTGGTCACATGGTGAACATAAAATATAAGCTGGCTAGACGGGCCACAGCCCGCTCAAACCCTGCTCCATCTCAACAATACTAAACAAAAAATACCGCTCGAGTAGCTACGCCCCTGTGTGTCCGCCGATCTTGTGTTGTTCTCTTGTCTATTGACTATATACGCCACAATTTCATGGGTCCCGATGTCGAAAACACTAGGAGGAAGCATTTTATTTTTCCATACGCCGACGCAGGGCCCTCACCGCCATCCTTCCACGCATTTCCGCCGATTCCTGTTGTTTGTTGACCATGTTGACAACGCGAGAGGGCGGCGCCATGGGCGAAGCGCACTAAAGCGCCGCAGAGGACGCCGGCATTAACGATTTAGGAGACGGTATGGCGATGGTGCGCCGAGGCGCAGCCAGCCGTGGAGGCGGAAGCAAGTGCCCTCACCGGTGCTGGTCTAGTTCGCGGGCTAGAGGAAGACAGATCAAGAAACACGATGATCGTAAAAGCAGCAGGAGTACTTAACAACCTTAATCAAACCAGCAGGGCACTTAACAACCAAAGTCGAAAGCAGATGAGTACTTATACAGTTCAATCGCATAAAGCATGCCTCAACAATGCTACTTTGCCTACAGCTAACTAAGGGTGAGGCCGCCAAGGCCCAGCGCCACCCCGCAAGATCCACAACCTTCTCGAAAGCGGCTTCATCTCGCAACGTGGTCAATAAACAGGATATTCGCTTAGAGCCATGGAAAAGCATGAACATAATCTTCTGTCCTATTCTCCAAGATGGACGGGCCTTCATTATCCGAGACCACCCACTAATAAGTATCTTTTCACCTCCAAGGGGAATTGAGTAGGTCGACATAAACATCATGTTGTGACCAAGCTTAAGTCCGACCCACCATGGTCAGCATCCAGATAGGAACAATAGAACTCGCAGTTCCTGTTTCAAGAAGATCACAACTCAGAAACTGTGTATAAGGAATAGTTTATGAACAACATATGTAACAGAAAATAGCTCGCACTCATTAGTTTCTCAATACAGCTTGGACCTGTTCAACGAGTGTAGCAAAGGCACACATATCCCACGTGGCCTTCCACCATTGAAACGCCCCACAAGGACCTCAAGACGATCAATAAAGTGTAGGAACTTGTGGATGTCGATCCACCAACTTCAAAGGCTATTAGTAACAGCCGAAAGTTATTACATAGTAACAAACGAGCAGACTGCTTAACTCTGAAAAACTTACACGTGCCACCAATTATAAGAAAATATTAGTTAGATGTAGCATCTTCGTGAGAGATTCGCTACTACTAAAGTTAAATTGTGATTAGTTAGATGTAATAGCTGGATTAAGAAGTAATCCAGGCAACAAGCAAGAACTAGATACATAACTAACATGGATGAACAAATGGAACGACGCCGGGTGGAAGATCGCAGGAAGATGAGAGCAGGTTCAGCTATTTCCATCAACATTCGTATGCCAACTTTCATTCCAGAACACTTGAGAAACCTTATCCAAGTTCGCCATAAAAAGCAGCGATCTTCTTGGTTCATGAACCCAACTCGAAGTAATATCCATGGCTTGTCTTCACTGTGACCATTAAACTAGTGTATTCAGTTATGGCAAGGCCGAGCATCTTGAGTACATATGTTCGCGTAACAAATAATACATCGCAGGAAAATAATATGACAACACAAAGATGTTCAAAAAACCCACCTCCCGGATAGAGAAGAGGATTCTAGGAACATACTGTGCGCTGCTTCAAAATGCTGTGGTAGGATGAGAAGGAACAAGTGTGTATGCCTCACCAAGGGCGCAGAATCAGAGGGTACACGACTTTGGGCACCGCAATCAAACACACTAGATTCAAAGATGAAGAAATGCATCAACGGCGGCGGCTGCCATCCTAGGATACCCATGCACCAAGGGACTTGGATTTATCGGGATGGATGAAGAATTCATTTAGTTCTCCATGAGAAAACCCTATGCAATCGATTTAGCGGGAGTTTTCTCTAACAAGGCAGACGAGGGAGAAGGGATTCAGGCCCAAAGGAAATATTGACGCTTCATCCGTCCAGCCCATCGCTAAAGCTGGAAAGGGGGGTTGTGATTTGACGACTCATTGGGCATTATCATGCGCGCTACAACCGGGTGTGTCTACCGTGAAGTTTTGCACTCTAATTTGTGATATGGCACGTGGACCCCTGCTGTCGGCTTGGCCCACATATCAGCCGTAAAGGAAGTAGAAAGACAGAGTAACTAGTTACACATAAATATATTTTTGACAGAGATACTCCTCCAGAAGAAATATACAAATCTTTTATATCACAGGCTCACCTTGCCGAGAAATATACTCCTCCGCAACGCACGGGCATTATGGGGGTTCATCTTTTTATGGGGTTTCAGCTGAGAATATAATACTGAGATAGGCTCACGGTTCTGGACTTTGGGCCGCAGGCCAACCTTGCATGTTTGGGGGCCCATGTGTTCTACCTCAACGCTTTTCATATTGCAAGCAATCGATACTACGCTGGTTTTAGATGCTGTCGCAAGGCGAATACACAAAATTGAATAAAGCACGGCAGCTGTTGGAATGAAATCGAACGGCAGTTCTTAACCAGCAATCAGAGTTGCAATTCTATCAATGATATACCATGTGATAAATAATACTGTCGTACTACCTATACACACAGGACACTTGTTTCACCATGCCAGATTATTACATCAAAATCTCTCAAAGGATAGATCAGTTCAGCAGCTATGCGTTGCCATCAAGAATTTCAAAGTTGATTTGGACCAGCTCTCCTTGCCGAGAAAGTTCGATTTGACATCATCCCCACCGCAAGATATTATTTAGATTTGAACCTTGACCATCCTTTAGCATCAATCATCATGCACCATCCTTTGTACTTTCACGGTATATTGAGTGTGTTCATTCACACCAAGGTTGCGCATGGTAAGAGAAACTTGGCGGGTCGCCTCGGATAGTTGAACGACTTTTGTTGCTCTAGAAATTTTCTGCTTTGCAAACAAGAAGACATACCCAAACAGTTAGATCAACACAGTGAATCGTGAAACAACATGGAAAGAAAAAGAACGAAGCAGTTGGGCATGCCAATGCTTAAGAAGAAGGTGGACATGTCTGTTTTTGTAAGGACTTTGGTATATTATGCTAACTGCAGCCCATTCTGCTGCCGGTGCAACCGCACGGGCCGACCAAATGTAAGTGCAAGTGTTGGTGCAAAGCCGCTGCTGCTGCCGGAGATGGTGCTCCTTGTAGAGCTGGTGCCGTGTCGATGCCCGATCCTCCGTAGATCAGACCGATCACCGACGCGGTCGGTGCCCAATCCTCACCGGATCGATCGAGCTGCTGCCGCTGCTGCTAGAGCTACCGCCGGTGCTCGATCTGCGCGCAGACAGCGCGATCGTGGTCTGGTCTGCTATGATCAGCTTAATCTTGACTAGGATCCGTGACCGTGATCCAGATTTTTTCTTCATTTCTTTAAACGCGAGAAGGACTAATTGTGGCGCTTTTGTTAAACCAAACTGTCGCTCATCATAGGGATTCAGCTTGTCCTCGCAAACAGATCGATCCAATTTTTTCAAGAATATAAGTGATGGACAGGCCTTCAAGGTTTATTACCACATAAGATGAAACCTGCAAAATAGCCATCATAGAGCAAACCAAACGGTTTATTCTGTGATGAATGTCACATGGCAAAACCTGCATCCTAAATTTGCAGGAAAAGAAAGAAAACATGACATTAAATCAATAAGATTTAGACAAGAAATCAATAAGATTTACTTGATGTGAAACAAGTGAATCCTTACCAGGAAATCACTATGTTGAAGTACTAAAAAGAAGATTGATCGTCGAATCCACGATGGCATGCAGGGCCTCGCCGCTCCCACAAGGTGACAGTCCAAAGGTCGTGACAAATCGTATGGACCAAACATCCATGGACTGAAATCCTGGTGGGTGCGATAAACCCTGCAATGCATACAGATATTGAGTCTAACCATAATTGATAAACCGTTCACAAAAATATGATCTGGATACTTCAAATGTACAGACCGAATTGAGTGGACATACATTAACATAGACCGCTCAGATCGACCACACGCCAAATGGGCAGTACTAATAAACAATACAGGTTCACAAACACAAATAAAGTATCGAACAATAGTACTTACTACGCATAAGCAAAGTTGCACTAACTAAACTCGCAGACTATTTCTTGCCATCGACCCACGGATGAACCCCCATAACCGATTAGGCCATGGACTTCGTGTGAGATGTCTACATGCACCATCACCATCTTGTCAACCTTGAGAACCTAATAGAGTGGTCTTTCCACTCATAAACATGATGATGAAGACAGTCCGCACAGATTAGTTGGGAAGCTTTACAAGAACCACACCCTTCAGAATCAAGGCACAACCAGGTCAAGTACAGCCTCGAGAACACGCCTGACAACAATGCTACAGAAAACACTAGTTCAGGTCACGTGGCAACAAGGACACAAAGAGCTGGATAGTTCAAAGAAAGAGAACTCATCATCGGTCTTCTAGTTCACATGGCATGACTTTGAGAACTTCATCTCCATCATGGACCTGGTTCTGTTTCAAACAAAACCATATTTCATTACTACCTCCATTCAGAAATATAAGATTATTTTCGCTTATTATACTTAATATATTACTACATATACACACAGAAATGAGTGAACAAAGACACTAGAACATGTATTCAAAGGCATGAGAGCAGAGGGATTATATGCAATATCCATAACACAATTTATCGAGGCAACTATACCTCTTAAAAGGTAGCATTGATAAATATAGTATTTTCCGTCTTAAAATTTTGTCTTAGATTTGTCTAGATACGGATGTATCAAGTCACATTTTAGTATTAGATACATGCGATTCTAGACAAATCTAAGACAAGAAATTTGGGACAGAGGGAGAAGTTGAAAGTAATCTATAAGAAATCGTGTCAACCTCTCGCATGTTTTGGTCAAAAGAGGAATTTACAACCGCTATTTGGCACATTAAAATCACATGAAAGATCACCCAGAAATTTGTACTACCAAGATTAGTACTGCTGTTAGATGAAAAACACGATCAAGATCGAGAAAAGATTGTCAACAAGAGACATTACCTAGACTTGCTTAATGAGGGATCCCGGAGAGGGGGGCTTGGACAGTATGATGGCTTTGAGCTTGTCTCATGTAGTCTCAAGGGTGCTTGCGCTTTCTTCGTACTATGAGCCTCGACGATTTTGGCCAAAGCCATAGACATCACGTCGGCCGGTGCTCCGCAAGGCCCATTCAAGAGAGGAAGCTGAGAGAAGAGGAAAGGAGGAATGAGATGAGGGTGAAGGAAGTGAGTGGGGGTTTTCAGAGAGGAAGCTGAGAGAAGAGTGAAATGATGGTTGCTTCGTCTGTCCAACTTATCACTGGAAAGGAGGGGTTTTGTGATTTGACGGCTCATTGGGCATTACTACGCGGTTCGATCGGGTAGTCTACCATCACTATACTACATGAGTAATTTAGTGCATGGATGGTGGACCCAAAAGTGCTGGCTGTCCCACACGCCGGGGAAAGTGAGTAATTTAGTGCATGGTCGGAGGAGGATCCCATGGTAGAGCGTGTCCATCTGCTTTTTCATTCTCAAGAAAAATGATTACAACAAGTGTTTCCACTTACGACGGAGGAGTGCTAAACACAAAGAGCCACTTGAATATACAGTGCTCCTACTACTAGGCATGTGCAAGTGGTTCATACGTCAAGATTACACAATCTTGTTGCTAGTGTAGTAAGATATGACGATAACAAATGATGTTAAAGCGATGTCAACTACTCCTATATGTAACATAGTACCGCTTTTTCGACTGTCCGTCAAGAATGAACGGTGAGATCAATGTTAATGTAACTAGGTCCATAGTGCACCGAGAGTACGGTGCTACAAAGACTCCAAAAAATGAACCATATGAAGCACATCCTATAGTGTTAGACAGGTGTATGAAGGGTGCACGGATGGGAGCAAAAGTTCCCTTCTCGACCCACTTTTGGGTGTTTGGCAGAAAGTATGAAGGGTGCATGAGTCCACACTAGTAGGTTGACAAAAATACACGAAGAGGAAACAACTATATTGAGATGAGAATGCAACCAAACACTCCCACACGCTTTGTGCTACAAAGGACTGATCTGCACCATCTGAGTTTGATCCAACGGTCATGTTGTGCCGAGACATGGACATGCCCATGCAGAGGGCGCCAAACACCACCAAGTCCCTCCGCTTCTCGAGGCGCACGACGTTGGTGATGCAGGTAACCGCCACAGAGCCCGCCTCCCGGTCGACGGAAGACAGCTCACAAAGTCGGGCGCCCAATGGCACGTAATGGATTCCGTGTACTTTGCTCCATCTCATTCGGAGTGCGCCTTCCGCTGTTTTGAGCCTGCTTCGCTTTAGGCTACGGGCGGTGGCGACGAGCCTCTCGTGGAGGTTCTTCGCTTCAATTGATATATCCGCGCAGAATTTGTCCGGACTGCCGCCGCTTCGGGACGGGTTGTTTATCCAAGTTATCCTATTCGGATGGTTGCTCCATGGCATTTTCGCTGCCGGCCGCTCGCCTTCGCCCTGAGCGCATTCCGACCGACGGTCAAGCCTTCGTTATCGGCTATCCCCGGATCAGATGCGGCACACACAAGACATTAATGTATATATCAAAGTGCAATCACATGTATAAATAACGTGAAATAATATATACCTCATAATAATCAGCGAAACAATCAAACGGGTGTGGAGTCCCCAACGCCCATCGGCAGGTTGAGTGTAGACCGAACTCAGTATCGTAACTCTTACTGTCGAGGAAATATCTGCAACATGATACGCTAGTCTGTAGGTCAAGACATTGAATGTACCGCAAGATCACAACATGAGAAAACAGATGATAAAACTATACTGTATGCAATATGGCTTTATGGCTCAGATTCGAATTTTGTTTATGAAAAGCTGGTTTTATTTTACCTACATCAAAGGAATAAAATGAAGCCTGACTATGGAGTTTTTTCTGTCATGACATGGTTCCGCCAACCGATGTCTCATAGCCCAAAATCATCATAAGTTGCCCACAATTGCTATCAATCCGTGTTGAGAGTTCAAATAGATCAAAGTCCAGATGCTCAAATTGTCCGTGAATCGGGACACGGCTAATCGATTAGGTTATAAACCTCCGCAGAGGTTTGTACACTTTACCCGCAAGATTCGATCCTCTCTTTACGCTCGCACTTCAGAGTGTTTGAGAACAAGATGACCAAACATGGTCTTCCAAAGAGTTCTCCTCCACCACCGTCTGTACCCATCCAATCCTACCGTAGTTCTACATCTGCTAGCACCGTCCCCACCAGAGTCACAACTAAGGTCAACCAAGCCAGAGCCCATAATGACTATGGTTGCACAGTAAGCTTCCCGTGAAGTATTCTTCCGCCCTTTGAGTCCGGGTGAAGCCCGCAAGATGTCATGGCGCTTCTCCATGCATCCCGCCAACCACATCGGTTTCTCCAGGTGCCCTCAACTGTCTTCACCCAAAGAGTGTGTATTGAATTTGTCTCGAGTCTTGAAGTCTTGAGGCCTTGAAGATGCAGTCCTGCAGATTCCATCATGAAGTTGTCGCCATTGACGATCCTCCATTCTCACACCACTTTAACACTCATAACAAACCCCGCCTACTACAAACAGAAAGCATTAGAATAAAATAACGCCCCGGCTTGGTAAAGGGTGATGGGTTCCTACCTCATGCATACTACTCATCTACAAGAATTTCAATAACACTATCGAGGGGTGGTTGCAAAGGTGCCACTAAATGCAATAAAACATAGGTAAGAAAGCATGGTCAAAGTGAACTTGCCGGTTGAAGATCTCGAAAAAACTAGGGTTTCAGAGTAGCAATTCAGACTGAAATTCTACCGAGGCAAACAATAACTATAATAAGCAGCAATAGGATCACATAACACAACATAACAAAAGTAACATAAGCAACAAAACAACCCAAACCAAATCCAAAAGAAAACTCAAAGAAAGGCCACTCAAAGTTTTCCCTACTTCAAACAATAACAAAAATAGTTTTATATAATAAAAATTAATATAACCTAATCATGGTTTTAAGTTAACTTAACAGAAAAGGTTTCACTAAGCAACTTGGAGCAAAAAAGAATTAATTAAAAGCTATTATAAACTCATTTTAGGCCTAATCCAATTTCTATTAAGAAAATTAAATTAAAACTTTTATTAATTATAAATAAAAGTCCATCTATTAGAGTGACAGAAACTAACCAAGAATAATCTATCACAAGTTAAAATAAATTTATTTACTAATTAATTTAATAGGAAAACAAGAGCTAGCTAATTAATTAGGATTAACAAGATTCTGCTTAAACTAATTTTTATTTAATAATCCTAAATATCTCAAGTTAATTTTTATGGTTTGGCAATGTTAAAATAAAGTTGGGACAAAAGAATCATCCAAAATAATTTTTCTAACTCAAGTTATAGCAGATTTACTATTCTGGCTAAACTAAGATAAAGCAATTTTAATTATTTTTAACATAGCTGAATATATGTTCTACAGAAACTACATAAAATTTGCAAACAAACAAAAAATAATCACTCAAAATATTAAACAGAATAAAAGATATGAATTTTTGAAAACAGAAACTATTCTGTTAAAAAGAAAACAAAATTAAAAGAAAAGCCTAATGGGCCTATACTGCACTAGGCGCCAAATAGTCTAAACGGGCCTAGGGTTAAACTAAACGAACCGGCAAAAAATCAACCTAACCTAAAAATAAACCGAATGAACTGCCGGTTTTAATAAAACATACCTTCGGGGTTCTAATCGGCCGAGATTAGAGATCGGACGGGGGAGTTCTCCTGGCTTACCGAGTCCGGCGATGGCGGCGGCGGAAGCGGCTGTGGGTTCCGGGCGGCTTGAGCTCGGGAAGTCGCCGAGGATGGGGAGCACGGGAGGGGTTCGTGGGGTTGGGGTGGTCGGGAGGCCTAGGGGCCACGGCGCATAATGGCGGCGAGGGAGCCTGATCTCCGTGAGGTCGAGGGAGGGAGAGGGTGCGAGGTCTCGGGGGGGAATGGGTGGGCGGCGGCTTTTATAGGGGTCGCCCTCGCTTGGGGATCGGGCGATTGGGATCCTGATCCTTCGATCCGCGACCGCGGCGGGTGATGTATGGGGAAGAAGATGGGCGGCCCAAGGGTCGAGAGAGAGAGGAGGGCGGCGATCGGGTGGCCGAGGCCTGGGGTTTCAAGCAGGGGAGAGCTGGTTGGCGGGCTGGCCACTGGCAGTGGGCCGGGCTGGCTGGGCCAGCTGGGTCATGCGCCTGGCCGGGTCTGGTGTCTGGCCGGGCGCCCGGGGTTTTTCTTTTTAATTTTTTTAAATAAAACAAAACAGAAATAAAACAATATCTATAAATATTTTATATAGGGTATATATATACCAAAATGATCAGGAAATATTCCTTTCATTTGAACATTTTACCAAAGGCAAAATCCAAACTTTATAAAAATCCATTTTTTCAAATTCAAGTAAAATTCAGTTTTGAATCCAAATCTTTTGTCATTGTTTCCTCTGATATTTTTGGGTGTCATGCTTGCTCTCTCATACTTTTGATCAAGTATTTATCAGCATAGTTTTTTTTGAAACGATTCCAACTGCCAAAGTTTGAATTCAAATTAAAACTCAAAATTTGAAAGAGGGTTTCAAGCACTTTCAAATGACTTTCAACTTGATACTTTTTAACTTCCAACTCCTATTTCATATAACTGAAGAAGTCATTTTATCTTCCTCATGAAAATCATTGAGTTGCATAAAGCTTTGAATTTGAAATCTTCCCAAATGAAATTCAAATCTTTTCCAAAACCCTATTCATTTCAAATGGAAGAAGTCATGTCATCTTCACTCTAGGCTTTTGTTGGAATGAATTTGAATTCATTGAGATCCAAAAGGCAAAGGAGAAATTTTGGGAGAGTCATCTATCCCCTCATTCAACTTTCAAAAGTTTCAATTCCACCAGTTTCATTCATTCAATCAAACCAACAATCGACAACAAGCATAGTTATTCATTTAATATAACATTCCAAAATTTAGAATTTTGGGATGTTACAAACCCATTACATTCTAAAATGAATCTCGCCCCTAGATTCAAGAGGCTAGCAAGAAAAGGTTAGTTGGGGTCTTCTAGCAAATGTTTTGGTGAAGGTCGTGGGTGCTACCACACTTAAAACAAGGTCATGGTTCCAATAAACTCAGATATTTCTCCGAGGGCTGACAATGTATGTCTTCACATATCTTACAATAGCTCCTTCATTAAAGCTCTTCTCGCCAAGAGTTTTCTCAAAAGCTTAGGTCGGCGCTCAAGGTTGAAGTTCGTCCGAGACCGGATCTTCTTAGCCGATGGGTCCGTGTCCATTCTAAACAACTATCAAACACTCATGGTGGTCACAATTTATGTTTTTCCCTAAAACGGGTCGGGTTGAACCTCACCAGATAACCTACGCTTGGCAAACGCTGCTTGTAATGGGGTTCCATCGCCCTACCATTTTATGGTTTTATGGCTTATTATCATTACACTTTCTAAGTTTTTCAAGGCTCTCGATTTTCCATCAACATATGATAGTTCATGATAGAAGTTCCGATGGGGGCCAATCCATCCTGCATTTGAATCATTACCACATATGTAAATATCGAATCACGTTTCTAACACTTGGGCATACTCACAAGCATTGCAGAATTTTCTTTTCTCGGACCGGTTTTAGTAAATCCATGGTTTCGTAAGCCAAACAAAACATCTATCGTTACTTCATCACTCTTAGGTTTTTGCGTAATCTCCTATGAAACGTATGCTGATTGGATCACTGATTCTTCCAAATTTCTTCCTTCATCAAGGGTACATCTGTTCCTTCTAAAAATCTCCGGCCTGTGGGTTATGGGCCCACTTCAGACTAGTGCAGCCTTTAACTTATCCTTGAGTAACTCTTGTTACACCTCCTTTAAATCCAAAGAGTACTGCTTCTTCATACCATCATATCAAAAGCAAAATTTCAACTTATTTTGTCCAGCTTCCTTCTATGGACCGGTCATGGATAACACATTTCTTTCTTCATTGATCCCGTGGTTTTACAGAGTACTATGACCAAAATAAATGCACAAGTTTATCCATAACATCTCATTATTCTCATATCAATCTTTCATTACATCCTTAATCATTTTTCGTGAATCCAAATTCCAAAAGTTTATTACAAATGCTGCCACCCACATGGTTCGGTATGGTCGACATTACTTCCAACTTTATTCATTTTTCCTCCTTGAGGATCCTTCACCCCACCGAATTGGGCGCATATGTGCCTTGAATTCTTCGATCTTCGTTTACTGTGGTGGCCTTGAGCTTCACCTCCATCATCTCAAGATGCACTTCGCTTAGGTATTCTGTATAACGGAGTCTTGCTTCTAGTATTTCGACCGACGATGCTTCCATGCCTACTTAACAAAGCATCAAGAAAGTTGCTTGTGGCACACGTAATGAAAAAGTACGCCCCATCATTTTGGGCAACCTTTCAAATGGTGGAGGTGTACTCCACATACCAAAGTTCCACTCTTATGCATGAAGGGTAGCTTTGTAGACCTGCAGATTCCATCAAGGTGAATATGCTTCATCATGTCCTTCAGATCTTCGTAATCATGATCACTTGTCGTGGTCATGATGGTTTCCGACCTTTAAGGAAAGACTCAGAAGGGTCGCCATCTCAGCTTGTGGAACAGAAATGATGCTTAGAATTAAGGTACTTATCTCGGGGCATACATTCATATCATCCAAATAACCTCAAACTCAATTTCCAATTTCGCTTATGAATCACAACTCACTTTCTTCCATGTTCATCAAAAATATTAATTTCAAGATAAAACATGGCAACTCCTTAAAGCTTTTCAGATGTGACATTACAACTTTATTGAGTCATGAACTATTACAATCTCGTGGTAATCTATTACATAACTCAACTCATTGAGCCTATGAAAATGAAATTGCTTACTACTCTTATTATCCATATCAAAATTCCAACTACTCAACTCCAGCCTGTCATCTTGTCGGACATTTAATAGCATAATGTCCTGCCTCCTTGCAGCAAAACAAATGACTTCCGACATGTCTCGGGCTTCTTTGTGATTATGCGGGCTCCTTGGATTCTTGGCTTCTTTTCTCGGCATTTACTAGCGAATGACCTAAATCCTTGCACCTGTATTGTATGACTCAAGTCCTTTTCTCGCAAAATTGTGTTGTTCTCGGTGGCCTTCCTTTCTCTTCCTGGATTTCTAGAATGATCGTAGTTTCTATCTCGAGGGTCAAACTTCACTTCGCTGCCGGAAGTATCCCATACTCTTTTCTTCCCTTGGGGCAACACTGTGAAAATGTCCTTCTCCACATGAATAGCAGGCATTGAGTAAAATCTGTTGAGGCCTTCTCCATCAAGGTCTTCAACACTTTCATTCATCACCGGTTCTTCATAACTTCTCGAGAGCTTCTTTCATTCTTTCTTCGCCTCGAACTGTGGAGTAAATGTGACATCGCCTGTAATGGGTGGTTCCTTCACACAAGAAACAAGTCACCGACTAGTTGGGCATTCCTCACTGGGTGTTCTTCCTCACAATGAGGGCATCCATCCTTGTGTTCCTCCCGGTGTGTCCTATTTCTCGTTAAATCTTGTGCACAAGGTTTACTTCTTGGTGCATCATTGTGCTTCCGGATAAGACGTGATCTCATCAGGGTCTTCTTGAATTCCTCCCAAGTTCTTGCTCCTTTAAATCCTTGTATGGCTTGATGCATTCTCCACCAGGTTGCAGCACTTTCTGTAAAGTACTGAAGAGCATATTGAACCTCATACTTCCTTGAAACCAAATTGCTCCCGAAGTGATTTTCCATGTTCTGCATCCATAGCTCGCCTCGGCTGAGTCTTCGTCCAGAGAATATCGGTCCAACTTCATTCATCATCTATGGGGTTCAAGGGTTTTAGGATGAGATATGAGAGAGGTGGGGAGGATATACACACAATACAAACAATAGTTTTTGAAGAAACAAGTTTTATTTTGGGGGGGCTTCAAAACATCAAACAAATGACAGCTCACAAATCATCGTGATCTAACGAGGTGTATAGCAGGGTTTGGTCTTCTAAAGGTCAAATAATTCTTCGATCTTCAAGTCTTCGGAGTCCTCAACTGTTGTAGATTTTAATGGAGAAACCTTTACTCAAGGGGTCACGGGCCTCCGATATCAAATCCTTCTTGAGCGCCTTCATTGATCCTCCCAAGATCAAAAGGAAAAGGTGTACATTCTAACTATTTGAGGTGAGAGGGTCTATTTGATAAAATCAGAAAAGATGAGAAGTAAGAGTCTTTTGTAAATAAAGTTTTGAGATATCCTGTCCTAGGGCTTTCCGATTTCTAGGGTCACGCCCCATAACAACATGTGCTCGATACCATCTCAGAGTTTAATTCCGACCTCGACGGTCAAGCCTTCCTGGTTATCTGTACATCCTCGATCAGTATGCCGCACACACAGACATTAATGTATATATCAAAGTGCAATCACATGTATAAATAACGAAATGATATATACCTCATAATAATCCTGAAATAATCAAACGGGTGTGGAGTCCCATCAACGCCATCGGCAAAGTTGAGTGTAGACCATAACCCCAGATCGTAACTCCTTACTGTCGAGGAAATATCTGCAACATGATACGCAGAGCCAGATAGGTCAAGATATGAATGTACCGCAAGATCACAAATATGAGAAAACAGATGATAAAACTATACTATATGCAATATGGCTTTATGGCTCAGATTCGAATTTTGTTTATGTAAAAGCTGGTTTTATTTTACCTACATCAAAGGAATAAAATGAAGCCTGTACTATGGAGTTTTTTCATCATGACATGGTTCCGCCAACCGATGTCTCATAGCCCAAAATCATCATAAGTTGCCCACAATTGTTATCAATCCGTGTTGAGAGTTCCAAATAGATCCAAGTCCAGATTCTCAAATTGTCCGTAACCGGGACACGGCTAATCGATTAGGTTATAACCTCTGCAGAGGTTTGTACACTTTACCCGCAAGATTCGATCCTCTCTTTACGCTCTCGCACTTCAGAGTGTTTGAGAACAAGATGACCCAAACATGGTCTTCCAAAGAGTTCCTCCGACCACCGTCCGACCCATCCAATCCTACCGTAGTTCTACATCTGCTAGCACCGCCCCAGCCGTAGTCACAACTAAGGTCAACCAAGCCAGAGCCCATAATGACTTATGTTGCACAGTAAGCTTCATGGAAGTATTCTTCCGCCCTTTGAGTCTGGGTGAAGCTTTCCAAGATGTCATGGCGCTTTCTCCATGCATCCCGCCAACCATCTGGTTTCTCCAGTGCCCGCCAACCGCTCTTCACCCAAGAGAGGTGTATTGAATTTGTCTTGAGTCTTGAAGTCTTGAGGCCTTGAAGATGCAAAGTCTTAGATTCCATCATGAAGTTGTCGCCATTGAAGAAGATCCTCCATTCTCACACCACTCCTGAACACTCATACCAAACCCCGCCTACTACAAACAGTAGCATTAGAATAAAATAACGCCCCGGCTTGGTAAAGGGTGATGGGTTCCTACCTCATGCATACTACTCAACTACAAGAATTTCAATAACACTACTGAGGGGTGGTTGCAAAGGTGCCACTAAATGCAATAAAACATAGGTAAGAAAGCATGGTCAAAGTGAACTTGCCTGGTTGAAGATCTTCAAAAACTAGGGTTTCAGTAGCAATCTTCAGACTCCGGAAATTCTACCGAGGCAAACAATAACTATAATAGCACATAGCAATAGGATCACAACACAACAAAAGTAACATAAGCAAATAAAACAACCAAAACCAAATCCAAAAGAAAAACTCAAAGAAAGGCCACTCAAAGTTTTCCTACTTCAAACAATAACAAAAATAGTTTATATAATAAAAATTTCTTAATATAACCTAATCATGGTTTTAAGTTAACTTAATGTAAAAGGTTTCACTAAGCAACTAGGAGCAAAAAGAATTAATTAAAAGCTATTATAAACTCATTTTAGGCCTAATCCAATTTCTATTAAGAAAATTAAATTAAAACTTTTATTAATTATAAATAAAAGTCCATCTATTAGAGTGACAGAAACTAACCAAGAATAATCATCACAAGTTAAAATAAATTTATTTACTAATTAATTTAATAGGAAAACAGTAGCTAGCTAATTAATTAGGATTAACAAGATTCTGCTTAAACTAATTTTTTTTAATAATCCCAAAATACTCAAGTTAATTTTATGGTTTGGCAATGTTAAAATAAAGTTGGGACAAAAATAATCATCCAAAATAATTTTTCTAACTCAAGTTATAGCAGATTTACTATTCTGGCTAAAACTAAGATAAAGCAATTTTAATTATTTTTAACATAGCTAAATATATATTCTACAGAAACTACATAAAATTTGGTAAACCAACAAAAAACTAATCACTCAAAAAATATTAAACAGAATAAAAGATATGAATTTTTGAAAATAGAAACTATTCTGTTAAACAGAAAACAAAATTAAAAGAAAAGCCTAATGGGCCTATATCTGCATCACGCCAAATAGTCTAAACGGGCCTAGGGTTAAACTAAATAACCGGGCTAAAAAATCAACCTAACCTAAAATAAACTCAATGAACCGCCGGTTTTCTAATAAAACATATTCCTTCGGGGTTCTAATCGTACGAGATTAGAGATCTGGACGGGGGAGTTCTCCGTGTCTTACCGAGTCCGGCGGCGGCGGGCGGCGGCGGAAGTAAGGCCGGGGTTCCAAGCCAGAGCTTGGGAAGTCGCCTCGGAGGATGCGGGGAGCACGGAGGGGTTCGTGGTTGGGGTGGTCGGGAGGCCTAGGGCGCCGACGGGCG
This sequence comes from Aegilops longissima, assembly GCA_021605205.1. Lineage (NCBI taxonomy): Eukaryota > Viridiplantae > Streptophyta > Magnoliopsida > Poales > Poaceae > Aegilops > Aegilops longissima. The sequence continues at coordinate 596,870,896 of CM038676.1, read as the reverse complement.
GCGCATAATGGCGGCGTGAGGGAGCTCGGATCTCCGTGAGGTCGAGCGGGAGGAGAGGGGTGCGCGAGGTCTCGGGGAATGGGTGCGGGGTGGCGGCTTTATAGCTGGGTCGCCTCGCCTGGGGGATCGGGCGATTGGGATCCTGATCCTTCGATCCGCGACCAAGGGCGGGCGGCGTATGGGGCGGGAAGAAGATGGGCGGGCCCCTGGTCAGAGAGAGAGAGGGAGGGCGAGGCGATCGGGTGGCCGAGGCCTGGGGTTTCAAGAGGGGAGAGCTGGGCTGGCGGCCATTAGCTTGGCCAGTGGGCCGGCTGGCCAATAAAGGGCTGGGTCATGCTACTGGCTGGGCCTGGGTACTGTCGCGCCCGGGGTTTTTCTTTAATTTTTTTTTAAATAAAACAAAACAGAAATAAAACAATATCTATAAATATTTTATATAGTATATATATACCAAAATGATCAGGAAATATTCCTTTCATTTGAACATTTTACCAAAGGCAAAATCCAAACTTATAAAAAATCCATTTTTTCAAATTCAAATAAAATTCAGTTTTTGAATCCAAATCTTTTGGCATTGTTTCCTCTGATATTTTGGGGTGTCATGTTTGCTTCTCTCATACTTTTGATTAAGTATTTATCAGTGCATAGTTTTTTTAAACGATTCCAACTTGCCAAAGTTTGAATTCAAATCAAAACTCAAAATTTGAAAGAGGGTTTCAAGCACTTTCAAATGACTTTCAACTTGATACTTTTTAACTTCCAACCCTATTTCATATAACTGAAAAGTCATTTTATCTTCCGTCATGAAAATCATTGAGTTGCATAAAGCTTTGAATTTGAAATCTTCCCAAATGAAATTAAATCTTTCCAAAACCCTATTCATTTCAAAATGGAAGAAGTCATGTCATCTTCACTCTAGGCTTTGGTGTTGAAATGAATTTGAATTCATTGAGATACAAAGGCAAAGGAGAAAGTTTTGGGAGAGTCATTTCATTCCTCTCATTCAACTTTCAAAAGTTTCAAATTCCACTCAGTTTATCTATTCAATCAAACCAATCGTCAACAAGCATAGTTATTCATTTAATATAACATTCCAAAATTTAGAATTTTGGGATGTTACAGCTCTATGGCTGGGTCCTGTGGGCACCGCCTTTGTCGAGGTGGGTTTTGAGCGCGCCACGTCAGCCGCTTTTGACTGCTTTCCAAAGGATTACTTTTCAAAGTGTCCTGCTGTCCTCGCCATAGCTTCCTTGGGTGTATCCACCACGCACACATCGGAGTTGTGGTGGCCTCCAGCGTCTCAGAGGCGCTGGTTCTGGTCGCCTCTCGACATCGTCGCCAATACTGCCGATGTCTTCGGAGTCGAGTCGAGCATGACGTTAAATCATCGGCTAAGCTACAAAGTGGGTGGTGGTGGGCGTTGAATTTCCTCGTCGTCCGATCGCAACCTTCCCGATCAGAGTCCGTCCAGTGGCTCTCCGATAAAGAGAGAGACTTTGAGTTCAGGATATCGCCAAAAGGCGAGTGCTGAAAGATGTCCATGGCAGTGAGTTCCATAACCGCGCCTAATCGGATCGGACTGGCAGGCGGAAGGTTCGGAGTCCGGAGAGGAGTCCGCACTGGAGTCACTAGCTTCGGATTGACAGGATGGTGTTCGCCCGACGTCAGAGATTTGTAGTTCCGAGGCGTCCAACCAACCATCCTCGATCGTAGATCGGCCCAATGTTCGAGCGACACTAGCGGCCTCCAAGACATCGCTCGCGGCAGAGTTGTCACGCCGATCGAGACAAGGCGGCGATTTCTTGTAGGCTCGAATCCGTCAAGATCAAGTCTCCGCGATGTCGGCCGTAGTTCAAACTCCCAAATCTAACCTCGATGGCCAAGGGCGAGTATCTGATCTGCTCCAGATGGCCTAGCGAATTGGCCCAAAGGTAAAGTCACGAATACAAGATCTGTCCGGGAGAAAAGTCTCACCTGGATCGCATCGTCGCCGATGATTGAAGGAGCCATCAGCCTATCGGTGACGATATGAGGAACTCCAATGAGAGCACCAATGTCGTGTCAAACCGCGGATCTCGGGGGGTCCCGAATCAGGCGCCTAGGCGGATGGTAACAGGAGACAAGGGACACGACAGTTTTTACCTGTGTTCGCCCTCTCATGGAGGTAATACCCTACCCCGCTTGATTAATAGTGATGATATGGGTAGTACAAGAGTAGATCTACCACAGATCAGAGAGGCTAAACCCTAGAAGCTAGCCTATGGTATGATTGTTGTTCGCCCCACGGACTAAAAACACTTCGTTTATATAAAACATTTAATAGGTAAGGGTTACACAGTAGTCGGTTACAATGGTAGGAGATCTACATATCCAGATCGCCAAGCTTGCCTTCCACGCTAAGGAAAGTCCCATCCGACACGGGACAAGTCTTCAATCTTGTATCTTCATAGTCTAGGAGTCCGCCAAGATGATAGTTCGCTATCGTGACACCCTCATTCAGACTCCTCACCATCGTGCGATCGAATGAGTGAGACGGTTGAGAGAGTGACCTAGATAGAATGGCGTGAGAGAGTATACAATGTGAATAGGTCGAATTGGGCTCAAACATGGTGATATATCGCTTTTGTCCAGAAAGAGCAAGGTAAATCGAGACAATGGAGAGAGAGAGAGATAGAGAGAGAGAGAGAGAGAGATAGAGAGAGAGAAAGAGAGAGATTGAGTAAAGGGACCACCATCAGTCGAAACAAAGGTGGCGCCTTGGATGGACTGACCTAGATAGACAATCTGTGTGAGAGTATAGAGGTGTCGACGAGGCCCTAACAGGAGATATATCATTTGTGTGTGAAAGAAAACGAGGTTAAACGAGACTCGATAAAGAGAGCTAGATTGAGCGAGTGTGACTACTGCGGAAGAAAGAGTGAGACAGCCCTAGGGAGTGACTTAGATATACAACGCCTGCTCAGTGCGCATTTAGAGATTGGGGGCTAGATAGGCAATGCATGTATTTATGGAGAGGGTGAGAGGGAGAGGTGAGAGAGAGAGAGTCTTACATGGGGTGCAATGGCGGGGTGTGTGAGGTAAATACATTTGGTAACAGGAGGGAAAGGGTTGTGTAGTTGAGAGACTTAGAGATCAAACATGGAGAGAAAGAATGAACGTGTGTTGGAAACCGATAGCTTGCTAAGGTGGTTAGGAGAGGAAGATTGACCATGGAAGTATGTAAAGGAATGGGGGGCTAACAACATTTGAATGTACATAGTACGAGACTTAATATCGATGTTTCAATTCGTGTACATTGTAAGATTTGGAACCGAGGACTGCATACGGGTAATTATTTCAATTCGCGCCATACTAAGTTTCTCAATAGTTGACATTGGCTCAATTTGTTGTGCTATTTTGTAGGTCATATGTTTGAATCCATCCAAAAGTTTTCTCACTACCATGGTGTTCATCATATACATATGAATTTGTAAAAGTAGCGTGGATACAAAGGAATGAGAAATCCACGCTAGAATTGGAGATCGCCACGTGATGTACACTCTCATTCAAATAACTAACTACACACACACTCTAATTCAAATAACTAATTATGTGACACACTCTAATCCACGTTAGCGGTACTGCTTGATTTTTTTCAAATAACTCCTCATTAATTAATTTATAGTATTCTCCGCTCACTTTTATAAGACCTTGAAGGCATTTCTGCATAATGTGCAAAACAGTTCATTTTAAGTTGTCTCAAACGACTTACAAAACTGAACGGATGGAGTATCTCATTTCAATGACTTATTATTGCAAGGAAAACACGGGCATTGTAATACATACAGATTCGCTTGCAAATGAAAGAAGATTCGCTTGCATTCTCAAATGTAGGCGCACTGTGCAGACCGTGGTCGTCGGGTGGATCGCTACTGTGCCTTAAAGGAAACGCCTTTCAGGATCGGCTATGGGCCAGCCACCGTTGGGCCCATATGTCATGGACACAATGGCAGGTGCCTTAAGGCACCAAGCATTGTCCTGCTGGGTGGTCGCGTGTCGGACGGACGCAGAGCACCCAGCCACCCACCCCTCCCCCAAAAAAAGGATGACGATAATATTAGTTCTGGCTTCCACGCTTCAGATTGAAATATCCGCGTGCCCCAATTCTAGCCCTGCAAAATCTCTTCTTCACCGTCCGCTCACGATTGTTCAAACCTTAATTCACCATCCCTCGAATTGCCCCTTGTCTCGTCTCTTCCCCACCGTTTCACTTATGTCGGACGACGACGAAGACGAAGGTCGCCTTCACCACCGCACGGAGCTACCTCATCTACGCCTCGCCCACCGCACCGGTGGTCCATCGACAATGTCGGCCGCGAACCGACGTGCCGTGATAGACACCGAGTCCCACCAAGATCAGGTGCGCCACCGACGCTGCCTCCCAGCTCACAGGGCTACTTCACCGAGCACATCGTCGCACTCCTCTGCCCCCGAGGCCGTTAGCTTCACCAATGGTCTCATCCATCGTGATCAGAAGGGCCTCCGCCGCCACTCAAGATCAGATGCGCGCCGCCAGCCAACGATCACCTCAACGGCTCAAGTTACCTGCGACTTAGCTAGGCGAGCATGCCCAAACGCCGCCAGAACTAGGTATCACACATCACTTTGTGCAATCGTCCGACGATGTTTGGATATCCTTTCACCTCTCAGCTTACACGCCTATGCAACTCTGACTTTAACTCTTATTTCTTCTGAGTTATCATCCAAACAAGCAAATCCATTTTTAGCGAAGCATGACAGGGCTAATGGTCTGTACACATCCTACACCAGATAACCTTGTAAGCATCCGTCCCAGACAACATCAAGGTCGCATTCTCTTATTTGATCAACCATTCGCCGGTCAAAATGCAGAGGGGATGCAAGGAGCACAAGCCCTGCACATCCAAGCAAGTGGTAGCATGGACTAGTACATGGAACATCCAAGCGCAAGCAGTATTGCGTGAGCCTGCATACAACGAGCTAGCGAAGTCCCTCGCATTTCATTTAATTCGATCGTATTCGTGGTATGATTGTGCAAAGGCTGATCCACTAATTCAAGCGTCAGGTAACATTTAACTTAAAAAATACGAAGGCACTTGCACCGGAAATCAACATAACTTGAGAAATTTGAAGTTACACACACTTTGAAAACCCGCTAATGATCCAAAGTAGTTCAGATTATAAACACTAAATGATGCAAGCACCAAAACACAAAATGCAACATGGTGTACAAGGACTACAAACATGGTCTGTACCTGCTTGAATTATTCGCTCTTCCGCTGAAAATATCAAGTGTAATTGCACGATAACCAGTGCGCAACCGCGATCAATATATCTATCCCGCATAAGTATGCCAATAGTTTCAAACAATGTATTAGAAAATATTTAGTAAGGAACCTGTTCCTGAATTTCCGGCTGACTCTCCGGCTGTTGAGTTATGTGACTTAGATTGTCTCAGATCCGAGGGCGGACATAGGTCCCTGAAAATTTGCCCGAACGCATCCTCGAGCTCTTCCCAACTTCCAATGGTGTTTTCGGAAGGCTTTTAAGCCAATGCCGAGCTGGACCTTTGAGTTTGAGGGTAAGTATTTTATGGCGGAGGTCATCTCTCTCGCCATGTGTATGTGCAGGATGTAACCTCGATCCGCACCTGTGGTTTGTTATTCCGCCTATGCCTCTATGTTTACGGGTTTGAATCCCGCTGAAATTCATGATCCAAAGACCTCATCGGTGAAACATAGGGGATGTGCGCGCCTCATTTGGTCGCCGTGATGTTCGGATATTTGACGGTTGTATTGCTCGCCAGAACTTGTTTCCTTGGCCCGTAGATAGATCTAATCGGGCCATCCTTTGGTGTGAATCTTATGCGGATCGCGCGTCGGCTTGTGTGCGGCGCCGCTGCCGCTCTTCGCTTGCCATGTGGTCGCTTCATCCGACCGGAGGCCTCTTTTGTTTTTTGATCATGGGGGCTCTACGGCCTCCTCGCCTAATTCGGCAGTAGTTTGCGCTTTGGTAGTTTTTGTTCGGGCGGGTACCGCCATATTTGTCTGTGGTATTGAGTACTTTGCTCCATCTCATTCGGAGTGCGTCTTCCGCTGTTTTGAGCTTCCGTTTCTGCTTTTTTAGGCTACGTGCGGTGGCGACGAGCTCTCTGTGGAGGTTCTTCTGCTCAATTGATATATCCGGCGAGAATTTGTCCGGACTGCTGTCGTTGCCGGGGACGGGTTGTTTATCCAAGTTATCCTATTCGGATGGTTGCTCCATGGCATTTTCGTTGCCGGCCGCTCGCCTTCGCCTCCTCAGTAGCGACCGACCTCAGACGGTCAAGCCTTCCGTGTTACTCGTGCATCCTCGGATCAAGTATGCGGCACACACAAGACATTAATGTATATATCAAAGTGCAATCACATGTATAAATAACGAAAATAATATATACCTCATAATAATCAGCGGAAACAATCAAACGGGTGTGGAGTCCCATCAACGCCATCGGCAGGTTGAGTGTAGACCGTAACTCTGATCGTAACTCTTACTCGTCGAGGAAATATCTGCAACATGATACGTTGCAGCCGTGTAGGTCAGTACATTGAATGTACCGCAAGATCACAACATGAGAAAACAGATGATAAAACTATACTGTATGCAATATGGCTTTATGGCTCAGATCTGAATTTTGTTTATGTAAAAGCTGGTTTTATTTTACCTACATCAAAGGAATAAAATGAAGCCTGTACTATGGAGTTTTTTCTCATCATGACATGGTTCCGCCAACCGATGTCTCATAGCCCAAAATCATCATAAGTTGCCCACAATTGTTATCAATCCGTGTTGAGAGTTCCAAATAGATCAAAGTCCAGATGCTCAAATTGTCCGTAATCGGGACACGGCTAATCGATTAGGTTATAACCTCTGCAGAGGTTTGTACACTTTACCCGCAAGATTCGATCCTCTCTTTACGCTCTCGCACTTCAGAGTGTTTGAGAACAAGATGACCAAACATGGTCTTCCAAAGAGTTCCTCCCACCACCGTCCGGTACCCATCCAATCCTACCGTAGTTCTACATCTGCTAGCACCGCCCCAGCCAGAGTCACAACTAAGGTCAACCAAGCCAGAGCCCATAATGACTTGCGGTTGCACAGTAAGCTTCCGGCGTGAAGTATTCTTCCGCCTCTTTGAGTCCTGTGAAGCTCAAGATGTCATGGCGCTTCTCCATGCATCCCGCCAACCACTGGTTTCTCCAGGTGCCCGTCAACCGCCTTCACCCAAAGAGTGTGTATTGAATTTTGTCTCGAGTCTTGAAGTCTTGAGGCCTTGAAGATGCAGTCCTTGCAGATTCCATCATGAAGTTGTCGTCATTGACGTAGATCCTCCATTCTCACACCACTCCCGAACACTCATAACAAACCCCGTCTACTACAGCGTAGCATTAGAATAAAATAACGTCCCGGGCTTGGTAAAAGGGTGATGGGTTCCTACCTCATGCATACTACTCATCTACAAGAATTTCAATAACACTACTGAGGGGTGGTTGCAAAGGTGCCACTAAATGCAATAAAACATAGGTAAGAAAGCATGGTCAAAGTGAACTTGCCTGGTTGAAGATCTCGAAAAAAACTAGGGTTTCGTAGTAGCAATCTTCGCACTCCGGAAATTCTACCGAGGCAAACAATAACTATAATAAGCACATAGCAATAGGATCACATAACACAACATAACAAAAGTAACATAAGCAACAAAACAACCCAAACCAAATCCAAAAGAAAAACTCAAAGAAAGGCCACTCAAAGTTTTCCCTACTTCAAACAATAACAAAAATAGTTTTATATAATAAAAATTTCTTAATATAACCTAATCATGGTTTTAAGTTAACTTAACAGAAAAGGTTTCACTAAGCAACTTGGAGCAAAAGAATTAATTAAAAGCTATTATAAACTCATTTTAGGCCTAATCCAATTTCTATTAAGAAAATTAAATTAAAACTTTTATTAATTATAAATAAAAGTCCATCTATTAGAGTGACAGAAACTAACCAAGAATAATCTATCACAAGTTAAAAATAAATTTATTTACTAATTAATTTAATAGGAAAACAGAGCTAGCTAATTAATTAGGATTAACAAGATTCTGCTTAAACTAATTTTTATTTAATAATCCTAAAATACTCAAGTTAATTTTTATGGTTTGGCAATGTTAAAATAAAGTTGGGACAAAAGAATCATCCAAAAATAATTTTTCTAACTCAAGTTATAGCAGATTTACTATTCTGGCTAAAACTAAGATAAAGCAATTTTAATTATTTTTAACATAGCTGAATATATGTTCTACAGAAACTACATAAAATTTGCAAACAAACAAAAAAATAATCACTCAAAAATATTAAACAGAATAAAAGATATGAATTTTTGAAAACAGAAACTATTCTGTTAAAAAAGAAAAAACAAAATTAAAAGAAAAAGCCTAATGGGCCTATACTGTGCACTAGGCGTCAAATAGTCTAAACGGGCCTAGGGTTAAACTAAACGAACCGGCTAAAAAATCAACCTAACCTAAAAATAAACCGAATGAACCGCCGGTTTTCTAAAAAACATACTTCTTCGGGGTTCTAATCGTACGAGATTAGAGATCGGACGGGGGAGTTCTCCGTGGCTTACCGAGTCCGGCGATGGCGGCGGCGGCGCTGGAAGGCTGTGGGTTCCGGCCGTGAGCTCGGGAAGTCGCCGGGAGGATGCGGGGAGCACGGGAGGGGTTCGTGGGGTTGGGGGTGGTCGGGAGGCCTAGGGCGCCGACGGCGCGATAATGGCGGCGAGGGAGCTCGGATCTCCGTGAGGTCGAGCGGGAGGAGAGGGTGCGCGAGGTCTCGGGGGAATGGGTGGGGCGGCGGCTTTTATAGCCGGGGTCGCCTCGCCTGGGATCGGGCGATCGGGATCCCGGATCCTTCGGATCCGCGATCTCCGGCGGCGGCGTGGGGGGGAAGAAGATGGGCGGCCCTGGTCGAGAGAGAGAGGGAGGGCGAGGCGATCGGGTGGCCGAGGCCTGGGGTTTCAAGCGAGGGGGAGCTGGTCTGGCGGGCTGGCCAGTGGGTGGGCCGGGCTGGGGCCAGCAGGCTGGTCATGGCACTGGCCGGGCTGGGGGCTTGGCTTGGCGCCTGGGGTTTTTCTTTTTAATTTTTTTAAATAAAACAAAACAGAAATAAAACAATATCTATAAATATTTTATATAGGGTATATATATACCAAAATGATCAGGGAAATATTCCCTTTCATTTGAACATTTTACCAAAGGCAAAATCCAAACTTTATAAAAATCCATTTTTTTCAAATTCAAGTAAAATTCAGTTTTTGAATCCAAATCTTTTGTCATTGTTTCCTCTGATATTTTTGGGGTGTCATGCTTGCTCTTCTCATACTTTTGATCAAGTATTTATCAGGCATAGTTTTTTTTTTGAAACGATTCCAACTTGCCAAAGTTTGAATTCAAATTCAAAACTCAAAATTTGAAAGAGGGTTTCAAGCACTTTCAAATGACTTTCAACTTGATACTTTTTAACTTCCAACTCCTATTTCATATAACTGAAGAAGTCATTTTATCTTCCCTCATGAAAATCATTGAGTTGCATAAAGCTTTGAATTTGAAATCTTCCCAAATGAAATTCAAATCTTTTCCAAAACCCTATTCATTTCAAAATGGAAGAAGTCATGTCATCTTCACTCTAGGCTTTGGTGTTGGAATGAATTTGAATTCATTGAGATCCAAAAGGCAAAGGAGAAATTTTTGGAGAGTCATTTCATTCCCCTCATTCAACTTTCAAAAGTTTCAAATTCCACTCAGTTTCATTCATTCAATCAAACCAACAATCGACAACAAGCATAGTTATTCATTTAATATAACATTCCAAAATTTAGAATTTTGGGATGTTACAAACCTACTACACTTAAAATGAATCTCGCCCTCTAGATTCAAGAGGCTAGCAAGAAAAGGTTAGGGTTGGGGTCTTCTAGCAAATGTTTTGGTCGAAGGTCGTGGGTGCTACCACACTTAAAAACAAGGTCATGGTTCCAATAAACTCAGATATTTCCTCCGAGGGCTGACAATGTATGTCTCTTCACATATCTTACAATAGCTCCTTCATTAAAGCTCTTCCGTCGTAAGCATAGAGTTTTCTCAAAAGCTTAGGGTCGGTTCGTTCAAGGTTGAAGTTCGTCCGAGACCGGATCTTCTTAGCTGATGGGTCTGTGTCCATTCTAAACAACTATCAAACACTCATGGTGGTCTACAATTTATGGTTTTCTCCCGCAGAAAACGGGTCTGTTGAACCTCACCGATAACCTACGCTTTGGCAACGGTTGCCTGTAATGGGGTTCCATCGTCCTACCATTTTATGGTTTTATGGCTTATCGCATTTACACTCTTCTAAGTTTTTCAAGGCTCTCTGATTTTCCATCAACATATGATAGTTCATGATAGAAGTCTCCGTATGGGGCCAATCCATCCTGCATTTGAATCATTACCACATATGTAAATATCGAATCACGTGTTCTAACACTTGGGCATACTCACAAGCATTGCAGAATTTTCTCTTTTTCTCGGACTGGTTTTCGAGTAAATCCATGGTTTCTGCAAGCCAAACAAAACATCTATCGTTACTTCATCACTCTTAGGTTTTTGCGTAATCTCCTATGAAACGTATGCTGATTGGATCACTGATTCTTCCAAATTTCTTCCTTCATCAAGGGTACATCTGTTCCTTCTAAAAATCCTGGGCCTGTGGGTTATGGGCCCACTTCAGCACTAGTGCAGCCTTTAACTTATCCTTGGAGTAACTCTCTTGTTACACCTCCTTTAAATCCAGTAGTACTCTGTTTCTTCATACCATCATATCAAAAGCAAAATTTCAACTTATTTTGTCCAGCTTCCTTCTATGGACCGTCATGGATAACACATTTCTTTCTTCATTGATCCTGTGGTTTTACAGAGTACTATGACCAAAATAAATGCACAAGTTTATCCATAACATCTCATTATTCTCATATCAATCTTTCATTACATCCTTAATCATTTTTCGTGAATCCAAATTCCAAAAAGTTTATTACAAATGCTGCCACCCACATGGTTCGGTATGGTCAGACATTACTTCCAACTTTATTCATTTTTCCTCCTTGAGGATCCTTCAGTCCCACTGGAATTGGGCGACATGTGCCTTGAATTCTTCGATCTTCGTTTCATTGTGGTGGCCTTGAGCTTCACCTCCATCATCTCAAGATGCACTTCGCTTAGGTATTCCCGTATAACGGAGTCTTGCTTCTAGTATTTCTCGATCCGACGATGGCTTCCATGGCTGCTTCACTAACAGCATCGAAGAAAGTTGCTTGTGGCACACGGTAATGAAAAAGTACTGCCCCATCATTTTGGGCAAACTCTTTTCAAATGGTGGAGGTGTACTCCACATACCAAAGTTCCACTCCCTTATGCATGAAGGGTAGCCTTTGTAGACTGCATCTCCATCAAGGTGAATATGCTTCATCATGTCCTTCAGATCTTCGGTAATCATGATCACTTGTCGTGGTCATGATGGTTTCCGGACCTTTAAGGAAAGACTCGTAAAGGGTCGTCATCTGCAGTTGTGGAACAGAAATGATGCTTAGAATTAAGGTACTTATCTCCTGGGGCATACATTCATATCATCCAAACAGAACCTCAAACTCAATTTCCAATTTCCTGCTTATGAATCACAACTCACTTTCTTCCATGTTCATCAAAAATATTAATTTCCAAGATAAAACATGGCAACTCCTTAAAGCTTTTCAGCATGTGACATTACAACTTTATTGAGTCATGAACTATTACAATCTCAGGGTAATCTATTACATAACTCAACTCATTGAGCTCATGAAAATGAAATTGCTTTCTACTACTCTTATTATCCATATCAAAATTCCAACTACTCAACTCCAGCTGTCATCTTGTCGGGACATTTAATAGCATAATGTCCTGCCTCCTTGCAGCAAAAACAAATGACTTCCGACATGTCTCGGGGCTTCTTTGTGATTATGCGGGCTCCTTGGATTCTTGGCTTCTTTTCTGGGCATTTACTAGCGTAATGACCTAAATCCTTGCACCTGTAACAGGTAATATGACTCAAGTCCTTTTCTGCAAAAATTGTGTTGTTCTCGGGTGGCCTTCCTTTTCTCTTCCTGGATTTCTCTGTAATGATCAGAGTTTCTATCTCTCGAGGGTCAAACTTCACTTCTGCTGTCGGGAAGTATCCCAGATACTCTTTTCTTCCCTTGGGGCAATACTGTGAAAAATGTCCTTCTTCTCCACATGAATAGCAGGCATTGGAGTAAAATCTGTTGAGGCCTTCTCCATCAAGGTCTTCAACACTTTCATTCATCACTGGTTCTCTCATAACTTCTCGGAGAGCTTCTTTCATTCTTTCTTTCTGCTCCTGAACCGTGGAGTAAATGTGACACTGCCCCGGGTAATGGGTGGTTCCTTCACACAAGAAACAAGTCACCTGACTAGTTGGGCATTCCTCAGCTGGGTGTTCTTCCTCACAATGAGGGCATCCATCCTTGTGTTCCTCCTGGGTGTGTCCTATTTCTCCGCAAATCTTGCAGGCACAAGGTTTACTTCTTGGTGCATCATTGTGCTTCCGGATAAGACGTGATCTCATCAGGGTCTTCTTGAATTCCTCCCAAGTTCTTGCTCCTTTAAATCCTTGTATGGCTTGATGCATTCTCCACCAGGTTGCAGCACTTTCTGTAAAGTATTGAAGAGCATATTGAACCTCATACTTCCTTGAAACCAAATTGCTCCCGAAGTGATTTTCCATGTTCTGCATCCATAGCTCTGCCTCGGGCTGAGTCTTCGGTCCAGAGAATATCAGTCCAACTTCATTCATCATCTATGGGGTTCAAGGGTTTTAGGATGAGATATGAGAGAGGTGGGGAGGGATATACACACAATACAAACAATAGTTTTTGAAGAAAACAAGTTTTATTTTGGGGCTGTCGGAAAACATCAAACAAATGACAGCTCACAAATCATCGCATCTAACGTAGGTGTATAGCAGGGGTTTGGTCTTCTAAAGGTCAAATAATTCTTCAGATCCTTCAAGTCTTCGGAGTCCTCAACTGTTGTAGATTTTAATGGAGAAATCCTCTTTACTCTGAAGGGGTCATCAGTTCTCCGATATCAAATCCTTCTTGGAGCGTCTTCAGTTGATCCTCCGGGTGATCAAAAGGGAAAAGGTGTACATTCTAACTATTTGAGGTGAGAGGGTCTATTTGATAAAATCAGAAAAGATGAGAAGTAAGAGTCTTTTTGTAAATAAAGTTTTTGAGATATCCTGTCCTAGGGCTTTCCGATTTCTAGGGTCACGCCCCATACCAACATGTGCTCGATACCATCTCTCAGAGCGACCGACCTCGACGGTCAAGCCTTCGTGTTATCGTACATCCTCGGATCAGTATGTTGGCACACACAAGACATTAATGTATATATCAAAGTGCAATCACATGTATAAATAACGTAAAATGATATATACCTCATAATAATCAGCGGAAACAATCAAACGGGTGTGGAGTCCCATCAACGCCATCGGCAGGTTGAGTGTAGACCATAACCTCAGATCGTAACTCTTACTCGTCGAGGAAATATCTGCAACATGATACGTTGCAGCCAGATAGGTCAAGACATTGAATGTACCGCAAGATCACAACATGAGAAAACAGATGATAAAACTATACTATATGCAATATGGCTTTATGGCTCAGATTCGAATTTTGTTTATGTAAAAGCTGGTTTTATTTTACCTACATCAAAGGAATAAAATGAAGCCTGTACTATGGAGTTTTTCTGTCATGACATGGTTCCGCCAACCGATGTCTCATAGCCCAAAATCATCATAAGTTGCCCACAATTAAGTTATCAATCCGTGTTGAGAGTTCCAAATAGATCCAAGTCCAGATTCTCAAATTGTCCGTAATCGGGACACGGCTAATCGATTAGGTTATAACCTCTCGCAGAGGTTTGTACACTTTACCCGCAAGATTCGATCCTCTCTTTACGCTCGCACTTCAGAGTGTTTGAGAACAAGATGACCAAACATGGTCTTCCAAAGAGTTCCTCCGACCACCGTCCGTACCCATCCAATCCTACCGTAGTTCTACATCTGCTAGCACCGCCCCAGCCAGAGTCACAACTAAGGTCAACCAAGCCAGAGCCCATAATGACTTGCGGTTGCACAGTAAGCTTCCGGCGTGAAGTATTCTTCCGCCTCTTTGAGTCTGGGTGAAGCTTTCCGCAAGATGTCATGGCGCTTCTCCATGCATCCCGCCAACCACTGGTTTCTCCAGGGTGCCCGTCAACCGTCCTTCACCCAGTAGTGTGTATTGAATTCTTGTCTTGAGTCTTGAAGTCTTGAGGCCTTGAAGATGCAGTCCTTGCAGATTCCATCATGAAGTTGTCGTCATTGAAGAAGATCCTCCATTCTCACACCACTCCCGAACACTCATACCAAACCCCGTCTACTACAGCGTAGCATTAGAATAAAATAACGTCCCGGGCTTGGTAAAAGGGTGATGGGTTCCTACCTCATGCATACTACTCAACTACAAGAATTTCAATAACACTACTGAGGGGTGGTTGCAAAGGTGCCACTAAATGCAATAAAACATAGGTAAGAAAGCATGGTCAAAGTGAACTTGCACGTTGAAGATCTTCAAAAAACTAGGGTTTCAGAGTAGCAATCTTCGTGACTCCGGAAATTCTACCGAGGCAAACAATAACTATAATAAGCACATAGCAATAGGATCACATAACACAACATAACAAAAGTAACATAAGCAACAAAACAACCAAAACCAAATCCAAAAGAAAAACTCAAAGAAAGGCCACTCAAAGTTTTCCTACTTCAAACAATAACAAAAATAGTTTTATATAATAAAAATTTCTTAATATAACCTAATCATGGTTTTAAGTTAACTTAACAGAAAAGGTTTCACTAAGCAACTAGGAGCAAAAAGAATTAATTAAAAAGCTATTATAAAACTCATTTTAGGCCTAATCCAATTTCTATTAAGAAAATTAAATTAAAACTTTTATTAATTATAAATAAAAGTCCATCTATTAGAGTGACAGAAACTAACCAAGAATAATCTATCACAAGTTAAAATAAATTTATTTACTAATTAATTTAATAGGAAAACAGAGCTAGCTAATTAATTAGGATTAACAAGATTCTGCTTAAACTAATTTTTTTTAATAATCCTAAAATACTCAAGTTAATTTTTATGGTTTGGCAATGTTAAAATAAAGTTGGGACAAAAATAATCATCCAAAAATAATTTTTCTAACTCAAGTTATAGCAGATTTACTATTCTGGCTAAAACTAAGATAAAGCAATTTTAATTATTTTAACATAGCTAAATATATATTCTACAGAAACTACATAAAATTTGCAAACCAACAAAAAACGAATCACTCAAAAATATTAAACAGAATAAAAGATATGAATTTTTGAAAATAGAAACTATTCTGTTAAAACAGAAAAAACAAAATTAAAAGAAAAAGCCTAATGGGCCTATACTGTGCACTAGGCGTCAAATAGTCTAAACGGGCCTAGGGTTAAACTAAACGAACCGGGCTAAAAAAATCAACCTAACCTAAAAATAAACCGAATGAACCGGCCGGTTTTCTAATAAAAACATACCCCTTCGGGGGTTCTAATCGTGGCCGTAGATTAGAGATCGGACGGGGGGGGGGGGAGTTCTCCGGTGTCTTACCGGAGTCCGGCGATGGCGGCGGCGGCGGCGGGAAGGCAGGGGTTCCGGCCGGTGAGCTCGGGGAAGTCGTCGGGAGGATGCGGGGGAGCACGGGGAGGGGTTCGGTGGGGTTGGGGGTGGTCGGGGAGGCCTAGGGCGTCGACGGCGGCGACAATGGCGGCGGAGGGAGCTCGGATCTCCGGTGAGGTCGAGCGGGAGGGAGAGGGGGTCCGGCGAGGTCTCGGGGAATGGGTGCGGGGTGGCGGCTTTATAGCCAGGGGTCGCCTCGCTTGGGGGATCGGGCGATCGGGATCCCGGATCCTTCGGGATCCGCGATCTCAAGCGGCGGCGGGCGTGGGGCGGGGAAGAAGATGGGGCGGGCTCATGGTCGAGAGAGAGGGAGGGCGAGGCGATCGGGTGGCCGAGGCCTGGGGTTTCAGGCAGGGGGAGAGCTGGTCAAGGCGGGCTGGCCAGCTGGCAGTGGGCCGGGCTGGCTGGGCCAGGGCTGGAACTCATGGCACTGGCCGGGCTGGGGTGGCTGGCCTGGCGCCCGGGGTTTTTCTTTTAATTTTTTTAAATAAAACAAAACAGAAATAAAACAATATCTATAAATATTTTATATAGGGTATATATATACCAAAATGATCAGGGAAATATTCCCTTTCATTTGAACATTTTACCAAAGGCAAAATCCAAACTTTATAAAAATCCATTTTTTTCAAATTCAAATAAAATTCAGTTTTTGAATCCAAATCTTTTGGCATTGTTTCCTCTGATATTTTTGGGGTGTCATGTTTGCTCCTCTCATACTTTTGATTAAGTATTTATCAGGCATAGTTTTTTTTTAAACGATTCCAACTTGCCAAAGTTTGAATTCAAATTCAAAACTCAAAATTTGAAAGAGGGTTTCAAGCACTTTCAAATGACTTTCAACTTGATACTTTTTAACTTCCAACTCCTATTTCATATAACTGAAGAAGTCATTTTATCTTCCGTCATGAAAATCATTGAGTTGCATAAAGCTTTGAATTTGAAATCTTCCCAAATGAAATTCAAATCTTTTCCAAAACCCTATTCATTTCAAATGGAAGAAGTCATGTCATCTTCACTCTAGGCTTTGGTGTTGGAATGAATTTGAATTCATTGAGATACAAAAGGCAAAGGAGAAAGTTTTGGGAGAGTCATTTCATTCCTCTCATTCAACTTTCAAAAGTTTCAAATTCCACTCAGTTTCATTCATTCAATCAAACCAACAATCAGACAACAAGCATAGTTATTCATTTAATATAACATTCCAAAATTTAGAATTTTGGGATGTTACAGCTCTATGGCTGGGTCTGTGTGGGCACTGTCTTTGTCGAGGTGGGGTTTTGAGCGCGCCACGTCGCCGTTTTGACTGCTTTCCAAAGGATTACTTTTCAAAGTGTCCCGTTGCTCCTCGCTATAGCTTCCCTTGGGTGTATCCACCACGCACACATCGTGAGTTGTGGTGGCCTTCCAGTGCTCTGTAGGCGCTGGTTCTTGGTCGTCTCTGACATCGTCGTCAATACTGTCGATGTCTTCGGAGTCGAAGTCGAGCATGACGGTTAAATCATCGACAGTGGCTACAAAGTGGGTGGTGGGTGGGCGTTGAATTTCCTCGTCGTCCGAATCGCAACCTTCCTGACCGTAGTCCGTCCAGGGCTCTCCTGATAAAGAGAGAGACTTTAGTGAGTTCAGGATATCGCCGAAAGGCGAGTGCTGAAAGATGTCCATGGCAGTGAGTTCCATAACCGGCGCCCAATCGGATTCGACTGGCAGGGGCGCGGAAGGTTCGGAGTCCGGAGAGGAGTCTGGCACCTGGGAGTCACTAGCTTCGCGACGGACAGGGATGGTGTTCGGCTCGATCGCCGTAGAGATTTCAGCCCCCGAGGCGGTGTCCAACCAACCATCCTCGATCGGCGAGATCGGCTCCGAATCAATGTTCGGAGCGGACACTAGTGCGGCCTCCAAGACACTGTTCGGCGGCAGAGTTAAGTCACGCCCATCGAGACAGTGCGGCGCACTTGGCTGTGGCTCGAATCCGTCGAAGATCAAGTCTCCGCGGATGTCGGCCGTGTAGTTCAAACTCCCAAATCTAACCTGATGGCCAAGGGCGTAGCATTCGATCTGCTCCAGATGGCCTAGCGAATTGGCCCGCAGTGCAAAGCCGCCGAATACGAAGATCTGTCCGGGGAGAAAAGTCTCACCCTGGACTGCATCGTCGCTGATGATTGAAGGAGCCATCAGGCCTATCGGTGACGACACAGAGGAACTCTCAATGAGAGCACCAATGTCGGTGTCAAAACCGGCGGATCTCGGGTAGGGGGTCCCGAACTGTGCGTCTAGGCGGATGGTAACAGGAGACAAGGGACACGATGTTTTTACCCAGGTTCGGGCCCTCTCGATGGAGGTAATACCCTACTCCTGCTTGATTAATAGTGATGATATGGGTAGTACAAGAGTAGATCTACCACGAGATCAGAGAGGCTAAACCCTAGAAGCTAGCCTATGGTATGATTGTTGTTCGTCCTACGGACTAAAACACTTCGGTTTATATAAACACCGAATAGGGTAAGGGTTACACAGAGTCGGTTACAATGGTAGGAGATCTACATATCCGTATCGCCAAGCTTGCCTTCCACGCCAAGGAAAGTCCCATCCGGACACGGGACGAAGTCTTCAATCTTGTATCTTCATAGTCTAGGAGTCCGGCCAAAGATGATAGTTCGGCTATCAGGACACCCCCTAATCCAGGACTCCCTCAGTCATCGTGCGATCGAATGAGTGAGACGGGTTGGAGAGAGTGACCTAGATAGACGATGTGCGTGAGAGAGTATACAATGTGAATAGGTCGAATTGGGCTCAAACATGGTGATATATCGTTTTTGTCCGAGAAAGAGCAAGGTAAATCGAGACATACGGAGAGAGAGAGAGATAGAGATAGAGAGAGAGAGAGAGAGAGAGAGAGAGAGAGAAGAGAGAGAGATTGAGTGTGCGTGGACCACCATCAGGTCGAAACAGTGGTGGCGTCTTGGATGGACTGACCTAGATAGACAATCTGTGTGAGAGAGTATAGAGTGTGTCGATCGAGGCCCGAACAGGGAGATATATCATTTGTGTGTGAAAGAAAACGAGGTTAAACGAGACTCAGATAAAGAGAGCTAGATTGAGCGAGTGTGACCCGCCGTGCGGAAGAAAGAGTGAGACAGTCTCGAGGGAGTGACCTAGATATACAACGCGCGTTCGTGCGCACGAGAGATTGGGGGGGGGCTAGATAGGCAATGCATGTATTTAGCGTGAGAGGGTGAGAGGGAGAGGGTGGAGAGAGAGAGAGAGCTCGACATGGGGTGCAATGGCGGGTGTGTGAGGTAAATACATTTGGTAACAGGAGTGGAAAAAGGGGTTGTGTAGTTGAGAGACTTAGAGATCGAAACATGGAGAGAAAGAATGAACGTGTGTTGGAAACCGATAGCTTGCTAAGGTGGTTAGGAGAGGAAGATTGACCGATACAGAAGTATGTAGCGTTTATGCGGGGGCTAAAACAACATTTGAATGTACATAGTACGAGACTTAATATCGATGTTTCAATTCGGTGTACATTGTAAGATTTGAACCGAGGACCAGGCATACGGGTAATTATTTCGAATTCGTGCCATACTAAGTTTCGAATAGTTGACATTGGCTCAATTTGTTGTGCTATTTTGTAGGTCATATGTTTGAATCCATCCAAAAGTTTTCTCACTACCATGGTGTTCATCATATACATATGAATTTGTAAAAGTAGCGTGGATACAGTGAAATGAGAAATCCACGTTAGAATTGGAGATCGCTACGTGACAGACACTCTCATTCAAATAACTAACTACGTGACACACACTCTAATTCAAATAACTAATTATGTGACACACTCTAATCTACGTTAGCGTGGGTACCGTTTGGATTTTTTTTCAAATAACTCCTCATTAATTAATTTATAGTACTCCCTCTGTTCACTTTTATAAGACCTTGAAGGCATTTCAGACAATGTGCAAAACAGTTCATTTTAAGTTGTCTGAAACGACTTACAAAACTGAACGGATGGAGTATCTCATTTCGAATGACTTATTATTGCAAGGAAAACACGGGCATTGTAATACATACAGATTCGTTTGCAAATGAAAGAAGATTCGTTTGCATTCTCAAATGTAGGCGCACTGTGCAGACCAGGGTCGGGTCGGGTGGACGCTACTGGTGCCTTAAAGGAAACTGCCCTTGGGTGACTGACATGTGGGCCAGCCACCTGTTGGGCCCACATGTCATGGACACAATGGCAGGTGCCTTAAGGCACCGAAGCATTGTCCTGTCGGGGTGGTCGCGTGTGTCGGACGGACGCGTAGCACCCAGCCACCCACCCCCCTCCCCCCAAAAAAAGGATGACGACAATATTAGTTCGGGCTTCCACGTTTCAGATTGAAATATCTGGCGGCCCCAATTCTAGCCCTGCAAAATCTCTCTTCTTCACCGTCCGCTTCCGCGCCCAGATTGTTCAAATCCCTAATTCGCCACCATCCCTCGAATTGCCCCTTGTCTCGTCTCTTTCCCCACCGTTCCCCACCTCTATGTCGGACGACGACGAAGACGAAGGTCGCGCTTCACCACCGCACCGGAGCTACCTCATCTACGCCCTCGTCCACCGCACCGGGTGGTCCACCGACAATGTCGGCCGCCGCAACCGACGTGCCGCATAGACACCGAGTCCCACCGCATCAGGTGCGCTTCACCGACGCCGTCTCCCAGCTCACAGGGGCTACTTCACCGAGCACATCGTCGCACCTCTGCCCCCCGAGGCCGTTGGGGCTTCACCAATGGTCTCATCCATCGCATCAGAAGCGCCCGCTGCCACTCAAGATCTGCATCCGCGCGCTGCCAGCCAACGCATCACCTCAACGGCTCAAGTTACCCGACTCTAGCTAGGCGAGCATGCCCAAACGCCGCCAGAACTAGGTATCCACACATCACTCCCTTGTGCACTGTTCCGACGATGTTTGGATATCCTTTCACTCCTCTCTCAGCTTACACGCCTATGCAACTCGACTTTAACTCTTATTTCTTCCGGAGTTATCATCCAAACAAGCAAATCCATTTTTAGCGAAGCATGACAGGGCTACGGTCCGGTACACATCCTCGCACACCCGTGATAACCTTGTAAGTATCATCCTCCCAGTACAACATCAAGGTCGATTCTCTTATTTGATCAACCATTCGCCGGTCAAAAATGCAGAGGGGATGCAAGGAGCACAAGGCCTGCACATCCAAGCAAGTGGTAGCATGGACTAGTACATGGAACATCCCAAGCGCAAGCAGGCTGCAGTGAGCCTGCATAACGAGCTAGCGAAGTCCCTGCATTTCATTTAATTCAGATCGGCATTCGTGTATGATTTGTGTGCAGTGGCTGATCCACTAATTCAAGTTACCAGGCTAACATTTAACTTAAAAATACGAAGGCACTTGCACCGAAATCAACATAACTTGAGAAATTTGAAGCTACATACACTTTGAAAACCCGCTAATGATCCAAAGTAGTTCAGATTATAAACACTAAATGATGCAAGCACCAAAAACACAAAATGCAACATGGTGTACAAGGACTACAAACATGGTCTGTACCTGCTTGAATTATTCGTTCTCGCTGAAAATATCGAAGTGTAATTGCACGATAACCAGTGCATAAACTGCGATCAATATATCTATCCTGCACAAGTATGCCAATAGTTTCAAACAACAGATTAGAAAAATATTTATGCTATGTTGTCATCATACGGGACTTTCTCGTAGATGGCCTCGACGCTTCCTCAAGCTATGAAAATGCACTATAATTTGCTTGTCATCAATGCCTCGCAAATCTCTGCTCTCTCAACATAGTAGATCATCATTAGACACTAAATCCTTCAATGAGCTTGCAAAATGCTTGCATTAGATCCCTCATTAGACACTATATGTTCATCACCGTGAGCATGTAAAATGTTTGCATCAAATCCTTCATTAGCAGTCTGTTCATTAGACACTTCAGGCTCAAGAACAACATGAGCTTGTATGTTTGCACCGGAAACTTGATTAGATACATCGATTCAAATTCCAAGATTGATTGGGGAGTTATAAAATAAGTAGAAATTGGTTTCATTTTCTCATAGATTCCCTACATACAAGCAGTTTTACAACACCGTCAGTTTAACTATTGGCCAGAAATTGAAGAGTTGAATTAGATATAATCAGGGATGTTATGTACCTGCTCGTTAAGCATGCTACTCTTGCAAGCTGCGATCGTCCATTTGTGCAAGCTCGATGCCATGCCCGTGCTGCCGCCACTGCCTCCCACGCAGGCTACACCCAGGTTGGATCTTCATCTTCTTGTCCTTCCGCTTGCTTGAAGTTTCAAGCACCGCCTCCAACGAGGGCGCGAGGAAGTGCTGTGTCGGTCTATCCAGCCAATGCGGCTAGGTTAGGAGAGAACGAGATCGAGGCCGGAGCGAATGAATTGGGATTTTCCTGCTGTCGATCGATATGGGAGGCGCTCGCTTGGGCCATGAGCCTGCTATAGGGCCTGCCTTGCACTTAGGTTATTGGCCCATCCAAATTGAAACATTTTATTCATTTTTACATTGCCTGCTCGTATGCTTGGGATGAACAAAACTAGCATGGGCCAACCTCGACGACTCAAACTAGGTGCACACTTTCCAGCCACCGAGGCGGCCGCCATACCAGCCCCTATGGTGGCGCCGCCTTTTGCGTGCATGATTTGATAGTGAAAATATTCCAAAGGGCGCTTTTGATTTACCCACGTAATGGTTGAATTGCTTGTTTCTATGAACTGAGTTCGCTAATAATGTGAAGGATGCCAGTCTTTTCATCCTATTGTAGATTGCTTAGATCTCGATATGCCAAAAGTAATCGCATGAAATATACAAGAAAAGCCAGCAGTGATGTGTTTGACTACAACTAGTCGACTACACGCCCTCATATAACATATCAAGGACGCACCATCTTACCAGATTAACCATTCGACTTACCCATGCAATGTGGCAAGAAAGAAGTATTGGGACTGCGTATCCAAGCAATTGATGCCATGGACTCCTTTGTACAACCTTGTGTTTAAAAAGAAGTTGCAGTGTGCCTGTACAAAGAACTAGCGTAAGTTCTGTTACCTGCTTCTCGGAATTTTAGTTAGCTACTTATTGCAAAATTGTTCGATTACGTTGCTTGGCTTAATTTAGTTTGCTACTGATTACATAATGGCACTGCCTGTTAATCACATTGTAGACTGTGCCTATCTATGTGTTTGATACTTACTTTTAAGATTTACCTGTTTGCCTTAACTTAAATATCTACTTGTTTGTTTAAATGCTTTTCTGCTGCAACAGCGTGTTACAATGATGTTAAGTACTTTTCAGCATCCAATTGAAACTCTTTAATTCCTTGTTTGTTTAACTGGTTTGTTGTTATAACTCCCAGTTGAGATGTTTTGCTAACTTCAACTTTTCTGAATCCAATCGGAACTTTAATGGCAAAACAGGTTAGCCCAAGATCAAAGAGCGAGGTCCCCATGGACGTAGCATCATCCCACAGCAGGGCACCGCCCAATCGCATTATGAATTGCCAACTGCTGATGCTCTAGAGGCTAAACTAGTGGTAGAAAGAGATTCTGCTTCTGCACTTAGAGATGAAGTTGACATGTTGAGGAAGCTAACAGCACAATCACAACCAGTACTCAAGACAACCATTAAATATTTGGTGGATTTCAAAACGAAGCAAGCTAAGACTGACCAGATTGTTAAGGTCCTGAAGGAAAAAAGGAAATTAAATTTCTACTTGGTAAATCATAGGTGAAATGGTCTTTCCATAGTTGAATAACCTTTGTGTTGTCTGTTCATGTAATCAATCAAACCATTTGTTTTAGAGATCATGTAATAATTGTTTTTTTTGTTTTTTGGTTTGTAATTTTATTTGAGCACAAGTCTGGATTAATTGATAAGGCTCGGAGACATTTCATTTGGATTGTTGTGTCAGACCTACAAATATGCCAATCGGGCTGAATGTGCATTCAGCAATAGTAGTTGTATAGATGGACCATAAGTGGCACGCATCGGAAAGGGCCAAGATGCTGGCTAAAAAGGATGTTGTTGTAGCCAAAAAAGTACAATGCCTGGCTTATGTATGTTAGTTGATATTATTGATCCATATACTCTATAAGTGTTTATATGTGTGTTAGTTCTGTACATTCTGGTTGATTGACTCGGTATTTGAATCTTGATACATCGCTGTGTACATATCTAAATGGGAGTACACATTATGCTGCGTGTGACATTTGAGTTGGACATGAAGTGTTCCAAATATTCAATTCACCTTAAACTGGATACTAGTTTCTGAATTTGAGTATCGGCATTTGTAAACCATATTCATATATGACAATGGAATACATCTTTGTCATCCTTTTGAACATATATAAAACACATAGAATGATTTATAAAGATTCATATAGGAATACAAAATGGATTCAATTTAGTTGCCAGGGTAAACGTGGATGCTTATTGTCCCAAAATTCGAAAGAAGGAGCAAAATGTCCACTCCCACGTCGGCAGCCCGAAGCCAAGTGTCTGGGAGATGGAAATTACTGTCTACCCATTACACGAACAATCCATCGGCCCGATTTCCAGTGCTCTAAATAGGGGTAGGTTAGTAACTTCAATTAAACGTGACACGACGGCCTCTGAGGCCATTCCGACACGGTGGGCGTCAAACATGGGCGGCAAACCACAATTGATTCAAGCTCGTCCGAAAGACCTCTGTTTCTCCCTCCATTCCCCATTCATACACGGTGGGCGGCAAAATAAACTCGACTCGGCCGAAATCGATGTAGGCAAATATTTTCAATAGGGGTAGGTTTGTAACTTCACTAAGACGTGACACAACCGCCCTACCTGTCAGCCCCGTTCATACACCGTGGGCGCCAACCCTGGGCGCCAACCACCCTCTCCTCGCCCGAAATCGCTCTGGGCAAATATTGGCGAGATGCGGATTACCGTCCTATCCCCAACCGACGAGACGCCCAAATTTTAAACGGGGCTAAGTTCAGAACTTTCCCATATTTCAGACAGTAGCGCCCCAAAAACATGGTTCCCATACCTCTCCTCCATTTTCCCATTCATACACCGTCCGCTTAGAACACCCCATCCCCACACCAGCCTCCGTCCCGCCACCCCATCCATCGCCGCCCTCCACCACATCCGCCGCCACCGCCCTCCACCATGCCGGAGCGCCTACCAAGACGTGTCGCCCATCGCTAGAGATGGACATTTCTCATCCACGGCGACGACCAATAGCCTTGCATCGCGCCCTCTCGCTTCATCGGCGCTGCCGTCCTCTTTGCCGGGCCGCCACACGACCTTCTTCTTCCACCGCAACGGGACTTATCCCCGCTGCACCCGCTCACCATCGCAGATCTGCTTCAACGCCACCGACAGCCATCACACCCTCGATGCCTACATGGCGCCGCAAGAGAGGTGGTACTTCATATCTCCTCAACTTTTTGATCTCAACCAGAAAATAGATCTTAACTTGGTTACTCTACTTTCTATTCAGCTCTTAGAATTTAGTTCTTAGTTCGAAGCAAACAATGGATGCTAAATATCATTTCTCCGGTTTGCAGCTTCAAATCTGCCATGGCACAGCCATAATACGGTTTAATTGATCGTGCTTAGGGTTTAATTGATCATGTTGGTTCCGTGGTGGTTTCTTTAATAGAAATCGAAGGGGAACCCCTCTTTTGCTAAAAAAATATGCTTAGAGTTTCCCCCTTTTATGATCACTATACGATCAGAATACGTGCTTCATGTCATAATAACACTGCTCCACACATCAAGCTAAACAAGCTTAGATGTTGAAATACGAATCTGATATTATTAAAATAGAGCTGTTTAATTGGTCAGCTAAATGTTCCTAAATTAGTTTCGAAAACGCATGTTCGCCGCTCGGATGTGTATCTCTACAGGGTGCCCACAGTGGGCCGGCCCACCCTGGGATTTTGGGTCGTCCCAGGCCCCGATTCCTCCTGCTTCGCCAAGGCTTCCGATCTCTACTCTCCCGGCCTTCCCGCCTTGCTGGCGACTTGCCGTCCCCTGACGGCATGACTCTAGGAGGAGACGCTGAGTAATAGGAGGTTAGGAGCCGCCGCCCAACAGCGTCACTGCTGCCCGGGCGCCGCCATTGCGTTTACCTTCTCGGTCCTTTCAGGCTCAGCGTGCAAGACCCACCAAGCTAACCCGATTTATCCCGAGATACGCCCTCAACACTCAAAGCAGCCACCCTCATCACCCATTTTCTAATTGATTCATTACTCATTAGGCAGGAATGTCATTAGGGTTTGTTGTGTGCTCAGTGCTACCTACACTTAATGGTTCAGATGTATTTCAAGAATCTTTAGTACCTCTAAAGTTCACAGGGTTTTCAAAATTCCAGCCCACGGAATGTAAACTAGTCATTTTGGATTGTTGGTCGAGTGACATTGACCAGATTACTACCGCAAGCCAGGTTTGTTGAAAATTTTACTTGTCTTTCTTACTCATTCGATATAATATCCAATTATTCACGCCGATTAGTTGCAAACAATAAGTGCTAGACAAACTTCTTCATTCATATTTTGGACGGTCTCTTCTGCGAGTTACAATTCTGCATACTTGTCCTAATAAGCTCACAAGTAAATGATTGATTCACTACATCTATGCTTTCCTTGTCATATTTGTTGTCAATATTCTTTTAGGGTGGACCACCCTATTTCTAAATACTGGAACCGTAGACCTGAGTGAATAGTATTTCTCTATGTGATCTCTTCCATCATGTGTGGGTAACGAACACTGCATTGTATAGAAAGAAAGTGTCATTTCCAGCTTTTACATAGGATTCGATCTTTTACATGGAATACAATCTCCCTACTTGCTTTGTGTCGCACTACCAACCCTCCACCCTTGAAGCTAAACATTACGCCACTCATAATTGCTTAGTTTATTTGTTCAAATACGAATTTCATATGATTCTGATGTTCCTACTTCAGTTTTGAAATGTATGCCTGCCTGTTATAGAGACATAAGGGGTTTGTATTTCTGTGTGTGGTCTGGTCAGCACGGTTGGAGAGGTGAACTTTGCATATGCAGTGGTTTATAGGGAGACACTCTCCGAGTTGAATCCGCAATGCATTCCATAGATAATCTGACTACTTTTATGTTTTCATGAATCTCAGATTCTGAACAGCATCATAATGATTATGGGCTTGCGTGCAAGAAAAGAATAAAGCAGAACAATGCCATGGCTGTGAAACTTGGCATTAAGGGACTGAAATCAAGTCTGGATGCAATGCAATGCAAACGCTCCCCACCTACATATTCATGCTCAGAATATGATCCTAACAGTGATTCTGAGCTAGAGGGAGACCTAAGTCAATGTAGCTCCCTAGTGGAGGAGTCAGAGGAAGATGCCCTATCTTATTCACCCATCAAGGTACTTGCTCTAACTTTCCAAGGTTACATTGCTCGCATATCTTGCAACTCATGCTTTGCATTGCTTCTACTTTGTTGAATTGCCATTAGCTTAGTTTACACATCGTATGTGAATACGCCGCCTATCCATTTTCAAAGACATATTCCATCTGTCATCATACCATATTTATCCATTCAAATTATGTTCTTGTGTATCGACGCTCAAAAGGAAGAGGGTGATTGCTGATCATGGAGGAGCACAAGCAAAGTATTTGGAAAAGGTAGTGGCACCTGATAAATCAAATAGCCCATTAGGTGTAGTTGCAATATCACCTGACCCACAAAATACCCCAACTCTAGCAGACTCTAGCCCTACTACACTGGTCATTTATGATGCCCCAACTCAGCAGACCCCAACTGCAGCAAATAGTATGATCATGCCAGTTGACATAGCACCAGCTGTACGATGCAAAACCCCCATTCCAGGAAAGAGTACACCAAATCTAGTTGCCAAATCCCTTTTCAAACCAGAGAGAGAGCCCCAGTTGCAGCAAATAGGAACTTTGTTCCATTTCTTCCCAGTTTAGAAGACGAAGCTTATGTTGTTGTTAGGTACTTTGTGCGCATCTTTCCTTCATGGAAAGATTATACCGCAGACACAGAACAATTTCCAGTCTTCCTCCGCAACTTACGCGTAAGTAAAGTACTAATGTTATTCATGGTCATTACTGCATATGTTTCTGCTGACAGAAGACACAGGATTTCATTCTTTTAAATAGGCAAGGAGCAAGCTGGATTGTGATGGCGAGCAAGAGTTGGTTGCGCTTTTCAAGCACTCGTTGATGAAGTATCGTTCCTACCTGAGGCAAGCGAACTTCGATGGCAAGCCTCGAACGAAATTTCAGAAAGTCTCCGTGCTACATTTATCCGACGGTGACTGGAATAATCTTGTTACACATTGGTCTCGGCTGCAGCGTAAGGTACTGTCTATGATATCACATCACAATTTGAACTACATTTCGGCATTTGCCTTAATGTCTCACTTGTACGAAAACTATTAGTAGAAGAACATTCGTTCTCAAGGGACCACAGAATCTCGCAACTATACTGCACACAGCATTGCTCTTGTGAGTACCTCTTGCCATGTATGACCATACTTACTTTCATAGATGTTTTATTATGTAGCATCACTGCACATGTTAGCCTCATAATCGTCGATTTGGTGGACATTATAAGATCCGTATGGACTCTTACACAAATTTAGAATCAACCCAATGCTTTTGAAGAGGTTTAGCTCTGCAGTCCTCTTGTAAGGACTTAACGTGGTCTACCACTGTACTTACATTAACAGCTACTCCCTCCGTCCCATAATATAAGAACGTTTTGTACAGTACACCAGTGTTCAAAACACTCTTGTATTATGGGAAGAGGGATTGGTTCATTTTGTAGCATTCATAATCTTATCTCCCTCGCCCACCATTTACTAAAAAAGATCAGATCTATATTTAATCTTACCAACAAGTAGAATACATGTACAATGCCAAGGTGAGTAGTGTAGCCCATTGCTCTTGTCAAGACATTTTGTCCTGTAACGCTTGTACTTCCAGGATTGGTAGTTATTATGTAGCATCAATCTGCATCTTATCTTCATTATCCTCTATCCCTTCCAAGATTATCATATCTATAATTACTCTCTACAAAATGTAGAGTACATGCAATGCTTATGAAGAAGATTCTGTGCTGAAATTCTTGAGTTATCCTTCCCTTGACATGGAGAAGGGCATTATAAAGCCGGTGTTAACTGTTAATGTAAGTCAGTCGTTCTAAAGCCTTTATCCTCAACTGCTGTTTAATTTTCTCATACTCCCTATCGTTTACTGCTGTTTAGTTTGCTGTTTCTACCAAAATGCATGTTCGTAAGAACCGTAAGTTCTAAGTCTTACTTGTAAAACCAAAATCCTTATTCATACCATGCACATTACTTAATACTCCCTATATGTATGCTTGGTTTTGTGGATCTATAATCCAGTGTGTGGTGAAGCAGCCAACGTTTGCACCTTGTCATCTCCTGTTTTATCTTACTGATGTGGCTGATGATATGAACAACATACCACATTATCCAAAATAGATACAATGATTTTCTTTGCCCTTCATCTATGCTTGTTATGTTGACATGGTAATCCAAAGAGTGTGGTGAAGCTCCCGATTATGAACAATGCCAAATTATGCTATTGATATTTTGAACTTACTCTTTATTTTCTAATTTGAAATTGATAGAATTGATGTAACAGTTATCATCTTTGTTTATACACGTGCAAAACCTGTCATCTCTCTGCTTTGTTTCAGGGCGATATGCCTAATGGCATGCACAAGTCTGCTGAAGGCCGTGAGACAAACCAAACATATATTGCAGCAAAGAAGGCAAAACATCTTGAAGATAGCGAGACAACCCCAAAGTCTTGTCTTGATGCAGTGTTCAAGTTACTTGAGACTAACAGTCAGACAAGCTCACATAATTCGTTGTCTGAGTCAGTTCGACTTCTTCAGTCCCAATTTCTAGCAGAAAGGCATTCTACAACTCAACTTTGACTTGAAGTCCTATCTCTAAGAAAGATTGCGGAGAACACCAATGAGAACCTCATCGCTAAACAGCTACACCTGGAAGATATGACCGACATGCTAGGCCGGTCTCACAACCTTGCTCAGCAGCTTGCGCAGCAGTTCCCCCGCAAGGCTAACCTTTCTTGAACTGTCTTGGAAGTGGTCTCGGTTCAAGATATTTTGTTACGCTGCAATGGTGCCCAGCTTTTGTAATCGCTTCTTCGCTATGCTTTATGATCACCGGTGGCGAACTACGATGCCCAGTGGATGTAATATACCTTAAATCCTTTATTGTATAGTGTAGTTTATTCTTAGTTACTATGCCGTAATTTCTTTATTGTATATAGTAGGTTTGTTCTTAATTCCTACTAGTTACTGCCATCATTCGCTATCTAAAAAAAATCAGATGTAGTCAACCGGGCCGAAACATTCGATAATGGGCCAGGTTTTAGCGGGCCACAATTGGGCCGGCCTGCGTCTTTCTTGGGCCCGAATGATTGGGGCCTTCACACATTGCGCCAGGCCCAAACTTACACCGCCTATATTTTAGTTGGGCCTTTTGTCGACCCAATGCTTATTTTGGCCTGTAGCGCTGGGCCATTAACAGTGAATATTGTATCGCCTCATTACGCCGAGATGAAACCACGGGCCATTAGCAGGCCAAAATGCATGTTGGGCCTCAATTTTCACTAGTCGTCGGTGGGCCTTCAGCAGGCCGAAATGTAGACCGGGCCGCTATGGGCCCAGTTAGCTCACGGGCCGTTACCAGGCCAAAACATATCTCGGGACTTAGTTGGTCCACTGATATCATGGGCCTTTAAGAGGCCGAAGGTTTAGTACAGGCATCAATGGGCCGAATTACGCGAGAGGCCTTTAACAGGCCCAAAGTCACGTTGGGCTTAACTGTTGCCACCTTTAGCACGGGCCGTTAGTGGGCCCGATGTCCCGTCGGACCATATGTGGCCCATGGGCAGCACGGGCCATTCCCAGGCCGAAAGTCACACCGGGCTGAAATGGGCCCATGTCTACATCAGGCCTCTAACAGGCCGAAAGTCACTAGACTGTAGTTGGGCCCGAATATTCAGCGAACAATTAATGGGCCAGATCTGGCTTCGGGCCGCAAATGGGCCCACATATTGGGCGAACAATTAACGGACCAGATCTGGCTTCAGGCCGTAAATGGGCCCAAATATTGGGTGAACAATTAACGGGCCAGATCTGGTTTCGGGCTGTAAATGGGCCTTTATTAAACAGGTCGTTATTGGGCTGGCCCACTAGTACCTGATTAAGTTCTACGGGCCTTTGACTGGGCCGCCTTTTTAACCTATATGGGCCTCTGTTGGCCCAGCCACGGTCGACGCACCATAGGCATGTCTCCTCCAATGGACGGGCGACATCTGGCCCACTGACGGCCAATCAGAATTTTACACGTGGAAATTTCCTATTGGTCGGGGCTGTTAACGGGTTATCGGATCCAAAATCCGACCCGATAGCTTAACGGCATTCCGTTACGGTGGATCTCACGTGTCGGTCACCCTTGACGAAAGCACTTCTGTGACGCGCGATTTATCGTCATGGAGGTGGACACTTCCGTGATGATAATTTTGGTAATGTCATGGAACACTTCTACGACAGCACAGGTATGACTATGTTGATTCTGTCATAAATTTGTCATGGATGTACATGCATGACAAAAAACGCGACCTACTGTGACAAACACGTATCATCACGGAAGTGTATTTTTTTTTAGTGAGTGTTGAAAACCTTTTGTGTGTTGATAAATTCTTTAATATTGCTCTCAAGATCAGACGTGTTCCTATTTTTATTGTAAGATTGATTTCCATAGGAATTACAATAATTATTAGAGGAATTACTAGGAAAAGGCCTAGGATTAAAATTACCTCTATAAGCATTGTTGTTGAAATTATTGTGAGAAATAAAATTCACATCTATGGCATCACTATTTTGCTCAATCAAAGTAGACAAAGGCATATCATTAATAGGAGCACTTTTATTACTAACCAATTTCATAAGAGCATCAATTTTTTCACTCAAAGAAGAAATTTCTTCAACCGAATTAACTTTTTTACTAGGAGGAGCCCTTTCGGTATGCCATTGTGAACAATTTGCCATAATATTATCAAGCAATTTTTGGCTTCACCCAAGGTAATTTCCATAAAAGTACCACCCGCGGCGGAATCTAAAACATTACAAGAAACAAAATTCAACCCCAAGATAAAAATTTGTATGATCATCCAAAGATTCAACCCATGAGTTGGGCAATTCCTTAGCATCATTTAAATCCTTTCCCAAGATTGTGCAACATGCTCATGTTCAAGTTGCTTGAAATTCATGATCTGGGTTCTAAGGGAAATAATTATTGCGGGAGGAAAATACTTAGTGATAAAAGCATCTTTGCACTTATTCCAAGAATTGGTACTATTGCAAGGCAAAGAAGAGAACCAAATTTTTGCAGAATCACGCAAACAAAATGGAAATAATTTCATCTTAACCACATCATTGTCCACAACTTTTTTCTTTTGCATATCGCATAATTCCACGAAGGTATTGAGATGGGATGCGGCATCCACTACTAGGAAAAGGCCTACTAATGGCGCACCTAATTTGGCCATTAATGGCGCATTAGTGGTGCGCCATTAGTGCCATGCCATTAGTATATTTTACTAATGGCGCACCACCGTGCGCCATTAGTATTCGTATACTAATGGCGCACCACCGATGCGCCATTAGTATGCCTCGTGGGGCCATGTATACCAGTGCTTTGGCATACTAATGGCGCACGGCAATGTGATGCGCCATTAGTAACTTCGGCATACTAATGGCGACTGCTCATGATGCGCCATTAGTATCTTTATATACTAATGGCGACTTTGTGTTGTGATGCGCCATTAGTATGAATATTAGGTTTTTTTAATTTTCTGTTTTTGCACAGGTTACAAA